>OU015594.1:9060000-10310000 GCA_907165245.1 Habrosyne pyritoides | reverse complement strand
GGGTGCGGAAGTTCGGAGACCGGGTGTTGCGGCAGATTGGGTAAGGTATATTTTCAAACGTGGATATCATTTAGCTTTATGATTGAACTAAATTTAGCTCCGTGGTCTCCCACTTCAGGCGAAGGATTTCTTAAAGCATTTTCGAAACTGTTTTTTCTTTCAAACCTAACATTTTTCACAAGATTTTTTTGAAATGGCTGTTTACAGCATTTAATCACGGTATTTACCGTGGTTTGATATTACGTTGGTAATCATAACGTTACGAATAACTAGTATCGTTGGTTACGTTGATACCAATACAGCGTATACTACCAATGTATTCGCAAAAACTAAATTTTTTACGTTAAATTAAATAAAAAAATTAAGTTTGAACGTTATTGAGGTTCTACTGACAAAAAAGAAGAGAGTACATACCTACTCTACCCAGCTACGGCACCACTAGCCCTATCAGAATATCAGCGCTGGGGTATTTACGGCCGCAGCTTATGCTGAGATAGGTGCCTTTTTGGCCTCACACAGTGTATATACTATATGATTGTATTGTTATTGTTATGTTGTATATATGTGTAATTTGTAATGTCAATGAAATTGTCTATGTTGATGCGGTGTGAGTCCAAAATAAATGTTTTCTTTCTTTCTTTCTTTCTTTACTCTATATGTAATATTGTTATTTAATTTTTGACAGTTCCAAGCGTGTACAAATATGTCATCAATATTAACAAAAAATATATTAATAGTAACTTATATATTATTTATTTTATTATTATTTACATTGGCAGTATGAACGAAAACCATTTTCTTAAATTAAAAAAATATATTGTGGCTCATATTACACGTAAATATTAGCTTTCTGCGCTCCTTTTCTATATCTACTTCACCAAAACCAAATCTAACAATTCTCCGCGCAATACACCCAAAAAGGAGTACGAAGATTTCTCTTCACGTATTAAGTACTTCATATACAACTGTTTTAATTATTTGTTTCTATGAGTTTTCTAGCCAACAGTACCCAAACTCAAAAAACTATCGTTTTTGTTCGCATTGACAGCGGGGAGTAGTAACTACTTACCTAAATAAAATATTAAACACATAAAAACTTACACTAACTAAAGTGCCAGTAAAAGTATAACTTAATTGTTTTATTACTTTGAGTAACATAGATAAGGTTCAACTTAATTTCATTCGTTTTCTATACAAAATTGGCATTATTATCAAAAAGTATCAACAAATGTTTTTTTACTTATAATTTTCTGATGTCCCATTTTCTAATTGGTGCTTAAACATTTATATGAATTTATCACATGAAAATGGGCAGATAAAAAAAATTGTCAAGTCCCTTTTTTGGTACATCATACCAACAAGTAGGGTTTTAGGTAACTTCTATAAAAACACATCACTCAGAATACATAACAAGAACATATGAAAACAATTCAACAAGCATACCGACCTGCGTTGTGGCAATTTGCCGCATTGTCTTACATTCTTATAGAAATAAAATACAAATTGAATTTGGCACGTGAATGAAGTCGTTACAAAACTTTTTCTAAAAACAATTGACACAAAGTATTATGTTACAAATACTAGATATTTAGAGTTATTTCTGCCAAACCTTTGAGTGAAAACGACTTTTGCATCATCAATACTTTGTTAACGAATGAATTCAAGCGATACAAAACATTCCATACTCAAATGTTCTATTCCCTCTCCAAATTGATTGTAAAGATGATAACTAAATAAATAAATATCCTGGGACATTCTTTACACGCGGCCATCTGGTCCCAAACTAAGCAGAGCTTGTACTATAGAAACCAGATAACTGATATACCACTTTTTTTTTTCTAAATACATACATATATAGATATTTACTGCCAGACACAGAACAAAAAGAACATGTTCATGTACATAAATGTTTATCCTGGGTGGGAATCGAACCCGCGACCTTCGGCCTATCTCCACAGACTCTCTCTCCATGGAATAAACCTTGTATATCAAATAAAAATAAATAAACAATTCTCATAACATCGTAACAGTGGGCGCAATTGCAATATGTGCTCTTTGCAATGTAATATTAAGATATTTTATAGCACACTGCTTCGAGGATCCTTCACAAAGATGTTGAATAATTGCTGTGTCTTATATGAGTGTTGGAATTTAATCATAACGAACACTTTGAGAATCCTACTAATATTATAAATGCATATTTGTGAGAATAATTGTATAAAACAAAGATTAATAAATATATACTAGTTATCACGGGAAAGTGTAACATCCCTGGGCAATGGGGTGAAACTAGCTAGTAAATTATATTTTACATTCTCATTATATAATTCAAATTAACTTGTTCATCTATAAGTAAATTGAAATATACATAGTGTTACAAAACTACCCATAAAGCCGAAAGGAGGTTAAATGGGGCCTTATAACGAGTCCATTCACAATATTTAAGAACCGTAGTAACGCTGTATAATATACCCCCAAAAAATAAATGAGTTTTATGAATGAAAAATAGAAAAACTATCAAGGTAGACGATTATTAGATAAAATAGGTACGCAGGCCTTTTTGTTAAATAATCTGTTTCATTGTCATGACAGCTTACTAGGGTTGTTGGCTTTGATAATTAATTATATTTTTACGGGGTATTTTGTAACACGCTGTATATATATTATATTATACTGGAATTATTATTTCCGTTGTTGGATTACAGTTAAATCTGATTATTCGTTTTGTTATACCTAGTTGTTTGTTGTACCTAGGCAGTAGATACCATTAGCCGTTATATCAGAATGTCAGAAACCTTTTACAAAAACCAATATCCAATATTTATAAATAAATATTTTGACAGGTGTCTAAGGAAACTTAGTTCACTCCTAACCTAACTGTTTTGTACTTTCGGCCGTATCTTCTCTCACCTCTGTGAGGTTTTAGTCAGACATAAGACTACCCATAGTAAAAACCTACTTTAGTAAAGAAAGAACATATCTACCGAAATATATTTTAACGTAAATAGGTTTTAAGGTTCAATCTCTATTGAGACCAATCTACCTTTTAAAAATATTTATAATTTACTTCGGCTTTTAAAAAGGTAGCTACAGTAATTATAAGATTTAAATCGTTTAGTAAGCTTTTACCTAAAATGATTTCAAATGGACCACTTTTTGTCTAAAGGTAATTCTATAATTAAATATTCCATATATTTTGCTTGAAGCGAGATTATGAGCGAAGTTATAATAAAACATGTAACCCGTATCGGTTTATGACTTTAGCTATAATTAAGAAGTAACGTACGTTGAACAATAAAACCGTTTTGAATATCTATACAAATTAAGATATATATTGAAGCAAAAAAACACATAAATTTATTATGATTTCGTTTGTCAAAATTAAGAAATTTACACCAGAATTATTTTATAAATTTATTGTCATCTTACTTTGGTTAGTCATCCCTTCACGTCGTAATCTAGCGACATTTATTTTTGTGAGCCGAAAATAGCTGACAGATTGAAAAAGGAAGAGGTAACATTTTGCCCCGGTACAGTGTAAAACCGCGTGTTTGAAGATAGTTATACAATAAATGCAAAAAAAACAATGAAAAATTTTAAACACAAAAATATTTCATCTCTCCCAGAAAAAATACGCGAAATAAAATCGAATGAAAGGAAGACATAAATGTGCTTGAGAAAGGTCCGTGGGTCACAATAAGACATCGTTATTGTTATAAGAAAAGCTCGACAAGACAGGCTTGAACCATGTGTCACTACAAGGGTAGTAAAAAGGGTACAGCAGGGAGATGAGTGCGAGACATAAGGTGCTTTTATTAGCGCGCAACCGTGCAATCTAACGATCCTTGTTTTTATTATCTGCCTGACAAATTGACAATCTAGGAAACACATAAAAAAGTCAAATTACTTCGCGTGTTCTTGTTGAGTTTGTTACGATGTACGATGTTCCGAAAAAGGTAAAGCATAATTGAAAGACTGACTGTTAATTAAACCTCGACGAACTAAATGAAACCTTAATTTTGAATTTTCTAATCCTAAACTCCTACATTATTTACACTGTAACACGGGTTTTTTAGAATTTTTGTTTATAACCATACAAATTTGTTTAATGGACGAAGTTTTAAATTAATATTTTAATGTTACACGACGGACACACTGAATCGGTCTGAGGGGAATCCAAGTTGAAATTTCTGTGACAAGGGCAAGTAAAATTAAGTCATATTACTTATTAAAAATATTTTTAAAAAGCTTTTTACTAAAACTAAACCTCATTTTTGTGAATACTAAAGAACTGTGGAAGGGTTTATGATATCACAGAAAAAATGGAAAATATTATCGTTTTTTTGCAAATAATATGCTTACCTTACAGCGACAATCTTCGGCGGCAATAAAGTGAAACAGCTCTGTTCCAGGCGTGACTCCTGCGTCACAGTGGCGCAGGCGCACCATCAGAGGACGTCGGGTTCCGTAAACGCACACCGGGTGGTGAGACTTCTTAAAGGGAAATTCCCAATCTGAAATCTAAAATGCCAAACTCAATATAATCGCCTCATGATTCTGAAGTTATTCTTAGCCTGAAATTTTACATATTTTAAAAATATTATAAAGATAACGTATGTCCTGTGGGTATTAACTACAAGTAATCTGTTTCGATATCGCATCGTCCATTTTTTGTATACCTACGGTGATAAAATTTAAAATTCATGATATCGACGTGCCGCCTTGAAATTTGACGTAGCATGAAAAACCTCAATAAGTGTAGGTTTCTATAGGTGGCGAGATAGATCGGCCGTGAATGAATATTTTATCGATGGCTCTCTCGGACGTGCGATGCATGGCGTCCTACTGTTGTTTGTAGTTCAAGCATAAAAGCCGCTCTGAGATCTATTGTGATATCGAGTATCCAGGCTTTATAAAACTTGTATACTCGTACGTCCACGTCTATATGGAGAAGATCGATAGATAAATTTAAACCGAGAGAAGTTTGATATATGACGACGTGATTACTGCGGAGTTCGTCGCTTCGCTCTTTATGCCATGGACCTATTTCTGATCATAAAGCTACTAATAACTTTTTTATTGGGTCAATAAAATGTTGGTGTCCGATCAGAGGTAGATTTTAACAAATTACTTCAAGTTTTAATTATGCTATTTCATTAAAGTACATAATTAAGTCTTGGTTTTTTTTAATTTTGTACTTTATTGTGTGAAATTGTGTAACAAATTATTACAATTTAAACGATAAGCGTAGATAATTTAAATATCACGATTGCAGTAATATTGTACATATAGACTGTTAAAGGCATGCACCAATATTGACAGTTTCTATTGACACTGTGCATTCAATCCAATTATTTTGGGTAACCTGTGTATTTGTACTTAATAAATACGAAATAAATGATTCGACTGTGAATTTTATGAGTTTTGGTTAACTACCAATCGTCATGGTACGCAGTGATTTATTTCTACCTACAAAGGATGATAGAAATAGATAGGATGATGGTTATTTGAGGGAGACAAGGTTGGTGGACCCACGCCCTGGGGCTCATTTCTGTAAGGAAAATTACACTAAATCGATGATCTTCACACATGTTTACCTGTGCCTTTAAGATGAGTTTTTAACATACGTACTCGTTAGCGACGGCGTAAAACATTTCTATGGCAAATCTGTACAGCGCCACTAGCGGTCACCTAAAGAACTAAAATCGATAGTACGAGTCGATGGGTAAAAAACCTATCGAAATGTAAACATTAGCGAGTAACGTTTGCTATAGAAATTCGGTACCATGAGTCACAAATTTGACAGTTGCTATCGAGAAATACTGTATCGATAGTAGTTTACTCGCTAGTGACTAAAGTTTCGATAGCAACTCATGGTAGAGGTACTAATCCCAAGTTAAGCAGAGTGTAGTATAGCTACCAGGTAACTAATATACTACATACTCGTATACTACTTTAAATACATACTTAGATATTTACACCCCGACACAGAACAAACAGACATGTTCATGCACACAAAATGTTTGTACTGGGTGGGAATCGAACCCGCGACCTTTGGTTTGGCAGTCAGGGTCTCTAACCACTAATCCAACTGGCCTGTCAATGAAATAATATCCGACATAGAGTACATGATAATGTGAAAATTCGGATATTAAGATGTGTATAACTCAATCATGCATAAACCTTGAAGTTGAAATTTCCATTAGTAACTTTGACATGAAAACCAACCAATGACCCTACTTCTGACTTAATTATACATGACCAAGGCTGAAATTTGAACTGACATTACGGACAGAATGGTCAGTAGATATCTATATACATAAAAATGAATGCCTATTTCCCTTGGTCACGGCATCACGCATAGACGGCTGGACCGATTTCACTAATTCTTTTTTGTGTGATTGTTAATGTCAGGAGATGGTTCTTATGAACGAAAAAATTCTGGGGTGTAAGGGGTCCGTTAACATCTTAGCGACCCAAGCCAACCTCACCTGCTCGCGGTGCACCCTGCTGTACAACAGACGAGGCAATGGCGTTTCTTCAGGTGGTAGGCTCCGGCCGTGGCTTGTCACCACCCTCCAGGCAGAGTCATGCTGCCAAGCGTCCTCGGACGTGTTCCGGTGTGTTGCCTGGAGAAGCTAATTGGGAAGGCGGGTCTGTACAGTCGCGCTGATGTAGTATGCCGATTTGGTGTCACAGTGTCGCTGCACTTGGCGGCTAGTCATGGAGGGCAGCGGGATCCGAAGCACGGTGCACCGCTGGCCGACCGTAGGCAGTAGGGGGCCCAAGTAGTAGGCCAGCCACCTACGAAAGGCTGCCCCGCCACCTTACGCATAATCCCGGAATTGCTCCATCGTGCCAATTGGCGATTGGGTGGGAGGACCCGATGGCGATCTCCGGGGGGGTTCGGGCGTCCCCGCGGTCTCCAGACTAGCCTATCCTTCAGTGCAGCGTCTCTGTGTTCACCACAGGATTCTGCGCAGCGCCTCGTACAACTTCCGTCTTCCCTGCCTATTCACTCCATAAAAAAAATAAACAATGAAAAGGAAAACTAAAAGGCATAGAGTTCCACAGCGGCGGCACTTCCTCCCACTTAAAGTGCACCTCACGAACATCAGAGGCTTGCACTCAAATCTCTTTTCAGTCCACCACCACCTTGAGACTGATAAGCCGCAGCTGCTCTTCCTTACGGAGACGCAAATCAGACGACCAGCTGACGTGTCTTATTTGCAGTACCCGGGGTATTCCCTGGAGCACAACTTCAAGGCCCGCGCTGGTGTCTGCGTCTTTGTCAGCGACAATATCTGCTGCCAGCGTCTCCGTAACCTTGAGGACTCCGCCTTTTCAACGCTGTGGGTACTGGTCGGCACAGGTGTGGACAAAATAGTTTATGCCTGTGTGTACCGTTCACATAGCGGTGATCAGGAGACAACCGGGCTGTTCGAACATCTGAGTGTGGCCGCCGACGAGGCTCAACTCAGGTACCCGTCTGCTCAACTTGTCTTTCTGGGGGATTTCAATGCCCATCACCAGCAGTGGCTGTTCCCATACCAGAGGACTGACCATGCTGGCAGAGAGGCGTACAAGCTCGCCTTGTCGCTGAATCTGTCCCAGCTGGTAGAACAAGCAACGCGTGTACCTGACGTTGATGACCACTCGGCAAATTGCCTGGACCTTCTGCTGACTACAGAACCGGACCGATACAGTGTGTCAGTTTCGTCCCCCCTGGGAACTTCTGACCATTGTCTGGTGAAATCCGTACTGTCCTGTTCACCACCCGATCTCAGCCCCAAGGGCACTAGACGGGTTTGGCGGTACAAGTCAGCAGACTGGGATGAGATGCGTCATTTCTTTGCATCGTATCCTTGGCGGCAAACGTGCTTTTCTTCTGGCGATCCGTCGAGCTGTGCGACTGCAATCTCAGAGGTGATTTGTCAGGGGATGGAATATTTCATTCCTTTCTCTGACATCCCTCTTGAGAGTAAAGCTCGCCCATGGTTCAATGCCGAGTGCACAGTTGCTGAAGCACTAAAACACTCGGCTTACCAAGCTTGGGCTGATGCTCGAAGTCGAAAAGCTCCGGATACGCGAGACAAGAAGAAAGCCTTTAACAGAGCCGCCAAGTCCTGCAAGAGGACCCTGCGCAGAGCACGCCTTGACCATATAAGCCGAATCGGATCTAAACTGGCCTCCTATCCCTCGGGGAGTAAGGCGTTTTGGTCCTTGGCTAAATCGGTCGAGGCGAATTTCTGTCGCCCGTCCCTGCCTCCTCTGCTGAAGCCGGATGGAACACTGGCTCACACAGCTACTGATAAGGCAAACTTATTTGCCTGTCGGTTTGCTGAGAATTCGCGTCTAGACACTGTAAACAAAATGCCACCCAAGTTGCCTCCTTGCGGTACCACAATGTCACCTATTTGTATCCGTCAAAAAGAGGTACTCAAAACAATCAACAATCTAGACGTGAATAAGGCCAGTGGGCCTGACGGTATACCAGCCGTTATTCTGAAGAACTGCGCTCCTGAGTTGTCTCCTGTTCTGACACGCCTGTACCGCCTCTCGCTCAAAACAGGATTAGTACCTAAGTCTTGGAAGCTTGCCAACGTGCAACCTGTGCCCAAAAAAGGCAGCCGGGCTGACCCTGCCAATTACCGCCCCATTGCAATCACCTCTATAATCTGTAAGATTATGGAGCGTGTATTGAACACCCGCATCCTAGCGTACCTAGAAGATAATGACATCCTCAGTGATTGTCAATACGGATTTCGCCGTGGCAGATCTACTGGGGATCTTCTAGTGTACGCTACGCATGTATGGGGCGAAGCCATTGAGAAACATGGAGAAGCTCTAGCCGTGTCTCTCGACATCTCGAAGGCTTTTGACAGGGTTTGGCACGCTAGCCTTATAGGCAAGCTTCCTTCATATGGGCTCCCTGCAAGCCTGTGCAACTGGGTATCTGATTTTCTGAGGGAACGGTCGATCCGAGTGGTCATCGATGGCTGCTCGTCTGACCTAATGGCTATCGACGCCGGGGTACCTCAGGGTTCGGTTCTTTCCGCAACTCTATTTCTGCTGCATATTAATGACCTGCTGAAGCCCGGTATAATTGGGTATGCAGATGACAGCACAGTTGTGGACAGATATTTATCCAGTGCACGGGCCACCAGCGCCGAGACGCAGTCCCTGAGAGGGGCCATGGTAGAGCGCATGAACCTTTCACTTCAGGCAGTGTCTGAATGGGGTGACAACAACCTCGTAAGGTTCAATGCCTCTAAAACACAGGCTTGTCTTTTTTCCGCCAAAAGGAGTCCCTTCACCTTGACTCCCACTCTCCGAAGTGAGTCCATTAAAATATCCGACCACCTTGAGCTCCTTGGTGTTAACATTACATCAAATTTAAATTTCGGCCGATATATTGAATCTAGGGCAAAAGTCGCTGCAATGAAGCTAGGCATCCTCTCTAAGGTGAGAAGGTACTTCCCACCTGGACAGCTTCTTACTACAGCTACTTAATACCAGGCTCAGGTCCGCTCCTGTGTGGAGTACTGTTCTCATCTTTGGGATGGATCAGCCCGCTACCAGCTAGAAGCCCTGGATGCTATAGATCGCCGAGCAAGGAGACTTATAGGCGACGTCGAGTTAGTCTCGAGTAAGCTCCAAAATCTTGAGCATCGCCGCAAAGTTGCCTGCCTATCGGTGTTTTACCGGATTCATTTCGGAGAGTGTGCGCAGGAGTTACACGACCTCATACCCCCTGCTCCGTTCCACATGCGGGCGACTAGGCGCCGGCTGGGGTTCCATCCTTTTGTTGTTGATATTCCGTTTATCCGCACGAAGCGTTTTGCTTCTTCTTTCATTATGCGGACAGCAAAGGAGTGGAACTCATTGCCGGCGTCAATTTTTCCCGATTCATACAATCTCGGAGTCTTTAAGGCAAGAGTGAATAGGCATTACTTGAGTTCGCGTGTACCATCCTCGACCACATCGTCACTTTCCATCAGGTGAGATCTAGTCAAATGCGCTCAAGTTTTTATATTAAAAAAAAAAAAAAAAAAAAATTAAGAAAGTTGCGCGGAAAATTAGAAAATTTAAGAAAACATAACGACCATATTTACTTTTCTAATGTAACCTAACCGCTTTTAACAATTTAAACTGTTATGATATAACCTTATTGTGTTTGACTAAAATGTCAGCCGTTTGACAATATTGTTTAAAACAGAGGCATGGGTCGAAATTATATTGATAAAATAATTTATTTATAATTTCTATATAATTAAGTGCACATTTCACTGTCGATGAAATCGGAAGATTCGAATTCAATATTCATAGTTAAGACAGGACAACGTCTGTCGGGTCAGCTAGTAATTCATATATATATTTTTAAATGCTTGACGTCAGCCTGACATTATACATTCAATTTAACAATATATGGGTGACGTTACGACGCAGTATAATATTTCACAGCCAAATATAAAATTAATATTCATGCATGATAATAAAACAGAGCCATTGACTGTCTTGTACAGAATTATTTCTTTTGACCCAACTGAATGTATGAGTGCCACAGGGTTTTTAATTAAGCTGTAGCTCTTTTTTCATGACATATTTTTTTAATTTCATTGTTATGAATGATATGTTTTCTTTTTGCATGCATTTTATTTCCTCATAACGAACTCTTTTCTCTTCACAGAAATAGTAATATTTACACAAAAAGTTTAAACTTTCCAACATAGTTAAAGAAGGTGTAAAATAAATAAGCAGTTATTCTAATCTGTTTGTATTAATTAGGGTCAGGAGCCAGTGAAAAATACTACATTATCATAAATCTCTGTTGAATTGGATCGCTGACTTCATATTATTACCAAATTACTATAATCACAGATGAAAATCATATCATCGCGCCAATTATCCCCAATGAGGTAGGTAGAGGTCTCAGTAACGAGACCCATATTCTATAACTGCATGATTATGTTATATCGTCATATCTTCAAAGTCCATGGTCAGATCATAACATACATATAGTACGTTTACACATATATATACATATAGTATCAACCTGGTAGTAACGTTGTCAAACAAAATGATCGATCAAATAATGTGATTTGACGGAATATCGAGAGATATACTCGTCGAAATAAGAACCGCATTTTTTTAAGTCAGGTATACTTACATAGACCTATTTATGTTAACAGAAATTGACTTAGTTATTTCAAAAAACAATGGGACTTTCTATTGATATTCAATAATGAATAATGAGATTTCTATTCTTAAGATAGATTTTCACAGATACTGGAATATATATTTCAAAGTAGCTGTTCCCGACATGTGCATCTTTGAATCGTAAGTTATGATCATGGTTTATACAAAAATCCCATAGAAAAAACCACTTTCAATTCCCGAATTAAATACTTAGAATTTTAAGATACATGTTATTCTAGTTTAAAAGGCATTTCCCAAGATTTTATCATTTATTTATTATTTAAATAGATTTTATTTGTGAACATACTGTTACCACTTAATTACTTTCAAAACTGCTTTTAAAGTTTAAGCAGAGTGCGACAAATTCGTCGTAGTTGACTCCGTTTTATTGTCAACTCTCGACATAAATATTTAGCTTTGTGGGGAGGTTTACGTGGAAAACCAGTAAATGCATTGTGCACCGCCGGGTAGGACCCTGCGAGTTGTGTTCGCACAAACCTCATATTTTACCGTTCCGAGACAAATTGAAACAATTATGGAATTAACTTACTGTTTGTTTGTTACAAGCTCGTTTTATCACCGACTATTTGATAAAGTAGCTATAAAAGTTTGCTTTTATTTCCCGCGGTTATCGTTATCATATATAGCCTATAACCATCTCGGAAAAATTCCGCGTCGAATGATAGCATATGTTTAGTAATTTTAACGAGCAACTAGGATCTCGGAAACGGCTCCAACGATTTTCATGAAATTTAGTACCCAGGGGTTTTCGGGGCGATAAATCGATCTAGCTAGAATTCATATTCAGAAAATGTCGTTTTATCCGTGTCTTCAATGATCAACTTTATCGATAATTGACTTAAACATAACCTAAAAAAAATTACTTCCTGTCACTGTTTTAACGACACAACAACATTAAAGCTACTCCAGTAGATGGCGTTGTTAAGCAATACTAAGCCAATAATCAACTTTACATAATTTACCAAAAAAAAATACCGGACATCCAGGTACTATTTTTATAAAACCATGTAAAGACGCTTATAAAGTAGGCTTACAGGAATAAACAATACTTTTATTTCTACTCCGTTAGTAGGTACGTAAAGGGAGGACTAGAAAACAAACAAAATATATTTCGAACTAGCTGTCACTTTTGAACCTGTGTACCCAAATCATCTTACACTTTACCTAGATTAAAAGATTTAGTTTCACCAAAACCGTCAAGTAATTCTTGCGTAACAAACATTTTCACAAATTTTCGCATTTATATTTAATATTATAATTAGAAACTGCTTTATTAATGACAGATTTCATGAGCATATCAGCTCAGGGATGTCTATTGCTGAACATAGACCTCCCCCTTGGATTTCCACCTTGAACGGTCTTGAGCCGTCTGCATCCAGCGGCTTCCAGCGACTCTGACCAGGTCGTCGGTCCACCTGGTGGGAGTCCGTCCCACTCGGCGTTTTCCTGTACGTAGTCGGCACTCGAGAACCTTTCTTCCCTATCGGTTATCAGTTCTTCAAGCGATGTGCCCTGCCCATTGCCACTTCAGCTGGCTGACTCTACAAGCTATGTCTACAGACTTTGTTGTTCTACGAATGCCGTCGTTTTGGACCCTGTCGCATAGAGAAATTCCGAGCATAGCTAGCTGAGTGACCTTGAGTATATTAATACGGCCAGCAGTAAATTACAGATTTATTTAGTTTTAAAACCAAATGTGTCAGTTGCTTACTTTTTCAGTGGTTGCCTATTCTCTGTCCTGCTCTATTAATTTATACCCTAAAAATATTATAAATGCGAAGCTTTGTGAGAATGTATGGATGTTTGACACTCTTTCACGCAAAAACTACTAAAAGGATTTTGATGAAACTTGGCACCGATATAGATTATAGTCTGGAATAGCATATAGGTTTTTATCCCAGGAATAAGTAACATCCCTTGGTAACGCGGGTGAAACCGCAGGGCACAGCTAGTTCAGTATATTTGCCTTAATTACATAACACTTCATGTTATAATAGATACTAGTAGATGACGAGCGTGTAAGTAATATTAACAATTTTTAATTAATTATAATCAAGGTGTAATCCTATATTAACGGCACTTGCTTATTAATTGCCATAAACAAGTTGGTATGCGTGATGATTAATAAATGATGCATTATTTTGAGTAGTAGAGCTTTTAGTGCAGAGTTCGTCCGGGGAAGTACTACTGGTCATAAACATAATAATATTGTTTTATATAATTTGTATAATATTCATATCTGTATTATTCAACGTGTACTTAATATGTTTGTCACTCATGTGGATAAATATGAAATTATTAGATACACTGTTTGATATTGTTTCGACTTAGTTGCGATTATTGTTTGAAAATGAAAATATTTTTATTCAAATAGGCCTTTACAAGCACTTATGAATAGTCTGACTAATAATTTGATTTATATTTAGTTAACAAATATGATCGACTCGGTGGTTGAATAGCGTAAAGCTTGGGTAGAGACCCGGAGGGTCTCGGTTCGATTCCGATTAGGTAATTTTCATGATTTTTGTATAGATTTATTTGTATATAGCCCATGATTGGTAAAGTGCAAGACGAACTACTGAGAGCTCTGCCCTACCTCTTCGGGGAAAATGACCTTGATAATATACAATTTAAAGCTTTTGGTATTTCTTAAATTGGCTTTTTTATTGATTATTTGCAAAAGAAAAGCAGCTATGTTATTTAATGAAAATTTTAAAAATGTATATAAATTAATGTAATTATTCTTTTGGCCTAGTGATTAACCTGATATTTGCATTTTTTAAATTATTGAATACTCGAGTGTCAGTTAATGTCATTCCTGAGTAACCTTTTTCTAACTTTTATATGTACAAATACTTTGTACTATTTTTAGTTAGAACACTCTGAAACAGTAATAAAATAGTAAATAGGTACCTAATCTAGAAATGTTCAATATAACGTCTACATTAAAAATCGTGTACCTTACTTAAAATACTTCGCGACGAGAATAAGCAAGTGCTAATTTCAGACTTATTATCCAGCACAATAGCCAAGAGAAATAAATAGGTACCGGTTTCACTCAGACATACCTAATTTGTGCCAACCTACAACTTTTAGTACCGATGAAACTTTTGGATTTTCCAAATATTCTCGGTTCCAAAACTATGAGTTGCGATTTTCATTGTACGCTAGGGTTGTCGCTATTGCTATAAACATAACTGATGATATTATCTTTGCTGTGACTTTACGTATCAATATCCGTACCGGCCCCCTTATTCATCTTATACAAACCTCTCACCTGATTAGTAGTATTAGCGTAGTAAGCGACAGAGACAAAGCATAGAGGCCGTGACGAAACATCCTCGAGTCAGTGTCATTTTCCTTACAGAATCGAGCCCCAGGCGTGAATAGGTTGAAGTCGAAGTGCACACTTTTCTGAACAGCCATTTTTCTGTTTACGTTTTATCTGTAAAATTCCTTAAATTCCTTCAGTTCATTCCTTAGTTTTTATAACTCCATAAAAATAGTTTTATGGAGTTTCAGACAACAAAAGAATATTTTAGGAATTACTGTATTTATCTTTAAAATAAGTAATCCTAATGCCTATTTTGATGTAATAAAATATATATGCTAGTCGACTTATCAACATATTCACGCCTGGTACGGATATCTGACATGCTGTCCCCCGCGGTTTCACCCGCATTCTCGAGAGATGTAACATTTTCCCGGGATAAAATATACTTTATATGTATATTCAGGTAAACAATCTTCGCGCCAAGTTTCATCCAAATCCGTTCGGTAGATTTGTGTGAAAGAATAACAAACATCCATACATTCATTTTCACAAAGTTTCATATCATATCAGCCCAGGGATGTCCACTGCTGAACATAGGCCTCCTTTCTTCCCCATCGGTTATCAGTTCTTCGAGCAGTGTGGCCTGCCCATTGCCACTTCAGCTGGCTGAGTCTACGAGCTATGTCTAAAGTCTTTGTATTTCTACGAATATCCCCGTTCCGGACCCTGTCGCGTAGAGAAATTCTCAGCCCATATAACAAAGTTTCTCATTTATAATATTCGTATGATTGACACTCCGTACTATTACTTTAATACTGGCTGTTAATAATGTCAGAATTTTATACGAATGCAATATAAATTTAAAAGTAAAAACTTTATATTTCGAATATGACAATTAATGATATCCGAGCAATGCGAGCAGAGTATCGCAGACAGTGAATACCAAAGAATTGACAGGTTACATATTTACGAGCATAATTTTCCCTCCAATATATTATGAAATATAAATCATATAACAATGAAACATTTTAGTGTAGTAGTAAAAATATTATCCGTTATATATTAAACTAGTATCCCCCATTTCTGGGATAAAAAGAAGGTAAAATTTACTGTAAAATCATACTTAAGAACACTACCATAACATACGATTTTTTACGGAGTTACTTATTAAAATATCGAAATTCTAAAACAGACTGGAATTTAGAAAATACTTTCTTGTAACAACCCTAAGCAGATTAGCTAATTGAAGCTACCATCCAAATATCATATTGCTTGATCTCTCAGTAGGTCGATTAACAATTCGGCTAATACAAACTTCTTCGGCGAGCAAGCAACGAGGCCTCGGAGAGCTTACCTCTCACTTGATTGCTTAGTTAGCGAAAGAGACCGAGCATAGAGGCCGGGACGAAACATCGTTGAGCTAGTACCTATCATTTTCTTTACAGAATCGAAAACTCACTTTACTCAGGAACTAAATAAACTTCTCAAATACATTTTTAATTCTATCTACAATATTTTAGTCGGAAAAATACAGCTGAACAGATAATTAATAATATAGCTATATAAGTATTACTAGCTGTCCCCTGTAGTTTTACCCGCATTCCCGAGGGATGTCACGTTCTCCCGGGATCAAAAATAGCCTTTATATTATTCCAGGATATGCTCTATCTATGTGCCAAGTCGCATCTAAATCCGTTTGGTAGTTTTTGCGTGAAAAAGTAACAAACACCCGTACATTTAAACTTTCGCATTTATAATATTAGCAGGATTACGATACGGCCTCCGGTCAGCCCTATTGTTAGAACCAAAAAATTAAAACAATTTCCCCTTTTGATAGCAGCTTGATTTTGTTCGAACATTGTTGTTTTGTGGTTTAAACACAAAAAGTTAGTCCGGACATTATCAACGTATTTGAGCTTTTGGTATGGCCGGGTCTTTGAGAAATGTACCGGTGTAGGTTCTATTCCCGGGCACTAGATTATCTATCCCGAAGTCTACAGGTCCTAATCTAGCCTATATCTAGAATTATGATAGGCCATTAGAACTGACAAACCTACAAAACTAAAGACATAATTATAACTTTGCTCACTCTACCACGTTACACTGAAGAGTTGTTCTGTAATAGAACACAAGTTGAATCTTACTTTGGGTACCAGAGTTCAACAAAATATTGCATTTAAAAGTTGTCTTGTTCTGATGTTTGTGTCCTCCAGTGTGTATTTTATAGCAAATAAATATATTATTATTATTACTCGTTGTTGCCACATTCGCAGCATTTTTACACATAATTAAAAAAAACATATTTGCTTTCTCTATTGAAAGCTTTAAAGACTTGTAATTTTTTTTTTATAACACTTGGGCTGACAATCAAACTGACGGTCCATCTGATGGTAAGTGATCGCGACCGCCTATGAACATTTGCAAAACTAGGGGCATCGCCAATGCGTTATCTTAGGTCTCATGTGGCTGTAATTTCATGAAATATAACAATTCATACCATTGTTATTATAAACTTAATTAAATTATATGATGTGGGTATGTTAGGTAATTAACTTAGATTAAGAATAGAGAAAGAAGTAATTGCAATCCTAGAAGTACAGAATAACAAAGAGTAATACTGATATTGCTTCTACTAATTATAACTATAACAAGAGTAAGAACGCTAATGGATTCTACCTTATAAATACTTTAGATGCGCTACGTACTGCCACATAAATAATAGTTGTACATATATGTATTATATCAATTATTTATATGGCAGTAGATAGCAAACTCGTTGTTTCAAATGTCAGCTTCATCAGTTGATTAACAAACGAGACAGACACTGATGGCGTAGAGGCATTAGCACTGATAGTATAATTAGGACAATCTAAGTACAGAATTAACTGCGTCTTGTCATGTCTCGTTTCACGATCACTTAAAAAACGTAATGTTAATAAAAATACCACACATCAAAGAAACATTAAATATAACTTTGATAATGCATAAAATATTCAATACTTCATTAAATAAATATTACCTATGACCATTATCTGGTAACACTGACGTGGAGTGTTAATTATATGACATGTTTATTGAAGTGTAGCCCCACTTTAGGCATGTTGCGAGGTTTTTGGTAGGTTAAATGTTATGGGTTTGTGTCACCAAATCTTAATGTTAACAGTATGACTATGAGCTATGAGTATGAAGTGTGGCCAGCAGTGAAAGCATATATATATATATGATTTGAAAGATGTTGTTTTGCCCCGTAGGTGGTATGGGGTAAAAATATAGTAACAAAAAAAAATATCTGAAAGTTAAAAAGATATCCTAAAACTTGATTGCAGTGCCATTTCATGGGTTCAATCTAAAACATCCAGAAACCCACTCAAACACTCTTAAAATATCATCAAAATTTGTCCAGCCGATTAGAAGTTCAGTGACACAGTTTTAAAATCTTTCGCTAGTTTTTTTTCTTTTCTTTTTGTTTCCTGACAAAAGGACCCTGTGCGCGACGACCCTTACACAGCGTGACTAAAGAGTATACGTATAGAGTATTTATATATTTATATATATATGTGGCTACATACTTCTCTAGAATCGCATCTTCCCCCACACGATGGCACTTTCACGGTGTCCCAGCAGCGTTTTCCATTCTTGTCTGATTGTTCAGCTCTTGCAGGGTAGGCGCGTCGACTGCACGATAGATCTCGCCCAGAAATAGATGTCCATACTATCAGGAGTAATATCAGTTGTAGAGATTTTCCAAGCGACATACCTAGTTAGAAAAGGAGATAAAATACATTTAGATGAAGAAGTTGAAGGCCTTATGGGAAGCGTTTTTAGCTCTTTACAATTAAACATATTATGTTTGTATGATTATCGACTACTAGCTGGCCCGGTTTTACCCGCGTTCCCAAGAGATGTTACACTTTTATTGTATGAAAAATAGCCTATATGATATTGCAGGGCATGCTCTATCTATGTGCCAAGTTTCATCCAAAACCGTTGTGTAGTTTTTGCGCGATAGAGTAGCTAACAAACATACATGTACACATCTAAACATCCGTACAGTTTATCTTCACAAAGGTTTGCATTTATAATATTAGAAGGATTTATTTTCAAGACCGGCTTATTCTATAGAAGGGAAAATGGAGAAGAAAGGAGCTTGATTGGGGAAGAAACGTAGAAAATGAGGTTCACTGACTGAATCAACGGGTCATACATTTTCGTAGCTCCCTACTGGTACTTCAATGATCTTGATAATTTAATCCACAGAGCAACGTTGTCTTTCACAACAAAATATTTTTATTAGCACCGACACGATTTTCAATTGCATTAGTCGCATGTGCAGACGTGCTTTAAACATTTTCGTCCTTTCCAGCGCGTTTGATGTCGGGAATACAAATCCTTTTCTACACGATTCCCAGCTATTCCTTTCCAAGCCATTCCAATACATGTCTTGCAATATATTCACGAAAAGATCTAGAATTTATTATTGTTATTTAACATTATCGCCACTGCGGGCCGCCCCGTTTTAAGGGTATATTTTCTTCGGCTGTTGACTTTTTCAACAAATGTTTCGGTTGGGACTAACAAAGTGTTTTGTAACAAAACAAATAGGGACAATAATTTACAAAAGGAACGCCCCACGGCTTTTGCTTATATGGACCCCACTTCAGGAACTCCTCTGAAATTGTCCCGTTACTGGTCCCAAAGGTCCCTCATTATAAATTCTGCTTAAATTCATTGAAACTCTTACCGCAAAGTGTTTAAAATAACAGTCGTCAATTGTTCTTTTTATTTTTTGGACTCATAATTAATCGTTAGATTAACAAAGCTTAACCTTTAGTTTGAAGTGTTGACACAATTAGTTTTACATTTAAATTGTGAACGCGTTCCAAATAGATTAGGATGGATTTAATGTCACCGCAAATAGTAACGTCGACAATAACCATTTTTTTTTAAAACAAACCAATATAAATGTAATTTTCAAAGTAAGTATGGATGTAACTAGTCTACTTACCTAACTCCAATTAAAAAAAAACCTTGATGAATCGCTTACTGTCATTTTTTTTTTATTTATAGTTACAATGTACAACCACCGTAGGTATAAATTGTATATATTTGTATACTTATGATATCTATTAAGCTTACCCGATGATTTTAGACTAACCATAGCACTAGACGCACAAACCCTAGTGGTTTTTATAAGAGCTGTTTAATTTAAGAAATTTATATATAATTTTGAAGTGAGAGTTAAAAAACTACAAGAAGGAAACTTACTCCACAATCCATTTCAACTGTACGTGGGGATTAAAAACCAAGCGCTAACAACAATATTCAAAACAGACCGACTGATCAAGTAAGTCAATAATATCAACAACAACTTCCACTACGCAGTTTTATCTGCGTTTTCGAGGGATTAATTAATCTCGGAATTATAACATAGAATTTGTTCATTAGAAATAATGTATCTTTAAAATAATATATTATAATAAATAATATTTTTTCAAATATATACAAGCTTCCATAATCGTCCCTCTCTCTCTATCTTTATAATATTAGTATATTATACGTTTTCCCTCTCTCCAGGACTTTTCCAGGACAGGAGTGGTAGAGACCTTCTTTTATGTTAGCATCAATTTTGCCTCCTAATACAAAAATGGAATGTTCATTTTGTTTATTATTCTTAGAATAGGTTCCTTCCCACACAGAACCCCAAATAATCGGACTAGGAAATTCCAATCAATATTTAATTATCTTTACATTATTATTAACTATCAAGATGGAAATTATAAATTCATATGTAGCTATCTGAGTGATGCTTGGCATTCTGGGATAGTGTATTAATTCACTAATATTAGAAACCCCGCGGCTTCGCCCGCATTCCCGAGGTATGCAATATTTTCTCTCAATGACAAGTCCTATGTTTTATCCAGCTGTAATCTATCTATCTTTTTTTTATACCACTTAGGCCGACAAACAAGCAGACGGTCCACCTGATGGTTAGTGGTCATTGGTGACACCAGGGGCATCGCCAATGCGTTGTCGACCCTGAGACGCTATAGAAGTTACTGTCTCATGTAACTGTCATTTCACCGGCCCCCTGATCGTATTAACTGAAACACAGTGCACTATTGCTTCACGGCGGAAATGGGTAAGGTGGGGTAGTACTTCCCTGGACGGACTTTGCACTATGAGCTCTATTACTCTATTATATTTGCAAAGTTTCATCTAAATCCGTACGTGAAAAAGTAAACATCCATCAATCAAAACTCACAATTTTCGCACTTATAATATTAGTAGGTAATTGTCTCTATGTTTGTTTAATCACTATTTTATTTATTTGCATGAATACTTTAATAACAGAAAAACCTTCGGGATCAGGGGCAAAACCGTGGGAGTGTAACTAGTTCAAATAAGCTTTAACGGTTCACCGACTTAAGCCTCAACACTGATTTCGTAAGCTATTGTTAGCCCACTTTCACCAAAATCATGTGATCAGTTAAATGAGCAGTCTTCCTTTTTTTATGTGGGGAAATCATCCATCGTATACCCGGCGGCTCCGGGGGGAGCGGTCGGGTTATGTCCAGACTCTTACTGACTAAAACCTTACAGTGGTCGCAATCAGCGCTGTAGAGGGGGTTCTCGTTCAGAACACGTACCAGCGACCCCTCCACCTCCTCCCTGGGTTAACCCGCGTTCCCGGGATAAATATTATATGTCCCTCTCCATACCATAGGCTATGTGAGTGGCAAGTTTCAGCAAGACCAGTTCAGCCGTGAACGCGTAACAAACAAAGTGACTTTCACATTTACAATATTAGTTTGGTATAGGATTGTTCACGTTTTTAATAAAACACCTTCAACAAAAAGCAGCGATTAGATCTGTAAGCTTTCATTTTGTCAGATCCAAAGTGAAATAAAGAGAAACACTTTTATGAACACTTACCTACAAAAAGCTTGTTTCAACACGCAAACCGTAGTACTTCGTTGAAAGGCTTGCTCCAGACTGGGTCGTTTTGCTGTGAATCTCTTTGAACATGCAGTTTTTCCTTGCCGCTTAACATTATGATTATCCTTTCCGGCCGTTTAACGAGAGCCGGCCGATAAAAGGCAAATAAAATAACGACACGAAATGAAATCTGAGTCACGGAATCACCGGCCATTCGCTCGTATAAATGCAAATTTTCATTTTAATGTTGTAGTAAATAACGCATGAAGTACAGGGGAAATATTTGCTGGGTATGTCCACTTTGTTGAGATTATATTTGTTCAAATATATTTCGGTTTATCACTCGCTTGTAGGGTTCTGTATATAAATAGTAAATCCTATTAATTAATGAAAAAAAGAAAGAAAACATTTATTTTGGACTCACACAGCATCAACATAGACAATTTCATTGACATTACAAATTACACATAGATACAATATAGCAATAACAACACAATCATATAGTATATACACTGTGTGAGGCCAAAAAGGCACCTATCTCAGCATAAGCTGCGGCCCTAGATACCGCAGCGCTGATATTCTGATAGGGCTAGCGGTGCCACGGACAGTCGTGGCACAGGCATAAAAAATAACAAATAAAAAAATATTAATATATGATATATGAATGCAACTTCATCTGTTTGTCACAGCCACTTATTTCAGACACTAAGAACGTTATCGATTTGAAATCTGGCCCTTTTCCAGAATGTGCTTTTTATCTCATTTTTTTAAGTTAATTATGCTAAGGAACCTGCAGTGAGTACAGCCTATGGATATTTGCCATCACCAGGGGCGTCGTCAATGCGTTGTCAACCCTGAGATGTGAAGTTGTTAAGTCTCATGTGCCTGTAATTTCACCGGCCTCCATACCTTCCTAACCGTAACGCCCACAAGACCACTACTGCTTCACGACAGTAATGGGTAAGGTAGTATTTCCCTGGACAATCTCCGCCCTTAGAGCTCTACCTTCTTAATTTAATGTTAACATAAATCTAACAGAGAGTTTGTTTGCAAATAAAAAAACAGTTTTATCTATAATTTTATATAAAATTTATTTTAGCATGCACAAATGCTTATCTTCGATACGATTGCCAGTCTTGTCGTCCTTCATGATTTAAACTGATATATTATGTATAATTTTAAGAAAAAATAAAAATTAAGCTTTGATATTAAACAGTATTTGAGAAGTTTGTTGTATAATTAATGTTGGTTTATAAAAGTAAATTTTATTTCATAAGTTATTATTATACGGAATCCTCCGTGCGCGACTTCAAATTGCACTTAGCCGTATTTTATTTTTAAGAGTTTACTCTGTCTCTTTAAAAGCTAAGACTCTAAGCTGCCAGTAAGTTCGGGATCGCCAACAATACAAGTGGCCGGCTTTAAGCACAGACGCAAGTGGATCAAGCTTGTAAGCACACCTTTGGGCACCCCCCAAAGGTGAGTTTTGTACTCTATATGCGACCGAGCCTGCGCTTTAAAAAGCTGCAGGCGCTAGCTTAGCTATTTAACAAATCTAGACTTTTTTAGAGCTAGAATATTTAAACTAGAGCGCATATTCTATTTCTGAATAACCTCGGAAAATTATAAAATTCGCAAAAAAAGCAAATATACTGTATGTAATGATTTATACAATGCATGTACTTACCAAGCTACTTCAAAACATTAATTGGAATAACTAACTAATAACTATCAAAATATAATTTATTCACGGACTTAGATACTCCTTTTAGTTATTAAACCTTCTTAACGAGGCCTCCACTGTAAGTCATACTTCACCCTCTGATTAAGTTTACTTAAATATCTTAAGTGCCGTTTATCAAGACATTTATCGGTGGTGAAACAGGCTTAGAGTATTTCATTTAATAAATTTCGGTGTTGGTTCGTGACTTGATGGCATAAAATAAAAAAACCTTTTCAAAAATACCTCTGTCAAGATTAAGTACCCACGCATTCTTGTTACATGCCATACCTAATTAGGTATTGGAATGAAAAACCTACTTAACTTCACCAATATGTTTGGGACAAATCCTACCCCTGAATTTTAGACCCAGCACCCTAATTGTATAACTGTCTCGGATTCAATTTGGAAGCCTATTTCCTAATAGAATGCTGGTTCGGCGTGCGAGCAGTGTGGCACAACACTCGTAGCACCGTCAACGTACTACAAAATTGACTGCAACGACGATTCCGAGAGTAGTACACAATTACTCTGCCGGTCCCTCTATCCAATCGAGTTGAAATTTTTCACACTCAATTGTTTTGTTGACTTTCAAAAATTTTCCGTCACGGAAAAAAATCACGGCCAAAATTAATATACGATCCCGATCTAAAATCGCAAGATTGAAGTAGGATTATGACATTACGTGTATTAAAGTTACTGTCAAAAGGTTCATCAATCCATGGATTTTCGATCGGGATTGTATATTAATTTTCGCCGTTAGACGTCATTCTAAATCCAATATGGCGAATCTCACGTCCGTTCGTCATATAAGGTTGCCATTTTTTAATTTATCAGCCATCTCTATGTCATGGATATCTAATGAAAGGGTTGGCCAAGCAGCACACGTAACGTCAGTTTTATTTGTGTTATGGTTGAAAGATTTCGACACACAGATAGAATATTTTAATAACATCGCGATCGCTGGTGAAACTTTCCAGTATAAAAAAGTAAAAGTCTGTAGCAAAACGTCAGGGGAAGTTAGTCTGTAAAAGTAAAATATTCGTTATAAGTAACACTTAATTTATTTTCTAATAACCGATAGCAATATTTTTTTATGAAATAATTTGTAGTCTGCAATTGAATGGTCTTAATAATTTCTTAAACGCATTTCCAATAACATCCAATACCTAATACTATTAAATCAGCAATTTTTGTATTTATCGCGGAAAACAAGTTAAACGATTTGAATGAAAATTGGTTTTGCTTTAAGTACCTTTATAGGTACATTTCGTTAAAGAAACATTAAAAAAAATACTTCTGGAATCTTTCTGAAAACACCGCCTGGTATTTATTTTTATCTCTAGCCTCTTGACATAAAAAAGGAGGAGAATTTCCTCAAATAGTGGATTTGAAGGTGAATTATGTATTTGGATGTACAAAGGAATAAGTCAAATAAAAACACACAAGAACAGAAACATTGAAGAACTTAAAAAAAGCATAGTAAACAAAATTCGCTAATTAATAAAATGGTGTGAACAAGAAATGCATTACATTGGACTTGTTGGCTTTTGTCTGCATTTCACTCACAAGAATTTACCACAGTGTGTTCTGTGGATATTAAATGACTCCATAAGCCACCGAGCGCCGTCTCTCTTTGTACTGCTTGCACTCAGAACAAGGAATTCACTCGCGCATCGAGGCATTTATTAATTTGATGTTATTACTTTTGTTCAGTTTATGTTTCGTACATATGACTGATACGGTTATGGTGTGCGTTTCGAATTTAAACGAATGAAATTATCTGAATGAGAAAATTCTTTAATATATGTACAAACGGTAAGGAGGAGCCTGATATTGTGCGTGTATTTTTATTCCATCATACGTTTCAGTGAAATCTCTTGGTTTGTTTAAATACTTTTGACTAAAACTATTAATTAGGCTAAGCAGAGTCAGAGGATTAATTATTGTATCATATAAAAAAATATTTTATATATGATAATTAGGTATAACTTTTATTTTAGTAGGAAAATCGAAAAGAACGAATTTGATTGCCGTGAAGGGTAATTAAAATGTTTCTTTGTTTAGTAATATTTACCTGTAGTCTGTACGGCAACGACGCACACATCATGTCACGTTGGGAATTTAAAATATTTGCCTGCTTCTTCAGGAATAATTGGCGTGAAGATATATTATGCTATGCTTAGTACTATTTAGATTTCGGGAAGTATTGCGAAAGCGGAGGTTGCTCGCTTTGGTAAGTCGTTCGTAATAAATACGGAAAATGACATAACCAACAAAAAATTTCAAGAAAATGTTACCACTCAAAAGAGGTTTTCTCATAGTGAGACAAAAACCATGCTACAACTTTGTTAATGTATAAATGGTAATGAATTGAGATTTATTTCACGTAATCCTGGAAAGGATCGCTAGATCTGTTCTCAGGAAAGCCATTACATAGTTTTTACTTGCAGATAAAAAATCGGAATCACAACTAAGTCAACACAAAACCGTTGCGTTTATGCAAAGGCAGATTTTATCGAGCGTTTTGTTCTAAATCTATTACGGGGTTCCATTAACTTTTTTTCAGAAAGTAACATATTGTTCAAAAGCTCTAATCATGCGATCGCGTGCCAGCCTCGCTGTGGGGAACTAAAGTGATCGTTCACATGGCGGGCAATTAGCCAAGTTTGATTGAATGGAACGAGTGCTTTTTGGGAGAAATGTTTATACCGCTTAGACTGGTTTACTCAGAAATTTTGTCTGTTCCTGTTTGGAACTTATTCGCAGCAGTGGTTTCCTAGTAGTAGAAGCAGGAAGGAAATCAGCTCCATTTTTAGCTATCTACAGACGCATTGCTAATTATATACAAAAATATATTAAGCGATTTGGACTGTACCCAAATACCTACTAACGTTAGTTAAGAGTAAATAATATGCCCACAAATCTGTATATTTAAAAATAAAATACTGTTCGTTTGTAAGCGCATAACTTTAGAACAGCTGGACCGATGTTGCTATTTTTTATGTAAAATATTTGTTATAGTCTGAGTAAGGTTCATATAGAGAGAATTTATTTAAATATGCTAGGAAAAATGTTAAATTTTGGAAAAACTAATCTAGATTTTTATATGTGAGATCACACACGATTTGAAGACGTATTGCAAATCATTAAGAACTAGTGTTAGTGTGAGGTAGAAACCTCACACTAACACTAGTTCTTAATCAATATAAGTACATCTAAGCTTAACTTCCTTCTCAGGCAATTAATTGTAAGAGTCAGACAATCGTTTGGTACTCGATCTAAGATTGAGGAAGGTGCCAAATTTATTTATTTTATTTTTATTTTTTTTATTTTATTTGATTAGGATTTCCAACAACAAGTACACTGTGTAAAAATACAAATTATTATAATACAAAAAATTGCTAAGTGCCCTGTTAATTATAGGAAACCTCAGCATGCGACAAATTTTAATATTAGAAACTACTTAATGCTAAAACATAATTTAAAATACTATACATAATTAATTCTTAAACAAGTCTCTTAAATTTGCAGTTGTAAAAAAGTCACAGTTCTCATGATACTCTTCATACAACGAGTACATGCGTGATAAAGGGCAGTACAATCTTAAATTGGTACGACTGTTAGGACGGGAGAACAATTTCTTCCTACACAGTCGAGGGATTTTTGATGGAATATTAAATCCAACCTGGCTGAGCAAATTTGGACAATTAATTAAACCTGTGCATAGCTTTTTGAGAAATAGTAAATCTAAATATTTTCGACGGCCTTCTAAGGAGTGCATTTGGAAATATGAAAGCCTATCATTATAAGTTTTAACTTTTTTAGCAATTCCTTGACTGTATGATAAGTGCCACAACCATCGTTTCTGCAAACGTTCCACCCTTGCTATGTGAACTTTGTAATATGGGGACCAAACAACACTACAATATTCCAAATGACTTCTAACTAAAGAATTGAACATAACAATTTTAGTTGCCGAGTTTTTGAAGCTTTTGCTCTGCCGTATTACAAAACCTAAAAGTTTAGAGGCCTTAAGGACCACTTCATCAAGGTGCTTATCAAATTTTAGTTTACTGTCAAAGTAAACACCAAGGTCTCGGATAAATGTTACTTCCTCTAGTTTATCACCATTGAGGCTGTACGATGTTGGTAATTTTTTTTTTGTTTTTTGTAAATTTAATATGGGTACATTTCCTTATATTTAGCGTCATATCATTACATTTACACCATTCACATAGTCGATCTAAATCATTCTGTAAAAGAATAGAATCGTCTAGTGATTTAATAGCTTTACAGGCTTTGAGGTCATCAGCAAAAAGATAAAATGTTGAGTTATGAAAACATTGAGATATATCATTAATAAAAACATTAAACAGATATGGACCCAAATGCGAACCTTGCGGAATTCCAGAGGATGCGATATAATAATTGGAAGAAAAGCCATTAACAACTACCTTAAGTTGTCTATTGGAAAGGTATGATTGAAACCAATTTAATAAAGGATTTGAAATTCCACATTTTTCCAATTTATGTATCAATATCTTATGGTTTACTGTATCAAAGGCCTTGCTAAAGTCGGTATAGACCGCATCAACTTGTGTCCTCATATCAACCGACTTCGCAACATCTTCAAAATATTCTACAAGGTTCGTAGCAGTAGACCTATGTTTGACAAAACCGTGCTGCCTGTCATCAATTAATTGATGTATATGCCATGAGAATTGTTGACACACAAAGGATTCAAGTACTTTTGCCATTACAGATAAGATAGCTCTAATTATAGACCAATGTCTATAATTAGAGACCAGAGATTTGTCACCGTTTTTATAAACCGGAACTATTTTGGTTTCTCTCCAAGAAGCGGGAAAAATACCATCATGAAGAGATTTGTTGAAAATAGTTGCCAACGGGGAAGACAGTTTATTGGCCAAATTGGATAGAAATATGGGCGGTATGCTATCGGGACCAGCACCTTTTGTTAAGTCAAGGTTCTGGAGTGCCTTTTTGATCTGAGTCTCGTGTACTTGTATCACCTGCAAGTTGTTGGAACCTAGACCACCATCAGTTTCAAATCCTCCGGCCAAACTAGTACATGATGGTGGTGCAGCATATACTGATGAAAAACTGGTTGCGAAAAAGTTAGATATGGCTTCACCGTTGTCTGAGCTTACTTTGCCATCTGACATTTCGGCAGGGTAAGTACTAGTACCACCTCTTTTCATTTTAAGGTAACTCCAGAAAAATTTGGGATGCTGTTTAATTTTTTCTTCAATAATAGCTGTATACGTGTTATAGCAAGTTTGGGTTAAAGGTTGTTGGTTTTCAACAAAGTTAGTTGTAATTCGTCCATGGGATTTTTGAATTTTTTAACTTTGATTCGTAGTTTATATTTTTCTTTTAATCGTTTTATCAATAATCTAGAGTACCATGGAGGGAATTTAGTATTTTTAGGCTTAGTTTTTGGTACATGCTTTAGAATCAAGTTGTTCAAAATTGTGTAGAAAGAAGTTAACATTTCGTCAACAGAAGTCCTAGAGTCCAATGTTTGATCCCAGTAAACTGAATCCAGCTCAGCACCTATAGCCTCATAGTCTGCTTTGTGATAATTAAATTTATTGATACTATTGTACTTGAGGCAGTTAATATTTTCAGAGAAAGTGAGTGATAATTCAATTGGGTGATGGGGGTCGATTCTTGAGATTATAAGAGAAGCAGGGTTAATATGAATATTGTAGGGCAAGTTCGATAAAACTAGATCAAGAATTCTGTTACTATCATTAAGTACATGATTGAGTTGATTAAGCATATTTACAGCTATGAAGTCCCAAAGCTGCTGCTCCATGTTACAAGAGGTTTGAATAGGGGAATCAATAATTGAACCATCGGTGCTAAGCCTCTTTATAGTGCCCAAGTTAAAGTCACCTAAGAATAAACAATGGTTCTCTTTTTCAAGCACACTATTAGCATTGTCAATAAAATGCTCCAACACATTAGGTTTTAATGGTGATGGCAAGTATACAGCACATATACAAATATTTATGTAGTGCTTACCTACGGACAAATTCAGCCTAATAAAGAGGTCTTCACATGCACTTTCATATCCTGATAAACGTTTTGACTGTAATTTATTTGAGACAGCGACTAGTACACCCCCACCCTCACATTTACTATTTAACGCAGTTGTCGAACGATCTCTTCGGTATAAAATATAACGATCAGTAAGAACTTCCGCGTCAAAAACACTGTCGTTGAGCCAAGTTTCTGTGAGAACAATTATGTCATAATCTGAACCAGTTATTTTACAGTATACATCATGCAATTTTGATTTAATACCTCTTACATTCTGATAATATATTTTTAACTGTTTGAATTTTAAAAAATAATAAAACTAAAAACTTCTTTAAAATTATAGAATAAAATCAGTACGCACTTAGTCCAATTTACTTAGTGAATCAGAGTCTTTGATATATTTAAAGTCTGAATCGTCCGACTTGCGCATAAAGATTTACTATCGAGTCAATGAGCACGACCTGGATTGTAGGTATTTTGTAGTCGTCCTGTTCGGTCTCGTCTCAACGCTTTTTATCTGGGATTTGATTCTGTAAAGTAACTGACAATAGCTCGGCAATGTTTCGCCGCAGCCACTATGCTCTGTCTCTTTTCCTAACTACGTAATCAAATTGAGAGGTCAGCCAGTCACAACAGTTCACCGACGAAGTTTGTGTTAGCAGAACAACAAAGAGTAGTTCTCACTAATGTACCTGTGATTTTGATGATTTTCAAAGGGGTTGCATTTTATTGTAAAAAAAGCGTGGGGTATTGTTAAGATATTATCAAAATGATAACCCTTCTACTCATATCTGTCAATAAAATATTTATAACTATTGATACTATGCACCCCACGCTTTTTATACAATAAAATATATTTTACGACGACGCACTGGCGATGCCCCTAGTGTTGCAAATGCCCATGTAATGTTTTCTCGCCTAGCCGCCATACACCAAGTCCGTACCGTGACATAAGGAACTCTTTAGAAGCCACTGATTGTACGAACTAGACACTCAGGTTATGGAATAAAACACCCTCCCTCCAAGGTTCTCTCAGATGCTGTACTAGCATAGGGCTCTACAAGAAGAAGGGCTTGATGAGAGTTTTGTAAGGTCGGCAACGTGCGAGTGACACCTCTTTTGTTACTGGTATCAATAGGCTGCGGTGACCGTTTACCATCAGACGAGCTGTCACCTTGTCACCTTAAGTAAATTAAAAATAAAGCCGGCATCAACACCCCAATGGTAGGAGCTTATCTTGTCTTGCCTTGGCCTGTGGTTTGGTTTCAGAGAGTCTGACGCCGAGTATGTGCCGAATTCATACACAATGTATGAGAAATTTCGACCAGTCCCTGTAGCCGCGTCTTGCCGCTGAACTGTGGCAAAAGGCCTTGTGTGCGAGCTCACTATTAGTTACGATATCATTCATTTATATTCATGAGTAAGTAAATTGATTCTAAACACGACTCTAGGTCAAACATAACTTGTTATATTTTGTAATTTCAAATCAGAATAATTTGAAAAGTTTCTCCTAGATCTCTACTGAAATATTTTATTAACGATAAACGTGATTGGTTGTCACACGGCCTTGCAAAGGCCGAATTAAAGAGGATAGTCCCACAAAAATATTATTTTGAAAGCTTGAATGTTCCGGTGTTTGGATATTGTAAATAAGAAATTTAGCACACATTTATAATATAAGCTGTCCCCCGCGGTTTTACCCGCGTTCCTGTGGGAGTTCAGATGCATTATATATAAAAACGAAAGAGGGAGGCTCTTTAATCACTCTATCTATTAAAAAAATCGCATCAAAATCCGTCGCGTAGTTTTTTTTTTTTTTTTTTTTTTTTTTTTTTTAATAATTTATTTATTTATTTATTAAAGGGCAACCAACAAGACATACACCAACAAAATTACATTTTGTTTCATTATAAGTAGATCATTTTAAGTGCTGCCTCAATTATAGGCTACCACAGCATGCATTATATTTTATTATTAATTCTAAGACAGATATAAAAACATAATTTAAAAAAAAATAGTAACAATAAAAACAAAATAAATAATCATAATCAATACATTAAAAAGGGATTAAAAAAAGAAATATATATTAAAATTTAAAATTCAAAAATTTACCCTGACAGTGGTTTTAAATTTATGTATATTGTCAGAAAAAATATCAATGTCAATGTGCTTTTTTATCAGGTTATTATATTGCTTTTGTAATCTGTGTAGAGTGGAATGTAAGCCCAAGTTACTCTTGGATCCTCCCAGGACAAAAGGAAAGTATTTAGACGCTCTAGGCCGCCTCAATGGCGTATTAAAGTCGATTTTGCTTAATAGCGACGGACAGTCTATGGACCCATTTATGAGTTTGTGCAGAAACAATTGATCCAGCAATATCCTCCGGTTTTCCAGGCTATTTAATTGAAAGTAGGCGAGACGGCTGTCATATGAAGGTAAGTGTTTAGCCAGTTTCGACTGATATGAGAGATGCCATAAAAATCTCTTCTGCACACGCTCCAGGCGTTTAATATGAACATCATAACTAGGGGACCAAACTTGACTACAATATTCTAAGTGGGGCCGAACGAGGGTATTGTATAACGAAATTTTTGTCTGTGGTCTCTTTATTTCTTTACAGTTTCTTAAGACAAACCCTAACATTTGGAATCCCTTGTTACTAATTTTGTCAATGTGAGTATGGAAACGAAGTTTTTTATCAATTGTTATGCCAAGATCGCGAATAGTTTCCACTTCCTGCAATATTTGGTTATTAATTGTGTAAGGTTGTGAAGTTGTTTTATTTCTCGAGAATCGAATATGCTTACATTTATCAATGTTTAGTGTCATTTTATTTCCTTTACACCAAAGAGCGAGCCGGTCTAGGTCTTCCTGAAGGAGCTCCATATCGGTACAATTTTTTATATGCTTACAAAGCTTCAAATCGTCAGCGTAGAGAAAACTTGTAGAGTTCTTGAAAATTGTTGTGATGTCATCGATAAAAATATTGAACAAGACCGGACCAAGATGGGAACCTTGAGGAACCCCTGTGGTGGCCAAGTAGGGTTCAGATGAGAACCCATTAACGACGACCCTAGAGTACCTTTTTTCTAGGTATGATGCACACCAGGCAAGGAGACCGCCACTTATACCGACATGTGAGAGTTTGCGAAGTAAGATACCATGGTCAACGGTATCAAACGCTTTGCTAAAATCAGTGTATATGGTGTCCACTGGAACACGTGCATCAACCGATTCTGTAATGAATGAAGAAAAAGATATAAGGTTAGTAGTGGTTGAGCGTGCTTTTATGAAACCATACTGCTGTGGCGAGACAAGCTGTTTTAGGTGCCAAGATAATATGGGGCACAACAGAGATTCAAACACTTTTCCAAATATTGATAAAATCGATATGGGTCTGTAGTTTTTAACCAACGATGCATCTCCCGATTTCAGGATTGGAACAATCCGCGCCTCCTTCCAGACAGTTGGAAAAATACTCGAAATTAAAGATTTATGGTAGATAATAGAAAGAGGATGGCACAAGGCCTTAGCACATCTAACAGCAAATAAAGCAGGTATTCCGTCAGGTCCAGCACCCTTGGATCGGTCTAAGTTCTTCAATGATGACAGTACTTCTTCTTTTGAAAAAGTGACAGTGCTTAAAGAATGAGACGATTGTTCTGTAGTTTGGCTAAAATCAATAGGAGAACTCACTATTGGAGAAGTTGAAACCTGATTGCTATAGACGGAAGAAAAACAAGAAGAAAAAAGATTACAGATATCATCGCCATTAGACGCCGCCTTGAGGTCCAGATACATAGTAGAAGGATAGGTATTAGGGTTCAGTCTTTTGCTCTTTAAAAAGCTCCAGAATAACTTTGGGTTTTTTGTAAGTGAGTCTTCTAAGTTATTAATATATTTTTCGTAACACAAATGTGTAAGTTTAAGACATCTTTTTTTAATAATATTAAAAGATATGCCATCAAGAGGATTGTTATATTTACGTAGTTTAGTTCTTAGTTTATATTTTTCGCGCAAAAGGCGTCTCAGATCCTTGGAAAACCAAACAGGATATTTGCTTGACGCTGGTTTACACTTAGGGACATTTTCGGTGATAGACCTTCGGACAACAACATAAAATTTTGCGACCATTGTATTCACACAGGGGCACATTGACAACTCCTTTTCCCAATCTATGGAGCTCAAGTCAAAAATAATTTCATCAAAATTCGCCTTATGGAAGTTGAATTTATTACCATATAACTCTGATGGCGACTTAGGTGCCTCACAATTAGATACCGAAAACTCCAAGGGCGGGTGGTAAGGATCCAATAAACTAAGCTCATATTTACTGTTTGCAAGTTTTGCTATAGGGACATTAGATAGGACTAAATCCAAAATACCACCCTTCGAGTTCTCAATACAATTATACTGTGTGAGATTGTTAAGGGCTATAAAATCCAGTAATGTGCTTGCGATTGAGGTATTTTTATTGCAAGAGGTTGATCCATTCAAACTGTTCCAAGATATGCAACTGAGGTTAAAATCTCCTAATATTAATGTATTACTTGGATTTTCCAACACTCGATTAGTGTTATCAATAAAGTGGTCTAGAACATGTTTTTGCACGGGGGGTGGAAGATAGACGCCACATACAAATAACTTTTGCATTGCGGTTTTTTTATGTACTTCTACCTCAATCCAAATATCCTCGCAATTACTTTCAAAATCAAACAATCTACGAGAGACATAACGCTTAGAGACTGCTATGAGGACACCACCACCCGATTTATGTTGATTGTAACCGCATGTTTCCCGGTCACGTCTGTATATGGCATAACGTTTACAAAATAATTCGGAGTCATATATTGCCGAATTCAACCAGGTTTCACACAGAACAACAATATCATAATCACTACATGAAACATTCTTGTACAATTCAATGGTCTTGGTACGTAGACCACGAACATTTTGATAGTATACATTTAAATTATCGATTTTTACATTCAGTTTTATACACATTTCTGGAAATAATATAAAGGAAAAGGTTGATGATTTCCTTATTTTAAGTTATCTAATGTGCCTGAATTCCGTACAAGAACATACTCGGAATCATCTGTTTTACGCATATAAATACGCCCACCACGGACCCAGACGTATTTATAGTTTAGAGCCTTAGCCCGGAAACGTGCCGCAGAATGAAGAAGCTTGTTCTCAGCCGAAAGATTCTCAACCACAAAAACTGCTGTCTTCTTGTTGTCTCCAAAACCCAAATGGCCTGTGTTGAGTTTATCTGATGGATGTGTTTTGTTATATTTTATCGTGGCAGCTAGAAGTGAGTCACGAGTACGAGGACTGCTCATTTTTACAAGAATGGAACGGGGTCGAGAGCTTTCAGGATTTTTCTTAGCAATGCGTGAGCAATGGAGTATGTCTGTGTCATTAATCGGGTATTTAATAACATTCCCCAACTGCTTCACTATGCTCACCACATTCTCCGTTTTGTGTTCTGGTACACATTGTAATTCCAGGTTAGTTGAGCGGGATATTTGCTCCAGTTGATTTAGACGATTAGTAAGTTTACCAACCTCATCTCGCAGTGAGTGATTCTCCTTTGTTATTTGGTCTATGTTGCTTTTGTAGGCAGTAAACTCAGTTTTCAGCATCTCAAAAGTTTCATTAATAAAATTCATAGACTCTCTGAATGATGAAATATCATTCTTTATTTCCTGTAGTTGCGATTTTATGTTGTTATTTATATCACAGGTAAATTTCTCCATGACAGCTTGCACTTGTGCTTGAATTAAATTTGTGAGTTTTGTTTCGTCAAAGCAATCATCATGACCATGAGTATCCATAACCTTTCTGCGTTTGTTTCTAATCACAATATTTTTCTCTGTAGGCGCTTTTGCAGTCGATTCCAAATCCCTGTTTGATGTCTGTGACACGGGCGGTGGACTACGATTTAACGGCATAGCTAGATTCTCAACAAATGGCAAGAATCAATGACTAAAATAAAATAAATTGTTTGTCCGAAGGTCCCGACAAGGATTTGAACCGGGTGCCTTCAAACTAGACAGATAAATCAACGTAACAAAGAGCCGCGTTAACCACAAGGCCAGTAGACGTTATCATCCAACGACGAAAAACTCGTACAGTTTATAATTGTTGGCAGTGAATTATGAGAAACTGACTGCGGTTTCTTTTTTTTTTTTTGGTCGACAACATCGAGAAATACCCACACGTCACAGAAATCACTAACAATTTGGTTTCAAATGTAAATTAATTGTTGATTTAATTTGTCTTCACTATTTATTATGTCACTAAAATACGGGTTTCAACTTCCTTTATACATCAGTGCAACACTACAATAATTCAACACATTTTTACTAGTGATTTTGATTTTATTTACGGGAGCTTTGTTATTAACGTCAATCGGTGTCTTAGTATACATAGTATACATATACATTTAATCATACATAGGGATATAGGGACATAGGGACAGAGAAAGCGACTTTGTTTTATACTATGTAGTGATTCTGGATTATAGAAATAATCTCAAAGTAACATGAAAATCCTTGGGTACGCCAAGAAGCCAGGAGCGAAAATAAGTAATCATAAATTAAATGAGTACATAACTCTAAGATTCTAATGAGTAATCCACTACACATCAGAGTTTCAGACATTCATTCAAAAATAGCCTATAAACCTTTATGCACTACGCCTGTTTTTTTTGCATAAAAATAATTTGAATTGGTTAAAATTAGCATCTGTTAAACATTTATGTGAGTTTTTTGCTTATTAGAGACTGTATAAGTTTATTTTTCACTGGACAACTTTTACTTCACCCTGTCACAGGGAACATGAGTACCTAGCTGTTTAATTAGAAACGAACTTTGAACATCAAACGCAAGGTTTACTGTTTACCGCTTAAATAACACGCCTTGAGGAGTTTTTTTATAACATTTTACCTGATAACTCAATGGAAACCACTTCAAATAGAAAAGGGAACGGTTTGTGAAATAATATTATATCTCACATACCAACTCGGTTTTTCCAAGAAAAGGGAAAGCCTTTTTTCTTGTTGTGTTTTTATAGTTAAGTATATTATTATAAAGTTTAAGATAGATGGGTTTTATAGAGAAACTACATAGATTTTTCGTAAATCTGGTGGTCCAATAAAAATATAAATAGCTGCACATAGATAAATAAATAATAGTAATCCCTACTAATATTATAAATGTGGGTGTAAATTTATGTGTTACGCTTTCACGCGAAAACTACTTAACCGATCACCATGAAACTTTGTACACATATTTTTGAAGGTTTTAGAAGTAATATAGGATACTTTTTGTGCCGGGAAAATGTTTCTTCCCTCGGGAACGCTGGTGAATCCGCGGGGGACAGCTAGTGAGAAAATAAAAAAAAACTTATTTATTGAATTATTGCTTTATGTTTCTCTTACGATATGAAGTCGGCAAAACTACAAATATACAAAAAGCATTATTACAAAAAGCAGCAGAAGCGAGAAGCAGCTACGCTTATCGTCATTTACATAGAACGAGACTGTAAACTTTTTAAATTATCCTTCCTGATACGACTTGGCTTTACTGCATACCCAGGGTCACTGCAACTTTATTAACTTTGCTATGACTTTTCTCAACTAACCTAAGTTATTATTGACTGTGTTAGTCAATGTCAAAATACCTTTGCATGAATTTTATTAAAATTGCAGTAGAATTTTTATTTATGGAGCGAAATTAACACAAGTTTTATTGGTTTTTATAGCTTATGCTGGTTCCTTTATCATCGTTATTGTTATTATTATTTTTTATACCAAAAAGGCCGACAAACAAGCAGACGGTAAGCAACGGACCTGATGGTAAGCGGTCACCGCCGCCATAGATATTTGCAACACTAGGGGCATCGCCAATGCGTTGTCGACCCTGAGACGTGAAGTTGTTAATTCTCATGTGCCTGTAATTTCACTGGCCCTCTTACCTTTCTAAACGAAACACTTATATTAATAAGTGCACTCCTGCTTCACGGCGAAAATGAGTAAGGTACTAACTTACCTTACCTTATTTCCCCGGACGAACTCTACACTAAAAGCTCTACTACTCAAAACTTAATTTTGATATTTAAATTAAAACTACAAAACAATGAAAGTGTTTTTACCTTAAATATACATTTACTAAAATAATTCTACAATGATACCTAAAAAGCGTTTAAATAAATAATATACAAATATTTACACACATAAATCAAAATATGTTACTTAACTATTTGAATCTTTGTAGCATGATAAACAAACAAAATAACTTATATTCTTAAGGTTAAGAATCAGGAAATGTTGGTCATTCGTAGCTAAGCGGATAGCCATGCCTTTAGCTGATTGAACCATCAGAGTAATATCCTGTACAGGATTGGAACACATTTTTCGTATACTCGTATTCAGCTGAGGAGCCGACAATCAACTGATTATTGGCTATTTAGAACCTCATCTATTTCACTTGATTGTTCTATCGATTTTCTTTTATATTCCTTTCAAGGTGGTGATTGATTATTAACTTGAGATAGATGTAAAAACTGTACATTTTTGTTAGAGAAGTTATTTATGGGATGACTTCGTACTTGCACATGTATAAATTTTTTTTTTTTTAAAGCAATACCCATAAGAACATGAATGCCTGAAGTAAGACAAACGTTGGCTACAGTTTTCAGGCTTTCAATTGCTCCCATTTATTTTTCCACTCTAACCGTGTGTTTCTTTTATTTCACCCGTGAGTTCGGCGTTTTAAAATCTCTTTGAAATGTATTTTCACACAACTACCAGTTGCAAATGTTCTTCCATTTCAACCCTCGACAATCCTTACTAATATTAAAAATGCAATAGCGAGTTTGTTTGCTTAGCGTCTGAACCGATCTTGTTGAAATTTGGCACACACGCAACCTCTAGTACGGAGAGAAATATGTGCTTTATATAAATTTCTAACACGAGTGAAACTATGGGATGGTTACAAGCAAAACTATAAAACTACTGATGTATTAAAACCAAACCTTCCTATCCTTGTAAAACTGAAACAATTTATGAGCATGATTCTTAATTGTATTAACTTATTTTTCAATGATAATGGCTCAACAACAGCTAGTACTGCAAATTGTACCCTATCTACCCTCAAGTTATCCGTGTATACCGTTCTCTGTGTATTGTTATCCATAGAGACTGAAGTAGTAGAGCTTTTAATGCATAGTTCGTCCAGGGAAGTACAACCTTACCTATAGCCGTGAAGCAGCTGTGCACTTGTATTACTGTTTTAGGAAGGGGGCCTACTAAATCATGATTTCTTTTACATTCGCAGGTCGTTTGTAGAGTCAGAAATCCGAAGAGCCGATGGGGCTGGCTACATCACTCGTAAATACGATAACCAACAGGGGTGAACGGCGTCGAACACGCAATCAAGCTTCAGGTTGATCAAAGTCACTGTGAATAGCCGATAGTAAACACCCAAAACCTATTCATTACGATATGTATGGGGATGGGCCAGTGAACCTACACTGACAATGATGATTAGGATGTAGTATTATCGGTTTTGTTAGGTATAGGGTTTCTATCGATCTAAAACTAAGGCTACCTTTCCACCAGAGACGAGCGATGTATCTCATGTCCCTGGATATTTTTATTTATCTATGCGGCGAGTCAATATAATACCTTCATTTTCATAGCTTAGCGCATCATAACTCTAATAAAATGATTCTCTTGCGAGACTCGCCGCATAGCTAACTCGCATTTCTCTGGTGGAAAATCTACCTATGGAACGGAAGCAACATAACAAAAAACTAAAAACAAAAATGGAAATGGTGATGGTTTTTATAGACACATATAATTAACAAATTACCTGTTTACCTTATTGTCCGCGTAAGGTATATGAGCCACAAGAGGCTAACACTTTCGTCCCTAAAAAGGTAGAAAACCCTTTTTACCTTATGGATAGATAATGTAGTGTACAAGAGTTTTATAAAATTGTATCTGTTTAGCTACATCTGTTTTGTATTGAGTTTTTATTTTTAGTTTATTATATGTATATGTATTGGGATGTGTCCTGTATTAAAGATCAAATACTAACCAGTGTATTGAACATCCAAAACTATAAGAAAACATTAAATACGATCAAAATTAAATCATTAATGTGATTTTTCAGTACCGATCTAATCATAAGGAGTATGTTATTTGATACTGTACAATTATGACGTCACAACTTGCTATTTCATATAAAACTTCATACATTCGATCGTTTTGACATTTCATAAAGAATTGCTGATTTGACATGTCAGGTCACATCCCTATTATAGTCTTGTGTACTTCAATCCCATAGTAAGTGATGATGACAAAACCTAATTGGGAACACACCACACAATAACACCGACACACAATTTCAATATGGGGGTGGTATCCACCCAGGCGGTTACTATGAAGTAAGACCCTTCCACCATGCTATGTCCTCTAGTGGCCACGCTCAATCCAATGCATCCTAATATGTTGTACAAACGAAGGAATAAAAACTCGTTCTAACTGGGTCACGGTTCATAAAATATTCGATGCGGAAAATTTCGCAATAATGGCTTTTGTATTTTGCTAAAATAATACTTATTTTAAAGGAAAGGTTCTGACAGAAACCTGTTTAACAAGTAGGTGAGTTATTATTTTTATATTTATTTCATTGAATACTAACAATATAATATTAAGTATAGTATCGATTTGATATAAGATAGATAATAAGATTAACTACTCTGTCGCATTAGCTTGCCTGTAAAGATAGACCTAAGTTTTATGGTTAGTAAATAAATAAATAAAAAAAAGTGCATGTAAAATGTTTTTGCGTATCAAAAAGTACAAAAAATACTAAATATATATTGCATAACACCGTAGAAATATACCTATTCCAATGCAAGACACGGGAATATTTCACCTTTATTATTTTTTGGACCAGAATTCTAGGGACATTAAATTTTCACCGAACTCGTCACATGAGGAGACCGGCTGCATACTGATTTTAAGTCGAGCAGCAATCGCTCAGTAGCTGTGACATGACAGAAGTCGTAGGTTGGAATCTAGTATTTTTGAACTTTTCGTAAAGGGCAGCATCGTGAGAAAATCATATGATAAGATTAAGCTTTTTTTCATTGCATAGTGGGAAACTTTATTGGAACCACAGCTACTAACCTCCGCTGTCAATGCTCTATCAAGGTATTCTGGTATCAGTGCTTGAGAGCTAGTTCCTTCAAGGCTTTTTTTTTTTTTATTTATTTATTTCTTTTTACATTTTCTACGGACTCTTAGTCCGTACTCTTTGAAGATTCTACGATAAATTGTTTTAAGATTAATTGTATTGTGTTTTTAAAAATTAACATCTTTCCGCGCTTGCTCAGCTCGTTGTTTTGAACTGAAGCTTATGGATCCTTAATATATAGTGTTACATTGATTTTTTCTATTGCCGAATACATGGATTATAAATAAATAACTTAAGATTTACTTAAATTTAGTTACACTTATTCATCAAAATATTAAAGTTTAAGCTATTTCGGCCTCGGATGGTTTCGATCCCAAAATATTCTCCATGACAACTGCATCTCGATGTTTTATGGCCATTTTTAAGTTATATTCCTTCAAGGCTTTATGTGCTTACCATTTACAGTGATAGCTTTGTGGTGTGATTGTGGTTGAACACAAACCATACACAGCAAGAAAACTAAATATAAATTTGACACAAACGGCTGCCACTAGCCTATCTATTAACCATGTCAAACAATCAAGTATATTAATGTTAACTGTATAATATAATCGACTTAATTCATAATTAGATTCGGTTATACTGTGACACGACTTAATATTAAATTATTCTATTAGTGTACAAGGTATTAAGTGGATATATAATACCGAAAGGATTATATTACTTAGGCATATGACGTGGCAAAGGAATTTGAAGTATAATGCCTATTTTATAGGGTGCATACTTTTACAATAAATAAAAGTACCCGAGGTAGATCGATTTAACGCCCCCGAAACCCCCTGCATACTAAATTTCATGAAAATCGTTAGAGCCGTTTCCGAGATCCTAATTATACACCTAATTAACATATATGTATATACAAGAATTGCTCGTTTAAAGGTATTAGATAATAAATATATCCTGGGACTTTTTTTACACACGGTCATTAGAACCAAACTAAGCAGAGCTTGTACTATGGCAACCAAGTGACTGATATATCCTTTTAAATACATACTTATACAGATATTTACATCCAATAATATATGTGTTCTATATGATTTACTCAATGTAAGAGTGAGTACCCTCATTTATATTTTAAATGCCCACCATTTTATTTGAATTATTAACTTATTCTCGAATATGACTGTCATTGATGTAAGTTTGGTATAAAAATGAATCAGACAGATTATGAAGATCCACCAAAGCTACAATCCATAATAAATATTTGTTTCAATTTTTTTTTTGTAATTTTAGCAACCTGCAATTTTGCAATACAGCACAAAATAAAAAAGTGAACCACAAAAGAAATATCCTGAGACATTATTTATCCAAGCCACCAGATCCCTGCTGAACTAAGCAGAGCTTGTACCATAGAAACCAGATATCTGATATATAGGCACAACATTTTTTTCTAAATATTCCGCGACGAATCATCGTTAAATTAATGTCATTTTTCATACAGAATCGAAGGCGCCGTTACTGCACCTGTCACAACAAACATTACCCATGAACCGGGGAGCATTGCGTTCACTGCTGAACGTAGGCATCCCCCATGATTTCCACGGTGCTAAACCACCTGCATCCAGCGGTTCCTAGCAACAATAACAATCCTACTAAAAGCAAATTGTACGTACGTACAACCCTAGCGTCTCAGTCGTGCTTTCTCGTCACGTTTGCGATTTCATTTGACAACATGGCTGTTAGATTTATATTAAAATATTTCCGGGGTAAATAGTATTGCAATAATATGAAATTCCTATTCAAGGTGTTAAGATTCATCCATACCCACTCAGTCATTATACCTATACGTACAGATAGAATAAACACTTTTGTGTCTGTACTGATAAACCTGCAGCCGATAATGATAAAATTTGAAACGGGTAAAAATTTATTATGTTTACAAAATAACGTGTCTATGCTGTTAACCGTTGAGAAGTTCTTTCTCTGAAGCCAATCTTGGGTATCAAGTCGTGCATACTATAAAAATGCATTGTCATTGGAACTGGACCAACTTGTTGAATTTCAACTCCGTGGGATAAGAGGAAGTGGTTCTAATTCTGCTTGCAAGATTTGACCACAAACTAACATACATTACATGTTAAATAAAAAACAGGAAACCAAACAACATAAACACAATAGTTTGATAGTTTTTGTTTAAATCATTTGTACAATTTACTTAACATTATGATGAAAAATTTTGAAGCCGAAAAATCGTTATGTTTACACCCCTACCGAAAAATATTAGATAGTATTAAGATAAAAAAGTTAATATATAAACAAAATTTTCTTTCCTACAAATAAACGATATGTATTTCACATTTCATACACGCCAGGTATCCGCAATACAATATAAAACCTAATTTGAGACTGTATCCACTCGAAGACAAAAATTCTAAACCAGTGTAACAATATTTTACGCAAATTAATATTATAATTCATGAATCATACCTATAACCTTTATCCACATTGTTCTGTTTCATACACACGTTTATTTCTTCGTAAGAAAATAAATCAAGTCTATAAATAAATATAACCAAGGAGAAGCGAATAATTGGCTTCGTCACCGCGGAATAAACCTTTCCCTATTTTTATTCGAGACAAATAATAGTGCTGGGTAATGTAATCGATGTGCTAGTCTGGCATTCGAACAATAAACTCCCTCGTCCTGAATAACTTGTGCCACGTTGAAAGATTTTCAGGAAATGTAAAATGTCTGCAAAAACAATATACGCGAAATACTGTTTTTTACATCTCCGTAAAGAGCTTTATTCTAAGTGAGAATTATTTGTGCTACTGCAGGAATACTTATTTGTAAATATGGATGCCAAATTAATACACTTTATAGGACTTATTTTAAGTGCAGAGCTTTCTTTTATGTTCTAATTTGATCACTATCACAATGTCAGGAGAGACTTCCATATGTTTCTGCATATTGTGTGTCTTCTGTCGATTGGTTGGTATATTATTAAAACAACAGTCTTAGCAGATTTAACGATTGGCCAACTGCCTGCTGTTAACCTCCCTAGGCGTTTTTTAATACATACATTTTTACAGGATTTTTGAGAAAAATTGAAAAGTCGTCTCAAAAATCGAGTTAAAAAAGGAGTTATTTTCTTCACTGGTATACATATTAATAATAGAAGATATAACTTTCGTACCCCTTTTTAAGCATATTGCGCACGCGAAGTGAGTGATTTGGGGTATAGTTAAAGTTTATAAAGAGAAGGAGAGTAGAAAGCCAAAATTTACACAATTTAAACAATTACACAATAGTTACAAATACATTAAATTAAATTAAATAATTTGTTTACGTTCATACTGCCAATGTCATAATGACGTATTTGTACATGCTCGCAGCTGACATAGAAAAAAAGAGAAAAGTTATGTGTAATGATTGTCGAGGTATCTGACAAAATAACCTACAATAACGTTCAACGTAAGAAATAAAGAAATACGGACACTTAATAGTAATATAATTTCGATAACTAACGTGATCATTAATAAATAAAATTCTACGAAATTTCTTAATTAATACTCAAAATAACGAAAACAAAAAGAAAACGCAATGGCAAAGTGACACTTCAAAGACCAAAGTTCCTAATCAAAGAACCACCCCATTATTTTATTACTTTCTTACCCCAAAAATATAAGATAATGCACATTTATTTTCTAGTTAGTAGGTAATAAATCTATATTGAGTTTCCATTGCAGAAAAAAAGCTGTTTTTCTAGTAACTCTGCAGTCTACTGATTTTCAGAGAAAGATAGCTATTACAAAACTGCAGAACATTGCAAGATATTAATTATACATTCTATTTACCTAGCATTGAATTATAATTAAAACACAAAGGTAAACAATAGTGTGCTTTCTACCGTCTTCTTTAGCTTTAATTTCAAGAACAAACAAATGGCTTTCTCAGAAACATAATTAACTTAAAAAGTCTTTAATAACCCTCTCTTTTACACAAACATGTAAGTGAAGCCTACAAATACGATGCTTTTGTGTAGTATGATAAAGAAATATAAAAATAAAAAATATGCTTTTATACATAAAAAAAAGAAAGATTGAAAAGTATGATTTGTATATCCATTAGTAAAATATATATTCTTTCTATCTAGCTCTTATCAAAATATTTATGAAGAAAATAGAGTTCCATTGACGCGCCATCACCTCAAAACTACTGAACTGAATTTTTCGTTACTATTTTCGAAAAATTCCGCATCATATAGGCTACAGTTGATATCCATTATCGCGGGTGAAACCGCAGGGGACATCTAGTATAATATATGCACGGCATGTCTAAGTGTAACTTAAACTATTATTTAAACAATTACACAATAGTTACAAATACATTAAATTAAATTAAATAATTTGTTTACGTTCATACTGCCAATGTCATAATGACGTATTTGTACATGCTCGCAGCTGACATAGAAAAAAAGAGAAAAGTTATGTGTAATGATTGTCGAGGTATCTGACAAAATAACCTACAATAACGTTCAACGTAAGAAATAAAGAAATACGGACACTTAATAGTAATATAATTTCGATAACTAACGTGATCATTAATAAATAAAATTCTACGAAATTTCTTAATTAATACTCAAAATAACGAAAACAAAAAGAAAACGCAATGGCAAAGTGACACTTCAAAGACCAAAGTTCCTAATCAAAGAACCACCCCATTATTTTATTACTTTCTTACCCCAAAAATATAAGATAATGCACATTTATTTTCTAGTTAGTAGGTAATAAATCTATATTGAGTTTCCATTGCAGAAAAAAAGCTGTTTTTCTAGTAACTCTGCAGTCTACTGATTTTCAGAGAAAGATAGCTATTACAAAACTGCAGAACATTGCAAGATATTAATTATACATTCTATTTACCTAGCATTGAATTATAATTAAAACACAAAGGTAAACAATAGTGTGCTTTCTACCGTCTTCTTTAGCTTTAATTTCAAGAACAAACAAATGGCTTTCTCAGAAACATAATTAACTTAAAAAGTCTTTAATAACCCTCTCTTTTACACAAACATGTAAGTGAAGCCTACAAATACGATGCTTTTGTGTAGTATGATAAAGAAATATAAAAATAAAAAATATGCTTTTATACATAAAAAAAAGAAAGATTGAAAAGTATGATTTGTATATCCATTAGTAAAATATATATTCTTTCTATCTAGCTCTTATCAAAATATTTATGAAGAAAATAGAGTTCCATTGACGCGCCATCACCTCAAAACTACTGAACTGAATTTTTCGTTACTATTTTCGAAAAATTCCGCATCATATAGGCTACAGTTGATATCCATTATCGCGGGTGAAACCGCAGGGGACATCTAGTATAATATATGCACGGCATGTCTAAGTGTAACTTAAACTATTATTTTACTATCTACTTATGAATATCAAAAAAAACGTCTCTTTGGCTCTTCTATAATACACTTTCCTTTCTTCAAAACATTTCCTTTTATTTATTTTAAAAAGTTACAGTTCGTTGCTCATCCCGAAATGGCAACAGCCTAGTAAACCATGAATTCATTTAATGGGTTACGAATATTGTTTTGAGGAAATTTTATTCTTACAGTTCTGGGTACGTTAGCTTTGTTACAACGAACATTGACTTTTATATAAGCCCATCGTTGGATTATGATAATTGGCTGTGCTCACAGGCGCGCATCGATCATTGACTCCCCTCTCTGATAGAACCATTGTACCCCCTATTCATTGTAATCAATCATTTCGATCACCGAAATGCCAACTACATGTATACCTACATTACGAGCTATAGACGTGGCTAATAAATTATCTTTGTGCTGAAGATTTTTCGGCTAAATAAGGCAATTCAGAATTATTAAAAAAAAATACAATGTAACCTTGCTGAGTTTCTTGCCGGTTCCTTTCAGTTGAAGGCTGACTTCCGTACCGGTAGTAGCCTCAGTAACTTTAAATTTGACCTTCATATGTACCTTCCGTGGCCCTAAACTGAATAAATGGTTTTGATTTTTGATTTCTCATCAAAAGTTTATAAAAACTATTAAGATTATTGTTTCATTTTTGTTAACGACAGCACTCAGAGAGACGCTGCAATAAAGTACCAATACTGTTATTAAAACATTTTGTAGATATTTTTTTACTCCTACAAAAATATACAGAGCACGTTCGAAAGTGGTGGGCAGCCGTGCTCGTAGAGAGAGCAAATCTCTCGCGGTCGCTACGATAACAGCTACGAGGTAGCTACGTCGTAGCAGCTCTTTGTGTTTATAACTTGCACTAAATTCTCATGCAAATAAAATCAATTGAATATTTTACCATGTTGCGAGCTGTGTTGATAGTTTTAATATTTGTACTGATTTTATACGTCTTAGTTTCTATGTTTCGAGTTACCTGTTTTTAATGAGACAGTTTTTGGAAAACATTTTAAGGTAAGTTTGCTACTGGATTTATCTTGAAATGTACTTATTTTATTTTATTTTAAAGGTACAGAAACAGATAACAGATTGAGTATTACTTATAAATCTAGATAATTAACATTATATAAACCTGTAGTCCAATTATAACTGTACACAGCATCTAATAAGCATAACATAATAATAACAGTAATAAACCTTTATATTAGTTGAAAGAACAAATTAAAAAAATATAAAAATAGAAAAAGAAATACACAAAATAATAATAATAATTAGGGTAAGTACATTAAATTAAATATAAAAATCTATTCTCTACGCAAATAATTCCTAAAACGATACGACTTCTTTTAACTTAAAACCCTACTTACTTATAACTTATTATTATATGTTACCTACACTGTAATATTTAAAATGCACAAAATATCTTGCATAATTAAAAAAACAGGGTGTGACGTAAAGACCCGATAGAAGTAAAACTTTTAAATGACACGGAAATATTTTAATTATTCATCAATCAGTTTTGAATAGCATGTGTTTGTCATTCATTAATTTTTCGTCACACAAAAAGGTTGTGGATTACAATTTCAATGCCCTCCCATAAGAACTCTCACTTCAAAAATCATTTAACTATTGTCAAAACAACATCGTTATATTGGCCTTGTTAAACGAATAATACAACATTATTCTGCAACCTGTTCAGAAACAAGATCTAACCTGTTTTCACTTTGTATTTCATGAACTTGCACTTTACATCTTTAGCGAAATAAAAACTCAAAGGGGACAACTTCCCGTCTCGTATACCCGATATTGTTCTGACTGAAGAGTGTCTACATGAATATTTTTGCTCCAGCGTTTACAACAACAGCAATTTCGGTAAGGAGGTAAGTTAAAGTAACTCTAGCTAGAAAGAAGGGGGGTGCAACAGGCCTAACGGCACCTTGGGGAGATACGCATCACGGCTTAGGGGTGGTACTCGAGTGAACTAACCGGGTGCGGCTGACAGTTTAAAGTCGGTACATTATCCCCGAGACGGCCCTATTTCTCAGCGGGAATGTTTCGACTTGTACCCTAAGCGACTACATCTACACCAGAAGTATAAAACAATTATGCTAACACCACCCACCAGCATTACTTCCAGTGCCAGTGCCATCGACCTCCCTATTTGCGGCGCGCCGTTCCAACAAGACAATTTATTATCGCGATGACTGTTGCCCTCACAAATTCGAGATCCGCGAGGGTGTTTCCACGAATCTTCATGCCACGTCATAACTCCGTTCAATTTGTAGAATTGTACCGTTAATGACGCCATCTTGGAGTTATGCAAGCGACTCACGTCCCTGTGTTATCGGTTATACGGTCCATAACAGTATAATAATTGTTTGTAAGTACTCGGGGAATCGTTCTCGCTCGGCGAAGCGATCGTTCCGGGTAGTAAGGCAGTTGAATAGTACCCGACCTTCGTGACCCTTGGACTATAATATCTAAACATCCTTAGCTCCATGTCTTCAGTTTGTGTCTTTATTAGTGGGTCAAGAATTTAGATTCAAAATCATAGTAAATTATTCTTTAAAGACCAACAAAAAATATATGGTGTGGTGGTCGTGTTAATAAACAAAACACATTAACTTGTAAATTTTCATGGAAACGTGTTTTCAAAATACCTACATAAGTCTACTACAGATTGCAGCTTTTCGTCAGGTGCACTCAGTGTTGTGATATTATAATCATCATATCTTACTTGTTCTAGCATTCTTAGAAGGACTAGTGTCTTTCTACTAATTTTTTAATGTAACTGTGAGTTTATTTCTTGGTTTGTCCTTTTTTGAAGTCTTAAAAGAGCAACATCTAGATGTTTGACTTGATAAAAAAGGCTTCTGTTAGCTCTTAATCCTGGAAACGCAATAAAGGGTAGCTAATTAGCGGGTTTTCTTCAGAATCATTTTCAATTGCGGAAATAGGAATTTTCACAAATAATCAGTTAAATATTCACAGCTAAAACGACTATAATCCATATCTTTACTTAATATAATATTATAAAGCTGAAGAGTTTTTTTGGTTGAACGCGCTAACCTCAAGGACAACTGGTCCGATTTGAAAAATTCTTGCATTGGTAGATATCCCATTTATTGACATAGGCTTTTTATCCCACTACTGGGCACGATATAAAATGTAGTTCACGCGGGCGGAGCCGCGGGCGGTAAGTTAGTAAAACGTTCGAAAATCAACAAATAAACAATCAAAATTATAACAGACTTAATCCAATTCAAATGTATAAGGTGTATCGATAGTCCCTGCACCGTGGCAGCTGGAAATCCCCATGTATTTACATTCATTACTCTATATCCATTGAGCCTGCGTTGGTTGCAGACATCGCAGTTATATTTCCAATCGAAGGGGTAAATACCAACACAAACGTAATACCCACTCTGTGGAACACCTACAAATTTGATCTCGAGTGTCGTGCATAAACCACTGCCGATTCAGAGATGGTATTTGAATCAATATTGGTTAATTCAATACATGAACTCGAATCACTTAACAATTATTCAACCTAAATCCCTACCAATATTACAAATGTGAATGTAAGTTTGTTTGTTACGCGAAAACTACTTAACCGATCATCATGAAACTTTGTATACATATTCTTGAAGGTATTAGAAGTAATATAAGATACTTTGTGCCGGGAAATTGTTACATTCCTCGGGAACGCGGGTGAGACTGCGGGGGACAGCTACTATTATATGGCGTATATTATTATTCAAGTCAAAATTATTACGAACTGTCCCCGCGGTTTCACCCGCTTTCTCGAGGGATGCAACATTTTCTCGGCACAAAAATATTCTATTTTCCATATACGAGTATGTGCTAAGTTTTATCCATATCTGTTTGGTAGTTATTGCGTGAAAGAGTAACACATATCCATGGGTACTTACAAACTATAGAATTTATAATATTAGAAGGTTTAATTATCTTATAGATAATACACTAGTAGCTTTAACATTTCGCGAATTTTCCGGGATTTAAAAAGATTCCATATCCGTCAACCTATTACCAAGCGATACCAACGAACAGCATTTATATCTAAAACATATGATTGAAACAAAAATGTAAGTTAAAATTACTGACTGAATGAACTGATGACTTCTACGCGATCATCCGTAAAAAGAGCGCTTCTATAATAACAAGGATGCAGTCTAGTTCCAACAGTGTCCTGAAGACTAAATCGATTAAATTTGACACGCCTTTGTTAAAGCGTGCTATAGACCTGATTGTGTGTGGAAACTGTAAATAGATAATAAGTAATTTTACTCACCTTATTTCATTTGTTACTAACGTCGTTTGTAAGAATATATTGTAATACTAACAAGTGGGCCTTAGTAGTCACAATAAAAAACTATTTTATTATTAATAACCAACTAAAAGTTGACACAATAAAAAAATAATCTCCGCTTTAGGTTTACCTACCGACAACCTAAAAAAAAGTTTAATAGGAAGCTCATTCATCAAAGTTTATTCAGCCGCCGCGTCCGGGACTGGAGTATAATCCCTCGCACATAACCCACACAAGCGACACACGCTCGATTCTATGGTGTGATTCTGTACAGCAAATTACACTGACTCGACGATGCTTCACAGCGGCTATCGTCCATCTCTTTCGTGAACTACGAAATCACGTGAGACGTACCCTCTCCGGGGCCTCGTTGCGCCGGCTCGCCGAGAAAGTTTGTATCAGAGAATACCGGGGATGATAACATTTATTTTCACTGCATATTATTTAGTATGGGATAAAAGTGAAGAGAGGGGTGGCAGCTCTAACACTCATAGACACACGACACCTCCAGAGAGATGGAAAATGTAAAAACGTAATGTTTGTCGATGGATATTCACGTTATTTTTCTACTTTCATGACGAGCTATATAGAGTAATAATATTTGCGTAGTTTATTATTTCATTTATTTTAGACTAGCCTGCCCCGCGGCTTTATCCGAAAGTCTTAATGTGATCCTGGTAAAAGTACTATACTCGTATATGTTCCATTATATCTGTGTTCTATTCAAATTTAATTAAATAACAGTATATATTCACATTTAAAATAAAAGATTTTTGTACTCTGTAATAACTTATAGAATCTTTTATGCCTTTTGGATAATTAATATAGGTACAGTCGTGACCATAAAGATATAACCACGCAGAGTTCCCGAATTATGTCCGAAAATCATTTTCATATATTATTATATATTCTTTTTCAATATTTTAGTAGACGTCTCAACTATTACAACAACTGTGCTATTGAGGGTGTTTGATACTATTTCCGAACTGTCCATGGTTATATATTTATGCTCGTAGTTGTACTTACAGGATTAGTATAACAGCTCGAGGTTTATAGACGTGGCCACACCGGCTCACCGACCAACTTAATCAGGGAATCACACGGCAGAAACTATCTAAACGTATAATTATTAATAATAATAATAACTTTATTGTTTAAAAAAAAGGAATTTAACAAAAGAAGTCCTGCATCCTGTGCTAGCTTTACAATAGCTTTGTTACAGGCTAGTGTTCCCCCTTAAATATTTAACAACATGAACAATTGGAAATTAAAAAGAAAAAACTTTTATAAAATTACTTGAATGAGGTTAATGCTAATGAGCTAATCAAATAACAGAGACTGTAAGAGTTGTAGTTATCTATATGAGAAATAATTAATGGAAAATCAATGTTTCACATTTAGAAATAAACACAATTAAACAATTAACTAAGTCTGGTTAAAATTTTAGAAAAAAAAATCTTAACATACTATAATAATATTAATTCGATTTACCCCATAAATCTCCATAGTAACAAACTTATATTCAACTCACTGACTCAATGTAACTGACACATATAATATCAGTGGTGGATTTATACTAGGGGCAGTCGGGGCTAGTGCCCAGGGTGGCAAATTTTCTAGGGCGGCAAAATTTGGAAAGTGAGATAAAATTTTCTATACAAAATAAAATTAATCAATTCTTTTAAATAAACATTTTATCTATCAAGAAATATAATTCAAGTATTATGTACATTAAAATTTTGTATATTATAATATTGGAAATTTAAGTAAAAACTATTAAAATAGTTTAATTAATTTATTTCCATAAAGGTTTGAAAAATTTAAGTTGATATTTTTATTTTCTGGAATTGATAAATTTATGTAGTTTTTTTGAAGAATTAAAAATATTTTCAAATTATGTATGTCTTTTTGATAACAGAAACTTTTATTGATTAATGAATTTTTCCAAAATTGGAGAATTATCCAATAACACTAATTAATTTTATTTAAAAAGAACAATTTTATATTTTTGAATCAAATCGACCAGTTTGCAATTCAAAAAGTTAGACGAGTTTGCCTGTGAAAAAAATTATGCAATACTAATATTAAGTCGTTCTTAGTGCAAAACTTATAATTCTAAGAAAAATGCAAATATTTTTATATATTACTATAGTATATAATATATAATATATGAGTAAATAAAGAATAAATATAAATAAAACATATTGTATAATAAATGCTATATGATATGTTATTCTAATTCTTAAAAAATAAGATATCAAATCTATAAAATACTCTAGAGTAGTAGAGCTCTTAGTGCAGAGTTCGTCCGGGGAAGTACTACCACCTTACCCATTTCTGCCGTGAAGCAGTAGTGCACTTGCATTACTGTGTTTAGAAAGGTAAGGGGGCCGGTGAAATTACAGGCACATGAGGCTTAACAACTTCACGTCTCATGGTCGACAACGCATTGGCGATGCCCCTAGTGTTGCAAATGTCCATAGGCGGCGGTGACCACTTACCATCAGGTGGACCGTCTGCTTGTTTATCGGCCTATGTGGTATAAAAAAAAGTTAAAGTTATTTATCGGGCGAATATTTTTGGAGACTCCAAATTCAAAAATTTACTTTTTTTAAATATTTATAGATATATTGATCGTTAATACAGAACCTTGATTGGCAGCATCATTATAACCAGGTTAGCCCCGTCAAATAACTACGATTTCTCTACGAAGATATCAGCTCGTTACTTCAATAATATCATCTGCTTGAGACACCTCGGATATTGGATATTACACGCTGTGTAGCAATGACACCTAATGAGTGTCTTTCTAGGAATTACTAACGTCAGAGCTATTAAGTTATTATGTATAAAGCAATTATATAATCTGGCATCTGCTAATGTTCTACCTCTCGTGTCAATAGGTAATGTTTTAGATTGCATCCGAGGGATTTTTGTTAAGGTTAATGTGAAATAGTGGCTCTTAAGAACGGCTGCAGAAACATACCCGTAGTTACTGAGTTTCAAGTTGGCTAGCCTGGCTGGCAGATTTCTTAGCTTTGTAGTCTCTGTTTAGATAAATAGATAGATAGATAACTTGTTATTGTACACCAAACAAGAAAAAATAAAACAAACAATCGGTCTTATCGCTAAAAAGCGATCTCTTACACCTACTCCACATTTTTCACATCGACACTTGGGTCAGTTCCCTTTTCGACCTTGTGGCCTTACCACATTATCCACATACCATGGTGGATACCATGCGATCTAAGGCCTAAACACGAACATCTATCGTAAGCCTAGCGTCATCATATCGAGTGCACCAAAAAGCTGGTTTATATAATAATAATAAAAAAATCAACAAAAAAAATAAAAGTTTTTACATTAAGATAAACGCATAGAAAATCGAACATCACGCATACCGTAACGTTGCGCGATGTTCAATTTCCCATTGTATTAGCGAACTCGATACGATAACGATACGCTTACGATAGATGTTTTGCTCAAGGCACTGTTCAAATTTCAACTCAACTAAACCACATCATATTGAAACATCTCTCATCGCCTTAAGTATACTCGTACATATGACTAAAAGACACGAAAAAAGGTCAAAGCATTCAAGACTTCAAAGATCCAGAGATCGGAGATTCGAACCTCGAAGGATGGTCAGTAACAGTTTACCCTTAAGCGATGTAGTAAATTGAGTTCCAAACAGTTAGTTCAAAGGTTCGGCCCTACCTTGGCAGTGGCATAGGTGCGTCTATGGTTGCCAGAATACGGGATAATTTCAGCATTTTCCGTCGTATATTTATAATATTTTTGGGTTTGTTCTCTTAACTGTTAATATAGAAACAACACAGCATATGATGAACAGATTAAATTGATGTAGATTTTCTATATAAAAATATACATATGTAAAAAATTATACCATCCGTGAGCAATGTCACATTATCTCTACATAAAGATACATCGTTAAAATAATTGGCGGAGTAATTAAAAATCGGGATTTTGCAACCCTAGAAGTGTCACAAGTTATATTATGTGGCCACTGTGTTCATAATTTCATAGAGCTACACATAAAATGAAATTATTCATTAGGCCACGTGAAACTTACTGGAATACCTGGAGCTAAAGGCGTAATGTTATTACTAGGCTTGAGCTTCGCAAGGTTAGCGATAATGACTCCCTAGGCATGTTGCTCGCTCGAGGAAAATACGCGTTCTATAAAACATAGAGGTTATAAATCGTACTATATAATGTACACATCCCACATGTCAGAAAAGTCATTTTCCTGTAACCCGCAAAATATTATTTATTTACAAAAACAAATCGTATTCACGCACTATTTTAGGCTGCTATTAGATGGACTTCATGTTTGCAGTTATTCACTGTGTGCAGTCGCCCGTAGTCGGCTGCAGTCGCGTGGTATCGAAGCATAGTGCAGCTTTAATAAACGTCAGTACGTTGAACTTGTTGGCAATTTAAATCGAAAGATTTCGACTCTGATGTGTCTATTTATAAAAATAACAATAATGGATCTATTTACGCTATCTATTCACTTTAACTATTGATAGCAATAAATTACTAACAGCTATAATTATGTTCTCTTTTTGTCGTGTACTTGTACTGTTTAAGGTTAGTTATCATACACAGTACATCTGATAGTAGGCATAAGACCTTTGGATGGCTTCAATAAACCTTAGATTTTGTCGCAACTTTTTGTTTTATGATTTAAATATTAATAAAAGATTCGCCAACTTTGGTACCTAGGTAAATCTGTCAGAATACCAGCATTAAAGTAATATTACTTTAAAAACTTTTGAAGTTTAAAACCTCAACTTCATGGATTAAAAATTCAATCAAAATCAAGTAATAAATACAAGTTTTTATAAAAAAAAAAAAATTATAACTCATTGTATTACTTAAATTATCACAGTAATTATAGATTTTTTTTATATATTTTATCAGACGTCGCTTCTGACTCGGAATTTTCCTAATTTTCTTATTTTCCCGGAAGCGACTGCGGCGTTCACTCCGGTGACACTTGAATATGAATGAGAATAATTAATTTTAAATCCAGTAGCACTCATCACCGGCTATAGAATCATATCTAAAGCACCGGCCAAGTGCGAATCTGGTTCCGTACCATCGAACAATATTAAACAAAGTTCTTGAATTAACACGCTTTAATTTTAGAGTAGTAGAGCTCTTAGTGCAGAGTTCGTCCGGGGAAGTACTACCACCTTACCCATTTCTGCCGTGAAGCAGTAGTGCACTTGTATTAAGTAAGGTTAAGAAAGAAAGAAGAAAGAAACAAATTTATTTGTGACAAAGGGAAAAAAACACAAGAAAAAAGTTTACAAAAAGAAACGGGGTACATAATTGCCACGAATCGGTCCTCCAACTCAGCATGTGGTAAGGGAGCCGGTGAAATTACAGGCACATGAGACTTAACAACTTCACGTCTTAGGGTCGACAACACATTGGCGATGCCCCTAGTGTTGCAAATGTCCATAGGCGGCGGTGACCACTTACCATCAGGTGGACTGTCCGCTTGTTTATCGGCCTATGTGGTATAAAAAAAAACTTTTTTTTTTATTTGTTGTTATACCAGTCGTGGTAGTACTCACTGGGAAAACTACAAGTGTCTATCTATTGCGGTTTAAAAGATACAGCCTTTTGATATATGGACGGACGGACAGCGGAGCGGTAATAGGGTCCCGTTAGCTTCCTTTGGGTACCGAATTCTAAAAAAGGCTATAAAATTTGAGATTATGTATTAGGATAAGCAATTTCTTGGAAGATTATTTGGAAGTATCGGTCATTTTTTATAGTTTTTTTGGCCATAAGTCAAAAACGTCACAAAACCGAATTCTGGTCTGTTTTTTTTTATTGTATGTGCAACAGATCCGAGCAAGCAATGTCTACAACTGTGCCATATTTTTTGTCGATAGCGTTAGTAGTTGCTCAATTAAATAGCTGGTAAAAAACAAACGGACTGACAATGTTGCACCATAAAGATTATTTTTCGACTATGTACTTTGTTACGGAACCGAAACATTGTTTCTAAACGAATAAAATTCAGTAGAACATGAAGCATGTTTAAACAAATTGATTTTCTGAAAAGTTTACCGGTTGCTTAAAGTATTGGAACAGAATAATGGTACTTTCCTATTGGATAAAATCTTTAGTGAGATTTAACGATGAGTCAGACCACGGTGGGTGAAAATCCTTGGCGATGTACCTACGTAGAGCTAATAAAAGCAATTCAAAAGTTCACTTACATTTCCATTGGCATCTGATCTTATTTTCATCTGGAACACACCCGCATTGGCGTAACTAGGATTTTCCTTAGGGTAATGACCCCGTTCTGTAAGCCACAGAATATAAAGTATAATATTAATGTTATGTAATTTAACACTTGAAAGCCATAGCTTTTGTGGTAATGTATTTTGTGGTAAAATGGGAATGTTTGTGTGTATATGTGGTGAAAGACAGTAGAATAAAAATATATTTGTTGCATTTAATAAATACCTCGGAGACCCAAGTAAACTGCGAGTTAAAAGCTGGTTTAATTATAAAGAAGAGCCCTCCATCATTTTTTTTTTTATGTTACAAGTTCTCTCTATGTACTTACGGATTACCATACATAATGTGTCAAAAACACATTAGGATTAGCCCAGGCTATTAGAAGTGGGCGCCCACTAGCGTCTAGATACTAATAAAGTGACGTCTCCCAAACTAAGAACATAATACAGAGCTCTTGAGCGGCTGTTTACTTAATGGAATAATTCTAAGCCTTGAACAAACAAACTACGCACTTGCTTTGTTGCAGATGTTGTAATGAGCGAGGCACAGTTTAACCGCTTTAGTTTATTCTCAAAAACAAAACTAATGCGAGCTTTGCTGTGTACAAGTATGCTAGTTTCAGACTGTCGATGTTACTTCAAACTTGCTACGGTTAAATATGGCACTGTGTCAAAATTTGAAGCAGTGCTCTGTAGATGGAAAACCAGTGAAGCACAGAAGCTGTTTGAAGATTTGTAACACCGCAAAATGTTTAAAGAAATACACATGCAGTTTTGTATAACGTGCAACAGTCAGGTGAAACAATATCAGTAGAAATGCATCCAGCGAAAACTAAGATACTTTTTTGGCTGCAACAGTCAGCTAACTCTTATAGACATTCGCATAACCAGGAGGATCTTCACTAAGTCTTCTACACTGCAACTTTGAAATGGATAAAGGAAGCAGATGGGAGGAAGATGAAAGATATCCTATCAGTCCAAATAGAGCAAAACAAGAAGTATTATGATGATGAAATAGGTTTTACCGACGAACTAATACCTAATAACCAATCCCGAGTATCCGATCATTAATTTTCAATCAGTGGAGCCGCGAGTATTAGCGTAATGATTACGACTTTTTAACGACGTCATATTGATTGGTGAAAAGGTGGAAATGCTCTTTTCCCTTTGATTACTGCTGTCTATATGTTCATTTAAATGAACATGTACTGAAATGACTAACTGATAGATTAATGCAGAACCTAAGCCACTGGTCGAACATGATGTTTGGGAAATAGTTACAGACCCAGAAATAATTAATCGATATTTAATTCCATTAAGAGTAAAATAAGAAATGTTAATTGGTACGACATTGCGGATTAAACCCCGTAGTGGCAAGCTAGCGATTTATAAATTTATCTTTTAATTGTTATCCATTAAGAAAATTTGCTACACGCAACCAAGTTCCATTAGGACTCGTGCTTAAAAGATGAGAGAAACCTTATTCAATATTCTCAGAAAAATTATTTATAAAACATGCTTTACGTACGTGCATACACCTGTTAGATGCCATCAATTCGCGAATTTCTGAGCACGTAAATAAAACATAATTCCGGACCAATTTAAAGTAATAAGGCCATAATATAAGGCAGAAAGACGGAATGTACCACCTAAGAGCTGCCGAGGAATTCTTAAAGGGAATTTCATTAAATTCCCTCAGCGCTTATTGATATGGGCGCCTGGCGCTCGAGGCTGGGTCGCACTTTATTAAGAAATCATATGAATGTCGGCGGAAATGGGCGTACGTGACGATACGCCATATTGCCATCGGTGCGGTATTGTCGACGCACTTCCATACTGTGGGAACAGGAGAAATAATTAACCTTAATTAAGTTTAAAGTTTTACGCTAGTATTAAATCCGTATTGTATTGTTGCATGACAAAAACCCACGGATGAATTGAATATCCCTCAACGCCAGAGAAATCATTTTAATTAGAGCAGAAGTACCTTGTGATTGTTACGCACCAATTAGCTGGCATGACGATATCTCGATTGGACTAGATTATTTGTTATGAAAATCTCTGTTATAGTTAACATTATTTATACATTGTGGGCTGGCCATAAAACAAGTAAGGATGTTGTGAGACGGACCGCTATTGTGTATCGTAACAATGAGTGACGATGGAGATTTGGGTAGCAGTAAACGTGATGGAAGGGGGAAAGGGGTCGTAATTAGCCAAAACTATCGTGACGTTCTTTATGGGCAGACACTAAAAGGCTTTCTCGTTAGGTATCCATATATTATGTAGAGGCCTTGTTCACCTAAAGTACATTAATAAAGAATGAGGCGGATGTATCTACAGTTTTGCTGAATATTTCTTTTTACTTATACGTCAAAGCTTTGACATTGAAAAATTGGCATGTTTTAGTAAGCACTCAAACGCTTTCGTTCTATGTGGTCCGGGGTTGCCGTATTGAGCTATTTGGGGTTGTTGTATTTGTTAATTTCTAGACTAGTTTTCTCCGCAGTTTTACCCTACTTCCCGTGGTTGAGTAATTTTTATTTACCCATAAAAAATGAGTCAGCAAATAAAAACTGGTCGGTCCGTTAGTCTGTTATGTGAGCTAGCAGGACGACAACAAACCGACAAATAGACTTTCAAATTTATAGTTACAGATAATTTTTTCACCTGCGATTGTTTTTGGCGATCTGTCGTGATGAACTACTGTTAAAGTTTTATGAAAATTATACAAAAAATCACTCTTCTTTTTGCGTAATCTATTTGTACAGCAAATTATATAGAAATCCGTCCGGTAGATTTTGAGTTATATACAGACATACACATATACATGCAACCATACATACATATATAGACCGCTTATAAGGATAGACAAAATTTAAGAGCTTAGATACTACAAATGTAATAGGAATCAAAGTAATATATTATTCTGAATACAATAGGTCCGTCGACTAATGATCATTCTGACCATGAATGAGTACATAGTGAATAGATTCACGAACAAAAGGTTATAAATAGCACACACTAATAATACATATTATATTTTAGGTTAATCTGCTTAATATTAAAAATATCATTCTTTACATACGGCTATCTTATCCCTAACTAAGCAAGCTTGTATATATCCAAGTTCGAGTAGTAGAGCTCTTAGTGCAGAGTTTGTCCGGGGAAGTACTACCACCTTACCTATTTCTGCTGTGAAGCAGTAGTGCACTTGTATTACTGTGTTTCGGTTAGAAAGGTAAGAGAGCCGGTGAAATTACAGGCACATGAGATTTAACAACTTCACGTCTCAGGGTCGACAACACATTGGCGATGCCCCTAGTGTTCCAAATGTCCATAGGCGGCGGTGACCACATACCATCAGGTGGACCGTCCGCTGGTTTGTCGGCCCATGTGATATATGAAATGAAATAATGAAAATGAAATGAAAATATTTTTATTCAAATAGGCCTTTACAAGCACTTATGAATAGTCTGACACTAATACCGGTTCGAAAGGTTGTTTTTTACTGAGAAGAGCCGGCAATAAACTCAGCAATTACTCTTTATAAAACGAACTTAGATTTTTTACATAAAATTCATTTAGTCTCACTGACAATATCGGTGTGTTATTCTAATGAAAAAAAAATACAAGCAAACTAAAGCTGACCAGCCCCCACAAGCAGCACATGTTGACAAGTATGACGCATGTGGCAGCCATCGCCCTCCTTGCCATATTGTAGGGAAGTAAGCGACCCGCCACACGACGCCGCCGCAAGCAAAGGCATTAAAGCGAGCATGACTAACTTAAGTTTGATGCACATAAAATAAAGATTTTAATAAATAATAACAGAATAACTAATATACTACATAAGCCTTGCTTTTCCATCTAAACACCTATATAGATATTTACACCCAGAAACAGAACAAACAGACATGTTTATGCACACGACCTGTGGCATGACAGTCAGGGTCTCTTTCACCAAGCCAATTGGCCCATCAATTATTATTATTTCTTTGTCATACAAAAAGAATTCCGTTTCTAGTTACCCAGTATTGTTTCTTTATTGGGCATTGCTGTGACAGACCAGTGAGTGAATAGGCAATTCTGCCAAGATGGCGTCAGCTTATTTGCTACCTTAGGAAAATAGTATCAAAAAAACCTATTCATAATTGAAAAAATGATGACGTTATGTCTGTATTGTAAGACCCCAGTTTTGTCGGGAAATATTTTATTAACAAATTAAACCATTTTAAAATTCCAACCTCCTCTCACGCATAAAAACTTTAATTCTAAACCTAATACTTTCCCCTAGTAAACTTTTCAGAAAGGCTTTTAGGGGAGGACTTTTCTGCGTTTATTGCTTTTCACATGCACTTATGAATAAACAGACTCTAACACTGGTTGTGAAGGTTGCTTTTACTGAGAAGAGCCGGCAATAAACTCATCAATTACTCTTTTCAAAATATAATTTAGTACATAAAGAAGTATCCTGCTAGAGCACTACCCCCAAAATTTCAGAAGAGATTTTTTTTATTATATTAGATAGGATTTTTATTTCAAAGCGGTAATTTAATATGTTTACCTCTAATACATAAATGAGTGGTTGTTTTATACGTATGTACTTAAAATTGTTAATTAACGTGGGTTGCTTAGTCTACATTGGAAGCGGAGAGGCAGGAGGCAGTAGGCATATTGTAAATCATAAAATCCCTCCATCAAACAGCTAGACAACTTCGAATATAATCTACTATAATTCAAATGAATCCAGGGTACCTTTGTAACTACAAAATTCTCTAATAAAGTCTTATAACTCTCCGAAATACTGACGTTTCCGGGATATTACAACAAAATTACGTCTTGACTTACAAAAAGTAGATAAAATTTTGATAAAATCTAGTAAATGCAAATCCATTCCGACAAGACCGAAGGTGCTCTACAAACGTAGAAACCATTCCACGAGGAACTCGTTAAGCCGGTAATGGCCATTTGAAAGCCGTTGTTACGGATACTGCAACTGCATATAACATACATTATTATCTTATACAAAAAATAACGTAACTATGAATCTCGTGCGTTATCTTGGTTTTAGGTTTGTACCGATGTACAGTCATACAACACCGAGAATACAGAAGTTAAGCTTTATGCAATGCGCGATCGAGCAACGCACACACAGACATAACTCACGGACACGAAATCTCGAATTATGCTGGAACAGTTTGAGTGTGTCACCCGTTGTTTACTGACACGGGTCTTGCAACAATTTTTGTAAAATGGAGCTCTGAAAAATATATATGTACATATATCTATTTATAAAAGTAAACGGTTCCATCGCTTAAAACATGTAGTTTAAAAAAACATTATAATTATTTTATCTATATTATTATCGGTAACTAAGTTACTTGAGAAAAATTACATGAAGCTCTAATTATTTTATTTTTAGTTTTAATTTATCTCCTTCTTGTTTCAATCTCAACAATCACCACGATACATCCTAGGTACCTAGATGCCTAGTTTTTATTTTTTTGCATCTCATCTCTTTGCACAAGCAGCCCCCTTATTCAGCTAATACAAACGGCTTCACGGAGGCCTCGGAGAGCTTATCTCTCACGTGATTAATAGTATGAGCGTAGTTAGCGAAAGAGACAGAGCACGAAGGCCGCGACGAAACATCCTCGAGTTAGTGTCATTTTCCTTACAGAATCGAGCCCCTGAAGTTGACAACCTAACCGCGACCGCCAAGCGCAGGTACAAAAAGTTAAGTACATACATGTGCTTACTTCTGTACTCTCAGTGTTTTGTGGCACAGTTGCGAAGGGGGTCCTTCCGAGTGCAGCTGCCGTAACACACTGATGGCCAATTTCAACATGAGGAAGCAAATAAAGTTTCGGCATAACTTTCATCTTCATATTTATGGTTAACGTGTTATGAAAATCAATGTAGAAAAAAGAAATGAACTTGGCCAGAAGACGTCGTTTGCTTTTGAAGGTAAGGTAAAGAGGCTAGAAATAAAGACAAAACTGAATTACAAGTTATTATTGAGTTGGAAACATCCGAGAAAGTCGTATCTTTGAGTAAAATAGAATTTTATCATACCTAGTTAAATGAATAAATTTTTTTTCAAACTAAAATTGAGACTGCCAATGGAATACCACAATACGGCTTTACTATTTTTGTACAGAACCCTTAAGAGGTTAAGAAAATTCCATTTTCGGCCAAAAACCTTAAAAGATGTTGGAATAACAAAATAGTACATGATTTTGATGGGCCAGTTGGATTGGTGGTTAGAGACCCTGACTGCCAAACCGTAGGTCATGGATTCGATTCCCACCCACAAACATTTGTGTACATATCGTGTGTTCTGTGTCTGGGTGTAAATATCTATATAAGTATGTATTTAAAATGTATATGTAGTAAATTAGTTACCTAGTAGCCATAGTACAAGCAGTACACTCTGCTTAATTTGCGATCAGGTAACCATGTGTGAAGAATGTCCTGGGATTTTTTTTACTATTTATAACAATCAGTTTGGACCATCGTTTAAGTTGCAAACTGGATGAAAATCTCTCCATTTCGTCATTGTTTGTATAAAACTCAAAAGCTAAAGCTACTCAGATTAGGCACAAGAAGAGTACTTACGAATCTCAATTGAAAAGAACCGAGAATAAACTCAGCAAAGTCTAAATAAACAAAAAAAATATTTTAACTGTACCTGATCAAATACTTACTTTATTAATGTTTTTTCTCAGCTTTAGATAAGCTTTTCATCAATACTTGTCTTTTTTCATAAGCTCTGATATTATTCTGATAAAAAAAGTCCCTTTCAAACAAAAATAGAACATTAGAGCGGAAATGTGGTTTACAATGCTTTTTCCCTGGCAAGTAAATTGAAACCTAAAATCTTTAATTCCGATCGTAATTTTTTTATTTGTCCACAATTTGTTAAACACTAAAATTATACATGAAATTTGCCAATTATACTTCATATTTCAGTCCTTTTATGAAATACTAGCTTTCCCCCGCGGCTTCAGCCGTCCTCCCGAGTGATTTAATGCGTTCCGGGGTTATATCATAGCCTATGGCCATCTATAATAACGTAACTCTCAAATGGTGAAAGTTAAATAGCTGACGTGGTTTTGGAGATTACCATCCGTATACAAAGTCACAAAGTTGACACTCTCTCATTATAATATTAGCAGTCCAGTTCTGGGGTAGAGCGAGAGGATCGATCTATCTAAGCGCTAAGTGCCAAAGAGCGCCTAAATAAATAGCTAATTACATAGCGGTAGAAACTATGCTTATATTAAATAAGCACGACAGTTATATTTAGAGCTTCTTGATATAACTTCAATTAATGTTGATTTTTGCAATATTGCTATATTGTATCTGTGTGTAATTTGTGATGTCAATGAAATTGTCTATGCTGTGTGAGTCCAAAATAAGTGTTTTTCTTTCTTCTTCTTTCTAAAATCATCGACTAAAGGTCACCTAAACACTCGCTACACCGGCAAGGGCCTGCGCTCAATATTAGTACTGAATATAAATTTTCTATTAAAAAGTTATCCACTTGTATTAAACAATAAAGTCAGGTAGTAGGTAGGTACAAACTTAATCGGTCGAAGCCTCAATAGCTTAAGGGCCATGATTCTGATCTTGAACCAAAGGCTAATAAATTTAAATCTAATCTAAAGAAGGGTAAGTATCAAAGTAGATTTTTTTTTTTTTAACTTACTTTTGGAATCACGCAACTTTTTGCAACAATCGATATATTAACACTAATCATACCAACACTTGCTAGGTACCTATTTCTACCATAGCGGGTCAAATGTGACTTTATATTTCCTGCTTATATGTATGAAATATGGTTGTAAGGAAGGGAAATAAATAGTATAACTGTATATTAATTAGTAAGAAAAAGTGATGGAGTCAAATGTACAAAAGCAATAAGATTATACGTGCATATCCAATGCAAAGTTCAAAATGGGTCATTTGACCCGGTTATGGTATGTTTAGTGTTAATACGTGAAGCTAAAACTTTTGACTTTTTAAGCATATACCGCATACGGAGGCGATTGACATTTTCCATAGTTAACGTTTATATGGATAAGGAGTGCAGAAAGTTTAAATTTATAAATATTTTTTGTTACAAACACTTTAAATTAATTAAAATAAACATTACACACACAACAATACCTTTGAGACACACACACATAGTTTACAATATAAATAGCTTACACTCATACAGCTAATGTCAAACAGAATATTCAAAAAAGTTCTATGCAATGATCATAGAGGCAGTATATTCTTACAAAAAAACCTCAATAAAGTTCAAACTTAAATTATATAGCATTACGATCGAATTTCCATCGCTAGGCGACCACAAGTTTAAGGAAAGGAATGATGCAGATTTAAAAATTGTTAAATAACTGAAACTAATAGAGGAACTGTCCTCCACAGTTCAACCCCCATACACGTTAGGGGTAAAAAGTAGTCTATGTATTCTACGGCCCATAAAATGTCTATGCAAAAAAAACCGTCCGCCCGCGCTATTACTTCATTTTCGTTAAGCGTTATGTTTGACTTTTTTCTTTTTTCTCGTCCCCTAAGCGTCGTAGCGTGATGTTAAATAGCCAATAACCTTCCTCAAGAATTTTTCAAACCCGATTGGTTGATCCAGAGATTATAGCGTTAAAAAAACGAAAAAAAAATCTCAGCATATAATATAGTATAATAAAGATATGTACAGTATTTATATAAATAATATAAATACTGTACATATCTTATATTATTTATATAATATTCATAATTAATATTTATTCGAATTACAAAATAACATAACATAGTAAATAAGTACATTGTTTTCCTTAGGTATAATTAATAAAGCATACATGCCGTAACTTGGAAAACCTGTGTTTCAGGCGAAAAGACCTAGAATATTATCTAAAATAACCATATTATCATTATAATTAAATTATAGTACAAAGCTTAAATTCATATGTATTAGTAAGTTTATTTTAACACTGTTAATAAAAAAAAACTAAATTCAAAACCATTTATTCAGCTTAGGCCCGCGGAGGGCACTTATGAAGGTCAAATTTAAAGTTACTGAAGCTACCACCGGTTAACAAAATATTTATAAATTATCACACTTTAATCTGTCTACTATAAGAAGTCCCTTTTGACGTTTAAAAACGTCATTGAAAAATCAACTTCATTTGTTTAGAAATAAGGTTCATCTATGGACCCCACGCTCAATGTATGATGATCTAAATGAACCTTATCTTAAATCAAAAGGGTACATTTCTCTGTAACATTCGTATACGACAAAGAGGACATCTTATATTCGTCAGATTATAATGTCAACTCAGTGGCTCAAATTGCTAAAGTTCAAAATCACAGGCGTTGACCCGAAACGTATAACAGCGCCATTGGTATGGAAGATCTTGTATTGGGAGTTTCAACGGCAAGGGCATCATTACACAAAGCCTCAATAGACTATCTACATACTTCAGTGCCAACCCGAAGCCAGTTTTAAGATGGAGCGATATCTAAATATGGGCCTTTGTCCCTAACATGAAAAGCAAAGCCAATTTTAAATAAATATTTATTTCCTCTATTTTATTTTGCTTTCCTTTATTTTTTATTTATTAAGGTCGCCCTCTGCTATACTTCGATAGCTCTGTTCACCCTTTACAAAACCGAGCGTGCACAATGTCAATCAGCGATATATGTCAAACGTCATTGACGTCATTATTGCATCACTAAAAGTGGCACACGTATTATCTTTATTTACTTCTAGATGATTTAGGTTTATCGATATCACTTATAACCATCTAGGAAAAAATATCCGCGTCGAAAGGTAGCAGTCCCATCCCGATATTTTCAGTAGTTTTGTGGTAGATATATAGATTCTTTCACGCCCGTGAGTTGTGTACCTATGTGACTAACTCCTTTTAAACGGCTAGACTAATTTTAATGAATTTTTTTGTGTGTTTTTGAATAGTACACTCTGCCTAATTCGGAATCCGTTATCGGTGTTATTTATTAATATTATTATAAGTGGTTTCTTTTTAATCCACGGAAATTTGATAGTTAGTTTTGTATGAAAATCTTAATATGAAAAGGAGATTTTCAGTTTGACACTCGACGCCGGGCATGAAAAACTAGTTTTAAATAATTTTTCTGTAAAAAATACATGCCGCAACAAATTCAGGGAAGGACAGAATAAATTTTTATACATATACTTATTTCTCGCTGTTGAGGCGAATAATTTCGTACCACATCATGTAAAAATGTTAATTCCCACAGGAAAATGAAAATATATTTTTGTGGAATTTGTTAAAAGGGTGTTGACACCATGTAGTTCGGACATGGAAGCATTGTAATAACATAATAATTATATTGTATTTTATACCACATATAACCAGAATAAACTAGTTTATAATAACTTGCAAGTGTTGATTGTTGGTGATTGGTCAGACTAAGTAAATCTTCATGCCAAAAATGTTCCCTTACCTAAACGTTATCTACACTACTTTTCTAGTACCCTTGATTGTTATTTTTGGCTTTATATTTGTTATCTGTAACAGTCCTTAATAAATAATTTTGTTTCTTTCATGCCCATCAAGTTATAAATCCCAAAAAGTCTCAAATTTTTGTAAGCATACCTACTAAAAATTATTTATTACAGTACAAGTTCAGTAATTACATGGGAGTCCCACTCCCTATTTAAGTTTGAAAAAAACCTTAAACGAAGAAAGAAAAACCTACAATAGTTACATAAATTAGAGAACTATGTTAAATATCTACCAGACGTTTCTATCTTAATATCAATGTCAAAATCTAAGAAACATTTTATATAAACGTGGTGTGTTTATAAACAGATTGCTCTAGATTGTAGGCAACTGATAACGATTCACGTCTGGGTCTCGTTATCGTGTTTGGAAGCGAGTCCATGTGCCCGGCTGTCCGCTTGGGGCGACAACCTACTCAGGCAGAACAAACAATTCTAAATGAAACCGCAGATGTAAGCGTTTACATCGCTGGAAACTATATTCTAAATAATAAAACTGAATATATACAATAATAGTACTTTGATTTTTTATTCCTATTTTTAAAGCCTATTTATGTTCCCCACGAGAATAGACGCATTAAATTGGATTGTAGAAACTTTAAAAACTCCGTGTATTATGGCTCCGTGGCTTATAAAAATTTTAATAAAATCGATATTTTATAATATCACTTCCATTTTTTTCATGTATAACATGAAAAAATTCGTTGGTACTATTTGATATCTCACGCCTATTCACCGTGAAGAGGTAGGCAGTTTGAAACCCACAGGTCCCCAATTATACTTAAGTATGATGTATAGGTGGTACAAAATCAACCTGAATTACTGACGCCTATATTCTTTGAATATTATTATATAATGTTCACAAATTTACTGAACTTTAGTTTCTCGTAAAACTTAGTAATTTCTGAAATGGTCAGATATATATTAATACATTTTCAAAAATCTTTTGTCATAGAAGTGGAACCCTCTCAGCGCTTTTTGATGCTGAAGCGGCTGAAAGGCTGTCTTATGAATGAAGGGTAGTTGGCGCCACTCAGTCGGCCGCGGCGGGTGCGATCTTGTCGCTGGCACAGATCTACTTGCTACAATACCATAGCTTATATACGTAACAGTGGGCCAAATACAAATGGAATAATATTATTAAAATCCATCAGGAATAATAGATTCTGAAAAAAAACTATATGATGTTTCTTAGTAAGCGCATCACATGAGAATGGCAGGACCGATTTTCATCTTTTTATAACGTTGCTCGGATAAATTGGGTAATTTTGAAAGATCTAAACGTGCTATTTTCTTCCAGATTTTTGTGTGAAGGACAGGACGTATGTTAATTCTGTTAGTTTTACTAAAATACCTTTCGCGTTACGATTTAAAACGCGATAGAAAAATAACAATTTCTCGGAATAAAAGATTATATGTGTATATATATCTTAGTTATATAGTATGTAGGTATATGTAATATTGTATTTTTGTGTAAGTTTATTTAACTATTTAATTCAATATTTTAAAATATAGGTACAATAGAATTATTATGTAGAATGTTTCCATGAGTTTTTTATAAGTACCTACACATAATCTTGACCATCTTTTAGTGCACCTGTCTCGCTTGTTTCTGCATCACCCCAAGGTAGACAGGTAGAAAATGCCTAAGGCATTATGTTCGCCTTTATACTTCAGCTATTATCTTATGCTATCTACTGCATAAAGTATAAATAAATAAAAAGTATCTTACGTGCTCCAGAGTATAATTTTTCATTCGAGTTTCACTGAAGACTATTTAGCCATAAGTGTTGTTCAATAATAAGATCTGATTTCATTTTGTATCATAATTTTTGTAAGGCATATAAATTAGGATTCCTAGCCGGATATGGAGTACGCATACTTGAAGTGTCAACGACTCGGATAGTTCTAAGGCGGAAAGGAAGGTACTGTTGTAAAGCTCATATTGCCCCTGTATTTTAATTATAATGCACTGTATATTTATTCACTGTGACAATTTCAACCACAGTCTGGCAATATACAACCTACGAATCGATGCAGTAAAAGAGTTGTGAACGAGACACCGCTAGCCACCCCATTTACTTCCATCCCTCTCTCCACATCAAGGCATCAATTCGTGAACTTGCACACATCACCACCGACCAAAGTAAACAACAATCAATGCGATCACGAGACGTTACCGAACTCAATCAGTGAGATTTCATTGCACACATACGTTTAGAGTTGATCGTGTTTGGCACCTGCAAAGGTAAACGAAGACCTACGTGCATACTTATAGCTTCAGGTAGTTGATTGCTTTGTAGAAGAAGGTAGAGAGAGCTACCTACATTAAATAAATTAATATATACTAGCTCTATCCCGCGGTTTTATCCGCGTTGCCGAGAGATGTTCCATTTTCTCGGAATAAAAGTATCCTATATGTTATTCTAGGGCGTACTCTATAAATGTGTCAAGTTTCATCCAAATCCATGTAATAGTTTTTCAGTTAAAGAGTAACAAACATCCATACTCGCAAACTCTCGCATTTATAATATTAGTAGGATTTCATGATGACTACTTACCCACCTCCCAAACAAATTGTTGCTCATTATTTTATTAGAATTTTCCGAATCAGCCCCCTTATTCAGCTAATACAAACTACGTCGAAAGAGACAGAGCACGGAGGCCGCGACGAAACATCCTCGAGCTACTGTCATTTTGCCTTACAGAATGACACCCCTGAAAGGAGCATTTTGACAGCTAATAGTGTTATAGAAAAATTAAACCTATGACAAGTTTCATAGTCATCATACAATTGATAGATGAACTCTATATCAAAAGCAATAACGCTGACTTTTCCATGTCATTTTTAACAACATTCTTATCAATACAAGACAAAGGGAGAAGTTGGTTGTTCAATATTTTAGACTAGCTAAAGTCAACAAGTCCTTTCTTGGTAATGGTGTTCGATATCATAAAATACCGCTGGCGGTAACGAAAATTTTGATCATGAATTCAAAAACAAAGTTACGTATGTTTTGAAAGAAAAAGCGTTTTACAAGGTTAGCATTAGAGGTACCTAATGTCCCAATCCACATACAGTATAATACCTAATGTAACTATAAGCCTTTATCAAGATCAACTATGATATTCTGCAATCAAACTGGTTGATGAATTCTCGCAGTGACTATTCCCTGTCTCGCTCGTGACCGCGGAATTAGACGAGAGGTCCGCTATCCCCTTGTTCACCTGAGTGATCACGGCGAGTTTTGGTTTGTGAATAGCACGGTAGTTCAACCATTTAGGTGTAAATAGGTACCTAGGTGATTGATTGAATCAGACATTTGTAGTTTTTTGTGTGATAAATTGGCTTGAATTTTATTTAATGACAATGTATACTTGCACGTCATTATGGCAAAACATGAAGGACTTTGACTAAAGCTTAACATCTATGTATTCATAACCATGTTTCTGGCAAATAAATAAATCTACCTATAGTCCGTTCTTTGTTCGTGAATAATGACTATATTTAGGCAGAGCTCAACTCATAAATATCCGTTCACTAGAGCCTCCAATATCTTAGGGCTTAACCAACACACCAAGAATGTTCTAAGTTTCATAATTAAAATAATGTTTACCTTCCATCATTCAAATATAGATAACGCTAAAAAACAGATAAATAATTTGTTGCTTCTCTTAAACATGAGATTGCAATAATATTACAGAATGAGACAAGACAGCTTAGAATTGTCCGCATTTATTTAATTCCAATGGATTTCTGGATAACTTTGTTGTACGGTCTTAATTCGAAATTCTTGAACGAATTCCACAAGATATAAGAGAGATTGGCTACCTGGAATACGGAGGAAATTGCAAGTTACTAATAGTACTGAACTATTTCAACAAAGAGCTCTAGTTTAGTTGTTCTTCATCTTCTCCTTTAAACACTGTACGGAGATATTTGTTGTTATGATAGGAGTTTCGACTTGACTTACCGTCAATAAAGCCATGATAATCTAACAAGCCCATTTTGATACGTAATAATGCCAGAGAAAAAATTACCCTATTGCCTATTGCTTGCCTATTGCAAACAAACATAGTGATCTATAGATCAACTTTATTTCATAAGCAATAAAATTGATTTTTCTTTCACATGCTTATCTGTCAAAACTGAACTAGATTCGTGCAAAAGAGACACTATGGAGAGCTTTATACGACTTATTTTTGTATTTCCCTATTTCATTTGAGAGCAAATTGACTTCTAAGCTTTGTATGCCTTCAACCTTCGCCCAGTTTATCACTTACCATGATGAGATAGTGACCTAAACCTAACCTTTTTTGACATCTCTATGTAAAATGTGTAGGTCATCAGGATCAGTGCGGGAATACTAGAGAGTCCTAATTCCCTTTGTTACGGAAATATATGGTAGGAGGTTATGTTCATTGCTATAAATTCAGAGCAAATTACTTGTATGTAAACTCGTGGTATCGCTCATTATATCATTTTCCGAAAAAACTTGTTAAATGAAACTTTACTCTGGCAAAATATTTCAAATAGAAATCGTTTCAAAAGCTTTACTTTACTACAATGTTAATTGGTCGATCGCAACATGGTTGGCTTATCCTTCGACAAAATTATTCAGTAATTCTTGATGAAAAGCTGAAAACCTTCGCCGTAAGAAACAGGGCTCTATTGTTCCGTGACCTGAAATTAGGTACACTGGTGATTTACTTTATAGTAGAAAATGGCCGGCACCCTTGCCTATTCTCATTTATAATGTATTCATTGCAAAACGAGTACCTCACTGGAGGTTCGTTCTTCTATTATAATTTGCAAACCACAGGCCGACCGGTAGGACAGAACAATGGCCAGTAACCCACATGTACGTTTCGCTAAAACCTTCAGGCCACTGTAGCCTTTGCATTTATGTTACATTGTCTAAATTCGTGTGTAGGTACTGTCTAACCGTGTGGTCAGTTGAATTTTTACCCTGTTGCAAAGGAAACGAGTGGCGATGTTTTACTTTTTATTCAGTATCTAAAAGAATCTATTAAACTATAACCGGCCAGTACCTATTATCTGTCAATATTTATTGCTGCTTGTATTATTATTTGCGATTTAAAATAAAAAAAAATCTGATTTTATTGTCTAACGAACGAAGTTAAAAAGTAAGTTTGACAGTTCTACACTAAATTAAAAAAATCTGTTTAGAAAGCTCTTTGTTCCGTGGTTTTTAACACATTACAAAAGATACATAATACAATAGAAATCCGGCACCAAATATATTTCAAAAGATATCTAATCAAATGAATACCTACTTACTATTAACACGACATAAATACCTATATTGAGCTTTGATGTTGTGTCGGTCGATGTATTAATTGCTATTATATTAATTAATTCTGCATGAGGCTCATATAATGTTTCCTCGAGGCTGTTATTTGGGGTATCAACAAGATTACGCGCCGACTTCCGCAGTATTATGCTTATGAATGATCATGTTAATTAATTTCGCCTACATGATAAGTTACAATGTTTTTGAGAACACCAAACACGCGTGCAACACAAACAAGCTACGCAAAACATAAACAACTCAATTATTGAGGGTTATATTAATCCGCCAGACTCGTCAGACTGTAGACTAATATTTGCAATAGAAAAAATATAATCTTTATATTATAGTTACCTGATTGTTTAACTTTATATCGGGAACATTGACGTATTAGATAACTACGTACGTCAATGATGGAGTTTTGTATGATTTTAGGTCACTATCTCATCATGGTAAGTGATAAACTGGGCGAAGGTTGAAGGCATACAAAGCTTAGAAGTCAATTTGCTCTCAAATGAAATAGGGAAATACAAAAATAAGTCGTATAAAGCTCTCCATAGTGTCTCTTTTGCACGAATCTAGTTCAGTTTTGACAGATAAGCATGTGAAAGAAAAATCAATTTTATTGCTTATGAAATAAAGTTGATCTATAGATCAATCAGAAAATCATACAAAACTCCATCATTGACGTACGTAGTTATCTAATACGTCAATGTTCCCGATATAAAGTTAAACAATCAGGTAACTATAATATAAAGATTATATTTTTTCTATTGCAAATATTAGTCTACAGTCTGACGAGTCTGGCGGATTAATATAACCCTCAATAATTGAGTTGTTTATGTTTTGCGTAGCTTGTTTGTGTTGCACGCGTGTTTGGTGTTCTCAAAAACATTGTAACTTATCATGTAGGCGAAATTAATTAACATGATCATTCATAAGCATAATACTGCGGAAGTCGGCGCGTAATCTTGTTGATACCCCAAATAACAGCCTCGAGGAAACATTATATGAGCCTCATGCAGAATTAATTAATATAATAGCAATTAATACATCGACCGACACAACATCAAAGCTCAATATAGGTATTTATGTCGTGTTAATAGTAAGTAGGTATTCATTTGATTAGATATCTTTTGAAATATATTTGGTGCCGGATTTCTATTGTATTATGTATCTTTTGTAATGTGTTAAAAACCACGGAACAAAGAGCTTTCTAAACAGATTTTTTTAATTTAGTGTAGAACTGTCAAACTTACTTTTTAACTTCGTTCGTTAGACAATAAAATCAGATTTTTTTTTATTTTAAATCGCAAATAATAATACAAGCAGCAATAAATATTGACAGATAATAGGTACTGGCCGGTTATAGTTTAATAGATTCTTTTAGATACTGAATAAAAAGTAAAACATCGCCACTCGTTTCCTTTGCAACAGGGTAAAAATTCAACTGACCACACGGTTAGACAGTACCTACACACGAATTTAGACAATGTAACATAAATGCAAAGGCTACAGTGGCCTGAAGGTTTTAGCGAAACGTACATGTGGGTTACTGGCCATTGTTCTGTCCTACCGGTCGGCCTGTGGTTTGCAAATTATAATAGAAGAACGAACCTCCAGTGAGGTACTCGTTTTGCAATGAATACATTATAAATGAGAATAGGCAAGGGTGCCGGCCATTTTCTACTATAAAGTAAATCACCAGTGTACCTAATTTCAGGTCACGGAACAATAGAGCCCTGTTTCTTACGGCGAAGGTTTTCAGCTTTTCATCAAGAATTACTGAATAATTTTGTCGAAGGATAAGCCAACCATGTTGCGATCGACCAATTAACATTGTAGTAAAGTAAAGCTTTTGAAACGATTTCTATTTGAAATATTTTGCCAGAGTAAAGTTTCATTTAACAAGTTTTTTCGGAAAATGATATAATGAGCGATACCACGAGTTTACATACAAGTAATTTGCTCTGAATTTATAGCAATGAACATAACCTCCTACCATATATTTCCGTAACAAAGGGAATTAGGACTCTCTAGTATTCCCGCACTGATCCTGATGACCTACACATTTTACATAGAGATGTCAAAAAAGTTTGTTGGCGCGAGCACAAGAGAACAACAGTAGGGAGTTATCCATCTCGTACCTTTAAAAGAACAATTCTTGTATATATGTATATATATAATCTGAATCTCGGAAACGGCTCCAACGATTTTCATGAAATTTAGTATGCAGGGCGTTTGGGGGGCGAGAAATCTAGCTAGGTTTCATTTTTTGAAATCGTGTTATCCGTGTTCATAGGCAACGAAAATTGCTATAATAGCATTACAATACGAAGGTAAAAGGTTTTCAAGTTCCTTCTTTTGTGAGAAAGCGTATTAATGGGAGCCCCTTATTAACGCATCGAATTCGTAACTAGGTACATATGACAGAACTTTAAAAAAAGAATACGATAGTAGTTACATTTGTAAAGAAACTCCGAGCAGGCTCGGTCATCCCGGTACTATATAATATATATATTTTTTTTTATACCACATGGGCCGACAAACAAGCGGACGGTCCACCTGATGGTAAGTGGTCACCGCCGCCTATGGACATTTGCAACACTAGGGGCATCGCCAATGCGTTGTCGACCCTGAGACGTGAAGTTGTTAAGTCTCATGTGCCTGTAATTTCACCGGCCCCCTTACCTTTCTAACCGAAACACAGTAATACAATTGCACTACTGCTTCACGGCGGAAATGGGTAAGGTGGTAGTACTTCCCCGGACGAACTCTGCACTAAGAGCTCTACTACTCGAAAACAAGTAAAACAAATAAAACACTAAAGTTTAAAAAACTAAAATACGCTATAAAACCTCGTTACCAAGTACCATAAATAGGAATAAGTAGTTACAACGAAACAAATGAGCCTTAAGAGTCTTACGTGCCCCTCATCTTGCACGCTACAAGACCTGTATATAGCTACAGACACAGCACGTCTGGCAGATTTCTGGTCTAAACAAATTTAACCAAAACAATCGACACGCAAAAAATGTAAATAGCTATTTATTAAGGCGCCCTTTGCCACCCGGCGCCTAGAGAGAGCTCTCCTCTCGCTCTAAACAAGGTTATTTTAGACGTTACGTTACACATGTTAAGGACTGTGCAGAGTTTCACTGTCCTCATCCTGGCTCCGTCATCGGATCAGATCGATGGCATAAAATTATTGTAATGTCATCTAAATCTCACATACCTGAAAAAATTCTAATCGGTAAGACATAAGAAGTAAGTTAAAATAGACTTTTTAGTACATAACTATAGTATATATAATATATAAAGTAGTATATAATAATGTAGTATATCAGCTATCTGGTTTCCATAGTACAAGCTCTGATTAGCAGACGGCCGAGGATAAAAATAAAATTGCTTTAAAATACGGTTAATTTACATCTCCATACAATTAACCATGAGGTACCTAAACATATGAACCTTATTTCTGAAATTCATAAAGAATCTTTTTCTTTGACACTTACACTTCATAGGGTATACTTTTATTTGACAGACTATAGGTTCTAGTAAAACAGACAACTTAGGTATTCAACCCGGATGCAGACTAAAATTACAACCAGAAGCCGCGAGGACCGCACGGTAACTACCAGCCCTGCTAATGTATTTACTACGTTACACTTTGGTTAAACTATGCTAAACATGCACCTACGCACCCAATTCAGATTATATATATACTAGAAAACAGTTACCATAGATAAAATAAGAAATTCTTACCTAAGTATGCAGGTAGTATTAATGTTAGGTTAGGGTTCTAAATAGTGAAACACAGTAATCATGTCTGTTCGTTCTGTGTCTGGGTGTAAATATTTCTATAAGTATGTATTCAAAAGTAGCCTATAAGTTACCTGCCCTCTTATTCAGCTGATACAAACTTCGTCGGCGAGCCGAATCACGGAGGCCTCGGAGAGCTTATCTCTCACGTGATTAGCAGTATTAGCGTAGTTAGCGAAAGAGACAGAGCACGGAGGCCGCGACGAAATATCCTCGAGTTAGTGTCATTTTCCTTACAGAATCGAGCCCCTGGTAGCCTTTGTACAAGCAGTAAACTCTGCTTAATTTGGGATCAAGTAACCATGTGTGAAGAATTTCCTGGGATATTTATTATTATTATAATATTTGTTAAACAATAATAACATAGTGACAGTGACGACGGGTGGACCCGGCGAAGGACTTGGATTAAAGAATACGTATGTACCTAATGCTGAATTGTAATTAATGATATAGAATATACTAAAAACTGAGAAATAGGATAAATATTTCATACATCTATGATTAATAACTATGGTAAAACATTGATAAAAATAAAGAAATTTTGTAGGTACCTACTAACTTTTTGGCTTGGGGGTTAGAGACACTCACGCCACGCTGCAGGTCGTGGTTCGATTCCCACCCAGGACAAACTTGCGTGTGCATAAACATGTCAATTTGTTCTGTGTCTGGTTGTAAATACATTGTACTTATATAGTATTTAAAAAAGTAGTAAAAAAGTTATCTGGTTTCCATGGTACAAGTTTTGCTTAGTTTGGAATCATGTGGCCGTGTGTAAAACATGTTCCCGGATATTTATTAATTTAACTTTGTAATTAACGTCAACCTCCACAGAGTTCGATGCTCTCTTGCCATCTCGTATATATATTCTGCCACGTTTCGGCCAAAGGTCCACCTTTGGTCGTCCCACGCTGAGCTTCGATTCTGTAAGGAAAATGACTAGCTCGATGATGTTTTGTCGCTGCATCTATGCTCTGTATCTTTCGCTAACTACGCAACCACGTGAGAGGTAAGCTCTCCGTGCGATGGCTCGCCGACGAAGTTTGTATTAGCTGAATAAGGGGGCTGAGCACTGGCGTAGCTTGCCTTAGACGGGCCCTGTATTCAATTTTGTTGGGGGGCCCAAATTAATGTTTTAAAGGATTATGGATAATGCATTACAATTTTTTGCTTACATTCGGAGCCTATGTAGCCCGGTTGCCCCGTAAAATTGATACGGTAGATACGGCAGTAGCTACGCCCCTGGGGCTCAGCTGTCTATGCTAGGACGCTGCCTCCACTCTAAGATTCGTAGTAGAACACAAGACACAGCTACTTGATGTTGAACTGTATTGGTTCTGTCAATTGTTAACTACCTTTAACAACCGAGTAGGTAGGTACTTTGGCATATAACAACAATGGTTACAACATTTTCAAATTACAAGCAACGCAAAGTTACATAGTTTTACTTATTGACAACTAACGAGGTTGTATATTGTGCACTCAGGGAAAGTTTCACAGCTAACATAACATTTCGAAGTTGAATTTTGTAGGTAAGTACTCAAAGACGAAATGAAATATCAGCGTTACCACAAGCTTCACAAGAGCTCCAGTTAATAATTTATTTAGCTCAATTTATTATGAACAGAGCAGTTGTACGACTCGTAATAAACATTACCAAGACTCAAGATCATAGAATAGGTATTCTTGTTCTCAACTGTTTTGCAGTATGAAATATTTAACTGCAGTTTCAAGCAACTGGAAAAATATAACTTTTTTAAGGTTAACATTTTTTAGTTCTTTCATTTTTCGGTCCATTTTATGATTCTTAAAAATATATTAAATATACTAAAGATAACAAAAACTTAGGTACTTTCGTAGGTGTTAACTAGGCAAGAACCTCGAGAATTCGAGTGTTAGTTATTTCCCAACGGACTAGTACGATTTTTTCGAGCGTGTAGGAATATACATAAATGCTTTGTTTTCTTATCTCGAACGGTAGTGTTTGCTTTAACTACCATATTATGATTTCTAAAGTTAACTAAATAAATATGTCGGTCAAGAATTACTGTTAACTATTCTTATAAATATCTACTTCTAATATGTATATAATATAGCCTATAGATAGAAATATTATATACTGATATTTATTTTTTTAATTATGCAACAGGTGCGCAAGGTGTGGGCCAGCGCCAACAGCATCCTGAGCATGATTACTAGCAGACAAGACTGTACTCTTATGAATCACAAATGCAGGGTTTCGAGCGGTGTCCCTGGCGGCAGGCTGTTGTAACTTTATGAATTTATTCAATCGACTAATGTAGGTTTTTAAGTCTTTTCACTTTTGACATACCTGTCATTTTAAAAAGAATATGACATTACCGTATAAAAAGCTTTTTATATAATAAATGTTTTTGAATAAGAGTTTTAGTAGCTACCTACCTTTTAGTACACAATGACAAAGAAATCTCAGTTGGTATCGTGGCTGAAATATCTCTGCTAAAATTACCTGCCCGTTTACTATTCCCGGCTGCCGTCTCCAGTGGAAATAGCCATTTTGACTGCCCAAACTCCACTATCCTACAACCTATATAGATAGCTACATAGCTAGACTTCTTCTGGAGATTGCCATATCATAATGAATATTCCAATGAATAAACCTATCGCAACTACGTAAGATCTGCTCGGATTGTTAATTGGTAATTTGACCGGGCTGTCGTCGCGTCGAAGCACCCGCAACAAACACAATTATTTCCCAAATAGCTTTGAATCATACCTTTTCCCCATTGTAACGATGAACCCGTCAAGTTTCGCCTGAAAAGCAATAAATCTGCGAGAGCCTTAACATTTACCTTCCACGGCGAGAGATTGTATGGAATGAAAATAAATCGCACCTAATTCAGAGCTAAATCGGCGAGATGAAATTGAAATTGGGCTGTGTAATGGTGGTGTATAGTAATCCGAACGAATTTCTTACGGGCCGCGACGGCTTAATTAATGCCCGTCTGAGTGCCCCCGAGCAATAAACGCAAGAGGAAAATTGCCGCCAAACTGTGCATTCGCTTCGGCCTCATTGTTGAATGAAGTTGAGGTTATTTACGATTTTAGTTTTAATTACTCAGGTAAGAATGGCTATGTAGGTACTTGTTTCAATGACCGTTCGAGCTGTATAAACTTTTGCGTTCAGGATTTTTCGTTGAATAAAAACTGCAGCATTCCAAATTTCTGGTTTATATTTACAGTATGGTACCTACATTCCTATTCGTAGGGGCCTAACCAAATAGGTTGGTTCTAACCTAGAGAAGCTTAGTATCTACTTTAAATCTTATGGAAGTCAATTATTTATTTAAATATTTACCGCAATTATGGAATCCTGCTTAGATCCTATTATTAGGCCTACTTAGTTAGACTCCGGGGAAGTATTACCACACATTTACAAGGGGTAGGAAGCAATGGTGCACTTGTTGTACTGTATTTCGGCTAGAAAGGTAAGGAGGCCGGTGAAATTACAGTTACATAAGACAGCAACTTCACGTGTCACGATCGGCAATATATTGGCGATGCCATCAGTGCTGCAAGTGTCCATAGGCGGCGGTGACCACTTACCATCAGGTGGACCGTCTGCTTCTTTGTCCGCCTATGTGACACATAAAAAGAAAAATTAGATTCCTACGCCTCATTATCATCATAGCAGCCCAAGGATGTCCAATGCAAAACATATAATAGGTCTCCACCATTGATTTGCACATCGAACAGTCCCGAGACGCCTGCATCCAGCGGCTCCCAACGACTCTTGACTAAGTCGTCGGTCAATCTGGTGAAAAATAGACCCCACGGAGCTTTTACCTTTGGTCAGACTCCTCTCCCAAAGTATTTCTCCATAGTAAAAGAAATGGCCAGGTTACCGTTTTGATTCTGCAATTCACCATAAAAATTCGCATTCTCCTAATAATGTCAGAGTGACCTCGCAAAACCGAACCTCCAATATTTATTAATTTGTCGTGAATCCCCCCCGCAACGCCCTGAGCAGAGGCCCAAAGGGGGCACCCTCAGCGGTGCTGCTTAAACTTAAAGGGTGAAAGAGCCTTCAGGGGCTAACAACTTCGTCCCTTTTTATTTTTAACATGCTTTCATTAGTTTCACCTGTATATTTGTATATAACCGACTCCTTTGGGGCGATTATTCGGCAAGTTCTCATGGCTCGCAATTATTGTATGCGTGATCCATGTGGCGCCATCTATCTAAGTGTAGCGTTATCTTCTCCGTACCAGTTCACGAAGTGCATCGGAGCAGAGAAGCATCTACCGCTTAAAAATATAGTTACTATTTCAGTTTGAATCCAAATCAAAAAGTTATCAGTAAATTGTCCATTATGATCTCTAACTTATATTTTAAAATAATATGTCTTACATAATGGAACAGTTTGTAAGATGAAGCATTTCGTTCTAATGTCGGCAGCACTTATTATCAAAACATAACCTAAAAAGTCACAATGACAGTCCCACTCTGACAGACAATTGTTGCCATCAAGTATAGATTACACCGTATTTTTACGGAAGTCACATAAGGAAGTTCTTTAAAAGTTGTAATAACATTACGATTTTTGTTCGTAATAAATCGTATTTGTTTCTTTTCAGATAGTCCTAAATGATTAACCACCATACTACCGGTTCTCCTGTGGTTTTAATGTTAATCGTCTGTTTTCCAGTCTGACACAGCTGGCAGTACCAACATATTAAAAAACTAACCATAGTTAGGTAGGTAATAAATACTGACATAATTTGTAAAAACACAATTCCAATATCCACTTCTTTTTAGAAGTGGCTAAATAATTCAACAGGCCAAAGCATAATGACATCAGTACTAATCAATGCCATAAGGAAGCTTCAAATATCAGTTACACCACAAATTAGAATATTTTCCAACCTCTCTGCAGTGAGTAGTTCTACTAATTCAAATGCACTAGATATTACTAAAAAAGAATGGAAGTTCCAGCCGCAATACACAAAACCCCGTGAGGTATGGATTGAAAACTTGGACTCGATTGAGGAAAAGAAATTGGGCTTGTTTGAGCTACATCCTTCAGTTTACGCCGCACCTGCTCGTGTTGACATTATTCACCAGAATGTTGTGTGGCAGAAGAAATACCGATGGGTGTCATGGGCTCATACGAAAACCCGAGCTGAAGTCCGCGGAGGAGGCAAGAAGCCATGGCCGCAAAAAGGCCTTGGTCGCGCTCGACATGGTTCCATAAGATCTCCATTGTTCCGTGGTGGTGGTATCGCCCACGGTCCACGTTCTGGAAAGACCCATTTCTTCATGTTGCCATTTTCCTTACGAATTCGTGGTCTAACAGCTACATTATCTGCTAAACTAGCTCAAGATGATTTGCATATTGTCAAAGATCTCGAACTGCCTTCAGATGAACCAGAATACTTTGCAGACCTTATTGAAAGTAGAAATTGGGGACCTTCGGTTTTAATTATTGATGAGTAAGTATCCATAATATCCACATTGAGTAAGATGATTTAATAACACTAACTAAACTCATGGAAAATTGACTAAGTTATTATGATTTATATATTTTTTTAAAATGCTTTTTAAATAAGGTGCTTATATTGATAAAATATTGTGGGATGATGCAGATAATCCTTGATGTCTAAGGAAATGAGTTTGTTCTTTTAGACATAAGTATAAAAACTGACATCACATTGTTCCTAGTTAAGTTTAAAATTAATTCCAACAAGATATGATACCTTCCTAAGCTTCCAAGTAAAGCATTCTACTTGAATATTGGTCTTTGTATTTTTACAGCACCGACTATGCTCCAAGAAACATAACAGTGGCAACAGACACCCTACCACATGTCAACATAATGCCTGTATACGGACTCAATGTATACTCCATGTTAAAGCATGATACATTAGTCTTAACTCTGTCAGCCGCTGAGAAAATAGAAGAGAGAATACTAACCCATCTTAATTCTATTACAATAGATAGAGAAGCAGCATTTAAATTAGATCAAGTGTAAAACAGTTGTGTAGTGATAGTGTATAGTATAGTAATGAAAGTAAATAATTAAAATATTATCAGATTTATTTCATTTTACATTTACCTAGTTATAAACTAAGATGTCGTTTTAATATAAATTATCACAATCACCCTTAATTAATATCATTATTTTGTATGTTGAACAGAAGTCAGAAACCGCAAGTAACTAACTAAGCTTGACATATCACTCAATGCCCCTGTATTCCAATAAAAAGTATTTTGTTTCCAACAATTTTACATAAATAGCATAAAAAGCTTAAATTACTAAACACTGTTAAAAATATCTGTCATGCAAAGTTTTTATCACTGAATTAGCTAAGCAAAATTGTTGCAATTCCATTTGAAGACACTTAGGCTTGCTGTTCCTGGTGGTACAATAAACACCAAATGAAATGAACATCACAATCCTTTTTTTATCTGACTTTCCACTTTTTCCTTAGATTGGATTTCTGGCACCTGAAACATAAAAATATAGTTTATAAAATTATCTAATAAGTTAATTAGAAAATAATAATAAATATCCTGGGACATTCTTTTACACATGGCAATCAGATCCGAAACTAAGCAGAGCTTGTACAATGGAAACCAGATAACTGATATATTAAACATTTATTTTTCTAAATACATAAATATACTATAAATATTTACACTCAATCACAGAGTCCCAATGTTTGTCCTGAATGGGAATCGAACTTGCAACCTTGGCAGTCAGGGTTGCTATTCACCAAGCCAACTAGTCTGTCTTATGTAATTCATATCATACCTTTTGCTTTACAATATTTCCAGCCATTTTCTGTCGGACATTCCATCTTAACTCTGACCAGTCATTTTCACCAGGCACATTTGGTTTGTACTTCGCCCAAAGGGATGTGTAATAATGGTAAAGTGACACAGGATCACACTTCTTTTTCACTGGCTGTATCGGTACCTTTATTACTGCAAAGATATTTGCACAGGGTCATTAAAATTATTTGTCATTCTGCATCTTAGAGATAAAGTAATCACTGATTTCATTTAGTTGTCAAATGTACCTAGTATTGGCAGATTTTGTGACACACTTTTTAAATTTTACGCATTTGTATGTGGAGCTTGAAAAGTATTCTTACAATAGAACAGTTATTATCCTCTAAATAATAATTATTATGGCCCTTTTAATATAAAGTATTCTATGCCTACCTTTACTACCTTTGTAAACCTAGGTAAGCATAGGTATTTTGTAATGGTAAATGTAAAGGTAATGCTCAGGGCTCTAGCTAACTTTCAACTTATTAGTAACATTAATATGCAGCCATGATTTCATTGTGAAACAACTGTTTATTTATATAGGTAACTTGCTGATCACAGCAATTTACCTTGCAATTTTATTTTGTCAGGAATTTTCGGATGCCTATTTAGAATAACTAACTTAAGTTTTAATACTATCAGATATATGGTATAAGAAGGCATAGCAGACAAACATCCATTTTACGTATATAGGTTCATTTGAATACTTACAACTTTTAGAACTAGCCATTGTAACTTTTTCTTTTACAACTGCTGGTTTCTTTACAACCCTGACACATGAGCAAGCTCTCCTTAGAGGCTTATCATCTACCTTTGACGGCCCCAAATTGGGTGCAGAATGTACATCCCTAACATTACGGAAACATTTTGATCTCTGACATTTCCTGGTGCAACTCAACGGGGCTCCATCAGACACCTTAGACCGTATTCTTGAAGAGAAAGTACTAGCACTATGTAACCTCTCTGGACCTTGCACTTCATGTGTTTCGTCAGTCTCTGAACTCTCAGAGCTCTTGCTTCTGTTTTGTAGATCATATTTAATAAGTTTCTTGAGATCTGGAAATATATTGCAAAATCCTTTTGTTAAGTTCCTTAATTTTTAATCGATACTAAAACTAAGAAAAGTAGCTAAGAACTGCCGAATGTTGAAACGTAGCAAAGTTTATTGAACGAAATACAAACCTGTTATAAAATACTTGAGAACTTCTCCACTGATATTTTGAATACCCAGATTATTGAGGTACCGCAATATTTCTCTAGCATCCAATTCTGTAGTAACATCATAATAATCGTTATCCATTCTTTTGTAGCGCGAATATGATTATGGAACCGCAATTTTATACTAATAAGCTAAAACAAACAAACAGAATCAAAGTAACGTACATTTGAATTCAATAAATTTCATTCATTCTTCAATGTGCTGCCAGGCCCAGTGAACTAAATTACCCAAAAACATTGGTCAAAATCCCCTCTTATTTTTAATAAAGTGACATCTTAACGTAAGTACCTACATTAATAAAAGTCTATCATGTCTTCTAATGGACCATAGTACATAACACAACTAATGTAAAAAATGTTTTTTTTTAATAAGCTAGGTGTTTAGACGCTGCCTATGAACATTTTGCATCAGAAATCTGTAAAGCTATAACTAAGAGCCCTACTAGATACTTTTAAAATGGAATTATATTTCAATAAAAAACGGTACCCATTCAAGGGGATATTATTTGTTCCTTCATATCCATGATGGAACAAATATGGTGGATTAAGAAGTCAAATAGCTGATTATGCATTGTCACCAAAACTTTGATTGAGGGAACTAGCTTAGGGTTAAGTTGCAAGATATTCTTTATGTCATAAGAGTAAAATCCCGAAATCACTTAAGTTTCTTAGTTACCAAGTTTATATTTCCCCGCATTTTGGAGAATTCCCTAAAAATTGGCAACGATATCAGTGTTGGCACAAAATATTTTCTTATAAATTTTTTTTAAAACTAATTAATGACATTTTATGCAACTTTTAAGCATATACCTAACGTAACGACAAGTTGATGTTTTCGTTCAGAGTATTCATTGTAATCAGTTTAAAGGCAGTTAATTTACTTTGACCAAGGTATGTTTATAATTTATCTCTACACTACTTATATGATAGGCAATTTTAAAAAGGAAGGGATATATACAAAACTAAAATAATTACACGTCATTATTCTATATTCATTTATATAAAATAATGAAGTCCTTAAGCTTTCAATGTTTTTTTTTAAGTCATTGGCTATAGACTACTATGAATGAAATTAAAGAGTCGTCATTGTATTCTGTGTCTAACAGAACTTAACTAGTCAGTGAACGTATCAAATTTTTCAGGTCATGTGACGCAAATAGAATAATATTCAATGAACAATAGTGTGACGGGTCTCATCTCTGGTTAAACGAAATACAATCTTATTACAATGTCAAGAGAAATGCATACTACAAATTAGTTAAAATATAGTATATGTAAAACTCACATTGAACGTTTCTGTCAAAAAATGTAGCCCATACGAAAACACAGTTACAATATCGTCATATAATTCCGAAAATTAAAGCAACATTATAAAACAACACATTGTCAAATGTGGTTTTTAATATTATGAGTGACAAAAATAAACAAGTGTAGTTCGTATAATTTTTAAGTTCAGTCAACTAGCGGTAAGTAAATAGGAAAATACCTATGTCCTCATTTACTTACTATTTTTAACTCGCTAATGTGTGCCACGTTACTTTCTATTCTTAAAATTATTTTTTTTAAACAATATTGAATAAATTATTAAACAAGTATAGTACTACTATTGTTGTTATATTTATACCGGCATAAATGTTGCGATAAGTTCAATAACTATGTTACTGGTAGGTAAAAAACACGTAATGCGCGGGGCATTTAAAAACTGGTTCCGTGTTAGGTAGTCGATAAAGATATTTGAGTAAATTTCATAAATACAAAAGAGAGAACTATTGTTCTTATATTGACGATTATGTTGCATTCATTAGGAACCAATTTAAACACCTTGTCTGTGTTTCTATGTGGGTATTTTTCACATCATTTTCGTTATGTATGTACCTATGAATTGTACTTATGAGCGGACGAGACCCCCTCCGCCCCTCAAGCCCATGACCTCGGTGAATTTAATAAAAACGGTTCAATGCAACAAAATACCATTATTTTATTTTCACGTACATTCAGTCAGGTGCTCATGTCGTAAATTGTTTGAATAAAGACGTGACAAACTGAAAGTAAGGCAATGCGACTATAGCATGCAACAGGTTTTCAAACTTAGAATAATAACATTTGGAATGCATAAAACGTACCTATCTTATACATGTAAATAGGAGTACTTATATATTAATGAAAACTTATTACTAGGTACGAAGGGTATTTGATTGATGTATTCACTTATTTGCCCTTGTTTTATCAGCTGTATACATAATTTTGTTTGGTTTCAGTTTCGTTATCACTTCTCGACTCACCGGCCGGTCGCGTCGTCGTGTTGCGCGATCATTAGTCTTGCAGTGTCCGTCGTTTAAAGTGCACAATGGCATCCAAATACGATAACAACCCAGCAATAAGAACTTTCGTTGAGTATCTTAAAATACCAAGCGTACAACCGAATATTAATTATGGTAAGTTTTTTTTTCTTTATTTATGTGTTCAATGACTTTCAAACAAAACTGGTATCAGTTTTTAGTAAACGATATCAATACTTAGTTATCTTAATAAATTATACTATTATTTAATGTCAAATCGTCTCAATCATAATTAAACATAACTTAATAACTCACAAATTAATAAATTCATTCTGAATTAGTCCAATAAACGCAAGCTGAAATAACTTACTTACATTTAATATAATTCCGAAAAATATTTGTATTTTCTACTCAGATTATTATCTTAATTTAACTTATTATGTAATTGGTTATCTATGATATTCCTTACCAATAAGATTTTATATAGTTCAAGATCATTAGGTAATGTTTGTTTAATAAAAGTGATAGTATTTTTGGTACAAAGTCGATATTAATAATCGCCTAAACTTGCATGGCTTATATTTTTAGTTTACTATCTATCAATGGCTGGCAACTACTGGTTAAAATATACGCCAATCTTAATTTTTCATTACAACAGCAATTTTGAAATATGTTCAGTTTAGCTAGATACAATATAAAATAATCTTCACGGTGATAAGATAAATGTAAATATTCATTAAAACCTCGTTTAATTCTTTCATGCGATAAGACCATGTCATATTTACGACTTATACACGACCCACCTGTGTATTTTGCACTCGCGTCTTGTTACTGTTCCCTGCGCCTAAATTTTAACTCTTAACTTCATTATATAATATTACTATAAAAGTACTAACTTAACATTATTTATTTAGATTCTTAAATGTACGCGCTCCTTTGATGCATAATGCATTAAACTACATGGATAATTATGGGTAGAATATCTGGCTTCCGTCCTGTGGTTTCACCCAGGTTTCCGAGAGATTTAATGGTTTACCGTTTTACTGGAATTAGGGTTAAAAAGTAATCTATTTATTCTCCGGCCCATATAATATCTCTACGCAAAAAATGTCTTCGATATGCTTGGCAATTCCGAGTGGTAGTTCCAGAGACAAGCTCGCTGTAGATTTATTATTATACAAGGACTAAAAAAATACAATTACAACTACGAAGAACTATATTTCCAATAATGAAAGAATTTACAATTTCTATAAACTTTATGACTACAACGAGGAAAATGAGAAATCCTTTGCTAGTGACACAGAAAACACAGTCGAATTTTACTTCGTATCGCCTCTCGGCTTCGAGTTGGAAACAATTTTTAATTTAACACCAATGAATGTTTCAAACGGGAACATTTTACGTCACAGAAGCAAAGGCAAAGACACCTAACTAACTGCAACGGTTGAACATACATGGGTGAGGGTATACTTGGTCGGCGATTCCGAGAAAGACTTCATCTATCGAGCACGGAGATATACTGCCAAATTATAAGAGTGGGAAAGTGATCCAACAAACACTTTGTAGGCTATGTAGAATAGATGTCGTTGCATGTTTCTTAGGTAGATGATAAGTTTAGGGGCCAGCGATAGAGATGAAACAAAAACTATAACGTACCTTATCGCTTGTGCGTAACTACGCACAATAGTTGGGCACTGAAGCTAATTGGTTTTGTAATCTTCACGTTATGCGTGTAGACAAACATTCTAAGAATCGTAGAAATTAGTGCTCTTTGTTATCGTGTACGCTTCTACTATTATGGCTCTAAAAATGTTCAATGTCGGTATTAGAACCCCACGCCTACAAATTTATTATATGTAAGATAAGCTAATAAAGACAAGCTAGAATAGACAGAGGATAGAATAGAAGATAGATAGATGGCTAGAATAGAATAGATAGAAATAGAAGACGTAGGTAGATATATTATTATATAATGTAGATAGAAGCGAAAATATATTTTTATCTAAATTATGATATAATTAGGTATGTAGTTTGGACTCGTAATATTTATTGTTATAGATGATCTTTAAAATTATCTACGTTCATAACATATACAACGTGTTACAAAAAACCCCGTAAAATATAATTAATTTATTAAAGTCAACAACCCTAGTAAGCTGTCATTGTGTTACTACGGTTCTTAAATACTGTGAATGGACTCGTTGTAAGGCCCCAGTCCCATCGGCTTTTCGGGTAGTTTTGTAACACCCTTTATAGATAGAGAAAAGATATAGAAATATTTTTGAAATCGGAGGAGTAGTTCTACAATATACCTCATACATCCAAAATCTAATGACATAATTCCCCTTTTTAGTCTCGACTAAGGATATCCTTGTCCACACTTCATAATATGTACCTACAGTATAGGGGAAATTTGACATATTTCTAGTACATAAAATTATTTTTACAAAGTGGTGGATTTGGCTGTAAATTAGAAACCTCTGTCTCGTTACGAGTTCCAGAGCTCAATTCAATGATCAATCTCCTTGCTCCTTGTCATGACTGGTATCTACTTATTTATGGCGTGACGGTATGCTCCCCTATTTGGCCCACTTGTGGCCGGCTCTCTTTGCGCAGTGGAAGATTCCGATTGTTCATTGACTACTTACGTAGACGGATGCAGTATCGTGTCAATTCGCACATACTTAAACAGGATACAGCATATTTTCATTGACGTGAGTGGATCATGCAATTGAGCCTACCCTACTTAATGCTTTCAAATTGAATAATGTGCATCATCGGCGCGACATGTACCAATCTAACTGAAATTATGGACAACTAGCTGTCCCCCGTGGTTTCACCTGCTTTCGCGAGGTATATTAAATTTTTAAAAGAGTAACATGTGTTAATCAAAGTTATAGACTATCTATGTGCCAAGTTACATCGAAATACGAAAATTATCTTTTATAATATTCGTAGGATAGGGGAGTAAAGAAGTCATTAACTTCTCTAGTTTTATCACGCAAGATAACATAACCAAAATGTTATTTAGAATTAACTAATTCCACTTTGATATTGAGTTATCAAACAATTTCTCACGCAATTTGTCAAACGTTTTAACGTTTGATCAAAATAAAATTTTACAGAATTTTTGATACACTTGCTCATACCATCAAAGTTCTTTTTGATGTTGTGGCGTTTAGTTAATACACGTGTATTGATCGGTCAAGGGCAAGCGGTTCTACTTATATTTACGCTTAGGTACAGCTTATAAATACTTGGTTATTATTTCAGATGACTGTGTAACATTCCTAACAAAACAGGCTAAGGAGCTTGGCCTCTCGGTTAGGGTGTATGAGGTGGTTCCACGCAAGCCCATCGTCATTATCACATGGGTCGGGACAGACCCAACACTCCCTTCAATATTACTGAACTCTCACATGGATGTCGTTCCTGTATTTGAAGTAAGTTTTATAGATCATTCTAAAAGCATATTAAAACATCGATCTGGATGAAACTGAATAGATGTAACTAGGAATGCAGATAATAGCCCCGTAGCTTGAATCGCCTTAAAATCATAGGAATATTTTACCATTGTATAAGGTCAATAAAGGTAAGGTTGGAACTCTTAGAGCGGTAACGTACTACGTGCGATCTGAATCCGGGTTACAGATCTTGAAATCTCTAGAGAAATCGAATGACGGAAATGGATCCGGGGTATAAACTACTATACAAATAGTTCTACAACTACTCCGGACCGTATTTTCACGGTTTCGGATCGGACGTAGTGCGAAACCGCTCTTGAGCTTCCATCCAAGTAAGGTCATGTTTTCTAAAAGCCTTGCAATTTTTGATGACCTAATCATAGATGCTAATGATTTCTTACAGAACAGCTGGACGTATCCTCCATTCAGTGCGCACATTGACGGTGATGGCAAAATTTTTGCCCGAGGCTCCCAGGACATGAAGTGTGTGGGCATCCAATATCTTGAAGCTATTCGAAAATTGAAACAATCAGACGTGCGGATAAAGAGAACTTTCCATGTTACTTTCGTTCCAGGTAAAGAGGTCCAAGGTTTTATTTTTAGCTTTAAGCTCGCCAGTTGACGCATGGTTACTTCAACCATAGACCTACAAAATTACCTAGACGTACCATTTATCAACATATTGTTTTTTACTGCTTTTTAAAATCGATTTATAAATTTATGTCCTCCGCGGTTTTACCCGCGTTCCCGTGGGATGTCACATGTATTATACATAAAAACCTTCCTCTTCAATCACTCTATCTATTAAAAAAACCGCATCACAATCCGTTGCGTAGTTTTAATGATTTAAGGATACATAGGGATATAGGGACAGAGAAAGCGACTTTGTTTTATACTATGTAGTGATTTGTTATTATAACTATTCAATATTAATTAAAAGATGCAATACCATATCCTAAAATATTTGTAGCATTTAATTCCAACAGATGAAGAAATTGGCGGCCATGATGGTATGGAGAAGTTTGTCAAAACCAATGATTTTAAAGCTCTGAATGTTGGCTTCGCATTAGATGAGGGTATGGCTAGTCCAAACGAAGAATTTATTATTTTCAACGGAGAAAGGAGCATTTGGCGTAAGTATGGAAATTCTAGTTTTATTTGATGTTCTCTGTTTTTATACCTTTGTAAAATTCGGGCGTCACACAAAATTTTCCCTCATTATCTACTAAAATTGGTATGGGTAGGTATTGGTTGGTCTTAACTTATTTATAATTCGCTAAAATCATACATTTTTGGTGAACTAACAAGAAGTTTGGTTGGGAATATCTTTAGGAGGATTTGGGGTATCTTGTGTAACTAGAACGCTTAGTTGGTAATCGATAATACCGTACGAGTTGTTGATACTATTTTTCATTACACATGCGGGTAAAGTACTATCTTAGCTTACTTTATGAGACACTTAACACATCGGTTGTGTTTTTTTTTGTTACTTTACGTTATTTTTTACATTTTAGCAGTATGATCGTCATTTGGGTTTGTCAAGAAAAATTCGCATGCGATAGGTAATTAAACTTACCGCACCTAAATAACCATAAGACTTATACAAAATTCATGCTATAATTATAATATTTGTATTCAGCTATTTACTCAACTTAAAAACGTGAGCTAAAATAGTAACTTATCCCGCATTTGTAATGAAAACGATTATACCTAATAATTTGAAATTAATTTCAAACTATGATATGTGCCTTTGTTAGATAATTCGCGGAAAATATCTGTACTAGCACGGATATTTTTGTATATTTCATCTCAAAAACAATTTGTCTCTATAGAAATCCACGTCCATTGTACCGGCCAGCCTGGACACGGTTCGCTGCTCATTCCAAATACAGCCGGTGAAAAGGTAAAAACACCTACATTTAAGTATGTTAACAGCTGTCTGATTTTTAAACAAATATTGTAATTGAAATGCTAAAGTTTACTACAAAAATGGAAAAGGAAACACTTCAAGGCACCATCCAAATTATGAATTTTTGAGCACAGTTAATTAAGTGCAAAGAAATAAAGGAAGTAAAACCAATTTTACACTCATTTGAATGTATTTATGCACATCTTATTATCTGGTTAAAATGTCATGCTTATTATGTCACTGATTTGGTTTTCTATTATTCCTAATATCGAGATCAAAAAGGCTTGCTTTGACAATAAATGTCATAGGAAAACCATCATTATTGCTTTTTAGTTAACGTTCATCTGTCAATCCAATGGATGATGATGTTGATGAACTCTATTAAAACGACATTTTTCTATTACACTCTTAGCTGTCAAAAAAGGTTTATCGTCGGTCGGATTCATTACAGGAACATTTCTGAAATCTCATGTTTAGAGATAGGTATGCAGAATGGTAGAGAATCGTAAAAACTTAGCTAGCATACAATGAAACTGTATCAAAACTGCATGGAACTAAATGAAAGTAAAAAAAATATATAAATTTTATAAGAGGTAAACTAGCATTTGGAAACTTAAACCATCCATTACTCAAAACAATATATTTCGAAATGTTCCATTACGGTTTTTGACCAACGATATCACAGATTTCGACAATTTTAGTTTGCCCATTCTAAATGCTTGTTTTGTGCAATTTTCTGTGTTAAATGACTCAGGATATTACAATTACATATATTTTTATTCTGTATTTTGTCTTTGTTGTTTAGGTAGGATAATAATAAAAATATATTTTTTTTAGTTGCGCTACATAATCGACAAACTTATGGACAAAAGAGAAGAACAAAAGAAAATATTAGAGAGTACACCCACATTTACGATAGGTGATGTGACGTCAATCAATTTGACCCAGATTTATGTAAGTTAACGCTATCATTTTATTTGTTACATTCATTCATTAATTACAGTTACTCAAAACGTGTCGTAGGTGCAATATTTTATCACTTTTACTTGCATGGCTTTTTTCGCATTATACAAACTTTATAGCTTGTCATTACTGTCAAAATCAAATTAAAATAAAAGATTTGACCATCGAAAGGTTTATTTTTATCTAGAAATGCTTTCCTAGATATCATAATCTAAATGAAATCGGTAACTTTGCATGTCCATTAATAACATAAAAACTACAAACTATATCCTTTGAATCCATCTAATAGAAAATGCAAATTTTGACATAACTGAACTATCAAAAAATTACAGGGTGGTGTGCAATCTAATGTAGTGCCAGAAAAACTGACTGCTGTTTTTGATATTCGACTGGCGGTGAACGTTGATCATATCAAATTTGAAAATACGGTTAGTAAAAATAGTTAAAGGTATATTTATTATATATTATATAGATATAGTTGATATATTATTCATTGTTGTTCTTTGTTTCATTCTTTGACTTGTTGGAATTTTAGATCAAACAGTGGTGTAAGGAGGCAGGTGAAGGAGTAACATTTGAGTTTGAACAAAAGAACCCGTGCGTAGAATGTACGAAGATCGACTCAACCAATCCATTCTGGACTGCGTTTAAAGCAGCTACTGATGAATTGTAAGTAGTTTAAAATAGTTTTTTGTGGTTTTTTTTTCATACACGGTATGGTATTCCTTTATATCAAATCTAGGAACGTACTCACAATTAATGAATTTGCTATAATCATAATATATGCATATTTATGATAATAAAAAAAATATTCATTTTTAATCATTGTAAAATTTTTTTTAAGAAAACTCAAGTTGGACTGCAGAATCTTCCCTGGAGGCACCGACAGTCGATACATTCGTGAAGTTGGCATTCCGGCCATTGGATTCTCACCTATGAACAATACACCAGTTCTTCTCCATGACCACGACGAGTTTCTCCAAGCCGACATATTCCTAAAAGGCATTGACATATATATCAAGATACTCACCGCTGTAGCTAATGCATAAAATTTACTGCTTTTAATCAATGGATAATAACAACTATACACTGAATCTTAACAGTCTCGATATTTTATAGAAAATTTTAATAAATATCTTCGATCTTGATATAATAATCTGCCTTACATAAATGCTGCCTGTTAATTAGTAAGGATAACATTTTATAAATAAATTAATGGAGGGTAAAACGATTTTTGTTTTACATTTTTAAAATGGTAAAAAATCGTTTTAAGGCGCTCTTTGGCATTTCAATTATTGTTAACATTTTACATTATTTATATTTTGTTTTCTACATCATGTGTTTACTACTAAATATTTTTTTATTATGTTAAATAACTTATTTTTGCTGTTTCCAATTCACAGTATAGGATACGTGAAGATACAGTCAGATCAGTTTTAATATTTATATTATTTTTACTATTTATATAATACCTATATAAGTATATTATAAATATAATTAACATTATAGTTACGTTGTTATTACCACTTCGTGCCTTTTATAATATAACATTTAAGTTATCTATACATTCTTGTTACGACGCTGTATAATGTAAGCCAAATGTAAATTGACATTAACTCTAGCGTACATGTAATAAAAGTTTCTTCCTACCTACATTGTCTTCCTCTTCTATTTGAAAGCAATTATATTTATTAAATTTTTACATATATATTTAATTAGGACACATGCGCAAATATTTTTTATTTACAATTAATTTGTTCTCAATTATGTTCAAATAATTACTTTGTAATTTTATGTACCTACCTTTATTTAGTATTATGTTGTTATTAATATGCAGGTAACATAAATAATTATTAATCTCAGTAATTATTGTTTCATTATAATTTATTCAATTTTTAATTGAGGCGTATTAAGAACGTTTAATTATTTCTATACCAAACTTCTCGGAAGATAGGTAGAGCCAGTCCGATTAATTAATAACAAAATAGTACCTATTATATTTCAATCATTCGAAATATAATAATCTGGGTAGCGTGTATAACATACTATATAGTTAGCAACAGCGATTTACCGGCATTACTGGGATAAAATGTTTTTTATTTCTTAACTACCCAACTGCATTTTTTTAATAATTAACCATAAGAACTTAACAGACTAGCTAACAGGTCACATATTTAAATAGGGCCTCGTGCACTCCATCCACCAATACTCTAAGGAAACTTAAATTTCCTTGGTCAAAGCATAGTGCTGGCTTTTTGGGACACTATATAACGTAACACCATACTGGCAAAAGTGAACTTGAAGTGTAATTGCTTAAAAAAAGATTAGCCCTCTAAATTTTTTATTCGTCATACCTGCATAAAAATAAAGGCATTTGTTAGTGTCAAAAGTTCAAAACTGAAACCCAGAGTGACACCGATTCTCGATCACCGAAACTATGGAGTGTAGAAGTAAAGGAGGACCATCTCAGTGTACTAAAAAGTGTCCGTTGAAAGGGAACAAATTAAGGTGGTGCTACTGTAGCAAGTGGAAGAATTTTAAATAGAGCGCAAATAATTATTAGAGTAGGACACAAAATTAATAAAAAAGGAAAGAAACATGTCGTTTGGTTACAACGCATTTTTTTAACACTAAACATACCATAACCGGGTCAAATGACCCATTTTGAACTTTGCATTAAAAATGCACGTATCATGTTATTGCTTTTGCACATTTGACTTCATGACTTTTTCTTACTAATTAATATACAGTTATACTATTTATTTATCTTCCTAACATCCATATTTCATACATTCAACAGGAAACATAAAGTCACATTTGACCCGCTATGGTAGAAATAGGTGCCTAGTAAGTGTTGGTATGATTAGTGTTAAATAATTATAATATATAGACAAACATGAGTATGTCTGTTCATATCATTTCCACTTGCTACACTAGCGCTATTTTGGTGAGAATTCGAAAACTAATTTGCTGTTTACAAGTGAACACTTTTTCGACTAATCCCCCATACAACAACACATCTCTATACCATACTCGATCACCGAAACCAATAAGGTCAATAGAGTAAAGTTATATTACTTGTGTCAAACTGAACTTGTTCTATTTCATCATTCAATCTTTATTTGCACTGGGTGGATTTGTTTGAATGTTGGGTTGTTGTGACTTGTGTGTTGGTCGTTTTGAAAATAAACTTTGCTAAATAGTTGTAGAAAAGAAAAAAAATGAATAAAATATGTAGAATATGCCTGGAGGAAGGCGTCCTTACCTCAGTATTTACAAAAAACTTTAACTTATCATTATGTGACATGATCGAGTACTGCTGTAATGTGAAGGTAAAAGTAATTGTTACCTATTATTTAAAGCAGTGACATGTATAAAAAACTAAATTATAAATATGTTCCATAGATCAGTAGAGATGATGGTTTACCGGAGCAGGTTTGCAGTAATTGTGTGTATAAGTTGGGTGTTGCATATCACTTCAAACAGACTAGTGAATGTGCCGACATTCGACTGAGACAATATTTAGGACTACGGATGCCTGCTATGTAAGCTTTTGATTAATTGAGTCCTAGGTTTTACAAAGTTAATCTTTAAAACTAATGAGATAATCCATTCCAGATCAAATGATGTGGCTGTTATGACAGATCCAGTTGTAAGTTTATTTTAAGTTATTAATTGTTGTCTATATATGTATATAACTATTAAAGTATGTACCCTATGCCTTCTTATATTATTTATCAGAGAGAGATGAAACTTTAGCTAGTAACTAATAAATATTTGGGACAAAAATAATACCTTTAATGTACCTGTTATCTATGCCATTAAATTAGTAGGTATTTATAATGAAAACCGATCTGGCTGCTGCCACTTTATAAATAGAACATTCATTTAGTAACTTATTTCTTTTTCCAGGTTTATACTCATTCTACAATTATAAAGAAATGGTAAGTTTCATAAATATTTACAATATTATTATGAAGAGTGTGAACTTTAAAGGTTTGTATGTATGTGGAGCATAATTTCCAAAACCATGGCACCTTTTTGAAAAAAACCTTTCACCACCTGAAAGGTACATTATTCTGGATAGACATGCTTGCTGTATGTTATAATACAGCAGCATGGAAAGCTAGTATTTAATCAATTTCTTTATTAAATATAATTCACATGTCAGATTAAATTGGCTAGAAATTTTTAATATAATAAATAATTTACAGTAAATGTAAGCTTTCTGAGCAGAAAAGAAGTAGTTCAAACTACAAAAGGAAACCTGAAGCAGAGAAGCTGAAACGTGGGCCCAAACCAAAACCTAAGCAAATACATTCCTGCTACCAATGTGATAAACAGTTCAGATGCCAAGCACAATTGGACATGCATGTCAGGTAAACAGAAAACAAATTCAAACATTTTTTTCTTCTATTTTGTGGTTTAATTGGTACCATTTGCAGTTGGCTCCTGCCAGTTGTTCTCTACTCACTACAAGTTTTGATGTATAATATGAACTTAAATATAAGTATTTGGAAGATTTTTAATTTAATAAGTACATTAGTTCTTAAACTTTCAGGACTCATACTGGTATCAAACCATTTCAATGCATGTACTGTCCTCGTCGCTTCACACAGAAGCACAATCTCACAATACACCTTCGTATCCACACTGGAGACAAACCGTTCCAGTGTGAAGTGTGCAGGTATGCTCTACTATAACTTATGTTGCAAAATTATTGGGTCATGTTTGTTATGTCCAATCTAAAATAGAGTGACAACATTTTAAATTTGTCTAATTATTATTTATCTGCTTTCTGTAAAGAATCAGTTATCAACTCAAAAAATCATATTTACATTTCAGCAAAAGATTCTCTGCCCAAGGAAATCTACAAGCTCATCAAAAAATCCACACTGGACAAAGAGATCATGTAAGGCAAAGTCAATGATATATAAACTATAGATGTGTCTGAAATGGCAACATAACATTTTGGTTATTACAATAATAATAATATTTATTTGATAAGGCAACACAGAAACCCTATAGTGTTAGTAAGATTTTAAACTAAATTAGTTGGAGCGAAACATAAAACTAAAAGTTAAAAGAGATATTGGTTTTTGTTGTCTGTGTAAGTTTCTACATCAGAGGACAATCCACCTTATTAGCTATCATAGTTATTGACCTATGTCTTATTATTTAGTCTCGCACCAAGATCTGTCGCGACTTTTACTCTCTATTCTATATTTATTAACGTAACTACAAGGTATTCTCTGTCTAACAATAGGTACACCGTAGGGTGGGATTTTCTTTCCGTAGCGCAGATAAATATTCTATGTATGTGTGTTCGAGAGCCGTCATATTAGTGAATAATGTGTCTATATTGTAATACGACATTGTATATCTGTCTGTAATTTATTTTTGTTGTTTTTATAAATAATTAATATTTATCGAAAAAAGATTGCGCCATTGTACCTACTTCACTACATAGTATAAAACAATGTCGCTTTCTCTGTTCCTATATCCCTATGTATGCTTAAATCTTTAAAACTACGCAACGGATTTTGATGCAATTTTTTTTAATAGATTGAGTGATTGAATAGGAAGGTTTTTATGTAAAATAAATGTGACATCCCACGGGAACGGGGGTAAAACCGCGGGGGACAGCTAGTATTGTATATTTTATTGTTATTTCAGATGTGTACATTATGCACCAAGTCTTTCATTACATCAAGTGAGCTGACACGACATATGAGTAAGCACCGGGGCATCAGGAACTTTAAGTGTGATTTATGTGGTGCAGCATATATTCACTCCAGGGATCTTGTGAGTACTGTCATTATACTAAGTCTAGTAAATATAACAAAAAATATATATTATTAAAAAAAAATTGGTCTTATTATGTAAGTAAATTCTGTAGGTATCTTTAAAAGATTATATTACAGTCGTAAGTATATTACTTATATATTTTTAAGTATTTAAACTCAAAGTAAGATCTGTGCAATTATTCATCCATTAGTTTACTTATTTCCCTTACTTTGAAGCTGAATAAAAAAAATGCTATTCAATTTCCTTTTATTTCACTATATTCTGACCAGATCACACTATTAATTGAATTGCATGATTAATTAATTATTGGAACCTACTACTTAATTAACACTAATCATACCAACACTTACTACATACCAATTTCTGCCATAGCGGGTCAAATGTGACTTTATATTTCCTGCTTGTATGTATGAAATATGGTTGTTAGGTAGGGAAATAAACAGTATAACTGTATATTAATTAGTAAGAAAAAGTCATGAAGTCAAATGTGCAAAAGCAATGAGATGATACGTGCATTTTCATTGCAAAGTTCAAAATGGGTCATTTGACCCGGTTATGGTATGTTTAGTGTTAACTACCTTACTTTTCAAATTATATTTACACTCAGTTCTAGGTAGAATTTCACTGTATTATTTTTTATTTTGTATTGATAACACTGTTTTGCTTTTTCAGAAATTACATAAATTGAAAAAACATCAGATCTGCCTGCAGGCACAGGCAGTTAAAATTCAAAATGATGGATTTAACAACAGTAACAACATAGATATAATTGGAATAGATGTTGGAAAAGATGTCCCACCTATTAAAAATGTCAAGCATATAATGCCGCATTTGTTGAGTGAGAAATCCCAACAGAACTTGCCAGTGATACCTGAACACCAGCAAGGAATAAAAGATATATTTCACCCATTCTCACACAAAGTCCATAAAAATCACAGCTGTGCCATATGTGGAGAAGGTTTTGATTATGTTACTGCATTAGCCCAGCACTATCTACATAGGCATAAAGGTTTTGATCCTGTACAAACTAAAACATATGATTTACCTTAATTTTTGCTTTGAATAAAATGTGTGGTATTTTTTAATGTCTTGATTATTTTCCTAGTTGTGATTACTTTCCACACAACATTTGTCTTAACATGCATATATTATAGAAACGCAAAAGTTAATTGTTAAAAAAAACAGGAATTGTGCTCTGGAAAGTTCTGTAATACCTTTAAATGTGCCCTTGGCTTAAACTGAACGAATGGTTTTGAATATTTTCAAATATTTCTAAAACTTAATTGTTTCTTTTTTCAACTTAGGTCATCGCTAAAAAAACAATATAAAAGCTGTGGTCTCAATGAAATTTGAATCTCAGTTACTTACGAGTTTTAAGTTTAAAGCTAATTAAAAGAAAAACGCTCTTGGGTACAATACATTTAATTAAAACAAGATATAAATTATAATTATTTTATTTACTATTTTGTTAATATGAATTTCTACTTTTTGTCTTAACGAATTGGGATCCATGGCTCAAAAATATCACCAATCTTCTTTTTTTCTGAAAAAATAGAAACTAATTTATAAATAGAGTAGTTGAATGGAAAAAGAATACATACTGCCCCAACCCCAAATAATTATGAACTGGGTAGGTATTAGAATAGAAAAGAAATAAGATGTACATTAATGATGCACATGTTAGCTGGAATTGCACTCAAGTGTTAAAAGTTCATGTGATCAAACAAAGTTTATATTGAAAATATCTCAAGTTCCCAGTTAAAGTTATTAAGTATTCATTTTGCAGGTATATTTTCACCAAAATTTTGCGAACTGCTATGCTCCATTGAGTATTAAGAATTAGCTCAAATTATTGGAAACCAAGTTCAAGGAATGTTATTTTAGGCACTTTAGAAATTAACAAAAAGTGCTCCCAGCTAATTAAACTTTTTATTAAGAATCAAATATCAGAAAACTAGCTGTTCCCCGCAGTATCACCCATGATACATTTTCCTGGGATAAAAGTACCCAAGCTTCATCCATATCTGTTAAGAAGATTTTATGTGAAAGAATAATAAACATCCACATAATCATCCTCATACATTTTCGGATTTTTGAAAAGTAGCATAGGATTACCACCTACCAGGTGTAACAAAGTCTTCTGGGTGCAATTCAACATAATGTCTATATACAGCATCCTTTTCTGCGAAATAAGCATCACGCTTGTTTTGAATTACATTAAGAAGTGCTGTCCACCCAGCAACTGCTAAGACATGTTTCTGAATCCCTAAAAACAAACAGAAACACTAAAGTAAATAAAAATATTTCTTACCAATAGTAAAATATATCAATTGTGTATCAAGCAATTCAAAATAGCATTTGACTGTAATAATTATGTAATAGTAACCCACCACTGAACACTGGACGTTTTGTTTGAAAATTAAGAAATACTCCTGTTAGTATACCAAAAGGAACACCTAAAAGATTAGGCCAATGAACAGTAAGGAATGGCCGAATTCTTCCTTGATCTCCCAAATTAAGGAGCTCTACAGCGCTCATTTGCGAAGACATTTTCGGTGAATTCGGTCTTCGATTAATTTCGTGCAAGCAAAGCAATCTCAATCAAAAATATTATTTAGAACTGTCAAGTGTCAGTCATGTCAGTTGACTATTTTAATGATGGCAATCAAATCTTGCTCAAGAAATGCCTGCCCCATTTCGCCGCGTTTGTTTTGTCGGTCATGGTAGCTGTACAGTTGATGTCTAGATAGCCAGCTTTTCAGTTCTTTAGTGGCGTCGCGTCTTCTTTTCATCTTCATAATATTTATTATTTGTGTTTTCATGAATCATCTAAATGATGCTTTATTAAACAATTATTTATTTCAATTCAGCATTGAATTTAAGTGAATACCTAACCTATTCACTTCTCTTTTTGTGTGTTAATTTACCTACTTGATTGAATATAAAATATAATAATAATAATAATTTTTATTATTACTTGATGTAGGCTAGAATTAATACAAAAAGCATTTTTCATCCCATCTATTCGAAAAGGATAACTTGGTTCGCCTTAAGTGCACCCAAAGGTGGTGCTTTCTATAAAAAACCTTTAGCGGGCAGTAATGAGTTTTTAATCCTCTTTATAAGTGCGCAGCAATTATCTTTGCCGCGCACTTTTTGAATTTGTAATATCTTAGTGTTTAGCGTCAAACAAATCGAACGCAAATATTGTTTGAATAAAGACTGGCTGGTAACGACGGCCCATAGTCGCTTCGCCGGCTGAATAAAAAAACAATCTCTATTCGTAATAAAACTCTTACAATAAATTTTCATAATTGCGAAAACGTCTCAAATCAGTTTTTTCTTGTTTTATTATTAGATACTATTTGATTTCAATTTAGTTGTTACTCTATATTTTATTAAATAATAATATTACAATTAAATATGAGGCGCATTTTCTCATAGATAGTGATGAAAAGTAGAGTGTATCACTCGGGTGCAAAATATTTTTGCCTCGGGCGACGTACTTTGAATCCCTCGCTACGTTCAGGATTCAACTAAAGAATCAATTTTCTTAATTCTACTCTAGAATCCCTTACTTCGCTCTGGATTCAAAAAAACGCCCTCGCCGTACAAATATTATTTTGCTCCCTTGTGATACAATCTACTATAGTTGCTTGCTATAATATTTTAAACTAAAAAAAAAGGAGTACTTACGAACTCCCTGCTCAAGTGCTCAGTCTGTGGTAAGATTAGACATAAGTGACATAAGTGCAGTATTTTGAATTTTAAGGTTATATTATTGCTTGCTATCATACATGCTATTATAATTTGAGTATCTTCCATACTATTAGTATCACAGCACAAACATGGTAAGTTTATATATCGTTCCGTGAATTATTTTTGTCTTATGAAGATTATGGTACATAATAATTTGCTGTTTTTTTTTATAGGGGAAACAACGCAAAACTAGGAAAATAGTTGAGAAAAGGTTTGCAAAAATGAAGAAAGTTATCAGCCCTAGCGATAGTAGAATCAAGACGAGCGAAAGAGCAGACCCGAGAAAGAAAAAACCAGTGGATCCACATCAGTTGAAAGTGCGCGAGGCACCGCAAGCCAGTTCCGCTCTATTCTTCCAGTACAACACACAGCTGGGGCCACCATACCACGTCCTGATTGATACAAACTTTATTAACTTTTCAATTAAGAACAAATTAGACATAGTGCAAAACATGATGGACTGTTTGTATGCTAAATGTATTCCATACATAACTGACTGTGTATTAGGAGAGTTAGAGAAACTAGGAAGAAAGTACCGTGTAGCATTAAGAATAATAAAGGACCCACGTTTTGAGAGAATTGCTTGCTTACACAAAGGAACTTATGCTGATGACTGTATTGTGCAAAGAGTAACACAACATAAGTGTTATATTGTGGCCACTAATGATAAAGACTTAAAAAGAAGAATTCGAAAAATCCCCGGTGTACCAATTATGTATGTTGCTGACCATAAATACACAATAGAAAGAATGCCTGATGCATATGGAGCTCCTAAGGGAGCTATTTAGTTTTAAGCTGCAACAAAATTATATTTTTCTTTGTCAGTAAGAATAACTTGACCTCAAATCAAGGGATACACTTCTTCCTTTCATTAATATGAGTGACATGGTTGACAACAAGTGTGAAAAAATTCCAACTTTAAATATAAATAAAAATATGTATATATTTTTTTTAAACTACCACTTTTAATTTAGTTACCATACTTACAATATTCTTATTTCTACTGTTAACATAATACTAAGTTGACTAAAAAGTATCTATACTATATGGTAGAGTTCAGTGCACCTGGAGATCCAACAACATCAATAATCTCCCCAACAGGCTTTGATTCATGGTCAGTAGATGTATTACAAATTGATGGCGGAATAGTAAGTGTCTGGAAAAGGAAGAGAAAACAGTTAATCATTGATATCATTATTTAAAGACATTCTATTGATATAAAAGAATAAGCAAGATATTAGATTATACAACAATAAATATCTAGTAACCAATTCTGCTGGATCTCCTTCTCTGTCTTGTCCCAAACAAGGAAACTTAGCAGGAAATCAACATGTGTTTTGCTTCTACATGAAGTATCTTTCTCAAGCTCGAGGCGGTTGATTTCCTGTTGAGTTTCCTTGTTTGGGACTTGACAGAGAAGGAGATCCAGCAGAATTAGTTACTAGATGTTTGTTTTTGTATGATATTACAATGATTTCTGCAAGGTCACGCCTGAATCAATTAGTTAAGCAAGATGTTTGTTTCCTACAGAGAATTATGTCAAGACAACAATAAACTAAATGTATTTCATCTCATTATTACCTTTCCTGGATTAAGCGCTTCATACTGGTGTCTTAATGCTTGCAACTCAAATTCACATGATGCCAGTGCATTCTTCAAATCTAAGGTCAATGCAAGATCAGAACGCAGTTCATTGAAATGTTTACAGATGGCTTCAGTTGGCGTTGGGGTTATATCTGAAAAATATATATAGAAGCTTATAACAACTTCTGAAGACTCTTCTTCATCAACATGGATTGATAACTTCACATGACTTTGAATCTTAGTTGACACCTCTTAGGGCTGCTTTCTATTCCTGTAGTAAAAAAGCTTTTTCATAAAATTTAAAGCCAATCATTTAGATTTTTGAGATACAAACACCAGCAACAACAACCATAATTGACACCATTAAACAATTTACAACTGGAAAATATATCTAAAAAAGGTTTTACCAATATTCATTAGTCTTAGTTCTTGCTCAATAGCCTTTGTCTTCCGTTGTCCAACGCCGGGTGGTAGCTTCATGCGCTGCGAGCGAAGCCAGACACCAGTGCCGCGAGCTTCAGGAAACTTGATGCCTGACCATTCTACTGTCTGAATATGGGAAAAATATTGATGAAATTATCTTTATTATTTACTAGCTGTCTACGCAGTTTCATTTCCTGAGGAATTTTGAATTTTAGTGGGATAAAAGGTATCCATGTTATTCTAGGACAGGTATGGGCAACCTTTGACATGTTGAGGGCCAAACTTTAGCGTGCAAATACGTTCGCGAGCCGCGTTTGAAAGTACTTAGTGCATTTACTACTGCAGTACTTAGTGAAGTACCTAATGTAATATTTTTTTAATTGGTTTTTTTCCCAATGTTTCGCGGGCCGGATCATATCTTACAGTGGGCCGGTTGTTGCCCATATATGTTCTAGGTGTGCCAAATACATTCAGTAGTTTTGAGTCAATAAGTTACAAAATTCCAACCATCCATTCTCACAAACTTATGCATTTATAATTTTAGTAGGATAAGACATCTGGCAGGCAATACTGCAATTTGTCTCTTTTGAACTTCTATCTAAAGCAGATATTTACACGCATAATCTCCAGTTGATATTTGAATACCCAGCTATCAGCTTTAAGCCATAATTTTTATGTATTTAATTTGCTTGCAAGTTATATTTACTAATATAATAATATACTATAAAGCTGAAGAGTTTGTTTGTTGTTTGCTATATAACATCACGCTACGACCAATAGGAGCAGAGCATCAATGAAAAATATGGCAAAAACGAGATAAAAATATTCCTTTTAGAGGTTTGCGCGCGTTTGACAATTCGGGGATTAGTCTTCCGAAACGCGGGTGAAATTTATATATTAAATGGAAGCTGTAATTCTTTAGTAAAATCATGTGTTTAACTTACGACACTTTCAACGGTGCGGATAGGTTTCTGCTGTGAGGTTAGCTTCTTCTTATGGAGTTTTCTATCATGACGTCTGGCTATGTTGGAAGCAGCGTTGGAAGGTGTACTGGCACTTTCAGGATTGTTATTTACTTGATTTACAGATGGTGTGATACCACTGTCTGCACGAGATATCAGCTTTTGTAAATCTTGAGTCTTTCTTTCTCTCTCCCGTTTCCTTGCTTCGATTTTTTTAAGTTCAGTAAGCAGCATTTGTTCTTCCTCAATCTACAGAAGTAGAGTGTTAAAATATAAACTATTCAATTTCTGTTTGTTATGTGCTTAAATATATTAGAAAATACCTGCTCTTGAGTCCTGTCAAATAATCTGCGCAATTGTTCCTTCCGCTTCCTTTCATGTTCTGCATCATAATGGTAGATGCGTTTCTCTCCATTTACCATAGTAACTGTATTTGACCAGGGATTTGTTTTTATCTGAAAGATTATTTAAAAAGGTATCAATAAAGATTTCTCTGCACTAACACAATTTTAAAATTGTTACAAGATTGTTTTATCTTATGAGGCTACTGATTATTTCAAGTTTCTCTCTACAAGACTGCCAAGCATGCAGACCATCATCTTAACAGTAAGTGTCATGGTCACCACTACCTACAGACATGTGCATTAATGAGACATAAAATTGGTCTCCTGTGACAAATTTCATGAACCCTTTTACCAATATAAAACACAGCAGAACAAGTGTACTGCCCAATGATGGAAAGGAATATGTCAAATAAGGAATCAGATAGTATACTATTGGACCATAGGACCATCTTCCAACTAATTATCACTTCTAGAAATAGAGTACAATAAAGTCATGTATGCTAAAGTACAAACATTTGCTGTAATAAATCTTACTTTACTCAATGTAGCACAAATGCCATAATATCTTTCTTTCAAATCCTCAATGCTTCTATCTCTAAAAGCAGCACGGTCCCATCTATCATGAATAACAATGAACCGCAAGTCAAATCTTTGGCAAAGGTCCAGTAGGTGATCAGTTTCAGCCTGGCTCCAATCTTCTGACTTCAGATATTGGTTGTACTCAGACTCTGAATATGATGGTATTGATAATTGCTGTAAAGAAAAAGTACAGTTTGGTAACTTTCCTAATTTTTAGACATTTCAAAGGGAGTTTTAATGATTAAATAATCCTCCTTTGTTTTTTTTTGTACAAAATTCTGCCAATATTAGGGTATTGTTGTAAAAGGATATTGTAAAGCTTTTTAATTATATTTTTTATTAAATTGTTGTCAAATCTGAAGTACCTAGGGTAAAACAATCTCTGCTTTATATGCTTAAATAAGATATCTCAGGAATTTCTAAGTAACTTACCTTATTAAATTGTGCAAAAGGATATTCCTTAGCTTCATCGGAAGCCCGCTTCCAATGGTGAAACACAGCATTGTCTTTACGTGCAGGATTTGTGAATGGTGCCCACACCCACTTGCGGGCTTTGCGCATACCTAGCTTAGCTTTAGTTTGTTTATAGCCTTTGCCTGCAAATTAATAATTATATTATATACAACTGGAATGTAATTATTGTAAAAGCTATTTATGTAATTAGATGACTCAAAAAAGTAAGAATAAAAAAGTACTAATAAGTTTTATATACCTGTATCTGTTGGCATCAGAGGAGGCAAGTCCTTGTTATCATTATACAGTAATGCAAACACCTCTCTGTGCATACCCTCTGGTCTCTTGACTGCTTTGGTGGCCACATACTTTTTTCTATTCCTGTCACCGTGAATTATACTATCTCTACTTATCTCACATGCTGGCTGCTCTATTTCTAATATATCGAGTATATCAGCCATTTTAACGCTATTTTCGCTTTTCTACTAGCGATCTCTTTTCCTTTACTTTACCCGATTCAATATCGCCCGCTTGTAGAATGGAGTACTAATTACGTATATAACAGAAAAGATATATTCTTATCTGATAATAAAATTACCGAAATTCATTTGAATATAATAAATTTCTAGATAATTTGAAGAAATCTTGCTTTCATACAATACAATTGAGTTTATTGTAATTGAGTTTGACATTTAACAATGACATAAATGAAATGTTGCCAGTACCTACAAATGTAAATATTTTCTCATTGGTAACTACTTGCCCAACCCAGAGACGGATGCTGTATCACGGAACAGGAAAAGCAATTTTCTGTTTACAGTATAATATATACTATACTAAATTTGTGTGAAGATACAATCTAAAACTTTGAAACATGGACTTTTCAATCCTTTTTATTGATATAAAGCTCAAATACAGAATAATTATGATTCGGCATTATTGATTTATGCATATCCTTGAAAATAATTAGGTTCTATAGTTAACAACCTATTGGAATTATCAATACTTATAGGGTTTATTGTTTACTGATGTGGTCTTATCATGCATTCAATTGGAGATCGAGTCCATTTGAACTGCAAAAGTCATGGGCATATTTAGTTTCTAAATACAATAAATAATAAAATAATTACAAGTTCGCAAAAAAGAGTAGAAAATAATGACAGCACCACTATTCGCTTGGTCAGCCCATACTATGACATAAACGTTTTGATACTTTGACAAATTACTTACAATTAATATTGTAAAAAGACTGTTAACTCCAACTACTTTGGATGCATTTTTAAACAAATTGTGAGTCAACAAAAATGTTAGTTCTCAAAACAGGCGACAGTCAATATTTTTTTTTCAAGAATTTTATGTGAGAGTTAGATATTTAAGCATGCTGGCATGCGGGCATCCTACCTACTTTGATAAAAGTTTTAATGCACGACTTTCACCGTGGCGTTCCCTATTACTGGGCATCAGGACCTTGCATCCTGCTTAATATTTTTATTCTTGTGTTTAATAAACTTTCATCGCACGCTCATAATATCCGGACATATATTTTTTTGGATCAAGAAATAAAACTTAGTACTTGTGGGTATTCTTGTAATATTTCAATAATTGTAAAGAACGTTGATTTAGTCATCTGTAATGCGCCTTAGTACACGTCTCATTGCAACAGGATTATCAAATGGTACCTGAAAAAAGGAATTTGATGGATCAGCAAAAAACATAATTAAAAAATATTGAGGTCGACCTAAGTAAATACAAAACTGTCTATGGTTTTACCGTTAATTTACTTAGTCAAGTTAGTCTCTTACCGATTGTCCGGCAACGTTAATCCAATAGAACTTAAGCCTGTCTGTCTCCCGGAAGTAGCCCTCAATTAATCCGTTCACAATTAGTGTTTCACGTGTACTATTTAGGAATTCTTCTTGACCTTCCCATTGAAGTTTGTTGACCCATTCCAACTGACCTGGAGCAATTCAATTAAAGATTAGATTTGAAATTGGTACGTAAACAAGTATATTTTGTTTTAATATTTTAATTCATTGAAGTTGTTGAATACCTGGCGTGTTTGATACTGCGTCCAGATTTCCGTTGTATATAGTAACCACAAGATCAGTATTCTGAAGAATATCTTCAACTGTAAGGCAATAAAAATAAGTAGGTAATTGTATGGGTCGACACACATTATTTTTCTTTTTTAAAGAAGTTTACAGACTTTTATCCACAACAGGTTCCATGAAAGTGCCTCTGACTGCTTGCAATGCAGCTTCTCTCTGTCCGTCATATACTGTTTCATTAGACACTCCTAGTGCTGGTGCAACTACTTCTTCCATAAACGAGAAGGTGTCAAAATCAAATACTTCTTCAAGGAACTTAATTTGTCCAAAGTAATCTGAAATAAATAATAAATAGGTAATCAATTTTCTTTCGATTTTGTACTCATCGTCGGGGATAGTTTAATAGCAGAATATGTAGCATTAGTAAATACCGCGGTCTTTTCTTCGACGAAGGACGAAGAACATCATTATAAAGGTTTTAGTTCGGAGCGCACTATAAGCTCGATTTGACTACTTCATTACTCACGCGGTATTTAACTACAACGTTATATTTATAGAGCTATTAAAATACCTCGTGTCGAATCCTCCCGTGTCAATTTTTCAACAATATGTCCGAGGTTAACCGCTATTGCTCCAGCATTCCGATCAACGAAGTCTCCGAGCACTAAGAATCTATTAAATGCATTGGTCAATTCTCCTTCATCGACCATCGAATTAGTTTCCTTGGAAAAGGTTTCGATGACACCTCGACCATGGCCATCGATGTAGCCTAGTTCTTCTAAGTAGAAACCTAGTTTTGTGAGGGCTACAGCAGGTGAAATTATTCCATTTCCGATGACGACACCTTTGAGGTTGTGATTGATGCGTTCTGCCTGTAATGCAAGCAGTAGGATATAATTTTTTACATTGGATTTTAGAGGACGATGCCAGAGGGCAATTGACTTACTTTTTTTAACTCAGCAGCTAGGGAAACAGCTAATTGAGCTCCAGAGCCCTGACCGAAAATATAAAGCGGCGTGTCAGTAAAGGTGGTGTGACGATTGTAAAATGACCTCAATGTAATAAGCAAGTGTTCCGCTGAAATAACCAAACCTGTTAATAAAATTATTCATAACAAAAATATGTTTAACAAACAGATAAAAAAATCTTACTGTTTTCGGCCAGATTACTGGGTATTTCATTGTTGCTCTGAGCTGTACTAAAACCAGTTCCAATAGGCGCATCCACAAATAATAAATTGTAATCTTCGACCTAAAAAAAATTATTGCATTATTTCTTCACTTTTGCTTCACTGATTACGAATCCTTTTAAGGTTAAGCTTTGTTTGTATTTACCTACATTACCTATAAATTAAATGGTATATTAATCGCCAAGGGAAATGATTCCCTTATTTTTCCAATATTTTTTTAGTAGCTACATTTTTAGTATTTCTTATTATTAGGTATCATATTATATTATTTAAAATTAGCTATCACATTATCCTCGTGTATAGTAGACAAGTCAGGATATCAATTCCATTTATGTGTCATGTTAAGATACGCCAGTAAGAAAGCCTAACCTTACCAAATACGATTGATAGGGTGGCTACAATATATGAACTCTTGGAAATCAATTAAAGTTCTCGTTGCGGTTTATAAATCGTCACTTACAACTACTTAGGATTTTGCATAAAATGAACACACACCCATGAATCACTTCTCCTATTGAAATTAAAATCGTAAGGTCCGAACATTCCAAAGTTTGCCAAGAGACTGGGCGGTATCCCCATCACGCCATCCAACCAAAGAACTATTGGTCTGGAAGTGCTTTCAGTGGAGACCGTGGGGTAGAACCACCAGAACATATCTCCGACGTCTCTAATCCTGGTGACAGCTGCATGGAATTTGACATTACCGATACCTTCACCTTCGAGTTCTGTAAATAATAATTTGTCAAAGTAGTCATAGGTAGCAGGCGGTGAAGAAGAGATTAATCCTAACACCTCAACTTTTAAGGTGTTTTAAGTGGCGACTATAGAGTACACCTTACCTGGTTCCTGGTCTACATTAGTACGTAGTATTACCAACAATCGATTGGAATCTGGCAAGGTGGCCAGCTAAAAGATATGTATGGAGATGATGGGATATTTGGTCATATTTTCCAGCAGTTGACATCATCATCATCATCACCGTGTTGAATAAAATAAATAATATGGTAGGTACTTTTATCAGGTCTTCCCTTCCTCGTGTGAAATAATTACGTACGACGTCGAAACCGGGTAATTATAGAGTTTATGCGATCCTTTGAATATGAGCAACAATAATTAGAAAATCAATCGTCAATTTGTGCCATTTCGCGCGTATCGATTACAGTGTCAGCTTACTAAAAGCTGGAGGCAATTTGAATAACTATCAAATTATAACTATAGTTAATGATTCAAATACTGTAGCAATAATAATCCTTTGAGGAGTTATTGTGAATTAACACATGTCATAAACAGTGTCACTACGCCAGGCATTGCTAGGTAGGTAATATTACATAAAATATATATATAATTATAATAAATTAAAAAAATACAACTAATTTCAAAACTGTGCTCATATTATTATTGACAAAGTGACACTAAATAGTTTAAAGTAATATTTGATTATAGGTACCTACTTTAAAGAAAAGCGCATTAAAATACTATTTATTACTACGGGTGATTTATTTTCATAGAAATTTACATTTTGTGGTAAGTAACTTTAGATTTAAGTACTACGCTACGTCCTCGTCAAAAAGGGTCATATATGATATATGAGGCCAAACATAGGTATGCTGTAGTCCGTTCAAGAGTTCCCTTCGACTTTCCTTCCGCTTTTTCCATCATCAAATAAGCCGTCGGTCTAATAATATAAAAAATACATTGGAACTACGCCTGTCATGTTTTTTTAATTTGAAATATTATAGGTTAACAGGTTTGGGGAAATTTTTAATATGGAATTCATTCCTAATTTTTTCACCCCCTAGAAGACCGCGTCAATTACCTAAGATATTTAACTAATAAAATTGCGGATAATATTGAATAGGGTTATAATCTTCATATTATTGTTCTTCTTCGTTATGGAATACCGTTATACCAACCATGAACTGCACTTCATCAATCAAAAGAAAAATTTCAAAATCGGTTTACAATCCGCCAAGATTTGAGGGATACATCTACAAATAAAAAACTCACAGTCGAATTGAGACCCTCCTTATTTTTTGTGAGTCGGTAACAACAATATAGCTTTACTTTCTTACTGGGTCTTCTCAGCTGAATGAGTGACTTCCATCAGTACCAAAGATTGAAGCTTTAAGATAACTTCATTGACATCATCGTACTTACCAATGAGAGAGTAGGAGTCATCAGTCGAGTCTGTCACCAACCACCATATCAAAACTCCTAATCCAGCGGCCAGTGCCAGCACTCCTATCACAGAAACTATAATAATAATCGTCTTTTTAGACATTCTCGTTTTGTACTAATTTATCGTTAATCCTTTAACACCAACACTAGTCCTGAAGACTGTAGACAGTCAATTTGGATATCAATTGAAATACTCAATTGTATTAGCAAATATCTTTATGTAATGATAAGAATTTAGGCTGCTTTATCGTGATAAAAATTAATGTAATTAATGCGATAGTACCTACTTATGATAGCTACCAATTTTATGAGTACGTTATGGGCTCTCTTTCTCTCTTTGTTCTTTTTCCAATAATAAACATATTGCAATTTTTTAAGTGAAAACTTCTTTAGCGGCGTTGAGCACTTTTCTTGGGATGGGTATAAAATGTTAAACTCGCGTCAGGACCCCTAATCGAAAATTCGTATGACGGTAAAAATGCACAACGTTAATGTTCAAGTTTTCACTTCTGCCGGCACTCCCGGACTAAATAAGGGTTTTATAATTAATGTTAGTTCGTTTTTTTTAACTGAGTGATTGCTGAGTTTATTCCCGGCTCTTGTCAGTATAAAACAATCTTCCGAACCGGCATTAGAGCCAGACTATTCATCAAGTGCTCGTAAAGGCCTTTTTGAATAAAAATATTTTCATTTCACTTCATTACAAACAAACCGAATAAAAGATACTGCTGGATTTTAAAAAGTAAATAAGTAATTGAAGGTCCAACATCAGACATAGTATTTCTTATTTCTCTGTCTTTTTGTCTTCAGCCATTTCAAATATCTGTCTATGGTTTAGTAATCATCTAAAGTAGTAAAACAAGGCACACAAGGCCGTAACAATTTTATAGATATTTATAACAATTAATTATAGAATCGGTTGCATGTTGAAGAATGCATTTAGTTATAACAGTTTGAACTATGATTTATTACATTATCATTCTATATTGTGAGTTCTAGATAGTGGTAGCCAACCAGGCGTGTACAACTTTAAATATCCAGTCATTGTTTTAAGCCTTCCTAATCCAATTGCTTCCCAATACACCTTCTTTTGATGCATTTACTCCTAAAAAGTAAACCTCTGGACTTACCACGATAGTTCAATTGTTTTTTTGATTAAGATTTATTTTGTTTCTTATATTATATTGTCAAATGTCGAAATAAAAATACACGCTTTCGTTAAAATCATATTTATTATTATCTTCTTACGTTAATTTGTATTTTCAGCCAAACGATGTCATATCTCGCAGGAATGCATTGGAGCCCTCTGGATTGTCTCTAGGTACCTGCACAAATAGTATTATTTTGAATTAGTTATTTTTTATTACAGACCAGAAAATTTTATGCAGTAGTTAATTATTAGAAAAAATACTTACACTATGTCCAGCCACGTTAATCCAAAAGAATCTAAAATTGCCATACGACTTGTAATAACCTTCCAGTTTGTTATTCTCCCATATAGGGTTACGGGGTGCATTCCTATACGCCTCTGCTCCACTCCATTTTAATCTATCAACCCATAGAATTTGTCCTAAAAACACAATTTAATACATAATCCGACCCCCATATCTGATTGGCCGTTTTGACAGTTAAGAATGTAATTTCTATCATCATATGATTAATCATTGAATTAGAATTTTAGGGCTTAGTCATTTTAAGTAGGTTTTCAAATAAATAATACCTATAACGAATAAAATGAGATAAAAAAGTCAAGAATTACCTGGAGTGTCACAAATTAGGTCAAGATTCCCATTATATTTTGTAATAATAATATCAGTCTCGTTCAATAGCTTCTCGACTGAAATTTCAATAAAATATGCATTATTTGGAAGCGTTGAAGATCTATAAATAAAAGAATAAAGGTTTCAAAGAAAACTCGCGAAGCACTTGAAATGCTGCCATTTATCTTGTCAATAATATACGAGAAAGCTATTTATAGTAATATTATAAAAGGAGAGTGTGAATTATGTGAGATGATTCATACAAACTGTATTTCCCCCTTTAGGAGTAGGGTAGGTATTAGGAGTTTGATTTCGGAAAATCCTTTATACCGCACCCCTACACCTTTTAGGCGCTGTGGAACTGCCTGTAATCTATCTATAATCTAATTACAGGTTGCCCATATCAATTTTCTTTCCCTATTTCACTCCCTGCAAGCTCGTTTATTGAGACAAAAGATTCAAGACAAAGCCTATCCTTTCACAAGACACAATTTGTCACCATACCAAATTTTTAGTTTAGTCATGAAAATGTAACAAGTAAGCAAATGACCATACAGACAGACTTTCAAATTTAAAATATTTGTGTGGATAAGGCTTCAAGAAGTAATTATTCCCGATGAACAGTCTACGGTTTACAGTCAACTTACTGCCGTCGGTGACAGGTTTCATGAAATCTCCTCTCAATGCGTCAAACACTTGGTTAGACAGCGAGCCCCAAGAAACGTGTTCTGGGATCCCTAGAGCTTCCTTCACCAGAGTATTCATCAATGTATCTAGATCCAACTCCTCTTGCCTTGCCGGTGAACTATATGGGCGGTCATGGATCATCATGTCGCGGGATATTTCTAAAAATAAACTCATCTATAGAACAATGCTTGTTTTAAAAATGTCTTAACTATGCTCGTTTATTTACCATATGCACTTCGTGTATCAGGGCGAGAAGAAACGGGCATCTTTGTTAGTATATTGTAGAAGTCAACGCTAGTAGTTGCCCTAAATACTGCCCGTTGCGTGGCAGCCCACTGCGCAGTAGACTCGGTGTAAAGACCCTCATTGAACAATCGCTCAGCCTCTCTGGCAGCTGCCTGGATGCCTTCATAGCCTGCTTCGTCTACAAGACCAGCAGCCAGGAGCAGAGGGCCCCAGGTAAGGGTGGCGTCCACGGGAGATATCCACGCATTGCCCATTGCTATTCCTTTCAGGTTTGATCCGATTGTACCATTATTTTCTGCCTTGTTTAGATAAAAAGTATTTAAAGAGACATAAGTAGATGAAAATTATACAAGACGTAAGAATCGTTCTTTGATAATGGGTAAATAAGAAAATGCTATACCTCTTTCATTCTGATTGCCATATCAACAGCCATCTTTCCACCATAGGATTGCCCGTAGATATATAATGGTACTCCTTCAAATTCTGGGTTATCTGCATAGAAGCCTCGCATCAACTCGACGAAGTCCAAAGCTGGTGAAAATGACGGTTGAAATAAAAATTGTACTATATGTACACTACCAACACACGGTTTTCTAACTCTGAACTTAATCAGAGAACGTTTTTTTTTTGGGACTCATAAAAAATAGAAACGTCTATATTCGGTGCCAAATAGAACCTACAACCTGTGACGTTGCAGTCAGGGAATCTAACATCTGGATCAATAGGCATCTCAAGTAGATCCTTATGAAAATACAGGAAATGCTTACCGATTTCATCATTGGTAGTGGTCAAATAACTAGGGTCATCGACGTAACTGAAACCTGTACCCACGGGGTTATCAATAAACAGTACATTGAAATTGTTGACCTGAAAATAAAAATAAAATTCAATACTTTTTGTAGGAACATATTTCGCCCCGTGTTATTGCAGAGTTCATTGATTTTAAGGATGACAGTCTAATAATGTCAAATTTTACCCAAATCCATTCCAGCCCCCTTATTCAGCTAATACAAACTCCGTCGGCGAGCCGCTTCACAGAGGCTTCGGAGAGCTTACCTCTCACGTGATCAGCAGCGTAGTTAGCGACAGAGACAGAGCACGGAGGCCGCGACGAAACATCCTCGAGTTAGTATCATTTTCCTTACAGAATCGAGCCCCAGCTTACACTAATACTATTTTTTTTAAAGATGAGGCCGAAGATGGATCTCGCTTTCCCATTAGTAGCCAATCTTCCGCGGTTAAACTCACGTAAAATTTAATACAAAGTAAGTTACGTTTCTCTCCGTACCAAAGGCTATGAGTGTGTTCAATTTCAGCAAAATAGGTTTATTCGAGAAAGTGTAAGAAGCAAACAAATATACTAATCCACCCACCCAGGTGTAATTCCTCGGTTGCAACGACAAATCGAGAGGTCCTAAAATGTCAAAGTTTCCAATACCAGTAGAGGACCCACCAGGGCCTCCTTGTAACCACACTACTAGAGGCCGTTCAGTGTAGTTGGCTACATCAGCTGTAGTATGGAATAACCAGTAAAACATGTGGGCCCCTTCACGAATATTTACGTATCCGAAACTTTGTTGGTATTGCTCAAATTGACCTGCAACATAGACATCAAACAAAATAAAGTAACATCATTATTGAGATAAATATAATACTACTAATAGCTATGTAACTTTGGCCTGGAACTATGTAACCTTGGACCTGCTGAATAAATGATTTTCAGCTGCAATTTTTTTTATAAGAAAATATATTTATTATTATTCTTCCTGCTTATATTAAATGTATTCTTAATCTAAGTGAGTATACATCATAAAGTAAAAACTAGTCCAAGGTTTTTCTGCCCTCTTAATACAATATAAGTTTTGAAATAGCCATTCTTGTAAATAATTAACAAAAAGACCGAAAGCTGATCGAAATTCAATTGTAAGTTCACAAAAACGGTAAATTTATTCTGCGTGAAAAATAGTCAACTGCTTTTAGGCAACTTTCAATCTCTATTCTAATATTTTATTTTGGTTAATTCGTCAATTTCTGCTTTTTCAATATTCACAATACGAATATTTTCGCGATTTGTTGTTGGCGTTTGTTATTATATTACATTCGTTTACTAGTACATTATTATATTAGTACATCCATTTACTCAAACTTTTGCATTTATATCTAGTCTATTATATTTTTGTAATATTAGATGATGATATACTACTACAACATACTATAACTATTATAGGTATTAGTAGATTTTGAAGAAGATGGAAGATAATTGATAGGCCATTTGAATTTGACCTTTCTTTTTATTTTGCAAATTGGGTTTCTGGTCACATCAAAAACGTAGATTTATTGGCTTTTAAAACTGCATATGAGCATTCACTTGCCTACGCTATTTGCATGTGGCGTTTGAACACGATATTATGACCAAAATAAGAGAACAGGCGATTGTGCTTTGTTTTTTTAGTGCCTATTAAAAGATGTATGCTTTTGTTATTTGAAGGTCATTCTTTTGAAAATCCAAAGTGTTGATGACACGAGTTGCTAATGTCAATGCTTTTAGGAATATTTAATACAAGCCATGACAAATTATTATACTATACATATTCTGCAAAAAAAAAGTGGACAGAAACACAAGAAAACGAAATTGCCTATTAACGCAAATTATAGCATGGTCTGTGTTTTTAAACCGTGTCTAAACAATTATATGTTGTATAATTAGTAGTGGTAGAGCTCTTAGTGCAGAGTTCGGCCAAGGAAGTATTAGTGCAAGCAGTAGAGCACTTGTATTTCGGTTAGAAAGGTAAGAGAGCCGGTGAAATTATAGGCACATGAGACTTAACAACTTCACCTCTCAGGGTCGACAAGGTATTGGCAATGTCTCTGGTGTTGGAATTGCCTATTGGGGACGGTGACTATTTACCATCAGGTGAACCGTCTGCCTTTTGTCGGTCTATTTGCAAAAATCTCTTTCCTGTTTACGAGAATATTTTTAAACTATAATTATTTTACCTACTACCTAAAGTTATCCACTCACCCGCAACATGTTGGCTTAATAATAACGGGGCACAAAACAAAATAGTGCTCAACCACATATTGAGACAGTTGTGAATATCCTACTGAATTAGAATAGGTATTCTGTCAAAAACAATTATCTTCCCAATCGAGCAAGACATTGATACGAACTAAGATAAGAGAGTGGATATCAAAAATTAGTCAATAGCAATTTATTATAATTATGTTATTATTGTTATCTGTGTCTTATACCTTATTTTATTATGAACCTAATTCGATTAGCAAGTATGAGATATTAAGAATGATATGGAATGCATATTATCATTATTTACTTACCACCAAAAGATAAATTGCCAATTTTTAGCTCCCGTGTTCTAAGTTTGAACCCTTTGTCTGTGGTTCAAAGAAGTTCGAATTCATGAACAGATTTCAATGCTCTTTTTATTTAAAAATGTAATAAAAGCAAAGAGAATAGAAGTTTATCGAATTGGTATTTATCCATCCATGTTTGTTCAATCAGCCCCCTTATTGAGCTAACACAAACTTCATCGGCGAGCCGCTTCACGGACGCCTCGGAGAGCTTATCTCTCACGTGATTAATAGTATTAGCGTATTTAGAAAATGAGACAGACCACGGAGGCCGCGACGAAACATCCTCGAGTTAGTGTCATTTTCCTTACAGAATAGAGCCCCTGATCAGTCGGTAATTGAACATTAATGTTCGATAGGCCAATGGAATCTTGAAGTTCCTGTAATCAAGGAAGCAAGCGTAGAAGTTCCGGACGTCAGTCAACCCCTCTACGCCCCCCAAAATAATGAAGATTGGCCTATTAGTAGGTAATTTAAAAATATATCTTGGTTATTAAGTAGTAAAGTCTCTTATAGTAGAGTTCGTCCGGGGAGGTACCCCCTTATCCATTTCGGCCGTGAAGAATTTGTATTACGGTTTCGGTTAGAAAGGTAAGAGACCCGGTGAAATTACAGGCACATTAAACTTGACAACTTCAGGTCTCAGGGTCGACAATTCATTGGCGATGCTTTGGTGTTGCAAATGTCCATAGGCGGCGGTGAGCACTTACCATCAGATGCGTTTATCGTCTCATGTGGATAAAAAAAAAATATTTTCGACCAACAAATCATTAAGTCAATCATTTTATTTGAAAAACAATAATCATAAGTACAATGATACCACTTATGATAATTATTTAAAATAATTTATTAATTTCAATTTATGTTTCCATTATTGTCGATAAATCTGTGAAATGAGTAGGTATGTGGGAAGTAATATTTGTATGGGGATGTAAGGGATGTAATTAATTTTCACCCGACGTTTTTACTCGCGTTCCACACTATTCTAGTTATTTAATGTATCCCAGGTACAGTAGAGTAGCAGAGCTCTTAGTGAAGAATTCGTCCGGGGAAGTACTTCCACATTTTTTGTATATTAAGAGTTTTTTGTTTTTGAAGAGGGTTTGCGTTTGGCCTTCGACTGACCCAGGAAGGAGTTATGACGAGGCCGAGGATGTAGCACGCTTACCCAGAAAATGCTCATTCACTCTGGCCTTGAATAAATCCAGGTTAAAGCTGTCGGGAAACTGACTCCGGAAGGGAGTTCCACGACATTTCTGTTGTATTACTGTGTTTCAGTTAGTAAGGTAAGGAGGCCGGTGAAATTACATGCACATGAGACTAAACAATTTCACGTCTCAGGGTCGACAACGCATTGGCGATGCCCTTGGTGTTGCAAATATCCATAGGTGGCGGTGACCACTTACCATAAAAAAAAATTACAAAAATAATTTTATCATTCTGCGATCTACGTAGCTTAACACATCATCTAACTTTTAAATAGGTATGCAATGATGCAGATTTAATCTGACTATAGTAATTAAGTACAAAAATAAACATGCGGTACCTTCTCCAGATGGTCGGTTGACTTTTTTATGATCAGCTGTTTTTTTGCAAATGGTACGCAATGTGTTTTTTTTTCATATAAATTAAGCAAGTGCTAATTGAAACATCACGGATCATCTCATACCGTTCAGCGAGTAATTTCAATAGTTATTTTTATGTTCAACAACACGAGGTCGGGTTTCTTAATATTGACAGTTGCAATATGCCTTGAGGTTTCGTTAATCTTTGGGATTTGTGCTAAACCCCTGAGGGTCTTATAACTGAAAAAAAATCATTAACTATCTTTTGGCTGCGGCTTCGCTCGCGTATATTACAGGGTTTGGTATACAGTTAACCTATTGTCCTCCTTAAGAGTTGAGCTATCAAATGCAACAATATTTTCACAAATCCGTTTAGAAGTTACAGAGATTAGCGCTTTGCCCGCTCTTAATTCTGGTTATAAACCTTCCTCTTGAATTACTCTATCTATTGCTGAAAACTGCATTAAACTCTGTTGCATAGTTTATGATTCTATAAAGGACATACAGACAAACATTCATCTATTATATGGTGATAAATATTATTTTTTTCAGTTTAATACTTAGCCGTAATAACGTTATAGTATAAAAATATCAATATTAAAAATATTTGCATTTGATTAGGTATGGGACCGCATCAAGAGCAATCGCAAGTAACTGGTTTAGCATTGAGTGGTCATCTTTTTAGGATAATTTTTTAAAGTCAAACCAGTTAGGTAGGTTTAAAAAATGACATTTGATCATAAAAAATATAGTAGATACTGTATCAACATACCTACCTGGCTACTAGGTGTATATTATAGACTATTACAAGTTAGGAAAATCAAGAATGACAATTTAAAATAATTTATATGTAACAAAAATTATTTCTTACCACAATAGGGATGTGTACTGACATGTCAAATCATCAATTCTTTATGAAATGTCAAAACGATCGAATGTTGGAGTTATGAAATAGCAAGTTGTGACGTCATAATTGTACAGCATCAAATAACATACTCTATGTGATTAGATCGGTACTTAAAAATCACATTATTAATTTAATTTTGATCATATTTGATGTTTTCATATATTTTTGGATGTCCAATACACTGGTTAGTGTTTGATCATTTATTTTGAATACAGAACAGTTCCATAATTGTTAATCATCTGAGTAGAAGAAAAGATTTGACGGTTGAATCCATCAAAGTGGAAGAAATTTAGTTTCTATCAGTAACCTAGTGCCTAAACGTGTTTTTCATTTGCAACTAGACTGTGCGTGAATAATGTGTTCTCCGCTCTCCACTTTAGTGAATTAGCGGCCTAGGCTTTAATTCTGTAAGGGAAATTACACTAGTACGAGGATGTTTCGTCGCGCTCTCTATGCTTCATCCCTTTCGCTAACTACAGAATTACGTGAGATGTAAGCTCTCCGAGGGCTCTGAGCGCCGGCTCGCCAACATAGTTTTGTATTAGCTGAATATGAGTAGGTCGCCGAAAGACAGCAAAAAGGCGTGACAATAGATATATGACATCTACATCCATATGTCAAAGCTATGTTCTTTATTTAATACAAGCCATTCCCTGCATGGTCTGCAATGTGTCTTAGAACATGAGGTCTGGAGTTCTTACAAAATCACATAGAAAAAAAGTACTTTCCATTATTTCAAAATGAAAATTTGTTTATTTAAAACCTTATTCGAAACATAACAAATAAAAAACGAATGCCATATCTGTTCAGCACCTTCTCAAGTGATACATTTAGCAACAAACAGCAATATATTTTTATTTGTATACATGCGACCGAATATATATAATACTAGCTGCGCCCTGCGGCTTTGCCCGCTTCCAATCCTGGTTATCTATTGCTGAAAACTGTGATTCTATAAAGGACATACAGTACCAATACCATAAATAAAGTAAGCTTATTTTAACAAAATACGTCCGCCAATAAAATGGGTCAATATTTCAAAATGAATACATCCTCTAGTTAATATACCCGGCCCTACATTCTTACAAACTTAGTAGTGAGCCGGTGCAACGAGGTCTCGAAGAGCCTCTCTCGTGACAGCCTAGTTAACGAAAGGGACAAAGCATTGAGGCCATGACACATCGTTGATTTACTGTCATTTACCTTATAGAATCACATCACATTTATTATGTTTATCTAAGAGCAGTCTCGTGACCACTTAAGTAAGGAATTACTATGAAGATGAATCTATTGACAAGAGATTGGCATGAGATAACGAATTTAAGGTAGCAAAATGTTTTCATAGAAATTGCATGTTATCAGTTTGATTGAGTCTAGCTTAGCTACACACTCTTAGGAGACACTTGAACAACATGAGTCGATAGTTCTTTAGAGTTAACAAATTGGTTTTCTGTTTTAGAAAAAAAAGTTTTTACCTTTAGAATTTTTTTCAAGTAACAAGCAGAGCTCTTTGAGGTTTGACTCAATTAAAATCAAACATAGAATCTGTAAATGACCTATTTATATGTAGATCAACAGAATATTAATAAATCTGAAGATATTCAATCATTCAAAGAACTGTTGCAAAATTATCATTATTTCGACAGAGATGTTGACGCAAGTCTTTGAGGCTGTCATCTTAAACTATACAAACAAGAGTTGTAAATAATAAATTACAATACACTTATATACATTTATATAATTACTAGCTGCCCGGACAGACGTCGTTCTGTCAAAATAAGTCCATGCAAAAATGCAGGAATTCGCTCGCAGCGCCACCTACCGGGTCCAATTGTAAATCTAAACCGTTCTCGAATCTCCACGAACACACACAAAAAATTTCATCAAAATCGGTCCAGTCGTTTAGGAGGAGTTCAGTCACATACACACGCACACAAGAAATATATATATTAAGATATATAGAAGACCGAGGCCCCCGTATCCACTTATCTGCTCTTTAGTGGATCTTGTCGTGAGGCCAAAGTGGTATTACGTAGAGAAGTATGCTTAGTTTAAATATGGTTTAGTTTATTAGTACTAACTGCTCCCTCGGTTTCACCCGCGTTCCCGCTATGAAAAGCAGTCTATGTTCTTTCCCATACCATAGACTATGTGTGTGCCAGATTCCAGTAAGACAAATTAACAAACATACTTTCACGTTTATAATATTAGCTAGAATAATAATAATATACTCAAATGTGAAACTTGAAAAAATAAAAGAATAGATATCTATAGTTAAAATTACAATTTTGTTTTTTTTTCTTATTGATTTTTTTGCTCCGTGATTATGATTACAAATCATTAAACTTTAGTACTTTTGATCATACTTACAATTTGTGAGATTAGCTAACTAATAGATAACTCATGCATAAGTTAGTGAATTTGCTTGTTCTAGCTGACTACGGAAATTTTACCATTAGTAACTATTTAACTATTGTTATTTTTTTTATTTAAAAACAAGGCAAATGATTCACCTGATGGTATGTGGTCACCGCCTATGGACATTGTCATATGTCATTACCTCAGCCCCCTTATGGTTATCGTGGTTTCGGATCAGAGGCCATAGAAAGAACATCTATGGCAGGCGCAGCATCGTCGTATCGAGTGCCCCAAAAATGTGGTTTGCATGGATTAAGGATATTGAACATCGCGCAACGTTATGGTATACGAGCTGGGGCGGTCGCCGCCTGAAATTTAGGCGGGCGTCACTAATAATAATACAACACGCTTTTTTTATTTTGTAAATTTTTCAATTTGACATGTACTATTATTTGGGAGGGGGGAGGGGACCCTTCCCTTTGGACTGCGCCTTTATGCGCGTTGTTCAATCTCCCATAATAATAGTTTTTGACGTTTTTTTCGTACGTGCTTAGGGCACTGGATTGTTCCGTTTACTTATAGTCTGTGCAAATCCCTCGACCATATACGGTACTCAAATGCGGTAATCATTTAGCTTGTTTATGATAAAGCTGGCGTCCTTTCACAGTCAATATCAAGTTCAAGCGGCTTATTGGCTTGCGATTACGCCGAGTAATATCCGATCGGATATAAGGGCTTCATACACGAACGCAATTGATAGTATCATAGTAAATTCCCCTCTCATTGCAATTTAATTTGTGTGTAAGGTGTATAGCATTATTTACTAGTGTACGCTCACACTAATCATCATAATCATGAAACGTATATGAATTTGTTTGTTAAGAAATATTAAAAAAAAAGAAGAGAATATGGTACATACTTTATTAATTTGTCTTTGCCTATTTATATATAGGCTAGCTGTCCCCTGTGGTTTTACCCGTGTTTGTCGATATATATAGCTTACACCCACTCACATGCTTGGATTATGTAACTACCAATTTTCACCAAGATCTATCAAATCGTTCTTGATATAAAAGGACATACAGACAAACAGACAGATCTTAGATATTTATATTGCAATGTAGATATAATATCATGAATGAAACGTGTTCCATATTTTATTTAATGATTCATTTTATAATTAATGGCATGGGTTTTTGTTCTTTTTGTTATTGAAATAAATTATTAGATTTTTTATTAAAAGGGTTCATGCAATGTTTTTAATTGAATAAATAGTTAATGTAATCCTACTTCCTACACCTATATCTATATATAATAGGTTGGGGAAAAAGTTCCTTCGCTTTTTTTAAGAAAATTCAAAACATTTTTAATATAGTTTACTTACATTTAACTAAAGTATGTAGGTACCATTTTGTTCTATAACTTTTTGCCATCTTGTAGGTAGGGACATGATCCCATTGCTATAGAAATTTTGGGACTTCTGATCTAAATACTGCGACAAGTGGTTTTGACAGTCCTCTCTTGATGTTAACCTGACACCGCCTAAAGAATTCTGAAGAGACCGAAACAGGTGGAAATCTGAAGGTGCGAGGTCAGGACTATACGGCGGATGCATTAATACCTCCCAGCCAAACTCTCTTAATTGTTGCTGAGTGGCTAAAGATGTGTGAGGTCTAGCGTTATCATGATGAAAAACCACACCCCTTCTGTTGATTAATTCCGGCCGCTTTCTCTCAACTTCTTGCTTTAATCTCATCAGTTGTTCGCAGTAGAGTTCAGAATCGATGGTCCTGCCTGGTGGTAACAGCTCATAATGAATAATGCCCTTCCAATCTCACCACACACACAGCATCACCTTGTTGCGAGTTAACCCGGGTTTCGCCACAGTCTGTGAAGCCTGACCGGCCTTTGACCACGACCTTTTTCGCACGTTCTTGTCGTACGTGATCCACTTTTCATCACCAGTTATCAGCTTCTTCAAAAATGGTTCGGTTTCATGACGTCGTAATAAAGAATCACAAGTGAGTACACGGTTCATTAGGTTTCTTTCAGTGAGCTCGTGAGGTACCCAAATATCTAGCTTTTTTGTGTACCCAGTTTTTTTCAAATGCGCCAAAACTGTTTTGTGGTTCTTATGAAAGAAAAAAAATTAAAGTTGCGCGGAGAATTAGAAAATTTAAGAAAACTTAACGATTTTACTAGCGCTTTAGACAGTATAAACATTAATTATTGTCAGTCGTTTGACAGCTGGAGCGATTGACAGAATGCGGGCTGCAAATATCCATTAAAATAGAGGTATGGGTCGGAATTATATTGATAAAATAATTAATTTATAATTTCTTATTGCACATTTCAGGCGATTCAATCGGAAGATTCGAATTCAATATTCATTGTTAAGACAAGACAACATCTGTCGGGTCAGCTAGTATATTATACATGTTTGTGACTCTTTCACGCAATAATTACAGATCAGATTTGGATGAAAATTGGCACATAGATAGAGCATACCCTAGAGTAATATATAGGACGACAGATACTTTTTATCGTGGAAAAATGTAACCAGCCTAACAACTGCAGGCTAGTGTTAGGCAGATAGTGGCCTATAAACCAAATAAACGTCATTAGGATAATATTAAATAAATTCAAAAACCTTGTATAAAATAAAGCTTATTAAAATATTGCTCTCTCTAATTTAGAATGTCAGTGCTTTGGTGTGAAAACTGTAATTTTTTAATTTACGTGTTTTTTTATGAATAAATTAATGAGCGTCGGAATTATTAAAAGTGTCGCTCGCACGAACACCTTTATAATTGTATCCTGAATGGGATGTAACAATGTGTTATTTTCAGAGGCTAATTTGTACCATTGTAATATTTTCCATGTGTGCTTTAGAGTTGTGTAAAATGTAAACATAATTTAACTTGCGGCACGCTATGATGGCCGTTTTGTCGTTTAACAATGACAAGAAAAATAACGGTATATAAATAAAGGTGTATCTATATATATAGATATGGAATATATGGATATCAACCTTACTCCAAAGAAATACAGTTTCTTTTCCTATGACAATCTGAAACGTCAAAACGGCCATCATATCGTGCCGGTAATATAATGATAATGATGTAGTAGGTATCTTCATCAGCTGATTTCTAATGCTAGATTTGAAACTTTGGCATTACTAAAATGAAGTGTTCAAGTTTAAGCTAGACGTGAATACATTAGCAATAAATTGATATTTGTCGGTATAAATTATCACAAAGTTTTGGAGATACAACAAAATTGCAATATAATAGGAATCTACACAAATATAATAAAAATAATAATAATAATAAAGAGAACCCTACACACAAATTATACTTTGACCGCGCAATACTTACTGACCGAACTGTGCACTTCAACCGCCCAGACATAACCGTTATTGATAAAGTTAACAAGACCGCTTTTTAATAGATATAGGTATTCCTAATACACATAACCTACAAAACACAATAGCTCAAAAATTAACCAAATACACCGAACTGAAGGATGAGATTACTCGAATGTGGCGATTACAACGAGTAACAATTGTACCGATAATACTCTCAACAACAGAGGTTATACCCAAACAACTTCATCATTCTCTTAAATCTCTCGACTTACCACCGTTCATGTATAGCCTACTGCAGAAGGCAGTGATTCTAAATACGTACAGAATAGGTAGAAAGTTTTTGCAGACGCCTGAAAATACACCCCCTATATCTACCCCCAATCTTGACCATCACTTGGCTTAGGCCCGTGATGGTCAAAATATTACCAGCTCCAAGCTGAGAAAAAAAAAACAAATGAAAAATAATAATAATAATAATATTTATTTATAATGTATTTTTTATTTAAATTATGTTTACGTATTGACGAGCCAGTTGGTTACTGACTACCGCCACAGGTCTTGGGTTCGATTGCCACCAAGGACAAATATTTGTGTGCATGAACATGTATGTATGTTCGGTCTGGATGTAAATATCTATTGAAGTATGTATATAAATAATAATAAAAAAATAATACGTTTATATGGATTTTGTATAAAAGCGTGTTTTTTAGTTTTTTTTTAACTATTATTTATTTTTCATTTTTTAGTCCAATTTTCTATGAAAGCGTTTTAAATTGAATTGTCATCGGTCCTCGATAAATCTACGAAGTTTGAATGAAATCTGACCGTTCAAAGTGGGTCGAAATCGCGGCCAAAGGGACTCCTTTACTGACTAGTTACAAACATACAGGTGAAGCTGATAAAAAGCGGGTAAATAGGTGTATCTATATATTAGTTGTCTGGTTTCCATATTACAAGCTCTGCTTAGTCTGGGATCAGATGACCGCGTGTAAAAGGAATGTCTCAGAATATTTATTTAATATACTATGTACATGTTAAGTTCGTAGTTCTATGTTGTTAACTCTGTAACATTTCGTTTGAAATTATGGAAATTTTAAACATTCGTCTGAGTAAAACTGAAAAAATTACTATGAATATTTAGGTTTAAAAAAAACTTAGATACGCCTCATTTAAATTACATACATACAATTCATCAGCATTAGCTAAATTTCAGTGCTTTTTTTTTTTTATGCCACTTGGGCCGACAAACAAGCAGACGGTCCACCTGATGGTAAGTGGTCACCGCCGCCTAGGGACATTTGCAACACTAGGAGCATCGCCAATGCGTTGTCGACCCGGAGACGTGAAGTTGTTAAGTCTCATGTGCCTGTAATTTCACCGGCCCCCTTACCTTTCTAACCGAAACACAGTAATACAATTTTGCACTACTGCTTCACGGCGGAAATGGGTAAGTTGGTAGTACTTCCCCGGACGAACTCTAAAAGTGCTTATCCTGAAGTGTTCACAAAAATTTTTTCGAACAGGTTGTTTTCTTGAATACCACTTATTACGTTTTGTCCAATGACATAATATTTAATATATTTGTCGGCGATGTTTAGCTCACATGACTGTGTTGTGACGTGCTAATAACCACTTTAACATTCTTAACATAAAGGTCAGAAGCCTTTACCGCCTAGGGTTGTCAACTTACACTTAAGTACTTACTGAATAGTTAAGGCTCGATGAGCGTTTACTTGATCAAGTTATAAAGATGCCTTCATTAACGCTAACAAGTATGAGGTCTTTACCTATTAAATTTCCTCTCAATTATTACTCATACATAGTAACCTTATTTGAAAAGGGACATATGAGGTAACTATAACCATTCATGAGATGGTATAGATATATTTTTTTTTTCTATTTTTGTTTATTATAGGGTTACCAATTATCTCAGTGTTTAAAAACCTTTTGGTTTTGTGCAGGCACTGCTTAATCGTTTTTCATTTCGACTCTGCTTTGCTTCATTATGAATGGGAAAGTTTGTGAGATAGATGTATGGATGTATGGAAGTATGATACTCTTTCACACAAAAACCACCAATTGGATTTGAATGAAACTTGGCACATATATAGAACATGCCCTAAAATAACATACTCGTACATGCTTTATATACCGGGAAAAGGTAACATCCCTCGGAAACGCTAGTGAAACAGTGGGGGACAGCTAAAACAAAACGTAAAGGTAAACAAAATATTTGACATTATCAAAAATTTATCATAAGAAATACACGCAATACATACGTCTGTAAGAACATTAATGAGTCTTATAATTAATAATTACTAGTCAATACACCACGACCCTTTTAAAACAGTTATCATCATCATCGTGAGTTTAACCAGCCCCCTTATTCAGCTAATACAAACTTCGTCGGCGAACAGCTTTCCGGAGGCCTCGGAAAGCTTACCTCTCATGTGATTAGAAGTATTAGCGTAGTAAGCGACAGAGACAGAGCATAGAGGCCGCGACGAAACATCCTCGATTTAGTGTCATTTTCCTAACAGAATCGAGCCCCTGGAATCATGACTGCCGAATAAGGTTTATACTTTCTATAGTATTTGCTTTTTCAAGTGAGTACAGCTTGGGTTCTTTAAGAAGGGTGTGATGAGACTTTTGCATGGTTATGTTATGTGCACGGTGTAGCAAGCGTCAATAGGCTGCGGTGACCGTTTGCCATCAGATAGGCCTTCAGCTTATTTGCTACATTAGTAGTATAAACAAATATATATTGAACTTATTCTACAAATGTAATAATTTTATAATTATCAGTATTAGCGGTTTCTTTGTGGGACAATACATGAGTTAGGGTAATGTAATCAATAGATTGTATATTATTTCCAATTTTACATAACAGCATATAATGAGAAGCGATAGAAAACTCAACTAAATTGGAATATAGATTATATGTCAGCAAATTTTTCTCGTTTTTATTTTTCTCATAACAAAGCTTTTTAAGTTATTCTTCGAAAGTATTAAAAATTGAATACGGTTTATTTACTGTGTATTTTACGTTGAATAAGTTGAATAGCGATTACATTTCAAATATTTTTTCTCGTTTTCATTTTTCCATAACAAAGCCAATTTATGTTAATTTTTAAAACAAAAAAAAATTAAATATGATATATTTACATGAATATATTAGGTTTAATAATCGTCAGTTTAACAGTTTTTCAGAAGAATAGATCATAATATCTATTTAGACACAAATTACTATTCTAATCGAAACTCAGCGTAACAATTACACTACTTCTTGGTGGTAATTGTATGATGGTAGTACCTCCCCGGAGGAGCCCTGTACCAAAGGCAACTACGACAACTATAACTCTAACAATTTTGTGATAAAATCCAATACAAACACAGCTAGCAGTGTTGGCTTCTCATTTCTTGGTTTCCCGGATCTTGATCATAAGACTTACGTTTAGACAAGGTATGTTAAACGTTGGATTATTAAAAAGACATATCGCGTATAAGGCGTAAATAAAGTCTCCATATTCGAGGTAGTAGCTTCAGTATCTTTAAATTTGACCTTCACAAGTGCCTTCCGAGGCCCTAAACTGATTAAATGGTTTTGAATTTTGAATTTTGATGACTGTCAAACAAGATAATTAGCCCCCTTCGTCAGCGAGCCGGGACAATGAGGCCTCAGAGGGCTTACCTCTCACGTGATTGCGTAGTTAGCGAAAGTGACAGAATAGAGGCCGCGACGAAACATCCTCGAGCTAGTGTAATTTTCCTTACAGAATCGTAGTCCAGCTTGCATGAAGCCTAATATAAATCGAATATTGAAATCATACCTTAAAAGCATCGTCTATTTACGAGTCTAAATAAATAAACTAGAACATCTGACACTCTTAGCAAAGCTTGAGTAGTAGAGCTCTTAGTGCAGAGTTCGTCCGGGGAAGTACTACCAACTTACTCATTTCCGCCGTGAAGCAGTAGTGGACTTGTATTAATGTGTTTCCGTTAAAAAGTGAACGTGGCGATGCTCTAGTGTTGCAAATGTCCATAGGCGGCGGTGACCACTTACCATCAGGTGGACCGTGTTTGTCGGCTCATTTAGTATAAAAAAAAGCTTATAATATGGACTAGATAACAGATATAGGTACTATGTAAATGTACTATAATCAAATATATACAACGTGTTACAAAATACCCCGTAAAAATATAAATAACTATCTGACCCGGCACGGGTCATGATACATGAAAATTTATCATACTACAATTATTATATTCGAATATTGAATTCGACCTGGTATGATTAATTATAATTTATTTTATGTCAATAGGTTGACGAACAGGCAGGCGGTCAAAAACATAGTATTATTGAATCGAATGCCTTAAGATACTCAACAATTGAACTTTTAATATGGGGAGTGATTGCTCTGAACTAACTGTGATGAACACACACTTCTCAAAAACGAAGTGTAAAAATGTTCATAAATGTTCCGATTGAATCGACTGTGAAATGTGAACTAAGTAATGATAATTTTTAATTATTTTATCAATATAATTCCGACCCATACCTCTGTTTTAAACGATCTTGTCAGAAGACTGTAATTTATGTCAAACACCATAAGGTTACATTATAAGAGTTTGTATTGTCAAAAGCGGTAAGGTTACATTAGAAAAGTGAATATGGTCGTTATGTTTTCTTAAATTTTCTAATTTTCCGCACAAGTTTCTTATTTTTTTCTTACATAAGAACTTTCTACTGACAATAACAAACACAACAAAAAAACAATAAGCGAAATTAGTCCAGCCGTTCACGCGTGATGCCGTGACCAAGGGAAATAAGGATTCATTTTTATATATATATTAGATTATCAAAGCCAACAACCCTAGTAAGCTGTCATGTCAGGGAACCAGATTATTTAACAGAAAGATCTACGTACCTATTTTACCTAATAATTGTCTACGTTAATAGTTTTCCTATTTTTCATTCATAAAAAAAAAAATTTTTTTGGTGTATATTATACAGCGTTACTACGGTTTTTAATTATCGTAAATGGACTCGTTATAAGTTTGTAACAGCCTATTTAATTAATGTTTGTTTATTTGTTCTTCTTCTGTTTGCTACCATATCACTTATTGCAATTAAGCATTGAATAATTGTTATCACCCCGAAAGGTTATCAAAGGAAAAAAGAGACGCATTTCAACGCATGCCGGGAAGAGATAGTAAAGAGTATCTTGCAACATCTCATTACATACTAATCAGTATGTAAAAGGCGCGTCCCTGGATTAGATATTGTATAGAGATTATAAGGAAAAAAATAACTAATATTCTTAATGGCTTGAAACTCGTTATTTAAGTCTAGTGTGTTAATAGCGCCTACTTTGACACAAAGCACATTTTTTTCCTCTTCAAGCATTTTTGAATTCGTTTATAATCAAGGTCACATTGGTGACGTATTCAACATCCTTGGGTACTATTATACACACAACAAACGTACAAGTAAATCTTTTCACCCAACATGTTTGGAAGGTATCATAAGTAGCTCTCCCCCGTGGCTTCACCCGCCTTTGTTGATATCATATCTAGTCTATCATTCGTGCGATTACATGTTTTGACCATATATATACAAATTTTCATGAAGGTCAAATTGTTCTTGAGTTATAAAATGACATAAGGATAGACAGATAAAAAATAATATTGTGGCACTGGCGTCAGTTAGTGAGAAAACGAATATTTATCACAAACAAATTAAATGTTCATACAGATCCTACAGATTAATATAGCAGTATTAGTATGGATTAGGTACTGATTATATTAGAATTTTTTCAAATGTATAATTAGGTAGAAATTTATTAGAGACTCGAGTGAAAATATAATTATTCATTAGCCAATAGTATAGATTGAAAATAAAGGAAAAAATAAAAATCTATAACAATTCAACTAGCAAGATAAGTAACGTTATCGCTTCATGTATCGTACATTGATTCATCAATCAGTCAATCAATCAAACTCATGAATAATTTTAATAACATCTTTGAACAGGATAATTCAATGAAGTGTAGATGTAACTTGTAATTTTACGGTAGGAAGGGTACTTTGTAGTTACCCGCTTACTTCACAACCAAATTATTCCGGCAGCCGCACTTGAGAGTCAGTTTACTCCTAAACTCTGTATGCTTAGCACTTTTGGTTACGTCATGAAAAATATAATTAAATATTAATGATAAATACAATACTAATAAATATTTAAAAAAAAATGTATGAGATGCTCCTAGATTTGAAACGTATAATATAGTCTGATTGGTTTCAAAAAAGTGGAATGAATCATAAATAAATATCCTGGAATATTCTTTTACACACGATCATCTGGTTCCAAACTAAGCAGAGCTTGTACTATGGAAACCGGATAACTGATATACCTACTACATACAAATACAAACCTTTTTTTGTCTAAATACATACACATATACATTACAGATATTTAAAACCAGACACAGAACAAATAGACATGTTCATGCAGAAGAATGTTTGCACCAAGCCACCAAGTCAACTGTCCTGTCAGATAATGATTTAATCGTCAATACATACATAATGGAGTTATAATCCTCCAAAAGTTTCATAGACGTATTTCTTACGCTTTCACAGCAACAGACAGAAATTGCTGAAATTTGGCACACACCAACCTATAGCATGGAACGCGATATGTGGGTGAAACCACGGGTGACATCTATTACCTTATAATACAATTATACATGTTATTAACGATTATATAAATTTGCCTTTCTATCTAAGTATATATAATACATATGTAAAACAAAGCCGAGTAAGTTACACCGTTTATAACTCAAGAAAGGCTGCACAGATTTCAACGATCTTGTTTCTGATTTATTGACTGTTTTTTTTTTAAGCGGACGGTCCACCTGATTGTAAGTGGTCACCGCCGCCAATGGACATTTGGAACACTAGGGGCATCGCCAATGCGTTGTCGACCCTGAGACGTGAAGTTGTTAAGTCTCATGTGCCTGTAATTTCACCGGCCCCCTTACCTTTCTAACCGAAACACAGTAACACAAGTGCACTACTGCTTCACGACAGAAATGGGTAAGGTGGTAGTACTTCCCCGAACGAACTCTGCACTAAGAGCTCTACTACTCGAGATTGATTGGATTGATCTGGGTTTCTCAAAAAAAAATCGTTATCAACGCTATCTCTGAGGACAGAAACTACAATCCTCAGGACAGAATTCGTGGCTGAAACTGCGAGGCACAGCTAGTTTATTGCATAACATAGTAATAATAATAGCTATATTGCATAAAGTGGTCTTGTAGAAAATTCATCCTTAATTAAAACCATGAATGCCCTGATGTCAAACACATTTAAATACTTGTAAACATTGATTTGCTTGTGCTTCCGGGCGAGAGCGGCTACTAGGTTAAATCGATCTCACTTTTAGTTATTATTTTTACTTTGTTTCTTTTAACGATACTTTAATTTTTTCATTTAAAAGTTTCTGTTTAAAGGAGGTCAGTATTTAGTAATAATAGTAATAAGGTCCAATCTTGTTTTTATTTACATTTTGTTAAGTGAATTAAGGTAATCTCCGTCATTTTATCTATATATGTTTGTTACTATTTCACGCATAAACTAATAAACGAATATTTATGAAACTTGGCACATAGATAGAACATATCCTGGAATAATATATAGGCTACTTTTTATTCCGGGAAAATGTGAAATCCCTCGGGAACGGGGGTAAAACTGCGGGGGACAGCTATGTTTTATATTTTTATATTTAGGGAGCTCTCATTATTAGCTACCTAATAAAATAAAAGTAATTCAACTCCAGATACTGCTCCAATTGATATGCGATGTAAAAACGAGTACCAGTACTAGTAGAATTAGTAGATAAGTACTACTTGCTAGGAACACAATCATACACACACATAGGGGATAGATTTGTAGACCACAAATCAAATTCATCTTTCCTCAGTGCATAATTCAATTGTTTCCCAAGAAACGTCACAAAAAGTCTATGGATTTTATAACTATAGAATTAGCTGATCTATAATCTATTACAAGAAACTGAATTATAATTAAATACCTACGTCATTGTACCTAATGCGATGTACTAGTAGGCAGTATCAGTAAATAATGAAATGATGCGGAAATTAAGTACCCTGCTCACCTTGTGATAAAAGTAAAATGCATTAATTTGTTACGCCATACTACAAATGAATGTCACGGCCAACCTATGAATTAGTAGTAATGTGACGATCCTGATATTATGGTCATACGCAACAGATATTCATTGAAGTAATCCCAGCTCTGACAATTCAATAATTAAATAATATGAACTCTGAATAAACATAGTTATAAAAAAAAATATTATAACAACATTTCTATTATGATAACAAAAATAAAATTAAATAAACTTAAGCTAATTCAATTCAAAATTCAAAACCATTTATTCAGTTTAGGCCCGCGGAAGGCACTTATGAAGGTTAAATTTAAAGTTACTGAAGCTACTACCTAATTGAGTTAAATAATAGAATAAGATAATTAATACAATAAAATAAACAGATAGATCATAAACTGACTTGACATACTAAGAAAATATTTGGTCTCCCGACCAAAATCGCAGCGCAGAAACTAGTTATGTATAATTCTGTTGCAAAAGGTAAATTCCAAAAGCTCTAAAATATGACAAAGTTTATGCAAAGAGGCATCTTAAATGTTAACAAGTTAAACATGTGCGGCATCAACAACATAATACCCCTTTCTCTATGCCGTCGCGCGTCTGTGCAAAGGAGGGCGAGAAATAGTGTAGGTATGTATAAGCAGGGGCTCGATTCTGTAAGGAAACTGACGATAACTCGAGAATGTTTCGTCGCGGCCGCTATGCTCTGTCTCTGTCGCTTACTACGCTAATATTACTAATCACGTGAGAGGTAAGCTCTCCGAGGCCTCCGAGCAGCGGCTCGCCGATGAAGTTTGTATTAGCTGAATAAGGGGGGCTGGGCTGAGCGTAGGGTTCGATATAATCTTCCAATTATGTAAACAAGAAAATACTTGTATATGAGAAAATACTTATTCAACTCAATCGAACTTTCATCAAGTTTTACTGGCCAGCTGGTTTGGTAGGCTAGTGACACCTAGTACAAACATTTGTGTGAATGAACATGTTTGAGTCTGAATGTAAATATTTTTAAAAGTATGTATTAAAAAAAAAGGAATATATAAGTAATCTGGTTTCCACAAAAAATAGAAAAGTCTGCTTAGTTTGGCTTCAGATAGCCGTGAGTAAAAATGTCCTAGGATATTAATTTATTTATTATTATCATGTCTAAAAAGTACCTTAATGAAGTCATAACCTATCCGTATGTGATTCCTGGTTTCGGAAGCATTTACGATTTCATATCACCGATGCGAGTTATCACCTATTGGGGAGTGGTGGTACCGGCTCATCACATGACCGGTATTGCGGCTTTATTTTTCAGTTGTAATCAAAACAAGTGGTCGGAAGCTGATCTGAGTGCAGTCACAGTTTGCGGTCAAGAGGTGTCGGTCCCTCGCAAGCATTTATTTGAGTCGACTCATTGACAGTGCATCGCGATCGCTCAGTGAATGTGAGAGAACGATTTGAATACCCGCCCGGCATTGTTGCCGTATCTCTTTTGTGTTTACATTTTGTATTGTATTATTTTAAGTATCGTGATGACTAAGTTACCACCGGCGTTCCTGAAACAGGTATTTTATTCATTCTCTTTATTTGTTATGTTGTTGTGTATTTTATTCGCTGTCTCTTCAAGTGCCTGAATATGATAACGGAGTTTATCGGATTTGTCTGTGAGTGGTCTAGATGTGGTATAAATCTTATGTAGGTAGGCTACGATAAAATTCCTGGAGAGATTATCATTTTGAAACAATTTCCGTATTTTTTATCTTTTTAGTATTATGGAATTATGTATTTGTTTTTTTTTTCAATAATTAACTTAATTACTTAATTCAATTATGATTTAAATTAGTTATGTATATATTATTTCTTTATAAGGAAAACGAAACAGTAACTTTTTCATTTAATTTTTAGTTATTTATCGGTTTTTATTTACTTATACCTAAGGTGCATTTTGCATTATAAAAAAAATAGCTCATAAGGTTAATGGATTGTTAATGTAACGCAATTAATTTTATCTGGCGACAAAGATATAGCTTATTAATAAAATGACTGTCCATCATTATATAATTGATCACTTTGTTACCTTTACTTATTACATTACCTCTTTTATCTTTTAAACGGAGAGTAATGTTGGTAATTTTTTTTATATTCCTTTGGATAAGGATATATTTAATAGCCTGAGAACAAAAAGACTTTGGTAGTTAGTAGTTGCCTACTTACAAACTAAAGAGTGTCTAAACTATCATAATTACTCTCCCTAGTTTGTTTTACTAATTTGTATTCATCTGTCTGATGTTAAGGTTGAAAATCGATTGCCCAACGCCAGGAACTATGCTAGAAAGCTAGGTCCAGTTTAGGTCGGGTGTGCTTACTATCAATGCAATGAAAAATAAATCTTAAACGAATGAGACAGTAGATTTAAATTAAGGTTTATTTTTACATACGGAAAATCTTTATTTATGTTATCTAAATTAAATCAAACTTAAGTATACGGGGCATAGAATAATAAAAATGTATATGAAAGTGTAAAGCAGCTGTGGCAGACAGAGAGACAGGCGAAATTAGACCTTAAGGCTTAATCTTAAACCTTTTTTTTCATTTAAATCACGGTATCCTTTAATTGCGCCCAATTGTATGCATGAAGGACCAGTTTATTCGTTTTAAAGAGGATCACTCTTTGAAGATTATTTAACTATAAAGACATATTTTCAATTTTATTTCATTTCAGAACTTAGATATGGCATATGACTTATATCATCGAAACTAATATTATAAAGAGGATATATAAGAACTAGCTGTCCCCCGTGGTTTTACCCGCGTTCCCGAGGCATATTACATATATGTTATTGCAGGATATGCTCTATCTATGTGCCAAGTTTGATCCATATCCGTTTAGTAGTTTTAGCGTGAAAGAGTAATAAACATACATACTTACATACAAATCTTTCCTCTTTATAATATTAGTATAGATATAGATGATTTTATTTGTTTGTTTGTTACGATTTAACACAAAAACTACTCGTACGATTTTAAAAATTATTTTACCATAAGAAAGCTACATATATACTGAGTAATATAGGCTATATTTATCCCTATATTTTTACGGGAACCGGAACTACGCGGGTGAAATAATGTATAAATGTTAACAAATTTGTATGCTATTTTTATCCGAGCAAATGTAGTTACACTAGAATCTCAGTAATCCAGCACTATTCAAAACCAGAGGGTGCCGGATTATTGGAATGTTTGGATTACTGGATTGTATATAAAAATCATAATAAATTAAATACAACTAAGTGTATAACTACACGTTTTTTTGTAACTATAACATATCTCACAATTAATGACTAATTGAGTTAACTAAATAATCTTTATTTGAGATCTGTACTCTCATTCAGATAGACGGAGGTCATAAAACTATAAGGATCCCTATTTTACTACGGAACCCAGAGAATAATACGATGTATCAAGAACGTCATAATTGAGAATTGGGACCAAGGGCTACTTAAGCATACTAAATCTCAAACTGGTTTTTCATATATTTTTAATGTTATCATTGCATTTTTGTATCTGGTTATAAGCAGTTCATCGAAGTGAGAATGTTTTACATGTGGGTTGTCATATTTTAAAGTAACAGTTTAAGGGTATAATGACCACTGAATATAAAATGTAAATAACTGGAGCTATAAATGAAAGTTCAAATATGTACTTTATGCTATAGTTACATGATTTATTTTTAAATGTTTGGTTTTTTCTTCAATTCTTGAAAATCGTGTTTTATTAATTTGCCCAAAATAAAATAAAAAACTGTTACGTCTATATACGTAAGAAGTTTATACAGTTTGATATGTAATTGATACAACGCCCTACTAATATTATAAATGCGAATGTTTGTATGTATGGTTGTTTGTTACTCTTTCACGCAAAAACTACCAAACGGATTTAAATCCAACTTGGCTCATAGATAGAACATATCCTGGAATAACATATAGGCTACTCTTTATACCGGGAAAACGTGACATCCCTCGGGAACGCGGGTAAAACCGCAGGGGATGGCTCGTAATATTATAAACGCAAAAGTTTTTGAGAATGGATATATGGATGTATAAACGTATTACACAAAACGCTTTATTCAACTTCAACAATTTATGATTTTGATCATAAAAAAATAAAAATAAACGGATAGTGATAATACAGAAAGGTAGTACCAGGACTAACATTTAGAATACTTTTATCCGGGGAAAATGTAACATCACTCGGGAACAGGAATAGTTAGTAAATAATATAATCAACTCTACTATGACGGGACTGTTGGTAGATACCTTGACAACTAAGCCACAGTTAGTGGGTTCGATTCCCAACCTGGACAAATATTTGTGTTCATGAACATGGTTTAGTTTGTTTTGTTTTGTTTAGTTTGGCCTGTGTCTGGGTGTTAATATCTACAAAAGTATGTATTTAAAAAGTAGTACATCAGTTACCTGGTCAAAGTTAGCCAAAGTACAAGCAGCACTCTGCTTAATTTTGGACCAGGTAACCATGTGTAAAGAATGTCCTGGGTATATTTATTTATTAATTGTAACATAGTCAATTGCAAACGCTTTTATTGTATTTTATTTATTATAGTTTACTGTACTGGCTGTCCCCCGCGGTTTCACCCGCGTTTTCGAGGGATATAACATTTTCTCGGCACAAAAAGTATCCTATGTTACTTCTAATACCTCCAAAAATATGTGTACAAAGTTTGATGATGATCGGTTAAGTAGTTTTCGCGTGAAACCATGACATCAAAATTACATTCACATTTAAAATATGATTATTAGTTGATAGATATGTATGCATATATAATTATTACGTGATAAGAATGTATCTTTAAGGCATATTGCGTGCACGGAGGAGTGAGAAATTTGGCATTTTTCTAATTAATATACTCATTACAAACTTCGAATGTCATATTTATTTATATCGTATCAACAGCTTAAAAAATAAGTTTCAAGCTTCTAGCTCTTAAAATGACAATAGTTCCATACAACTTTTCATCCGCCTTTTAACCCCTTACAAGCCTATGTCCTTCCTCAGGTTCTAGACTATCTGTATACCAAATTTCATTTAAATCGGTTCAGTAGTTTTGCCGTGAAAGCGAGACAGACAGACAGAGTTACTTTCGCATTTATAATATTAGTTAGGATTATAGTTTTTATTGTATTATGTAGTTTAGAATGGCTTTGTGCAAAATAAATCTCATAAGATACATTTATAAGCCGAGGTAACAATACAAGTACGTTTAAAAAAGAATTTAGAGTCGTGTACCAACCTTTATGTGTAAAACCTGTTTGCACTAATTGAGGTAAACTGCAGCCTAAAACGAGTACAATGTAATCAATGACAGAATATATTATGTACTAACATACGTTTAAAATACGTACCATAGAAACAGCTTCGTAAATTATATACATTAACAGTAGATATGTTAATGAAAGAGCTGAAAAAAATAACAAACTGTATAATATAAGGTGTCAATACACTACAATTAAATTAGGTAGAGCACGAAAAAATGTAAAATCAATAGTTTTAAAGGCGTGAAAATTATGATGGCGGTTTCAGGCCTACTACGTCATCACTTAAATCGGAGTTTAATATACTACTAATATTATAAATGCGAAATTTTGTGACGATGTATGTATAGATGTATGAATGTATGGATGTTTCTAATACTGTCACACAAAGACTTCCTATATAGGCACATAGATAGAGTTATATTTGCTTTTACAAGATTTAAGGATCGAATTAAGACTGTTTTAGTACAAAGGCTTTCTGCAACATAAACGATTATTTTAATGACGACAATGCTTGGGTTAGCGCTCGCTCCAGCAGGACACATTTTTATGTACAAAATCTTATTTTGAAAAGAGTAATTGCTGAGTTTATTGCCGGCTCTTATCAGTAAAAGCAACCTTCCGAACCGGTGTTAGAGTCTGACCATTCAGATTGCCTGTGAAGGCCTATTTGAATAAATATTTCATTTCAGAATATACCCTGTATTAACATATAGGCTACTTTTTACTCAAGGATATTGTAACATCATTCGGGAATGCGGGTAAAACCGCGGTAAGCAGCTAGTATATTCATACATGAGTTCAATGATGTTACAAATAACTAACACAGTCTATTTTTACAACCGAAAATCGTGACAATTCGTTGCTAAATATACAAATTATCGACATGATTGTGGCAGGTCCCTTCCAATTAGTTTGTTGCTAATCATTTGCCATAGTTTGACTCAGTTTGGTTTAGAAAAAAATGTTTCCTAGCAAAGATAATTACATATTGAAGAGGAATTTGTTATGATTAGGGCTTTTGGGGAGGGCTTTGAAATTATGATTCGCAACCTTATTATGTGACGAAAAGAATAGAATGATAAACACAATCTATGCTATTTAAAATCGATTGATGAATAATTCAAATGTTACGCTGTAAAACAAAAGTTTCACTTCTATCGTGTGTCTTTACGATACACCTTAGTTTTTTTATGTTTATTGAATATATTAATTATTATATTATTTATATTTTATTATATATATTATTTATTATTACTTATGTTATATTTATAATTGCAATATTAAATTGTACCTACATATATATATATATATATATATATATATATATATATATATATAAACTGTAAAGACAGTTGTAATTTTCACGACGGAAAAAGCGAATATATATTTAATTTGGTATTGTTGGTACATCATATGGCTGCTCTATAACTTAACGGTACCTTCATTCATAATAGTTTAAGTAAAAACTAGTTTCTTACAGCTATAAACATATTTATAAGTAGAGCTCTTAGTGCAGAGTTCGTCCTGAATAGTATTACCATACTCATTTCCACTGTGGAGCAATAGTGTACTTGTATTACTGTGCTTCGGTTAAAACGGTAAAGGGGCAAGCGAAATTTAAGACATAGAATTTAACATCTTCACGGCTCAAAGTCGATAAAGCAAGGTGGACCGACTTCCGAAATAAAAAAAAAATGGCCATGTCTGCTCCCTTAAATATTCTGTTTTTTTACTATTTGTTGTTATAGTGGGAACAGAATTACATCATCTGTGAAAAATTGGGTATCACAACTGCCTAACTATGAAGGTTCATAAGATACAGCCTGGTCAGACAGACAAACAGACAGGCGGACAGCGGAGTGTTAGTAATTGGGTCCCGTTTTACCCTATGGGTATAACCTACAAACAGTGGCAATCCATGAGTCCCGACAGAAGTAAAAATATATGCAGATACTTATACACAGAGGTGTCGGTAACGGTGTCGCGAGTTCAATTGTTTTTTTCCATCTAAAAAATGCCCAACACGCCTAAAGTAGTTTTCTCTTAATTTTTAAGAAATTACGGCAAGCAAGCAAGCAATCTTTATCTCAATCACATTTGTTGATTGTAGAAACGCAACAACAATGACGCGAGTCGCGATTCCTTCCGATACGTTACCTATTGTTTTGTATGTTATCATTCAAGTAACGTTTCGGTCACGCACAGTCACGACATGATAATACGAGTAGTAAATCCACCAAGCTGGCAGTTTTATCGCAGATCGCTTACAATCAATCATATACACATATCTCATGACGATTGGTGACACCTTCATAATAATCAATTGCTGCGTATGTTTATCTCTGAAGTTTGTTAAAAATCTGGACCAAAATATAGTTCTTATGTAGCTTAAGGGCGTTTGTGCACTCCAAGGAATTTTATTGACCGGCAGTCTGATTTTTAGGGTACGGTAACCAAAGGGTAAAACGGGACCCTATTACTAAGACTCCGCTGACCGTCTGTCCGTCTGGCACCATGTATGTACTGTGCTGTGTCTCATGAACCGTGATAGTTAGACAGTTGAAATTTTCACAGGTGATGTATTTCTATTGCCGCTATAACAACAATAATATAATAAGAATAAAAAAATACTTAAGTGGGGCTCCCATATCAAAGACATTATGTTTTTGCCGTTTCTATAGATAGATACAGAACCCTTCGTGCGCGAGTCAGACTCGCACTTGTTTACGGTCCGATGTGGTATGTAGCACAAACTAAAAAATTGAAAAAACTCTATTTGTTTTGTATTCAAGGGAATTAAGCTCGAATCCTGTGGTGAAGTCGTGGGTCGACTCGTGGTGCTCAAGTCAATCTGTCGCTAAAGACCTATCAGGGAGTTCCAGTAAATGCACTGAGAGCTAGTTACCTACTAGGTTTTGTGTGGCACTCCGGCCATATCATCACTTACTGTGGTGAAATAAAAAAATATATTATATTATAATTTATCAAATCCTAGCTACTTCCAGCATGTTTCTTTACAGGATTTTAGTGGACCGGCTATCTTTTTGTGTCAGGAAATAGTAAAAGATGGCATATATAATATAGATATTAGTCAACTTCAGATGTAAACAGACTGTAATTGTAAGTTCTATATTTATAAGAGTAGAACTGACTACCAACATTTTGGAGCGAAGTCCCAAATATTAATTAAGCACAACCTTAAATTGTGCTCTCAAGTTATAGATAAAATATATCTTAATTTCCTTAACAGCTTGTGCACATCATATATCATCGTCAACTCGTAGGATAGCTTAATCAGCTAATACAAACTTTGTCGACGAGCCGGTGCAACGAGGTCTTGGGGGTCTCATGAGATTCTATAGTAAAAGAAAGAGACGAAATATCATCGAACTATCAATTACCTTATAGAATCACACGCCAGGTAAGTGATGTATCGGTATTATGGATCTTCATAATAGATTTTAGACACTGGCTAGTTCTAAAAACATATAATAATTAGCAAAAATCATAGATAAAGACATAGAGATCATAGACATAAAGGTGCAAAAAAGATCCATCAATCTTTACAATGGACTTTTGTGATCCTAATTTAATACCGAGGGTAAAATGTAAAACCAGATGTGTAGAAAAATAGATGTGATAAAAATTGTAAAATTCCATTCTGATTGTATGTATACAGTCACTGCCGGATACTTGAATGTTAGCTCGCCATTGAATAATACACTGACAATTTAGATCAAATTTGATTTGCGGAAACTGTTCACATAATTCAAGTGGCCAAATCATACTTACCACTTTATTAACTCAGAAGTACATGCGTATAATTACGGAACTTTGTATGATTGAAAAATAGCAATTTAATTTTTTTTTTCTTATTTCCTTAATCCGTATTCGAAATTGGAACTATAGTGTTATTGTAATTAAAGCCAATAATATTATTGTTTTGATTTAAAGTGTGAAGAAACGAAATGTAACGAAATTAAAACAAAAATATTTTTAATATTCCCTTCTTTTATTTGCTTTTTCTATACAAACATAAGTCGTCTCTGTCACACATAAAACTCAACTTCTTTCTTTATATAAACCATAAACAAAACTGTTACATCCAAACCTTTTTTGGCTGCAACAGTCAGCAATTTATGTAGCCAGATCCAAAATTACAAAATACATGTACTTTAGAACTAAAACAAAGTAGAAATGTGATAGTGTAGGTTTTTATAAACATATATTTATTTTCTTTTCCATAGCATACTTACTAAATAGTAGACTTATTTCTAGTATAAATTTGTTTTATGCCAATATATAAATTTTGCTACTAATGTTGGAACTGTATACTAGTTTTTACAAGATAACTTTAACAGATAGTCGACCATAATAGCTCACGTTTATATTTTCAAAAGTTAATAAAATAAAAAACGTACAGACGTACATTGACAGGCTAGTTGGCTAGGTGATTAGACTCTGATTGCCACGCCACAGGTGCAAGAACATGTCATTACACATAACAGCAGTAGTATATCAGTTATCTTGTTACTATAGTACAAGCTCTGCTTAGTTTGGGATCAGGTGAGCGTAAGTAAAGAATGACCCAGGATATTTATTTATTATTAATTAAAGTGTCTATGATAAAAAATGTAGAATTTCATTCTGATGTAAGGAATGTCCCGGGACATTAATTTATAGAACCTTCCCCTTTTAAAAGACGGTTGAAAAAAGTCAGATTGCATTTGCGATAGTAAGCACGTGCTTCAGAAGTGTTTATGTAAAAAATGTAGTCCCACGTGACTAGCAAATAATTACAAACGAGTTCCTTGCAGATAGATATTGAAATAATAATACATTATTGTTTCTAGACTAGACTATCAAGTACTTACATAATATCTTAATACTTATATAAAAATACTTCTCTCAGTTCTATTTTCTTACTAGCTCCTACTGGTTTCAACTGAGTGAGAATCTTGCTGAGTTTCTTGCCGGTTCTTCTCAGTTGAAGGCTGCATTCCGAGCGGGTAGTAGCTTCAGTAAGTTTAAATTAGACCTTCATAAGTGCTCTCCGCGGGTCTAAACTGAATAAATGGTTTTGAATTTTAATGAAACGTACTCCGTGTTTTATTACATTATCTAAAGTAGCTATGTAGGTACTCAAATTCATAAAAATACGGGGCTAGGTTGATAACAAACACATCAACATTCATACACACACATACACACACAATACATCCGCATTTATAATAATTAGTAAAACTTCTTATGGTTGAAAAAAATCCAAAGCAAAATCAATTCTATTGCCAGGGACAAGGTAATGAAAATTAGTTTTTCTATCATATTCGCATACCTACATTTTTAATTATTGCAATAGGTGCGTTTTTTGAGTGACAATTCATGTTTTTAATTTAGATACTTCACCTGTTATGTTAGTACTTGAGTAGGTTATTGTTATTACAATTTATAATACACTAGCTTCCGTGCTGCGATTTCACCCACATTCCCGGGTTCTAATGCGTCCTGGGATTATACAATTATAGACTATGTTACTCGGGAATAGAGTAGCTTTTATCAAAGGAAGAATTACTGAAATCTAATGAGTAGTTTCATGAGACTAGAAATCCCGCGTGGTTTCATCCGTATTCTCAAGGGATGTTAAGGTTTTTCTCATCTATGTATGTGCCAAGCTTCATCCAAGTCCGTACAGTAATTGCATGACGTAACAAACATCTATTGACTTATTTATATCGGTTAGAAAGGTAAGGGGGCCGGTGAAATTACAGGCACATGGGACTTAACAACTTCACGTCTCAGGGTCGACAACGCATTGGCGATGCTCCTAGTGTTGCAAATGTCCATAGGCGGCGGTGACTACTTACCATCAGGTGGACCGTCTGCTTGTTTGTCGGCCCAAGTAGCATAAAAAATCCATCCTCACAAAGATATCTATTAATTTTATTCGTAGGATAGACAACCACCATATTTTTCAGCAGTTTAACATATTTAGGTACCCATAATTAATTAATAAATATGTATACTGTACTGTAGATAATAGGCCGCGAATTAGGTAACATAAATCAGTTAACATTTATTGTTAGGACCAACATTGTCTATTTGGATGCAGCTACCTGTAAAGTGAGGCATATCGAGTACTGTTGTGTATAAGGTATTGTTAGGGAAGTGCCATTATGGTCGGCTTATATTCTTTTTATTTTGACCTATTTGATGCAATCTTAAAAGAGGTTATATTAGTGAAATTTTAATTCAGTTCCTGAGATTATTCTGTAAAATATTATATTGTGTAATTTTCGTAATATAAAGTAGGTAGTATATGCTGTTATTGTCTGTATTTTGATTTACAATTATTATTTTGATCATCATGCATAAAAAGTTATTAGTTGTTAAGTTATACATCGGAAAATATGTAAACATAAATATTTTTCGGCATTCCTTTTTTTTTCTAAAACAATCTTCGCATTATTACTTGTCTAATGAAACTGGTTTGGAGCACATCGACTGAATGTTTTTTTTGGCTATAACGGCGATAGGTAGAAACTATTTTTGTTTTATATACACACTATCTGTCCCGCGCAGTTTCACCGGCGTTCCCGAGGGATGTTCCATTTTCCCGAGATAAAAGTATCCTGTGTCACTTCCAATACCTCCAAAAATATGTGTAGAACGTTTCATGATGATCGGTTTAGTAGTTTTCGCGTGAAAGCGTAACAAATAAATTTACATTCAAATTTATAATATTAGTAGGGATGTAAATAGATAAGAACTAGCATAAGTAAGGAATGGTTTGCATAATCTTCCCATAACAATACGTAATAAAACAATCATCTTGTCTGTCCAGTTCAAAAAATAAATATGCATGATTTCTGATGACCTCTTAAGCTTCTGTCTAAATTTAAAATAATAAATATCCTGGGACATCCTTCACACACGGCCATCTGATCCCAAACCAAGCAGAGCTTGTACTATGGACACCAGACAACTGATGTAATACATACGAGTATACTACTTTTTGAATGTATACTTATATAGATATTTACATCCAGACACAGGACAGACAGACATGTTGACAAATAAATCACACAGTTGCACTCTCAGAACGATAGGGGCTTAACTCAAAAAATCACTTTTGGGACATATCGATTTTGAGTGACTTTTGCACTGAGCGGGGAAGGTGGGTCCCGGTGTTAAAGAGGCTGTAGTATCGGTATGCTTATTCTATCATTAAATTTACTATGGTTTACTCTTCATCGGATAGAGCCTACTTTGATTAGTCTCTCTATGATCGCAACTCCATTTCGCAAAATTTTAAGTTAATCCCTTATCGTACTGAGGGTGCGAAATGTTTGTCCTGGGTGGGAATCGAACCCACAGCGGCGTGGCAGTCAGGCTCTCTAACCACCAAGCCAACTGGTCTACGGTTTGACGTCTGACGTCAATCCACTTTGGATATGCTCTTGTTCACCACTTGATACAATGTGTAAAGTGCAAGAGGTAAATGATCTCTTTAGTTAGAATACCTTAAGAGGTGGTTGGGTAGTATTTGTTGCTTTTACCACACGGAATACCAAATTTAACAATATCAAGCAAAAATCCAAAATAACAATAAGTATTTTCTCTTTGAAATTCATAAAACTGCAACTGTACGATTCTTAAATGGCCAAATACATAAATAAATCATGTATATATAATATTTTTGTATAGTTTTACATGAAACCAGCTGTCCCCCGCGTTTATCGATGTCGGTAGCCTATAGCCATCTATATACCTTTAACGTATAACTATAGCTGTCCAATGGTAGCAGTCCCATCCCGATATGTTCAGTAATTTTGAGGTGATGGTGCGTGAAATAAACCCTATTTTCCTTATATAAATATTACGATTTCTGAGTTCTCGTTGACAAACTTAACTCACTACCGAATCCTAGTTGACTTCCTTTTAATGCTACGAACATAAATTACCATTTAAGCATTAAATAAATAATCATACTGGAAGATTCCTTGTACACCTATCATCCCACTACCTACTGATCCCAAAATAAGCCGAGCCTGTACTATGGTTATTATTAGATGACTAACCACTTACAAAAGTAGATATTATTTTAACTCTTTCCGTCACACGTATTATAAATGTAAAATGAATAATAATACTATACTTTTAGTAATGACTTTATGGCTGATGTGCGGAGAAATGTAGTACTCAGTCAAAGAAGATTAGTGCTATAGTGTAAGCGCAACCAACAACCGAAAGAAAGCGCAGTTTTCAATTAAAACATCTGAAAAAGGTGGTTAACTTTTAACCACCTTTATACCTAACTACAAACTTTATATACGACATAGAAAGACAAACAAATATTTCTGTAGTGGGAATTGATACTGTTATTTTTGTCAATATAAAAATTACTTGTGAGCAGAACAAGGTTATGCAACGCTCACAGCGAACATCGGCACCTGGAGGAAGTAATTGTTAAACTGGTCTCCCTACACTCCGTTTATGTCTTATAGAGCAAGTGTACCGTCTCGTCTCCCGTCGTTGTCTTCGCTCCTAGTAACCTATTATTTTCTGGGTCACTCGATTTGCTAGCAATACAATGTCATAGATAATTTAATGCATAAACTGTCAGTCTATGATGTAAGCTAAATTGTCTGTTGCCAGTGACATGTGTTGTTTTTTTTTTCTATTGTTGTACGCGCTCGACGCGTTTACCATTTTGTTATTCAAACTTTTTGGTACGAATATTATGGTTTAAGTACAATAATTTGGATTACATAGACCATTATGGAGTTAAGGGTGCAGCACTTAATTTGATGAAATCGTACCTTAGTGAGAGAACTCAAAGTGTTAATGTGAATGGAGTTAAATCATCTGGTTCTCCTGTGCATATGGGTGTACCCCAAGGCTCTATTCTAGGGCCTTTTCTATTTTTAGTATACATCAATGACCTACCATTTTACGTAAGAAATACCTGTGGAATTGTACTGTTTGCTGACGATACCTCACTGATTTTTGGTGTTGATAGACTGAAATACAATTATGACGATGTAAACGGTGCATTAGCCCAGGTATTAAATTGGTTTACTGTTAATAATCTTGTTTTAAATGCAAGAAAAACTAAATGTATTGAATTTGCATTACCCAATGTTAAAAAACTAGGCTGTAGTATAATGTTAGACAACGAAGCTCTTAGCCTTGTTGAGTCAACAGTTTTCTTAGGAATTACTTTAGACTCAAAACTTCAATGGGGGACACAAATATCATGTCTTGCGGGAAAACTTAGTTCAGCAGCTTACGCAGTTAGAAAAATCAGGCAGATTACAGATGTCGATACGGCTAGATTAGTTTATTTTAGCTACTTTCATAGTGTTATGACCTACGGCATTTTGCTTTGGGGTAAAGCTGCTGATATAGAAACCATTTTTATATTGCAAAAAAGAGCTGTTCGAGCCATTTATAATTTGAGTTCTCGAGCTTCCCTCAGAGAAAAGTTTAAACAAATTGATATCCTCACAGTTGCATCGCAGTATATTTATGCAAACATAATATTTGTACATCAAAATATTAGTCTTTATGTCAAAAAGAGTGATATGCACTCCATCAATACTAGAAATAAGGATAATCTTGTCACTTCTGCATATAGACTGCAAAAAGTGCAAGGCTCATTTTTAGGACTTAGTGCACGCATCTATAATAAAATCCCTACTGAAATTTTAAATTTGCCTTTACAAAAATTTAAGGAAAGAATTAAGACTGTTTTAGTACAAAAGGCTTTCTACAACACAAATGATTATTTTAATGACGACAATGCTTGGGTGTAGCGCTCGCTCCAGCAAGACACATCTTTATGTACAAAATCTTATTTTGAAAAGAGTAATTGCTGAGTTTATAGCCGGCTCTTATCAGTAAAAGCAACCTTCCGAACCGGTGGTAGAGTCTGACCTTTCATAAGTGCCTGTGAAGGCCTATTTGAATAAAATATTTCATTTCATGCTTAAGTATTTTTTTTTCTAATTCTCTTTTGAAATACAGTAATTTAGGTGATCGCGAGTCAACACAGTAAATGAGTGTACAAACACTCAAATAATTTACTCAGTTCACTATGCATATCTGAAACCTTTAGGATGAAAAAATAATTACTGTACGTTATCCTACCGTGTAAATATAGTGTCTAATAAGAAAACTTCAAAGATTTATTGTCGCTTCCATAGTAATTGAGTAATGTAAGTTATGGTATTTATTAGCAGTCCCAGTTTCCTTTTAACCAAACTCATCAATTACTGATATGTATATAGCCATAATAAAGTTATTATCTATAAACACATAATTTATCTCTCGTTGTCATAAACTAACAACATAAAATGATACATCAATAATCAAATAATGGTAACAAACCAACCACGAAACAATAATCTGAAATAAATATTTATTATTAACATCATTGTATTTGTTACACTATTTAATTTGACAATTTTTTTTTTATATTGTATTTTATTTTTCAAATAACGAATTTGATAAGCGGCAAAGCAGTAAATTTTTTGGGTTATTGAAAATGTAATCGAATTGAAGATAAATGAGTGATTTTGTTTTCGGGCAACATTAGAAAACGGTAAAAAGAACTGTCTGCTAAAGGCGAGATGTAGATAACAGTCTGGAGGGCGTATGGTTATTAACTTGAATAATTGTTAAATAACAGATGGGAAAAGAAAAAGTTTCAAAAGGGCAGTCAAATTGTAAAGTTATTAATCAAGCGTAGAACAAACATTTCGAACCATCATGCATAATTCATACATATGCGCATAATAACCTTTTTGTTTATAGTAATTTTTTTTAAGGAAAACATGCTTTGATAACTCAGAGATAAAGTGGGTGAACAGATTTCCAATATTTTTATAAAAAGGAACAGGTTGTTTTTAAGTTTATAATCATTCAAATAAGGACATAGGATAATTTTATGATATATGTAACATTGGAAATTTTTCTAGGAAAATGCGAAGATTTGGGATACAATCTAAGTGCGAATTTTGACAGCATATTTGGATGAACTAGTATTTTGTATTATAATTAAACTCTAAATCATAGATGAAAACTATTAAAAGCCAGTTTAAAAAGAAATAGTAATTTATAAAAAATGAGAAAATGCTGTAAGATTATTTTTTTTTCTTAATTTCTTTTAAAATAGACTATGGTTTTTGATTATTAAGTTAAACTTATTCACACAGCATGATGTTTTTACATGGAAAATATCATGTAGTAAGTATACAACTTCTTGTTTACCATAAGTTCGAAATTTAATTTAAAATACTCAAATATTATGTGAAGATCAATTATCTTTTTAATAAAAAGGACCGATTGGTGTCAAAAGCAGAAAATGTGTATTATAGTTACCTTTTTGTCAGCTGTTAATTTTTCTGCTCTGTCAGTTAAGAGATAATCGCAAGCAGAAATCAATTCGTTCCATGGATCCGTTAAAAGGAACTGAAGGACAAACAAACTAACTTTAGAAACATTTATTATTAAAAAAGAATTACAAACAGTCCTTTCGGTCTTCTGAAATCGAATTATCATCAGACATGACAGCTCAGATGATGTCGATACGATAGTGACGTTTCTCGATGACGACATGTGTATATCGGGACGTTTTAAGAAAAAAGTGATGGATTGATTGACTGATAAAATTATCTCACAAATTTATCAGTTATCAGATGTGTGATAATTGTATGTAAGAAGAATTAGGGTACATAACCCAAGTAAAAAACATTTCAATAAAAAAAAGAACTCTCCATTTTTATGACAGGCCAGTTGGCTTGGTGGTTAGCGCTCTGACTGCCAAACCGAAGGTCGCGGGTTCGATTCCCACCCAGGACAAACATTTGTGTGCATGAACATGTCTGTTTGTTCTGTGTCTGGTTATAAATATCTATTTATATAAGAAAAATGTAGTATATGTAGTATATCAGTTATCTGGTTTCCATAGTACAAGCTCTGCTTAGTTTGGGACCGGATGGCCGTGTGTAAAGAATGTCCCGGGATATTTATTTAGGATATTTATAAGTCATGTTATGTTCAGCAAGCTTAATATAAAATGAAAGTGGATGGATAGATTGATAGTAGATAACTAATTTAGAATTAATGTTAATTTTTCGCATAAATTACAAATAAATGAAATACTTATTAATCAAAAAATAGTCTATAGATAAGTTACCCGCATTCTCGAGGAGTATAAGCATGCATAAAAACCTTCTTGAATCACTCTATCTATTACCGAAAACTGCATTTAAATCCGTTGCGTAGTTTAAAAGATCTAAGCGTACAAGCAGCGGAAGCGACCTTGTATTATACTATGTAGTTAGCTGTGCCCTGCGGCTTTACCCACCTACCCGAGGGATATAAGCATACATGCAAACTTTGCTCTTGAATCACTCTATCTATTGCCGAAAATTGCATTAAAATAAGTTTCGTAGTTTAAAAGATGTAGGCTATCGATGTAATTTTTCCGCTGTGAGTTCCACAGTGGAAACGTTTATTTATTTTTTTATACCAGTTGGGCCGACAAACAAGCAGACGGTCCACCTAATGGTAAGTGGTCACCGCCGCCTATGGACGTTTGCAACACTAGGGGCATCGCCAATGCGTCGTCGACCCTGAGACGTGAAGTTGTTAAGTCTCATGTGCCTGTAATTTCACCGGCCCCCTTACCTTTGTAACCAAAACACAGTAATACAAGTGCACTACTGCTTCGCGGCAGAAATGGGTAAGATTGTAGTATTTCCCCGGACGAACTCTGCACTAAGAGCTCTACCACTTGTTTTATACTATGGGTAAAGATATGAAATGAGTCATTTGTTTGTGCCAAGTTTAAAGGTTTGGCGTATCGGGTGGGGAGATAGTTTGATACCCTGACTAGCAAGCCACAACTTGTCGGTTCCCTCTTTCTCATTTACAACAAACACTTGTTTTTCATGAACATGTCTGATTGTTCTGTTTTGTCTTTATAATAAATACCTATTAAGTTAAATAGTAGCTCACAGTTATCTGGTTACCATAGTGCAAGCTTTGCTTGGTATGGAATCAGAAGGCCGTGTAGAGGAAATATTCTAGGATATTAATAAAAAAATAAAGTAATGGTTTAATTTATGAAAGACGAGCTGTTTTACCCGCGTTCCCAAGATGACTTCTATTTTCCTGGAGTAACATTTTTGCGTATCATCATCATCATCATCACCTATTCCAATCTCCGCTCACTGCTGGATATAGGCCTCACCTATGGCACGTCACTGAGCTCGATCTTCAGCTCTTTATTTTTTACTTCTTTTTTGCGTATATCTCTCGGGAATGACGGAGTTTTCTAAAAGTGATAGATTTTTTGAAACCGGATAACTAGTTTCGGATATTACCTTATAAATCCAATTTTTTTTTATTGTTTTTTTTTTCATTTTCTACGAACTCTTAGTCCTCTTTAAAGATTTTACGATACATTAACGTAATATCATATTTTATTACAGTTTTATAGACTAAAATCTTTCCGCGACATCCAAACTTACAACCATTATCTCTTTATAATATTACATATGACACAATGACATTGACCGTAGCGTTGTTACTGCCTACATTTTCGTCTGCTACAGTGTAAGGCCGTCTATTTACAGTATAAGGAATTAGACCAATGTCTCTGGGTCTTAGCTAACATCTTGAGCAATTTGTAATACCGGTGTGCGCGTGATGTCACGTGATCGCGGCTGATCACCGTCTTCCGTTGCTCACGCGAGGAAGGTGCACTTCATTGTAGATAATAGAAAAATGGCGACACCAAAGGCCAATAGATCAATTTGTAAATTTGTTAACATGGATACTCACGATCTGTCACCAGCAATATTTTTTTCTTTTTACAATATTGTAATAAAATTTCTTGTTGACATTTTTAAACGAGACCTATTTAATAAATAAATATTAATATCCTGAGACATTCTTTAGACACGGCCATATCATTCCATACTAAGAAAAACTTGTACTAGGGAAACCATATGACTGATATACAACATTTACTTCTTTTTAAATACATAAATATTTACATCCACACACAGAACAAACAGACATGTTCATGCTCACAAATTATTGTCCTCGGTGGGAATCAAATCCACGCCATGCAGCCTGGTAGTTAGCGTCTCTAACCACCAAGCCAACTGGTTCGTCAAAACGAGTCACGAGTCAGTGTTTGTATGTTTGGGACAAATCTTGCGACTGAATTTTAAACCAGGTTCGTATCGGATGGGTCTGAAACTTTGCACACTCAATTGTTTTTTCTGACATTGCACGATTGGCAACGTAACGTTATTGTAAATCCAATATGACGGACGTAATAAAATGGTAATTTATTAATTTCTAAGCCATCTCCATGTTACGGATATCTAAGGAAAGTGTCTGCCAATCATCATACGTGACGTCAGTTTTTTTAAGGTATGAAAGTGGTTAAAAAAAAGTTTTAAATTAATATATTTGTGTCTATGCCTGAATACAAAATACTTGATTACCTCAAAAGACACATTATTTACCAACCTAGGAGGAAACATAGAGAAGGAAGTATAACATTCTTTTGTTCTTGTTGCGTTGCCCTTGCATTGATATTGTCCTATGTGGACAACTTCTTTTAAAAGTGTACATTTTAGTTTCATCAACCAATTCTTATTTCTGTTAGTGTCGTGTTATCAATAAGTTTATGTTATATACTCACATAAATAAAACTATCAAAAATTCCAGGCAAATGTTATATTTACTGAAATAAAATGTTCAGATTTAATGAGACGACATGAGTCAGATATTTCTTTCATTAATAATAATAGTAAACATGGTACTACCATACATTTAATATTATTCCTCATGTATGAGAGCTTCCCCTATATGCCTTAACGAACTGCCCACCTACAGAATACCACTTACACCCAGATGAAGTTCGTGTCAAGAATTTCGTGTAGTTTATCACAGCTTCAGGGGCTCGATTCCGTAAGGAAAATGACACTAAATCAAGGATGTTTCGTCGCGGCCTCCATGTTCTGTCTCTTTCGCTAACTACGCTAATACTACTAAGAGATAAGAGATATAAGTGAGAGATAAGCTGTCCGAGGGCTCATTGAAGCGTTTCGCCGACGAAGTTTGTATTAGCTGAATAAGGGGGCAGGTCTTGATAATTAAATTAAATTTATGTAGCGATCCCAATAGCCCTACTCTCGAAGATCACTTCTACAAGCTCTGGATAAACTTGAAACAGTGGTTCAACTAAAACTTGGTTTTCTTCGCCACGTCAAAATCGGAGTATAAAAATTATATAACACACGGAGTAGACTGAGACTTGGATTTCAGAGGGATAGCGTTACAGAGGTACATTTTAGGGTACCGTTATCATGCTTTAAATTTCTGACAGTTTTGTCGTGTCCGTCATGACAGATAGTCATGGCTATTTTGCTCGCATACTCTTAGTAATTGCCTACATAAAACTTATGAGATCAATCCATATAAATGGTTGTATTAAAAACAATAATGTTACATTTGTTTGGTAAATAATTCGTTTACTATAAGTTTTAACAGTTAATAATAATATTTTGTATTTCAAATTTTAATTGTTCTTTGTGAAAAAATGCAAAAAAAAAATACTAAAAATTCCGTTTTTTCAAGTGAGCGCAATTTATGCTTATTTATAAGATCTATTTGGAACGCGTGTGAAACCGCGAGCGGAAGCTAGTCAACTAAAGAGGAAGATTACTAATATGAATATTATTATTAAAATTGTTGTCATACACCTATAACAACACTTCCTCTATTCAAATAAGCTAAACAAGAAGCTTCCGAACCATTTACAAAGATAATAGATTCCTCCTGGTTGACCTCGTTTAAGTCGTTCGTTTAGTAATTAATCATGCTATAACAGAAGGCTCTACTGCCCTGACCTTTGCCACTTGCCTCATTTTCCGTAGAGATTCCGTTTCCTCTATAAAAAGTGGGGATAGAATAGAAGAATCCAATCCGGACAACGGTACAGTTTTTTTTTTAAAAAACGGTACAGTGCATTGAAAAAACAGTACAGTCCTAGGTGTTCTTTGATTGAGGAAATTGTAACAGATGAGTAGGAACTGAGTTTTTTTCATGTAACAATACGCTAGTGCAAGGGTAAAATAACATTTTGTGACGTTGATGTGAATGTGATTTGTGCCATTTTAAGATTTGCTATCTCTTTTATGTATGTACGTGGTTTGTTTTTTATTTATTAAAATAATAAAATTACAAGTATTTTTAAGTAGTTATCATCAATTCTGCAACTGAGGGACATGAAATTAAATTATATCGGTCAAGTGCGGGTTAGGTCACGTATAGTGTGGGGTTCCGTGGTTTTATAAGTTAGTCGGCTATTATTCGTAAATTGTAGAGCCTACTTAACTGTGATTGATTTCCTTTTAACTGTGTTTTTTTATTGCGATGAGGTATCGTGCATCATATATCCATGAAAACAATGGTTTAGCTTGTACCCCTACAAGTTGTGATGTTAACGATAAAGGTGACGAACATTGGTACCTATTATATTCACCCACGAAAATGAGCGTGTTGGCTACAACAATAAATACATAATGAAGAAATACTTATTTAGAGTAGTAGAGCTCTTAGTGCAGAGTTCGTCCGGGGAAGTACTACCACCTTACCCATATCTGCCGTGAAGCAGTGCACTTGCATTACTGTGTTTCGGTTGGAAAGGTAAGGGGACCGGTGAAATTATTTATTTATTTATTTATAGACGAGCAGCTTGGTAGCTGGTGTGTATATATCACACAGTGTTGAAAGTCACTTCGCACTTTATAGTTCACTTTTGAAGATATTTAGTCCTTGTCCAATTGTCTAATTTGTTTTTAAATGAGTTAATTGAAGTAGCAGATACTACTTCGTCCGGTAGTCGGTTCCAATTCCGGACCACTCTGTTACTCAGAAAGTGCAGGCACATGAGACTTAACAACTTCACGTCTCAGGGCCGACAACACATTGGCGATGCCCCTAGTGTTGCAAATGTCTATAGGCGGCGGTGACCACTTACCATCAGGTGGACCGCCTGCCTGTATGTCGGCACTAGTGGTATAAAAACAAAAAAAAAAAGCCTGGGACATTCTTTACACACTGCTATCCGATCCCAGACTAAGCAGGGCTTGTACTATGGAAACCAGACAACTGATATACTACATATACTTTAAATACATACTTATATTGATATTGACATCCAGACATAGAATAAATAGACATGTTCATGCACCAAAATGTTTGTCCAAGATGGGAATCACACCCACGACCTGCGGCGTGGCAATTAGGGTCTCCAACCACCAAGGCAACGGTCTGTCATTGTCTATGGTAAAAGGTTAATAAGATATTTTTCTTAATGCTAATCTTATCCATTTGTTGCAGTTATGGCTGACCTTCGGAGCATCACTCTCATTCCTCATCATCGGGCTGGTGCGAGGGTACTCCTCCTCCGCCATACCATCGATAGAGGCCACCGATCCGCACATTATCCAGCATAGTGAACAGAAGTCATGGATAGGTAATATTATATTGATTCTTACTTCATTATTTTATTTGTGCAATAATTTTTTTTAGTAGTAGTAGAGCTCTTAGTGCAGAGTTCGTCCGGGGAAGTACTACCACCTTACCCATTTCCGCCGTGAAGCAGTAATGCAATTGTATTACTGTGTTTCGGTTAGAAAGGTAAGGGGGCCGGTGAATTTACAGGCACATGAGACTTAACAACTTCACGTCTCAGGGTCGACAACGCATTGGCGATGCTCCTAGTGTTGCAAATGTTCATAGGCGGCGGTGACCACTTACCATCAGGTGGACCGTCTGCTTGTTTGTCGGCCCAAGTGGCATAAAAAAAAAATACTAAAAAACGCACTTTATTGGAAAACCCTCTACAGTTTGTCTGGAATAGATTTTCACTCTCACTCTCATTATACATAAACTAAGCTATATTTTTATTATTATTCGTTATCTATTTACGTAACTCTAAGCTGCATACCAACCATACCATTTTTTTCACAGCTCAAAATAAATACATCATTGTTTTGAATTACTGAAATAATCTTTAATATTGTGATTTAATAACAATGACATAACATCCATTTTCCAGGTGCAATTCCGCCGCTCGGTGCGTTTGCAGGCAGCATGCTGTCAGGTGCGTTGATGCAGCGCGCAGGTCGCAAGCGTACATTGCAACTGACTGCACCTCTTTGGGTCGCCGGGTGGCTGATCCTCGGCTTCGCGAAGTACTTCCCACTCGTGCTCGTCGGTCGGGCGATCTCGGGCGTTGGGGTTGGCTTCGTGTTAGCGACTGCACAAGTCTATGTAAGCTTCTTCTTTTATTTTGTCAAGTACGCTGACAAATTACATACGTCACCCTAGTACAGAGAAGACAGGAACCTCTTTCCCATTAGGCACTTTTGGCAAGTGCCCCTGGGCCAGCGATTGGGCCCCAAAGTTCGGAAGGAATGGAACCCGTTCGATGGCCAGAGGTTACAGAGAACGCATGCTACAGATCGTGTCGGCGTGTCGCCTCTTAGAACCCTCATAGGGGGCTTATTATCCTAGTAGGCCCTGGGGGCCTTCAATAGCTTACAGACGCCCTGAGAGAAGGAACATCCTAGGGTTTTAGTTAGTAGGAGTCTGGCATATGCTATCGCCAGCTCCACTCGGTGTGGGTCAAATTGTTGTAGAATTTTACTGGATGAATAAAAAAAAAAAAGTTTTTTTATGTCAAATTAAACTTTACTATCGATGAAATGTATAAAGATTACAATAGATAGCTAAAAACCATTGTAACCTAAAAGCCCAAAAAGCAACATGAGAAACGTTCCCAAATAGCAGGTATTGCATAGCATGATATGGAATTTGAAATACCAGTTTGGTGTTAACCAGAACTATTACTTCAGCAAATAGTGAAAATCCACTGAAAATCCTACAGTACCTTATCATATCTTTGTACGTGATAGTTCTTTGGTGCGCTTCTACGAAATTGAGTTCCTGACGTGACGTGGGGCGAGATATTATACGTATACACCCCCGCGGTTTCACCTGTATTCGCGAGATGAATAGTTCTGTTCCATGAACTAAAATAACTAGGTGAACACTATATTTATACAAATTCGTTTGAATTTGGTCATATTATTCCCTTTGCTCTTATATTGATAAGTAGATTATTTTTCTTCTTTTGGTTTTTGGTTTAGAACCAGTGACATATTAATTTTAAGTAATAGTTGGACAATTCTTTGTCTTTCTATATTCTAATTTTGTAATATTTAAAAAGTATCAGACAAATATTTGTTTGAAATTCCAGCGCCGTTCATAGAGCTGGATGTTAAAAAAAAATTTAAAAAAAAATGCAAATATAATAGAATTATATATAAACACTATACTAGATACTAAATACTAGATATAGATAATAGATACGTACTTGAATAACGTGATACCATAGAGGTCATAAATAGAGCATGTACAATAAATAGCGCTTGTTCTCAAGCGACGCGTGTGAATTCAATTAATTATCCAAACAGTAAATTATTGTTTTAGAAGTAACAATTATGCATACTTAACTCATTAGACAACCATATTGGCTTCTATCTGATACTATAATCCACCTTTGTTCGTACCACGTGCGTTGTGAATGGCGATTCGTTGAATCTTCAGATCGATTAGTTATTCTGAACTACGATGAAAGAAATTAGACTTCAACTATTTTGGGTAACTATAGGTACCTGTTATTATAATATATATAGAATACTATCTGATATCGGTTTATATATCCATACTTCTATATATATAAATATATCTGTGCATGAAATTTTGTGATAAATATTCGTTTTATGGTTCACACGGTAATTTGATTATTTTTTTAAATTTATGTATCTGTCTATTTGTATGTCCTTTTGTAACTCAAAAACGATTTAGCCGATCTTGATTAAAATTGATGCATTGATAAATCAACAAATTATAAAATGTTGAATGTAGGTGGTATAAACTCAAGCCAATTAAGAAATTAAATAAATATTATGTACCCCCAGTAGTTGAACGCCAACCTATTTATTATTCATCATGGTTCATATAGGTTTATTTCAAATATTAATATACTAACTATCAGACAAACAAAATATTAAAACTATTTAAGTAAATATTAAATCGGAGATTAGGTAAACAGGTGATGAAACATTTACAAATGAAACTAGGCAATAGATCAAATCGATGGCTCCCAAGTCTAATGAATGAGTCAACTGTATACTCTCATAATATATTCTTACACAGATAAATGATTAAATTGTATTTAATTGAATAGAATACAAATATTGTTTATTCATGTAGGCCTTAACAGGCTCTTATAAATCGTGTTTATATGTTTTTTTAATAAAATATTGCAACCATGATATAAAAAAAATCGTAATTTCACAATAAAAATACTTCATAGGATAGCTTTCCGCTTGTCAGACATAATAAGGTCCTAGAAATCTGTTGATTGACTCAGTATAACATATAGTACTTAAGAGCCATCGAAGTAATGTAACAGTAACAATATAATGTTATCTAAACACAGTTCAGTGAGCATCAAAACAATATTTAGATCGTTTGTTTCATTCCACGTTTTTCTTGTCCCCAGGTGAGTGAATGCTGCGACCCCGAGATCCGAGGGCGGCTGGGTTCACTCCCGACCCTGTCCATGTCTCTTGGGATCCTCATATCGTATGTCGCAGGCAACTGGCTCTACTGGCGCTACCTCGCCTTCCTCTCGGCAATCTTTTGCGGTAAATATTTTAATCTGTGTCTCATTTCACGACATGTGACATATTGTTTCGGGCTTTGAATTTGTTGTGCCATTTAAAGTGTTCCATTCTTCTTTCTAAAAGTTTTATAACATATAAATATCCTGGGACATTCTTTACACACGGCCATCTTGTCCCAAACTAAGCAGAGCTTGTACTATGGAAACTAGATAACTGATATGCTACATATACTACTTTTTTTTTCTAAATAAATACTTATATAGATATATTTACACCCAGACACAGAACAAACAGATATTTTCATGCACACAAATGTTTGTCCTGGGTGGGAATCGAACCCGCGACCTTCGGCTTGGCAGTCAGAGTCGCTAACCACCAAGCCAATTGGTCTGTCACAACATTCTGCTACAATATGTATTTTATTCTATCTTCCATCTACATATATTCTTCTAATAATATAAATGCGAATGTTTGTATGTATGGATGATTGTTACTTTATCCCGCAAAAACTACCAAACGGATTTGGATGAAACTTGGCATATATATAGAAAATGCCCTGGAATAACACATAGGGTAATGTGTCGGTTATTAGTAAGGTGGCGGGAAAATGTTACATACCTGGGGAACGCGAGTGAAACCGTGGGGGACAGCTAGTAATAAAACTGTACAACCGTCGAGTCGATGTTGATGTCTTTGTCCGTCTATCTGTTTGTTTGAACTTGAACACGCTAATCTCCGAATTAGTGGTGTTTAAAGGTAACTAGAATGTAGCTGGCAACACATTTAATCAAAATCAGCTGGCGAAAAAAATGTATACCTTAATTTAAATTTATGTCGCCGGTACAGCTAGAGATGAATATTATATAGAACGGTTATTGTACCGTCAGAGGTTTTTGAAACTATTTTGAAACAACAATAGCTTTTTTTACTGGCTGTAACATTATAAAATAACAACCATTGCGAAATATTATATTTAAATTGGTCTTGGACTTACCTACACTCAAATCATTCTTGCATGATCATTGTATAGAATAAATATATATTCTTTGAACATTGGTACGCTTTTCAATTTACGAGAAACTCACCTTGTAGGTGACAAACAAAGAGAAGATTATTGTTTACTTTCAAATGGGTACTGTAACTTTTAGAGAACTTTAAGAGTAAGCACAAACTTTCTCGTACTGTCAAGTCCACAATTCAATTTGTGCTTTAAAAGACATAAGCTGTAAGGAATATAATCAAAAACTGTTTCATCAATCTATACCAGATTGCAAGACATTGGAGTAACAAAATATAGAGCCAAAGATAAAAAAAAATTAAATTAGCTACCATTAGTATAAATAATTGAATATCCTGGAGCTATCTTCACATACGGTTATCTGATCCCAAATTAAGGTAAGCCTTAATGGTTACCAGATAACTGATATACTGCAAATATCGCATAAATATAACTTTTAGGATGCATACATATATATAAACATTCGCACCCACGATCTACATTGTGATAGTCAGAGTATCTTACCACTACTCCAAGAAAACGCAGGATATTAATTTATTATTTACTAGCTGTCCGCCGCGGTTTCACCCGCATTATCGGATGTTACACGAGTATATCCCCGGCAAAAGAGTAGCATATGTGCTATTCTAGACTATAATCTATTGTTGTGCTAAATTTCATCCAGGTTCGTTCAGCCGTTCGGGCGTGACGAACATCCGCCCATACAAACTTTCGCATTTATATCAGTAGCTGTCCCCCACGGTTTCACCCGTGTTCCCGAGGGATGTAACATTTCCCGGCACAAAAAGTATCTTATAATACTTTTAATATCTCCTTAAGAATATGCGTACAAATTTTCATGATGATCGGTTAAGTAGTTTTCGCGTGAAATATTCATTATTATAAATTTGTATGTAAGTTTGTTTGTTTTTCCTTCTTACTTAGTAAGATTGCAATTCTCTTTTTTCTAGTGGCCATGTTCGTGGCTCTACTGCCGCTCCCAGAATCTCCGGTGTGGTTGGAGGCACAAGGCTTGGACGCGTCAGCTGCAATCAAGTGGTTACATTTATCAGCACGTGCCACTGCTGTCGCTAAGAATGACACTCAAGAGTGAGTATCATCACACGAGGAAACAGCCATAATTCGATTATGATTCTGCTAATTATGATTCAACTTATAGAGAATACTCTGTTTTATTGACTTGTGATGGATCATCATTCCTTCTTGTATTGCCACATATTCGAAAGCAACGCCTTTAGGCCAGTCCTTAACACTAAACATACCATAACCGGGTCAAATGACCCATTTTGAAATTTGCATTGAAAATGCACGTATCATCTTATTGCTTTTGCACATTTGACTTCATGACTTTTTCTTACTAATTAATGTGCAGTTATACTATTTATTTCCCTTCCTAACAACCATATTTCATACATTAAGGCAGGAAACATAAAGTCACATTTAACCCGCTATGCTAGAAATAGGTACCAATGTCTTAGACTTGACTTAAACATACATCATGTTTAAGTCAACTATCAAACTTAATGCTAAATCAAGATTCTTATTATTAAGAAACCATCAGAATTTTTGAATTGTGTGAACCGATCACGTACGTTTTGTTGTATATTTAGAAGTTTTTTTTTAATGTTAAATAGGAAAGTCGAAGACCCCAAAAACCCCCCGAGCCTGTTCACTCGCAAGGTGTTCTTCTCTTCAGTGGTGATCAAGCCGTTGGTCATCGGATTCTCTCTTCTTATTTTCCAACAATTTAGCGGTATTGACGCTGTCATATTCTTCACCGTTGAGATCTTCCAAAGTGCAGGTTGGTAAATGTTAGATTATTGTGATGAATTAAGTATCTACATTATATTTACCTTCAATAAAATTTCCAGGAAGCAAATTAGATGCAATGACAGCCACTATCATAGTGGGTGTGGTCCAATTGCTTAGTAATGCAGTGAGCACGATGTTGGTGGACCGCGCCGGCAGGAGGCCGCTTCTGCTCATCTCTGCAGCCATCATGTGCTTGTCCATGGCTTCTATGGGAGCAGCTTTCTACTTCGAGTTCGAGCATCAGTCCTGGCTTGGGTAAAGTTCTTTTCTTTTTAATTTTATTTGGGGGTGATATTTGTCATAAGATCGAGGGGTGGGTTAAAGCGATTACTAAATAAAATATATTATGTATTTGGAAGTTTGGTCTTGCAAGAACTCTTTTTAGTTATAAAACAATGTTTCCAAAATTTCAAAAAAATACTGAAGATACAGGTCTTGAATGCTTTTATGAAATAATGTTATTAATGAATTATTAATGCGTTAACGCACATTATTCTTTTCTCATAGAATAATAGTTTGTTTATACTATTATTTTGTTTTTAGTTTTTTCGTTCGCATAATCGTTAAAGCGTGTTTTTTTAGTGTTTCAAATTGCTAATCCTGAAGATCTTGGTAAGGATAACGGACAAATAATAATAATAAATTGCATTGTCATCGGTCCTTCATAAATGTGCAAAGTTTCAATTTAATTCGATGTTGCGAATTGGGTCAAAATCACGTTTTAAAATTCCTTTAGATACATACCATGCTAACAAGCGTGTTAATAACATTTACAAATTTTAAAAGCTGTATATTTATCTATTTAGATACCTACCAATTGGCAGCCTGGTGGTGTTCATGATGGGCTTCAGCCTCGGATTTGGCGGGCTACCGTTCCTGCTGCTCGGCGAGCTGTTCCCGGCGCACTACCGCTCGCAACTCTCCGCGATGGCCAGCGCCGTCAACCTGCTCTCTATGTTTTCTGTCATCAAATCTTATCATGCACTCGAGGTGGGGTGTACGGTTGTTTTTTTTTTACATTTATTATCCCAAAGCACTTATTGCATGCCACAGAAAACCATCTCAATACTTATATACTAATTTTAATTTTAAAATAATGTTCAGTATGTGGAGTAGCAAACGAGCTGTTCATAATAAAAGATGATTTATAACAATAGGACGTTCTTTAAAATCATAATAATAATAAACTAAAACATTTGTCACCACAAACCAAAATACATCTTATAATATTTTACTAAAGTATGTATAACATTTTTTTATGTAATAAATATCTATAGAAATTTCATACAACCTTAAATCTTGAATACACAATCAATAAAGACTATTGTCATTTGTATCTTAAGAGTTATTAAGGATTTCATCCGCTGTGTTGCGGGCATCTTGCCCAGAAACACAACCGCCAATACCCTACTTTATGGCAATTCTTATTATCCGCGCCATTCAGCTTTTGGTTATGTGCAGTTTTGACAAGGCGCTTTGCTATTTGGCGTTTGATATTACTCGGATGAGGCGATGTGTGCTCCCATGGGCACAAGCAGACATGCAACGTCTATAACGGCGGTCCAAATATGTTGCCAGTGCCAAGGCTTCTGTTTGCACTGGATTCATGAATGTTGATTGCCAAATGCCGATTTATGTTTGAGAAGTTCTGTACTGAAGTTTCTCGGAATATTCGATCCGGTTGGAATAAATCCGGTTATTTTTGTGTGAACCAGACTTTACCATGTGATAAAAAATGTACTGTGATTATGCAGCTCATCGTATGCTGCGATGTTTTTACAAGTTTTCTTTTTGCCAGGGTTGGATGACATCAGCAGGAACATTCTGGATGTACTCATGTTTCTGCGCATTGGCTTTCTTTTTCGTGCTGTTCGTGGTTCCTGAGACCAAGGGCAAGTCCCTGGCGGAGATCGAGCAACACTTCCGAGGCAAGAACAAAACTGAGGCTGTACAATTACAAACAGTATTGTAGTTTAATATTAGGTTTAAAATGGTTTGTTATTTAGGGACTTTTGTTCTTTTTGACTTAGATAGTGATATTTGTTTGTTGGATAATGTGTCAATCAATTGTCTAGCGAAATAATTAATGTAAGTTTCCCGTTATTGTGTTAAAGGGAAAGGGTGGATATTATTAATGTGCCAACATTAGCGTCTCTAAACTATAAGTCTAGATTCAGAAATCTAAAGCTTTCTTGTCTGTCAATCTGTTAACGAAATTTTAACTCGATTCGGAATCGTTACTCTTTGTGAATTGTTTTTATTAACTTTACATTAGATACAATTTGCCACTACGGCCTTAGATTTTAGTGTCAACACTTAGTTCCTAAATAGTCTTACATATCCCTTCTGTAAATAGCACGAAAGCGGGACGTAGAACAAATAATGTGATTTATGTAATGTTTTAACATGAGTTGAGTTTAATACGTAAGAAGTTAATATTGCGGGTGGAATGCTTCATTTTATTACTTCATGTTTGTGTTGTTTTGAATGCAATTAATTAATGAAATATACATACCGCTCTGAGCAAGCCAACAAATCAAAATAGTTCTTTTAACAGGATACCCATTCTATTCTAGATATCATTTACTTATGTTTTAATAGTCGACCTAACAAATTACATAAGTATAGTAAATACATTATTTATTTAATTAGATGTACAATAGTGAACGAAAAATTAATATAACTTGTATATATTATATAAATTTTATCTAAATAACTTCAAATCATAAAGCTGTGTGATACATAAAAGTACCAAAAGTTCAGGCCAGTTGGCTTGGTGGTTAGCGATCTGACTGCCAAGTCGCAGGTCGCGGGTTCTATTCCCACCCAGGACAAACATTTGTGTGCATGTACATGTCTGTTTGTTCTGTGTCTGGGTGTAAATATCTATGTTAGTATGTATTTACAAAACAAATAGTACAAGCTCTGCTTAGTTTGGGATCAGATGGCCGTGTGTAAAGAATGTCCCGGGATATATTATTTATTTTTTAAAACATTTTTCAGTGACCCATTTTTATTCCATAAATACTCTTAAATACTACATAGACATAAAAACTTTAAGATAATTGTCTCAACAATGAAAAGATGAAAGAAATGGTAGTTGATAACTAAATCATAGTGTAATTCAGCTAACGTAACATAGATAGGTATGCTGAAGCTAATCTCCGGTTTGGTTTGCGGATAGCAAACTAACAGATACCTTTAGTAAGTACGTATGTAGGGAATTATTTCTATAACTACTGAAATTATTTGTCTGATAAAAAGCGCCACTATTCCCATGTGACATAGGCTACATTTTAGTCTCAGGAAAAACATTAGACCTCTCGGAAACCGGGTAACACTGTGGGCGGTAGCAGGTAAAGTATGTATTTAGTATTTTTATTATTCTGATAAGCTTTCTCATTTTTAAAAGTCACTGTAATATTGTGTAATATTATATATAATTTATAGAGAAATTGTAGTGTCTAAGTATTCTATAAAGAAATCATCATCATCATATCAGCCCAGGGATGCCCACTACTGAACATAGGCCTGCCCCTTGGTTTTCCATCTCGACCGTCTTGAGCAGCCTGCATCCAGCGGCTTCCAGCGACTCTGACCAGTTATCAGTTCTTCGAGCGATGTGGCCTGCCCATTGACACTTCAGCTGGCTGACTCAACGAGCTTTTGTTTTTCTACGAATGTCCTCGTTTCGCACCCTGTTGCGTATAAAGAAATAGTAATAAATAATAAAAAAAATCTTGTGATGTAAGTTTCTGGACCCTTCTATGCCTTTTAGAGGATCTTTATTGATTTTTGCACCGAAATAGTATTCTACCTTACGTTACATTAAAATAGCAATATCGAGTAATCCAGACAGGATTACTCGATTGCTATAAACTAAAGAACGAAAGAACTTACTATTTCGATGGATTACTATTCAAGTTCGATACTAAATTATTATTGGTGTTGTCAAAGATTTCACCGCGCGCCGGGTCATGCCTTGTAATTATGTTAAACGTTCTAAAATCAAAACCAGTGATTTCGAAACATCTGTCGTGACATTATGTTATGTGCCATCTATATCATACATGCAATAAAAAAAAATATTTACCTACATTTCTTCCAGTGAATAGGATTTTAAGCCTGTAAAAGTCAATACGACCTCCTTGCTCCATTTTAGTATACACAGAGAAATGTTTTGTTTGAGATTATAAATTAAAAAATATTTAAAATTTCTTAAAGCTCAAAAGTCGTTTTAATTATATAAAATAATCAACCGAATCGAAGCGCATAAGGGAATAGGGAATAAGTTTTTTTATGGTTCTTCGGAGCCCATACATTTTTCTAATGACAAATAAAATTGACATTTTCAAAATCTTACAATGTAAAACCTGTCCTGTTTTATCCACGATGTATTTTTGTTTTTATAGAACTAATGTTTTTGTGATAAATGTGTTGTGTATTTATTTAAGAATAAAAATAATGTTAATTAAAAAACAGTTTTATTCAATCTCATTTAGATATAATATTCAAGGCACCCACATCGTGCCTACATCCTGCTCCTTTATGTCATCATGTAATTTAAAAATAGACTATTTTTTAATTAGCCTGGTTACTTATTATTATTATTATATTATTATTATTAATACAGGATGGAATTAGGACAGAAAAGGTATGTTACTTCGAAAGCTTTTTAAGTAAGTAATTACTTAGGTGATAAAAGCTTTGAAAAGTTACTATATTATTTCAAATCACATGTACCTACTATTCAAAAGTTTATTACATAGCTTTCTCCCGCGGTTTCACTCGCATTTCCGAAGGATTAAATCAATCCTCAGTAATAACATAATCAATGTTACTTTAAGAAGCTTTCAAATAAGTGAAGTAATCATCAAAATCGGTCCAGTAAATTTAGAGTTTATTAAAGACATTCAAAAATACAAACCTTTTTTCGTTGGTGATGCAAATATGAGTCTTGCCTGTCAACATTTACCAACTTTTCACGTAAAGGTACCAAAACTATTTGAATAACAAAATAGCGAAGCAGAATAGAGCAAGGAGCAAATGAGCAATCCAGGGATGGACCCAAGATTTTCTTCCCAGGTTGAAGGAGAAACTAGGACAGTCTGAGCTAATATGAAAAATAAACAAAACTTTATTCTATTATTTTAAATTATGCAGAAAATTTTGAAAGAACTAAACAATTCCATAGGTGAGCTAAGCAGTCTAATAAATATCACTGGAGGGATATTTTTAAATGTCCTGACATCTCCTATGTTACTTTTCGACCCATAAATTAATTATATCTTTAGTAACCTTCATTATACTTAGATCTACAATAAAATTGCATCTAACTTTCCTGTACATCACGAGCTTTGATGTTAAACTAAAAAAGTCATCATTTTCCAACTAGCGCTACTTGCTGCCGTGAGAACGAGTAACAGATAGAACCCAGATGTACTCAATAATCCTAAGAGAATCCGCATCGTGACACGGATTGTGTGTACATTGGCAAAGGGGTTGTCAGCACGATGTCGGCTCGGCTCATCTAGTGTAGGTTTGTCATCAATCTGTTTCTCTGACCTACTTTCCACTATTGACATGGAGTATGGTTCAATTGTGCCCAAGCTAAACCCAGCTTCGCAACATAACAACTCTGTTCAACTTAGGTACAAGTAGAATTTATGCATAATGATGATAATATGAAGCAATAGTCTATCAAGTTTTGTATAAGAACTGCATTTATATGAAGCGTGGTCATCATAATAATTGCTACGTTTTTATATTGTGGTAATAACTTACTTGGGTAGATGCAATTTGAATTGGTGAATGCATCGTTAATGGTAAAAATTGACTGACTATGGATGGATAATTTTTTGAGAAAACTACGATTTAATATTTTAGAATGTTGGTCAACAACAGATCACTAAATGTTACGGTTCAAAAATTATTTATTTCTCAAAGATTAGATAAATTACTTAAACGAGAAACAAACGTTACAAACTGACTATAAGTACATTAAGGCCAGAGTTGCAAAAGTACAATTAAAATTAAATGTTATAAATCTATAATGTACCCGCATAAAAATTACCGTTAAAAATATTTTGTGTACTCATCGGCCGGTTCGGGTCATGCGGTCTCCGAGCGCTTCGTTCATATTGTTGATCATTTGTTCATATTGAAACTTCATAATAATGTTCAAAACTAGCGTAAAGACAACGCAAAAGCTGCTAGATGCTAGTTAATTACCTCCACTATTAAATATTAATTAAAGAAAGCAAACCAGGTCAGGAAGAGCGAGTGTTTTCATATTTTTTGTTTACTCTAACTTCTCTATTACACAAGGCGAAGTTCAAACATGCGGTGCCGCCATAGCAAAGTTTTAATTCCATTTTGTTTCGCAGCGTTTACTCAATGAAATATACCTCCTTTAAAACAATCCAGTTTATATTAAACCCGACTGTGTTTAAAATGTGACAATTATAATAATAATTAGTGGAATCTTCATTACTTTAACCTTGTGGCTATACACTTTAATTGTTAACAAATTACGGAAGCGTGTTTTCCCGGATAGTCACATCACGATGAGTGCGTTGAACCATAACTTCAAGGACCTACCATCTTGCGGATGTTTTCCGAGCTCGTACCTCTATAAGCAGAACGAAAATATAAAATTTACAAAAAGCGTTGGTTTATTCATACTTTTTTTTTACAACGTAAGTATAAATGATTAGCTGTCTCCCGCAGTTTCACCCAGGTGTTCCAGGGATGTAACATTTTCTCGGGATAAAAAATATCCTAGATTTTATTCCCGGGCATGTTCTATCTATGTGCCAAGTTTTGTCCAAATCCTTTTTAGATTAATGTATTTTAGAATATTTTAATTTCGAGCTCAGTTCGCCTCTATCGTTCTTTGCGATGCTCAACAGGGTTCTTAGAGTAATATTACTTACTGTAAAGTATATAACGTTATAATAACGGTATAACTTTGTTCTAACAAACAAACTAACAAACGTCCGTCCTCACAAAATATTGCCTTTATATTATAATATTGTAGATACTTTTTTATTTTTAAATTAGTTACGTTATATACTTTATAGTAAGTAAGTAATATTACTCCAAGAACCCTGTTGAGCATCGCAAAGTAGGATAGAGGCGAACTGAGCTTGAAATTAAAATATTCTAAAATACATTAATCTTAAAAGGATTTGGATAAAATACCTATCTTAATATAGTAAATTACTTATTATTAAATATGATTTTCTACCTATATTTATTAGTTTCGTTTATATTATTATGATGCATATATATATAAAATAAAATTTTGAGATCAGTGTTGTTTTCGACTTACAGATATTTTCTTATTTATTAAATGCTTTCTTTAGTTAGCACATATTGCTATAATAATGGTTGAGTTGTACCATATAATCCCACCATGATAAGACCACTATGATGTGGTCTAAAAGCCCACAAAGCAGTTCCCTCCAAAATTGACTCTCAAGTGTATCGGTCGGAACACACCTGCCGTGCTATTCACAAACCAAACTCGCCGTGTGAACACGTGGATAACTGACCTCTCGCTTAATTGCGGAGTCGAGAGAGAGAGACAGGGAATAGTCACTGTGTGAATTCATCGTCGAGTTTGATTGCAGAATATCGCATAATTTTTTTAGATGAATCATTTCATCGGAAAGAATATTCAGTATACTAAAGCTAAGATTCGCCAAACTGCATAACAGTTTGTTGGCGAATATAGTGCACTCTCTTAAATAATAATTAATTAGCCTATGTCTATTTAGTTCAATATTACATTACTCGCAATTTATAATAAGCCGTATAGAAATCCTATTGATATTATAAAAGCGAAAGTATGTTAGAATGGATAAATGGGTGTTTGTTACTCTTTCATGCCAAGCTATTAAATCGTTTTGGATGAAACTTGGCACATAGATAAAGCATGCCATAAAATGTGGTATATTTTTCATCCAAGGAAGATTTTACATCCCTCGGGGACGCGGGTACAACCGCAGGGGGAGTTAGTTCAGTAATATTTTAACGCTATATAGAAACATGGTCCATTAAAACTGTTTATTATAAGTTTATCATTTGGAGAGGTGTGTACAAGGGCCGTCAGAGACCAGCAGCAAGCTCACGAGCTCTGTTGCGACACTCGCGCACACGGCATGTAGCTAGGGCTATCATTAACGAGAGTTCTCAAAAATCTTCATTTTCATGACCGATTTTGGAATTAAAATTCAGTCTGATAATAAAGGTGCCTCCGGTGATCTTATTTCAATATTGAGCTATAAACAAGGGAGAGCCAGGAGTCTCCTAGGTCTTCATAGCACAGGGAAACCTAGTTTGGACTCCTGTCTCCCGCAGCTAAATATAGGTACCGGTTTTAAAAAAAAAAATGTTGTATTTTTTATTTGGGTGAATATAAACAATTTTTTATTTATTTATATATAAACGTACAAGTTCTGTTCTCTTTCGAGGTTGGGAAATAAGGACATGCTAATTCAACACTAAAGATTTTCACCAATTCGCATATGGCTCAACATAATTACCTCTTACTAATTAAAGGAGGCTCAGGTTTCTTCAGTGACTGCGTATATGAGCGTAATGTAAGTACACTGCAACCATTGTACTATCTTAGGACAACAATTAAAACTGTGCAATGAGAGGCTGTTGAAAATTATGATGAAGACTAATTGCTTTTTTTTGCATGGTCACCACAATATTAGTAATGTTTATTAGAGGTCGCACAATGGCCCATTCAAGAGGCTAAGTGCGGAGGAAGCCCTGTATAACTAACTAACTAATGTTTATTAGAGAAGGAGCTAAAAAGCTTAAAGCAAAACCCTGGTGTATGGTAGCCCTACACAGCACACGACTTCGGCGCTAACTAGCGAGGATGACACAGATCACACCGCACGGCGCAAGTCCGACATACGCCATCACGGATTTTCAATTCGATGTACAAAGTTTGATGTATTGTTACTCTGTACAGACTAATGACGTTCATGAAACTGTGGATTTGATTTATTTTGGGAATATGAGCTGAGATTTATATGATGTTGAAGGTATGATGTAACGATGGATATTTGTTTCATATCTACCGGTAAAAGTTTAGTAAATACACATAATAATGTGAATAAAAAAGCGGACAAGTCCGAGTTTGACTCGCGCACCGAGGGTTACGGCAAGCTTTTGTGTAGATAGTTCATTCATATTATATACTTTGCTATTTTAAAATTACTCCCTCATGTATAAGTCACAAAAAAAATTCAAAGCGTAAATTATAAGTTATCGAAAAAAAATCATGTGATATAAAAATAAAGTAACGATTTTCGTTTTGGGGTACGGAACCCTAAAAACAAACAACCAGCCAAGTAAGAAAGCTATTAATAGAATACAACATAAAATGTGTTGTATGAAATAAATTGCCTATAGGCATTTGACTGGTATCTATTGAAGTAATAACTCTATCATCATGAATCAATTCTAACAATGTATTCTAGTAATTTCATAAAAGATTACGGGAATTTTACTACCGTATACTCGTATATGTTCAAGTTTTATTGAAATTCGACCTAGATTGACCTCAGGCCAGAAAGTCGTAATTTAACTTTGCAAAGGAGTGCGAGGTCCTGCTGCGCGGGCGCATCGCGGCGACCGATGCGCCGAGACGGGTAACTGCATCCGCGACACTCGGCAGATGCACGAAACTAAACGCAAACCCACGACACGCGTGAACCACTCTTACATTATATCGATATCACGCTCACTATTTCGAATCTGCCTATATAAACTCGAGCTATTCAAATTCAATATATTCAAAAGCAAAACCTTATTCAAGGAACACATCCTCTCAGTCTCCAAAAGTATTAAATTGTCACACAGGATTTCATGCGATCTTTCCAGAAATGATTCTAGTGAGTGCTTAGTAACAATTCATTTTGTGCAGATTTTCTTTTATTTTGGTTTTAATTGTTATTTTTTTATATTTCAGCATATTATTTGGTTTATCGCGTTTGCGTGGTCGACGAGCAAATGTGAACCTCCAGTAAATAGCTATCTACCTCCATCAAACGGTGCTGGAAGACCGGCCTCTCAATACGGACCCCCTGGAAATGGTAACAGCGGGTCTTTCGGAGGCAATGGTCGTTCAAGAAGTGGTCCTCCAGATAGTTACTCTCCTCCGGGACAATCAGGACAACAAATAGATACTCAATATGGGCCTCCTTCTTCAAGAGGATTCGGACAGGGGTCTTCGGGTCCATCTCAAGGTGGTTTTGGATCCCCAGCGCAAGGCGGTTTTAATCAAGGACAAGGCAACAATCAGTCACCCAGTTCTCTATATGGAACTCCAGGTCCAAACAGTGGTGCTTCCAGGTCACCAGGAAATCAATCACCTTTCGGTAGCAATGGCAGATCTGGTAATAGAGGAAGTCCACAATCAACTTATGGTGCTCCAAATAGCGGTTCTGGGTCTGGTAATGGGAATGGTGGTTTTGGACAAAATGGTGGAGGATTTGATCAAGGACCTGACAGTTCTTATGGCCCTCCAGCAACTGGAAATGGTTTAGGGTCTGGAGGTCAATCTAACCGACCTGGATCTCAAAGAGCACCGGACTCCTCGTACTTATCACCTAATAATGGTGGCTCTTCAGGGGGATTCAATGGAAGACAGTCTAATGGATCACCATCTTCATCGTATGGAATGCCTAGTTTCGGTGGTGGTGCTGGAGGTAAAAATTCTAATGTTGGAGGCACAAACTCTGGCGAAGGCGAATCCGATGTGAGACCAATAAAATTTTAATACAATGTACATATTTTATGCAATAATGATAGCGCCTGCAGGCTGCATATTGAATCCGTAGTAAACCGTTTATTTAAATGTGAAAGTAAAATATGTAAATTGTATTATATATTCCAGGAGCCAGCTAAATATGAATTTAGCTATGAGGTGGATGACGCGGAGACAGGTACTAAATTTGGTCATTCGGAACAACGCGATGGCGACCTGGCCACTGGGGAGTATAACGTAGTCCTGCCCGATGGCAGGAAGCAGGTTGTCGAGTACGAGGCCGGCCTGGAGGGATACAAGCCTCAAATACGATACGAGGGTTTGTTTATTAAATTGGTTCTCGCACGACACCTGCAATTAAGGCTTTAGGCAACAATTCCCAACTTGATCTGTGTTTAATAAATAGTTCTAAATGCCTAAAATCTTACTTAGTTGTTTTTCGGATTATTTTGAGTTTATTGTGTTAGCGGGTATTTGGAATGGCTCATAAAACTGGAATTGTCTCTCTCGTATTTGTTCGCTTTTAAATTATATTTTTTTGATGATTTTATAATTGCTGTTTTGTTTTAGGTGGCACAGGAGGCGGATCTGGCTTTGGACGTGGTAAAATATCCTTTCCTAATATTTAAAATACTCATTTTTTTACCTATCTTAAAAAATTCGGATGAATAATTTAAAAGTTGGTTTCTTACTTCAAATATCTACGACAGTTATTTTTTTACCAAAATTATTATTGCATCGTAACGACGTTTTTTTTTAATCGAAAATAAATAACAAATATTTTATTTTGTTAAAGGCAATGGGCAAGGTGGAGGCTCAGGAGGTCCAGGGGGAAGATTCCCAGGAAGCGGTGGTGATGATGGTTACCCAGCATCAGGACAAGGCCAATCAGGAAGCTCAGGACGCTACCAAGATGGAAATAGCTTTGGGCAAAACGACGCGTCAGGCCAAGGATACCCAAGTGGAGGACCTAGTCGAGGTGGAAATGGACAAGGTTCACGCGGTCATCCAAATGGTAACTCCGGCCAGAATGGCTTTGGTCAGGGCTATCCATCGGGACCAAATGGTGGTAATGGAGGAGAAGACTTAAATGGTGGAGGACAAGGAAGCAATGGCTACCCTAGAGGTGGTCCTCAAAGTGGCTACAGGGGTGGTAACGGAGGATCAAATGGCGGTGGTGGTTCAAACGGCAATGGTAATGGATATCCAAGTGGTGGACCAAACGGACCTCGAGGCAGCGGATACTGATCATAACAAATAAAACGACGATTTCAACTCTTAGTAATAATACCGCATTATTAATCTCGCGGTAAATACCTACCTATTTTAGTTAGTTGCTGTGTACCTGGATAATGAATTATTGTAAATAAATATTAAAACAAAAATCACAGTATTTTATTTCACAATATAATAACAAAGCTATTGTCACATTTTTGTCTTTGGAAATAAATCATTCTATTATTTTTCTAACATTCAGTGATTTTATAAATTCACAAATAAAAAAATTCACAGAAAAAAAATTTTTATATCACTACTTTATAAACATTTTAAATGCTTAGTAAATCAGGATGCTTAAAAATACTACCACAAAAATATTTGAATTTATTACTTTCCTTATGATCGCTTATAATATTTATATACACAACGCATATTAAACTTAAATCTATGTCATAATATTTGACAACAAATGTTATTGGAAAATCCATTATTTAGTTTACATCATATTACATTATCTTAGTGCGTATTTAAATTATACTTGCAATGTGTGAATAAACGATTAAAAAAATTGTTAGTATCTATATCTAGACTACAATAATAGTGGAATTTTAAACCTAAATAATCATTATTTCGATGAATATATTCGGTGTGACCCTTTCCAGGAAAGGTGTCACCAGGATTCCTGTTAAAATTTCACGATTATGATATCCAATACCATGCAGAGCTAAATTGTTTCTCACTAAAAAAATCACGTTTTGACCACAAAATACTTGTAATGCGATCCGTGAAATAACACGCTAGTGAAAAAATATAGCAGTGTCGACCACCTTGTCGAAATGCAACTCTTCAAATTAACTTCTTAGAGGACAACCAATAGCAAGAAAATTGGCAGTAATGATAACACCGAAGGATTAAACGAAACCGCAAAATCTAGAAAAGAAAAAAAAACCGTTATGTCAAAATCATACAAACTACGTACTTTATTTTGAAACGAAAAAAAAAAATGCATTATGTAAATACTTATTTCATCAAAAGTACATATTATATTCGAAATTTAACTCACCTTTATCGTAAATAGGCTCTGGAGGATTCGGATGATTTGTTTCAAAAGGATAAAGTACCGCCAAATTGTGCGCAGAAATCGTTTCCCTCTGGTATAAAGGCGCTATTGTCGCTTGACACTGAAAAAAGAGCATTTCCATAACCAGCTTGAATTATATAACTCTACATGCCGCACTCGCTCAACTCACTCGGGCCCCGGAATGAAAGGACAAACAATCTAACAATCGCATGTATACGTAATATAGGTTAACGTTTGGATTTGTTCCAAACAATATCCAACAAAAGTCCCGATGATTGGTTTTAAAAACCATGCAAATATGTATGGGACACAAAAGGATAACTTAGGATAGTTTAAAAGGTATATTATTGACAGAAATAATATAATTCTTAATGCAGAGTTCGTGTGGACGTATACTCCCTTACCTATTTCTGCCATGCACTTGTTTTGTTGCGTTCGGTTAAAAAGATAAGGGGACCGGTGGAATTGCACATGAGACTTGACATCTTCACGTCTCAAGGTCTTGCACTTGCATAGGCGGCGGTGACTTTTTACCATCAGGTGGACCGTCCGAGCATAAAAAGAAACTTAGATACAAACCTTAAATTTAATGACGCCATTAATGAACTGACTCGGCACGATACTAAACATAAGCTGTGAGGTGGTTTCGACAGCGTCACGTCGCTCCACCAACGCCCGCTCCCACGGCCCTCGGACGTATGCCAGAGGAGCTAGCTTATCGTTGATCAGCCATTTGATGTTAGCCGCCGGTCGTGATGGCGGAGAAGTGCAGTTCAATGCTACAATGTCATCGATGAAGTATTCCTCTTGTTGCCCGGTTATGCGAGGACCTCTGTCTGGGAGAACTGCGGAAAATAGAGTGGAGATATTAAATTCAAAACGATTTATTTACTTTTGGACCCTAGAAGGGAACTTAATAAGGTCAAAGTGCAGAGTTCAAGTCACTCATAGGATTCATAGGATTATGACATTTGCATCGGCTTATTTTATATAGAGTACATTCTAAGTAGGAGATAAATAAAATAAAAATAAATAAATATCTAGAGACATTCTTTTTACACAGGGCCATCTGGTCCCAAACTAAGCAGAGTTTGTACTATGGAAACCAGACTACATACATACAACAAAATACATTATACAACTCTTTTAAATACACACATATATAAATATTTACTTTCAGATACAAAATAAACAGATATATTCAAGCACACAAATTTTTGTCTTGGGTGGGAATCGAACCCACGAATTCCGGCGTGGCAGTCAAGTATCTAACCACCAAGCCAACTGACCCGTCTTATACAGCAATGTAACGCGGTTAAAATAGTGGAGCTAAACTAGCTTTCCACTATCCTTTTGAGTATAGGAAACATTTAATTTATTTCCTACTAGCTTCCAACTAACGGTTCGTCGTTGACAAACTGACAGAAAGAATTCCTTTCGCATTTATAATATAAGTAGCAGGATAGGTTACGAATACGGCTTGATTTGACGTCAACCACTCGGACGTTGTCAGACCCTTTTGCCCGGATGGCTTTTAGCAATTAAAACACACAGGCTATATACGTATTGGATATACTCACGGTGTATTTTAACATACTTCTGACTGTAAGCTGTAGTGAACTGCGGCGCTTCTCCCGACACTTCGCAACGGTACATGCCGGCTGATGCACGCGTCAAGTGCACTAAAGCCACCTCAGTGCTGGACGAACGAGCCTCCTGAAATATACACCACACTTTGAATGCATCATGTCGAAAATAAAAATGTACAGTGGATACGTGAGGTGGCTGCAAATCGAGAATGTGCATGTTTATGCGAACTGTTAGGGATAGCGAAGTCTAGTGTGAAGTCTGGTGCTATGAATTTTCGAAACGGAGTTCTCAAGTATGTCACATCGCGAATTTAAAGTCGTTTTAGGTTTTGACAGAGCAGCTCGACCGTCGTAAATTGTATTTATAGACGTAGATTTTTGATGTAACATTGAATTTTCTGTCAAAATGTACATAAATCCAAAGTATTGAAGCATAATATTAATTTTGGACGTAAATCCAACAAATTGTTTCTCATAACTAAAACTATTTTTATTATAAATCGCCATATTGCTAACGATAAAATTTCTTTGATACATTCGAGTCGGTGAGGTCATGGCATCGCTCCCATGTGTTGTTCTATGAAATCCGACACATTTGGCTTATGAAAATATTTTACATAACAAATATTGAATAATGTTTTTCAAGACACTATTTATATTCTACTCATATTTTCTCTAAACAAAACATAACTTAAGTCGATCTTAAGAATAGTGATGCTTTCTATCAGTGAATTAATCAAAGTCGAATCCGTAGCTCCAGGGTTGTAATCTACAAACAAACAACCTACAATACAATCTTACCTCTTTGTAATATAGATTAACTATAGACGATTACCATTTTACCACATATCGATGTCAATACATACATCATTCGAGTGAGTCATTGTGCAAGTGCTAATGTACATTTGTTCTGATAGTCGATAGGGTAAAATACTGCCATAGGGTTTATAATGAAACAGCAAAACGAGGGGCATTGAGTTGTTCATTATAAAAACCCCAATCGAAACCACCCCCCTAATGTAGTTTTTTATAAAACCTGGCTGACTCAGTAGGTAGGTAAATACCCCTATTGCAAATTCAGCAACGCCTTGAGTAATCATTTTATTATAAGAACCAAATATAAAACACGCGGCATAATGTAGGGTTAGGTACCTACTCCAAAACAATAAAGAAGTAGGTACTCCAAGCTTGTATTATAGTAGACTAGCTGTCCCTGAGCTTCGGCAGCATCCCCGAGGGATGTAACTTTTCCCCGGACAAAAAATATCCTTCATGTTAATCCAGGCTAAAGACTATCTATTTGGCAAGTTTCATCGTTGTTTTTTCGTGAAAGGGTATCAAATAGCTATTCTTCAAACTTTCACATTTCTAATATTAATAGGATATAATAAATAAATATATAAAAATAAAAGTACTGCCTATGCGACAGCGTGAAAAGCTTTTGGCTTTCGAAAGGAACTTCATTACACATTCATTGAATTAAGGTCTCATTTTCTCGAATCTCTTTACCCGTGGGGCACCAGATAAGCCAAGGAATGGCTTTATTGATTCGTCTACGGCCCACGTTTCCCAGTCATATTCAATGAAGTTTATTACTACATAGTAGTTCAATTTTTCTTTTTTTATGCTAAATAAGCCAGCTGATAAACGGGCAGACGCTCCACCTGATGGAAAGTGGTCACCGTCGCCAAAAGACATTTGCAACACCAGGGTCATTGCCAATGCCTTGTTTTGTCTCATATACCTGTTATTTAGCCTTTAAACCTTTCATTCCGAAACACGGTAATGCAAGTGCACACATGCTTCCCGGAGGAAATGGAAAAGGTAGTAAGTACTTCCCCGTAAAAACTCTGCACGAACTCTACTACTTCTAAAACCTGGCTTCCCCACTGCCCGAACTAAGCTAAAAGAAACCATATTGCTGTCTCTTAAAGTTGAAGTCAAAGTTCTACATTTGCTAAGCCGGTCGGTATGAGCCTTTATATATGGATCTGAAGATTAGTTACATACATCAACATCAATCCCAGCAAAAGGAAAGGACCGAACGTGTGGATCGTTCTTTGGCACGTAGCGGTAGAACTCGCGGTTGTCTTTGTACCACTTGACAGAGTACAGGGTGTCTCCTTCCATGTCGAACTGGCATCCCAAGAGCGCACTCCCGCCTTCTCGCTCGTGAGTCGGCACTCTTAACTCCAGGAGACGAACGCTTTTCACGGTATCTGAATTGGAATAAAAGGGTTCTAGGAGGTATATTAATCAAATTGTGTACCTATCTATACATCATACATCCTGGGATATTCATTACACACGGCCACCTGATCCCAAACTAAGCAGAGCTTGTACTATGGAAGCCAGATAACTAATATACTACTTTTTTTTTCCAAATACATACTTATATAGATATTAACATCCAGACACAGAACACACAGACATGTTTATGCATACAAATGTTTGTCCTGGATGGGAATCGAACCCGCGAACTTCGACTTGGCAGTCAGTGTCGCTAACCACCAAGCCAACTGGCCTGTATCTAATTAAACATTGTAAATTATGTTGGAGTGACGCTGAAAACTGAAAAGGAACAAAGTGCATGTTTTGTGATGATGCAAGTAAGGGATTTCACATTTAGGACAAGAATAGGGCCTTAATGTCAAAGTTTTAATAGGCCCTAATCATAAATAGCATTAAAATATATTAAAATAAGACTTAATATAGAACAATTTTGTAAGACATGTGCGTTGGTAGTGGTAGGATTCGGTGAAATTCCAAATTAGTTCGTTGTTAGTAGTCTATATCTATCTAGATTTATTTCTGTATCAACAGTGGGGGCAACCTAAATACGTATAGTCTTCTCTTTTAAATGTCAAAAGGCTTAGCCATATTGGGCACATTTTTTTAAACTTTTTTTTATTCAATGTCAATTGCGTATTTTTTCTTCGTCTGTACCATTCATATTTACCAACTTTACACTTATGGGAAAATATAATACTAAATTAAACCTATCACTATGTATGACATTTTACGGAACTACTAAATTATTACCAGGTAATACACATTAAAGGATACAGATTATAAAAGTCGTGGAGTAAATTGTGACATGGAGTTTGGAACGCATTGCTTACAAACACCGATCCATTTCTTTTTATGTCAGCGCACGTATTTAACATAATAGAAATTTTCCAGATTATTCTTTAGTTCTTAAAGGAATATAAAAGTATCGTGGTCATCACTACATAGTATAAAACAAAGTCGCTTTCTCTGTCCCTATATCCCTATGTATGCTGAAATCTTTACTATGCAACGGATTTTGATGCGGTTTTTTTAAATAGATAAAGTGATTGAAGAGGAAAGTTTTATGTATTAGTATCTACATTGCACCCGAGCGAAGCCGGGGCGAGTCACTAGTTTATTTTAAAACACGAGTAATTTATAAAATATCAAAATAACAGCTGATGATCTCATTAACTGGACATCCACTTTCCGAACAAAGGTTATAATATGATTCGAATTTATACTTATTGTTAATATATAAAAGTGATTATCTGTACTCTCTGTAAATTGCATTCCCATATAATGATTTGCATAATTATGTTTTACAAATGATTATTTTCATTGCACTATCGGACTAGATATTGCATGCGTGTGAATTGTAAGTTGACTATTCAAAAGGCAATTTAAACGAGCAATTGAGCAACAGCAATCTATAAACAATTTATATTTGTCACTTTACCGTGATTCCACAGCAATATTAAAAGTAATATCGCGCCTTTATACATTTTTTGATATTATAAAGTGTTTCTGTTCTGAAAATCTGCACATCGATTGCCACACTTCACTTCGATGCTGCTTTCATTTTCACAACACTCACTTCACAGTAGATTAAGAGGTAAGTATTCAATTCACTTTTATCAATAAATCACTGACTGGGAAAAGCTTTGAGACAATCAATAACAATTGTGTATCCTTTGAATTCAGTTAAAATCTGCCGTTTGCGGTGGTATCGAAATAGGACAGTGAAATTCTGCCGAGACGGTTCTAAATTTAAAACTGATGGCGAGTGTCGCACGCATGCGCGTTAGTCGCAAACTACTGCCAATGTCAAAATGATTGCGTGCAGCTGATTAATTTCGTGAATTTATGTAAAATAAAACACGCGTGGATTTTTCCCCCGAACGTACATTTCTTTGTAAGACTAGTGGTGCTACATGGCGCACTCGCCGGTTGGTATTAATTAACTTTATCAAACTTGCTGATCCTATTCATGATAATATTGAGACATTAATAAGATTGATATATCACTAGACGGTAAGATATAATATGCGGTAACCTAAAAAGTTTTTAAAAGTGGTTCTAAGTTTTAAATAGGAGCAATGCTGGGAAATCTATGAGGAAAAGGAAAAAAGGAGAAAAGACGCGGTTACACTAAAATAAATGCACAGAATAAGCATTTATTCTCCACGATGCTCACTGATATCTAAATACATATCAACTCGCCAGAAGAAGTTGCAATGTGAAACAGCGGTATACAAACAAACATTCTATCCCTTTGTAATTTCTTAGAAATACAGTGGAAGGTGCCCACGGTGACTCGGTCATGTGGTATGGTCATAGCATGTCGTTTGATGAATAATTAGATAATTGCAGCCACACACGGTAATGACTCACCAAGGTACCTACCGCTATTATGCACTTACGTTTAGTAGCGTGAAAAAAATTAAAACATGTTTTACTTACGACTGATTACCTCCTCATTTAAATTGCTATATGAAGTATATTTCAAATGAAACTATTTAAGTGTTTTAAATGGTTTTGAAGTGAAAAACCATAGAGGTAATAAAAATAAAGTTTTAATTATGTAGTAACAAGTTGTATGGTAATTGAATCGGTAATTTAAAATGTGGGCTACTTTTTTGTTTCTTCACACAGTTTTTAGAGTTCCGTACTCGAAGGGTAAAACGGGATCCTACTACAAAGACTCCGCTGTCCGTCTGTCTGTCTGTCCGTCTGTCACCAGGCTATATCTCATGAACCGTGATAGTAAGACAGTTGAAATTTTTACAGATAATGTATTTCTGTTGCCACTATAACAACAGAATAAAATAAATATTTAAGGGGCTCCCATACAAAAAACATGATGTTTTTGCCGTTTTTATTTTATAATCGTAATGTGTATTTTTAATATATTTTGTGGTAAAAACCACAATTATAAAATTATTGAGAATCTGCCCACTTGTGAGAGGATAAAGGGCGTGAGGAAATGAAGATATGTACAATGTATTTCTTGTTATCCGTGTTTATTATATCTTTATTTATTTAGGTCTATAAGGTCAAGCATAGAGTATTGAGGCTAGACTTTAATCCAAACACGTCTATACACAGTATTACTAACAGAAAGTCACATTTTTATAAATCTATATATATAAAAATGAATCCCTATTTTCCTTGGTCACGGCATCACGCGTGAACGGCTGGACCGATTTCGCTAATTCTGTTTTTGTTGTGTTTGTTATTGTTAGTAGATGGTTCTTATGAAAAAAAACATTAGAAAATTGCTCGGAAATTTAGAAAATTAATGTAACCTGTTTGACATTATTGTCAGTCGTTTGCAGAATGGGCGCTGCAAATATCGTTTAACATAAAGACATGGGTCGGAATAATATTTATAATTTTTATATAATTAAGTGCACATTTCACAGTCGATTCAATCGGAAGACCCGAATTAATTATTCATAGTTAAGACAGGACAACGTCTGTCGGGTCAGCTAGTATAATATAAAGGTGTTTATCAAAATTATGAAGGAACATTAAAATTATACTATAGGTATAGAAAATACATTGAGAAGGCAATACTAGAGAACATCTGTTAGTCTTTTTTTTAAACAGTCCTGTTTAGTCATACTTCATTTTCATTAATCATATCTATACTTATCGTTAGTCTTATCCGGCGTAGTTTTGAACTCGTATTTTTAAGCTTGGTTCACTACGGAGTTTTAAAAGATGACAACACTAAAGAATTGCATCGCCGGGAATACTTAAGGGTGGATATACATATGCACAGGCATCCTTTTGGTCCATGCAGTAGACAATGGCAGCAAATTGGCAATTGTATTACCCTAGCCCAAGCATTGAGGATAAAATAGCTGTTGATTAAAAAAACGTAGCCCCTTTTTGTGTTGTACATTACAACAGCAAATTATAGCGAAATTCCTTTTATTGAACTATTCGACGTAGCGTCAAGTCAGTGGTAAAGCGCTGAACTTATTTTCTATACCCCATTACTGTCTCTCTTGAGAAGTTTTATACTTAACCGTGAGATGTCGCTATTGTAGCGATAACGTTTGCATTTCGATACGCATTATAATGTAGTTGTACGATACTTCCGTTTGCAAACTAGCTAATTTTGTTAACAAATAACAACCTATAATTAAATATACCTTCATTAGTCAGTAAGCCTAAGTAAACAAACTAGAAAGCCTAAACCTAAACAAATGACAGTTAACCTTTTAACATTATTTTGTATCGTTAATCTTTCCGACAGACAGGGACAGCTCCTGAATAGTTTAGAGAAACTGTAAGATAAAAGATGGCCAGGTTTTGTACTCATCGTTTGGTAGAATACCTACTTAAATTATCATTTAGCACCTACCTATTAGCATTCATCTCGTATTCTACCCGTATCTATATTGATTGAATATGTAAAATGATGAACCACGACAGTCCTAAAGTATCTCTCTCAACATAATTTAATCTTAATATCCAACTGATTCCACATCGAGGACGAATTAGTCCAAGGCGACCTTCAAAGAGACTGATCAAGATTTACTTCAGCAAAAAGCCGATGGTGAATGCGTAGTTTCTTAAGTTCTGATCTGAGACGAAGCCTAAACCATCACTGTATAATTTACGCAGTCCCTTTCCGCATCCCACAAACAACAAGAAAAATAACAGACCTACTTAAAAGGGATTTATGGAGTATTAAGTGGGGTAGACAGAAGCAAACACACGCTTAGGTAAAATACGTATGCAAATTAAAACCCTACATCAGGTTTGAGTACACTAAACAAGTAGTTAGAACCGACCAGTGAATTTGTCTAATTTTGTGACGTGAGCAAAGCCAGCGAATTCTCAATTAATGTCGAGATGTGGTATATGTAAGGTACAGGAAACACGGACACAAATAAGTGTATTTGCGAACATTTAATATTCGCTTGGAGGCGGTGTTAATTAAGCCGGGTTAGCCGGGTCCGGGTCGAACCCATTGCCCGCGCCCTCGCCTCAGCCTCGCTCCAATAAAAGAAACAAAACACATGCGCATCTAACCTACTAATGATGTGGTATACAATACATTTTATAAACGTTTTGTAAAGTCTATTTATACTGAGGGAAACAGTTCTTAGTTGCGCTGATTGTTATACACTATCTGCGGTTTAAGTTCCACCCGAGTTCCAAAAGGGAATTAACGTTTTCCCAGAATAGTATTCAACCTTGTATCGATTGAATCCAATGTTTGATTCAAACCACTAGCCACTCTATATGAACTTACGTACAAACATACACACAAACTTTTCATTTCATGCTGCCGTAAATGAATACTGCCGTGTACCTTGCCAGTAGAGATCATTATTTTCATTAATGATGTCTTAATAAAAGTACAAATAATAAAGCCGCCAATACCTGCTTTCGTTATTGCGAAAAATTCCAAGACTGTAATTATCAATTGAGTCTGAATTTACTGTTTCAAATTTCGATACGATATTTTCCTTGTAATATATTTGTACAATTATTTGAAACTCAATATATATTTTTTTACAATTTTTTGAAAGTACACAGCATCGAATTGAAATTCAGTTCAGTTATAAAACTTGTATGACCGCGTTTAGTCATAAAGCACCATATCAAGCAACTTAGGGTTATAAACTCCACTCAATGGTACTTTATGTACCGCTAGTATATAAATGTATATGTATTTTCTTTCAAGTTTCTGGATATATGAAAATAATTTTACAGGTTTCGCTAACTACGAGGTACAGGTAATAATCAAATAAAAAAAATAATTAAAAAGCTATTCCTTCGAGTCAGTAGGTACAAATTGGTGATCTACGTTGTATTTTAGTATCTGTCATATTTTACGGGATTGAAATCGAATAAGGAGCTTTACTGTATAATATATAATACGAACCATATTTGCACATAAAACTCAATAATGTAACAAGGTTTTTGCTAAAATGCTAAATAAGTGGTCGCCTATCCCATAGAATCATCGCAGCTTACAAATTAATTAAGACACTAGCGGTTCTCGCATTTAGGCTACAGTTCTACTTTACATCAGGTAGACTGCAGTCATCTGCTTTCTCAAATATATAAAAAAAAAAACTATATTTTTGTCACAAAGACCCTTGACGGCTAAACTAACTAACTTTAGTAGCATTGACTTTAATAACTCCTTATTGACCTACATTTAATAAATAGATTAGCCCATTGCGATCTGACACACACAAACCTCGCAGTGGTGATGCAAATTGCTCTTAAACGTTTAATCAGACTGTCGTTTCCAAATAAACAACACATATATAACAAAAGTAAAACCAAGACAAGCTAAAATCACGTTGGAGAAGACGATCGAGCAACCTGTTGCGCGACCGACGCAACTCAGGTGAAATAATTGGGACACTGGAACTACCTACACCGCACAGTCCCGCTTGACCGTTATAAGGCCAAATAAATCTCAATAAAGACACCTCACGTTGCTCACACGAATGAATGATTAAACGGAGGCGTTTCTTCATTTGTTTTCACTTTAGCTTGGACAATGGTGTGTAGTCTAGCCATACTAAAGGAAAATTACATCGCCCGTGGGAACTCGCACGAGTAAATCATCATTAGAGCCGCCCGCCGTGGCCGGGGGACACGCCTTGTCTTTATAAAAGATTCAACTTAGTACAAACGGGAAGGACGAGTAACGCCTGAGTTACTTCTTCGTTGTTCGCAAACAATTTTACACGCAGTAGATTCCATTTTGGTAACAGTTATTACGATTTTAATCATGGAATTCGGAAATTTGAATAATAACTCAGTTTAGCAATCTGGTAATTTTGTATGTCATTGTTGTCACAATCATACAGACTGAGACTGAATACTGGTCTTTATTGTATTTTTTGCGATAATCTATGTTTACTACCGCACGTTACGATTCGTTCACATTTGTGTTTCAGTTGACTGAACTCGTAGGCTAACAAGAATTGGGTAGTCGCTTTTCGTTTCAGTGTCCACTCCGCCATGGATAAGTAATAAAGCAAGAACTTGTCAAGAACTCCAAACGTCACAGAAGTTAATTTTAGTAGGTAGTTAGTATATTATTAAGTTGGAAACTTTAAATGCAGGACATTTATGAAACTGTAGACTGGCCGTGGCCGCAAAGTTTTGTTAATCAGAATAGCGGCGAGGCGGGTCAAACTAGTTAGAATTTTCACCTCAGTTATCCCTTGACATAGGGCAAATCGAGAATATTTTAAAATGATTCAATTTGCATAGGTTAATTGGTCACTTATTCTGGGAACTGCGGGTGTGGCCTGGGCTAGCGACTCTATTTAATTAAGATATTGAGATCATAACTAAATTAAATGGTTAACCCGCCTTTGTATTAAGAAGTAATCCCAAATAAATCTTAGTACTTAGTGGTTATGGTCAGAAGCTCAGAACTTAGGTATTTAGTAAAGTATAACTGTAGATTTTCTGTAATATTTACGTGGAATACGTACATTTTATTATTCAAATAATAGGGAGATGTTTGTGGACTTCTTAGCCTCCCTTTTTCCAGGTAAATTGAAAATACATTAAATAAATGTGATAAAAGCAATTTGCGGAAAAAAATATATTACAAGCTGTTGTCGATACATAATATACTAATGCTATTCCCGAGATTGTTAGTATCCTAAAAACTAAGCTCCATATAAGAAAATAGGCTAATTTGAGGGAAATAATACAAAAAATATTGCACATATAATTTAGTAATTGCTCTTAAGGGCGTATAGCACAAGCAAACAGCCATTAAACAAATTAACAACGTAGTATAATGTACATTACGGACGTGTAACACTCCTAGTAAAGTTTACTAGTTGTGTATATCAGGAGAGGCTCATCCATCTCACCGTCTGCAATAATGTTCTTTATAATATTGGTATTAGTGCTTGGTTTTGTTTGAAGGGCCTTGTGACCTTGTGCATATATTTATGGTGTTGGGTTGTTATTTATTAATATCGATTGTCATAAAAAATCGCATTTATGTTTCCTTTTATTTTTATCTATTTATATAAAAATGAATGTTTGTACCTACTCTCTTATATAATTTATCCGATACCGCTTTGTGAGCTATTCTACGCCGCTGAAGGCTCCTGACAAAAACCATAAAGCAAAGAATACCAAGAATATATTTTTTTTTCTAAAATAATGTTGCTTCATAAATAAATTTGTACTATCATAATATTATTGTACCTCTATATATAGGTTCTACCTGAAAACAAAGTGCAGCCCTTGATTATGTAAACTGTTCGTTTGTTACCTTTTTACGACTAAACGGCTAAACCGATCTTCATGGAGTTTGGTTTATGGTTTAACTTTAGCATATGAGGTATTTTCTTCCAAGCAACGAAGGTGAAATTGCGGGGTTGTTGCTAGTAAAGACATAATTAGAAAAAAATCCTTGTCATAATTTTGTTTTTGTCACTAAGTTTTGCGGGCAGATTGTGAATGTGTTGCCGACCTTCGTGAGCTCTTTTAATTACTCAAAGGTCTTACAATGTTCTACGGGTCTAATATAATAACGCATTTAGAATGCTGTTGGGACTACCACGATTCTGCAGCGCACATCTATGATCGCGGATTCACGTACGGGTTCGATGCTGACTGGTGCATGAAAACGGCCTCTCTGCTAGGAAGAGTCCGTGATAGTAGTAACCGAATTCTAAATATAATAGCAAATAAGGTGTATTGTCCTCCGATGTAGAAACATACACAGAGATCGAGAACCAATATTATTATTATTAAGCTTTATCATCTTTATTTTGTTTAATTTTTTATTTCGCTTGGAGAATTTCACTGCGAAACAAATATCTAAGGCGAAAAAATTGTGTCAGTTCCAACAATAGTCTTAGTAGGAGTTAGTAGAAGTTCATAGTGTAAATTTGGTTGAGTCGAGAATCGAAGTTTATCAGTCGAGTAACACAATACAAGCGTGAGTCATAGATATTCATTAATCTCGATTCAGATCGCGGTGGACAACTTCAATAAACTTACTTTGAGAATTCCGGAAGGCAACAAACAAACCAACTGGAGAATTAATCTGTTTCGGCAATTTGCCAAAGGTATTGTATTCCATAATTATTATTGTTTATTCTTTGTTTATCCTTTTTATGTTAGTAAGTTAGATCAAAGGAATTGGCAGGTAGGTTGGTCTCAAATTGAGTACAAAAAATCTAGTTTTAATATTAAAATATAAAGTATACTAAACGACCCACCCCGGTTTCGATCAGGTTTCATTTAGGAAAAAAATATGTGAAAATGTAATGTGACTCGGTACGTGAATGATTTTTTCGATAGTTATTAACCTTTAACTTGTTATTGTCTAAACATAAAATAATTTGGTTCTATTATATAAATAAAAGTTTATATTTAAAAACTATCTATCAGACGGTGAAAACCGCATCAAAATCCGTTGCGTGGTTTAGGAGGAGTTAGCGAATATACAGACACGCGGAAAGGGACTTAATAGCAATATATTTTTATCTTCAATCATATATCTTGTGCCTCCTATTGAATCATTTAGTATTGCACAAAAATATCATAATTTAAATTGTACTAATACATATTACTGCTACCCCTAGGTTGTCTGGAAGAAATCGCTTTAGCGATAAGACCGCCTATTTTGTAAACACTTGTTCTGTAATCCACTTGTTTATGTTACTCTTCTCCTGTTATGTGTTGTACAAATAAAGTATATTGTATTGTTTTTTTTTTTTTTTTTTTTTTTTTTTTTTTTTTTTTTTTTTTTTTTTTTTCCCCACAACTGCAAGCAGTCGGTATTTGTTTAAAGACGTTTCCCCGTCCTAAGACCCTTAGGAAGAGGGGATTGCAGCGTCTGTTGTTACAAAAATGGTGTCGCCCAACATTTTGCTAACGATGGATGTAGTGTGGATAGCAACCTGTTTCTGCATTATTGAAATGTCTATTTGGGCATCTAATATTTCACAATATTTGGTAAGGGACTTCGGGACAACAGCGGTAGCTCCTAAGACTATTGGTACGACTTGTGCTTTTGTTTTCCATAATCGGTTAACTTCTATTTTCAATGGCTGATATTTTCGAAGTTTTTCTACTTCTTTCTGAGTCATGTTGTGATCCATCGGTACTGTTACGTCTATTAGGTATGTCATGTTGGTCTGTTTGTCAATATAAATTAAATCCGGTCTATTATTTGAAACTGTTACATCAGTCTGAACTGGCATCTCCCACATAATCTTAGCTTCGTCGTTCTCTTTAACATGCGGTTGCTTAAGATGTTCTTCCCACCATACTTTTGTAGTTTCAAATTTGTGTTTTTTGAGGAGTGCCCAATAGACATATTGCACGATATTGTTATGACGCTTGGTATAGTAAGTGCCGGCTAGCTTTTCACATCCTGAGACAATATGGTTTACGGTCTCATCTTGTACTCGGCATAGCCTACACTTACCATCCACGGGTCTTTTCAGTATGTCTCTTTCGTGTTGCTTGGTCATCACAGCTTGATCTTGAATGGCGAATAGCTGTGATTCTATAGAGGGCGATACCGGTTGTTTTTTCAGCCAATTGAAAGATTTGACTCTGTCTGTACTAGGGTTTTCTAAAATTTTATTGAAGAATTGACCATGAAGGGGTTTGGATTTCCATCTACTTAGGCGATATTTATTGACTGCTGATTTTATTTCTTTATCCATGTAGTTGGTGTTTTCATGAAGTCCAATTTCGTTTAAATTTTCTTCTGCGTCTTTGAATATTGAGTACTTTTCTTTGTTTTTATCATGTGCTACAATACTTTTTATTATAAAATCGGTCTCTCTTTCTAAATAGCATTTGTATTTTATTATTTGGGTTTTGTGTAGCATCTCTATATTTACTAAACCTCTGCCTCCTTCTTCTACTGGTAGATACAGTCTCTCCACATCCGCTTTCTGTTGGTGTGCTTTCCCTATATTTAAAATTTTCCTAGTTTTTATATCTATTTTTCTTAAGTCATTTATTTTGTAGTTTATGATGCCGAAAGTATAAAGAAGAACCGGTACTGCGTACGTATTTATTGCGGTGATTAGTTTTCGTGATTTAAGGTATGAATTAGTTAGTTTCTTTATTCTTTTGATATACTCCTTGAGTTTGTTCTCCCTAATCTCTTTATGGTTTATTTTTCCTGTTTCACGTATTCCTAAATATTTGTAGCTTTCATCTGTTTGAAGGTGTTCAAACTTGTCTCCACATAGCAGAATGTGTTCTTCTCCCTCGTGTTCTCGCCTTCTGCCATTAACTAAATGTAATACGCTGCATTTGTTCAATCCAAAATTCATTCCTATATCGTTCGTAAATATTTCTGTACTATCTATCAGTATTTTAAGGTTATGTTTATTGTTAGCGTAGATTTTCAGATCATCCATATAGAGTAAGTGATTAATATTTGTGCTGTCTTTAAGTTTGTATCCTTTCCTATAGTATTTATTTAGTATTTGAGATATGGGATTGACACCTAAGCAGAACAAGAGTGGCGACAATGAATCACCTTGAAATATTCCACGTTTAATTGATATGGTATCTGTGGTAACAGAACGGTTTTCACCTTTGGCTGTCATGATCACTTTCCAGGAAGGCATTACCATCTGTAAGAATCTTTTGATAACACTCGGGCATCTGTACAGGTCTAACACTTTTAGTAGCCATTCGTGCGAGATGCTATCAAAAGCTTTTTGGTAATCGATCCATGCCATGCTTAAATTTTTTTGTGCATGGTGTGCATCTTCCAAAATTGCCTTATTCATCATTAAGTGATCTTTACAGCCGCGGGCTCCACGTCTGCACCCACGTTGTTCCGGAGCTATGATATTATTTTTGTCGCAGTGAGTGTAAAGTTCGTTAGCTATAACAGATGTGAGAAGCTTGTACAGGTTGGGTAGACATGCTATTGGTCGCCAGTTTTTAGGGTCTTCTGTGTTGTCGTCTTTGGGTATTAGAGTTACCTGTCCTGTTGTAAACCACTCTTCTATTTCTTCTTCCCCTTTTAGGACTCTTGTGTACAGGTTTGCTACATGTTCGTGCGCGCTTGTTAAATATTTGATGTAGTAATTTTGTATTTTATCTAATCCGGGTGATTTCCAGTTTTTTAATTTCTTAATTGCATATTTTACTTGATCAACGTTGATTGTCTCGAAATTGTGTACATCTGCTGTTATCTGCATATCCTCTTCTATGTCTTTTATCCATGCTGCTTCACTATTGTATGGTTTGGGAATTGACAATATTTCAGTCCAAAAGGTCTGTATGTTTTCTTTCGTCGGGAGTGTTTTTGGTATTTGTTGCGTTTTACTCAGGGTCCTATATAATTTACGTGGGTTTTCGCGAAAAAGTTGATTTTGGGTTTTTCTAGTGTTGATGTCATCGTATCGTTTGATCCTACCGGAGTAAACTTTAATTTTTTGTTTCATAATTTCTACAGTATTATCGTGCCCTATGTCATCTGTAACATTGTATTTGGTGTACAGTACGTCTTTAATCCGTATCATTCTTCTGGAATTGATTCCGTTTTTTATTTCGATCATTCTGCCAAGCTCTTTTCTAAAACCTTCCATTTTCTTTTGTATTCTTCTTTTCCACGGGGGATCTTTAACGGTTTTTATTCCTTCATTACCTATTGTATTATAAGGTTTTTGTTCATTTGCAATTATTAATGTTTTAGCGGAGGCGTATATAATATTACTAAGGTCTCTTAAGGTGGGTTTGGTAACTAAAATGGCTGGTAAAAAATTATTGATTGTTTTTAGATTTTTGTGAAATTCTGTGGTAAATTTAGGTTTTGGAAGAAACTGTCTGTCATCAATTGTAGTGTTTTCTATTACAGTGAGATTATTTTTTAGCTCTTGTATGATAGGGTCATTAATAGAACTTTGACTGTCTGGGATGTTAATGCTAAAATCTGTATTTACTCTTGTACCTATATTTATGTCATTATTTTGATCTAAGTCACGTGATACTATTGCATTTGTGCTTTGTGTGGCCCGGTTTTGTGAGCTTTGTGTATGTGTATTTAAAGTATATGTTTCAGTTAATTGTGTTACAATTGATGGGGAGATTTGTGAACGTGTGATTTGTGAATTTTCCACCGGTATATTCGTGTCGATCGTTTGCTCGGCCTTTTGTTTTATTTCCTCTAGTGTATGCCTTGGGATGACATTTCTTGATATTACACTTCGTGCCTGGGTAGATAAATAGTTTCCTTTAGCTATACCTATTTTTGGACTGAGAGGGTTTCTCTCCAGGAACAGGCGCTCCAACCTCTTCATATAACCTGGTCCTTCGGCTTTGGCCCTATAGTGACAGAAAATCAGTTCTAATAGTTCTTGGTTATTCCACTTTCTTCTCGTATCCCCATTTTCTTCTATTTGTGTACTGATCTCGTGAGCATTTGATAACGGTGTAATCATATGTCGATCTGTATCTGGTGTGATTTGTGTGATTTGTTCTTGTGGATTAACAACTTGTTCGGCTCGGCATCTTATTTCGTCTAATGTGTGGCATGGAATAATGTTTCTAGAGATTACACTTCGTGCCTGTGTCGATAAATAGTTTCCTTTTGCTATATGTAATTTTGGACTTTGTGGGTTTCTTTCTCGGAATAGACCTTCTAATCTCTTCATATAACCGGATCCTTCAGATTTGGCCTTAAAGTAACAAAACATTAGCTCTAGAAGTTCATCGTGGTTCCATGTTTTCCTTCCATCTCCTGTTTCCACGTTCTGTGAAGAGTTCGTAGTATTTATTATATTTGAAGCTTGACTCCGTTCTGTATTTATTGTATGTTGTGTTGAGGTTTGCGTTTGTATATGATTTATTTCTATTGCTCTTTGTTGTAAGTGTTGTAGTAGTTCTGTTGAGATTGCCTTTCTTTTAATTATACTTCGTGCTTGGGTGGAGAGTTGACTACCGGTGGCAGTATTTAATCTTGTATTGTGTGGGTTTCTGTCTCTAATTAACCGTTCTAGTCTTCTCATATATCCTGTACCTTCTTCTCTAGCTTTATAGTAACATATAATTAGCTCCTGTATTTCATCGTTTGACCACTTTCGTCTCATGTCATCATTATCAATAAACTGTGTTGTGGTCATAGCCGGAGTACCGGCAGAGTAAATGGGATCAAGCCTACTCTGCAAAGTATCCCCAGTGGGTTGAGTGTTATTGTGTTCGGCTGTAGCATTTGATTCGGGTTCCCCGACTCCCGCCCGCCTGTTCAGCGAGGAGTCACTGACGGCTTGCATGCTGTCATGGCCAGCGTCAGCACCAGACATGCCCCGGCGATTGCCCCCGGGTAGCGGCTCATTAGTCGCGTAGTCGGCTGTAGCATTAATTTCGGGTTCCCCGACTCCCGCCCGCCTGTTCAGCGAGGAGTCACTGACGGCTTGCATGCTGAGACGTCCAGCGTCAGCTCCAGACGTGCCCCGGCGATTACCCCCGAGCAGCGGCACTATACTCAAATTCCTAGATACTGAACCTTTCATGATGATGTCGAACTCCCGCAGATACTATTGCTCCGTTAGTCATTAGCTAAGTGATGAACCAAAAGTTCGCTAAAGTCCGCCCCCCACGTGGCATAGATGGTCATGCGCGGACGTGGAGATAGATTTATGGGGGGCTTATTGTATTGTATTGTATTGTATTGTATTGTATTGTATTGTATTGTATTGTATTGTATTGTATTGTATTGTATTGTATTGTATTGTATTAGGCTAAGCCTTTTGGAACAGTCACTTTCCGTAAATTGTCGGTGTCAGTAGTATCTACAAACTATTGATAAATAGGTACATGTAACTATATGAAGCATTGCAGAGTTTTGTTCTTCATAATATCTTATACCCCTGCCTGAAACTACATAGAGGCAAAAGCTAATCCATACAGTACACATACATAGTAGGTGGAGATATATTAAAATTAACAATGTCTGATGTGATTTTGAAGTATTTTAGCGTTAGTATGAGGCTTAAGTTATGTAGGTTACTTAGTTCTTGATCATGGTTTTTTTGGGCAAGTGACACATGCTAGTATGTATATAAGTTCTTTTGATTGAGTTTTATTTCATTTGTAATTTTTGTAATTTTAAATAGATAGGAAATAATTAGTTATTATTACTTGTGTATGTTGTGTTTGCCTGTAAGTGGATGTGCATCAAGTCTACTATTTTTGTTTGAAATATGTGTATGTGTGTCATCTGTTGGCAACCCTAATAAATATATAAATAAGCAAAATAACCTTTGGCGCACCATCACCTCATAACTACTGAACATATTGGGTTAAAACTGCTACCGTTTGACGCCGAAATTTTCTTAGATGGATATATATGCTATCTATATATAAATATTTTTAGCCATTAAGTAATAAGTTAAATTCCAAACTTGCTACTTACGCGGTGGCTTTTAATAAAACTTGCAAGCGCATTCACACTTAGCCTCTTGAGACTTAATGTAACAATAGTTAACTCTTACTAAGAACTTGGACAACGCTGTAATGAATTTATAAATGCATGCACATTTTTTTTATATATATATTTTTTTAAGTGAAAACTTCTAGAGGTGCGTTGGGCTTTTGAGATGGGAAGATAGAATTGAACTCGCAACACTGTCACTGCGACACCTCTGTTGACATATCTTTTTTTTTATTGGTTTATTTAACGTACTGTATAAAGCACTAAAACGTTCATGTAGCCACATAGCGCCTCAAGGGTTTGAAAATTGAATATGATTATATATATTTTTTAATTTTAATTTAATCTATCTATATATATTGGCCCCGTTTACACGAGAGTTGAGTTCAGGTTGAAATATATTGTTGAATATAGCTATATATAATATGAACATACGTACATACATATGTACATAACAATTGTGTATATACGTACAACATAGATACAGTCGGACCTCCCGAATTGCCACTTTTTTATTATTAAAACTAGTCTAGATTAGATAATCTCGGCTGGAATGCTATTTATAGTTTTATTTTGTCCTCTAACCTTTGTAATGGAGCATGCATTGTAAAAGGTCAATGTCCAACAGCTATAGGCTGGTGAATCATATTCCTGACATTATCATAGAAATATTGCCTTAAGAAATATAATGACTAGCTTTCTTTGTAGCTTTTCGTTTTCATTGTATGAGTTAAGCCTTTTTTTTAACAGGCCAGTTGGCTTGGTGGTTAACGCTCTGACTGCCAAACCGAAGGTCGCGGGTTCGATTCCCACCCAGGACAAACATTTGTGTGCATGAACATGTCTGTTTGTTCTGTGTCTGGGTGTAAATATCTATATAAGTATGTATTTAGAAAAAAAAAAACGTAGTATATGTAGTATATCAGTTATCTGGTTTCCATAGTACAAGCTCTGCTTAGTTTGGGACCAGATGGCCGTGTGTAAAGAATGTCCCAGGATATTTATTTATTTATAAAGCCTTTTTTATTTTATTTATCAAGGAAATGCAAACAACTACATCATGTGTACTTTTCATAGTAACCTAAGATATAATTAAAGTTGAGAATAATGCAGCCCAGTAAAATCCACATATAGATATTAAAAAATCAAAAGAGTAACTACACAGTAAGTAAATAAATAAATAAAAAACAATAAGTTAAAACCCAAGATACATAACCACTAATAATAACACAATGCAACCGTATAAGTACATATAAGATGGTAAATAATATTATTATTCATATAAAGTAGCCCCTAGTTTGATTTTTAACAGTCCTTCCAGCGAAGTTTATTGAACTTTAGGGTCATCGATTGAGTTTGTTTTGAATTCACACACAGAATAAATATCAATGCTAATAGTTGGAGAGATATAAGCCCCGATATCTGCCCTTTGGGTATCGTACAACAAAAGCGTGAGCCATTTCCAGGCATTTCCCTTTTAAATACGTTCCCTCGATTTCCTTATCGACAGGAGGGTTGCACTCGAGACGACAGACACGCTCTGTCGATGCACGCCGGGTGAAATACGCGAGGGGATTGTTTGATGACTCACACTATACCACATCGGAACTAATACGTGACTTTTACTACGAAACTTATAACGTACTTGTCTCACCCCGCGATGTTGCTCGCTTCCCGACGATCTTATATATGTATTTTCTTAAATTAAAATAATAAAATGTCCAGGGACATTCTTTACACACGACCCAAATCCCAAATTAAGCAGAGCTTGTGCTATGGAAACCAGATAACTGATATACTACTTTTTCTTTTATTTATCTAAATATATACTTATATAGAATTTATAGCCAAACAGACATGTTCATGCACACAAATGTTTGTCCTGGGTGGGAATCGAACCCGCGACCTTCGGCTCGGCAGTCAGGGTCGGCAAACATCTATCCAACTGGCCTGTATAGTTTTTTTATATACCACATGAGCCGACAAACAAGCATACGATTCACCTGATGGTAAGTGGTCACCGCCGCCTAAGGACATTTGCAGTACCAAAGCATCCCCAATGCGTTGTCGACCCTAAGGCGTGAAGTTGTCAAATCTCATGTACCTGTAATTTCACCGGCTCCCTTACCTTTCTAACTAAAACACAGTAATGCTATTGCACTACTGCTTCACAGCAGAAATGGGTAAGTTGGTAGTACTTCCCCGGACGATTTCTGCACTAAGAGTAGTATATATATAAATAAAGGAACATTTTACAGAGTATCTTTAACGACCGAAACTTTGGGACTGTTAAAAAGAACTTTGTTTATTTCAAACAGCCTCAATGAAACCTTTGCAGTTTTATTCACTTTATGATAGAAAGGTCTAAAAGTCAAAGCGAAACTAACAAAAGATTATTACAGTACTACCCCCGCGGTTTCACCCGCGTTCCCGAGGGTTGTAACATTTTCCCGGAATTAAAAGTTTCCTATGTGTTAATCCAGGGCATTTTCCTAATATGAGCCAAGTTTCATCAAAATACGATTGGTAGTTTTTGCGTGAAAGAGTAAGAAACATCCATACATACAATCTTTCGCATTTATAATATTACATAGAAGTATTAGTAGCATAATGGATTGAAAGAGCTGTTCCTCAGCTTGAAAACAGCTTAACAGGTTTAGGATAAATTTACCCCACAGGTAGACAGATTTTGTAATCTGTATCTCGATGTATATAAAAGAAACTCATGTTAGTTACACTATTTATAACTCAAAAACGGCTGAACCGATTTGGCTAAAAATTGGTGGGGAGGTAGGTTAGAACCAGGAGACGGACGTAGGATTTTTATCCTGTTTGATCGCGTTCCCATGTGACGTGACATAAAACGTCAAAGAGAAAACGCATCTGACATGGAATAACAAAACACAAATGACTTAGCGGTTTTAGAAGTAACATAGGATACTTTTTGTGTCGGGAAATGTTACATCCCTCGAGAACGCGGGTGAAACCGCGGGGAACAGCTAGTTTATAATAAGTATAACCTACTTATAAAATATACCATATAGACCAAATACTACTATATATACCCAAATAAGTTGCAATAATTTAGTACATACTTATAAATCAGGGAAGCAAGTGAAATATTGCTGATATTATCATCATTCAAAAATCTCCAAAACCGACAGTAGCTCCAACAGCATACTTATGTATCCTTTAAAAATATACGATTTATTTACTACTAGCTGTCCGCCGCGGTTTAACCCGCGTTCCCGAGGGATGCAACATATTCCCGGAACAAAAAGCAAGTTTCATCCAAATCCGATCGGTAGTTTTTTTAGTACTTTTGCATTTATAATATTCATATGATAAATGTTTAATTTTTTTTTTTTTTTCAAATACATATACCAAATATCGTTCGACTGTTCATGGTAAGGGTTTCTAGTGTGTGTACTTCCTGTTGTTATACAAATCGCCGTTATTACATTAACGATCTCAATGACATTGATAAATAATGGTGCTTGCCCTTTTATCGGGGATTCAAACGAACACAATTCCAGGAATTACAGATTTCCTAGTTCAAACATAACTATCGAACACCGAACTTTAATTAATCTACGCAACTATACTTTCGTTTGAATTCTTAAATTCTAGTTTTTTTTAATCCACATAGGCCATCATTCAAGCAGACGGTCCACCTGATGGTAAGTGGTCAGTTGTTAAGTCTCATGTGCCTGTAATTTCACTGGCCTTCTTACCTTTCTACCCGAAACACAGTAATACAAGTGCACTACTACATCACAGCGGAAATGGGTAAGGTAGTACTTCCCCGGCCGAACTCTGCACTAAAAGCTCTACTATCCCTACTAATATTATAAATCCCTATTAATATTATAAATGTCAATGTAAGTTTGTTTGTTACGCATTCACGCGAAAACTACTTGACCGATCGTCATAAAACTTTGTACACATATTCTGGGAGGTATTAGAAGTAACATAGGATACTTTTTGTGCCGGGAAAATGTTACATCCCACAGGAAGGCGGATGAAACCGCGAGGGACAGCTAGTAACTTATATTTTAATGTAGGTAAAAGTGTACTTTAGTTTAGTTTTTTCTTTTTCAATCGTGTCTGACAGACAACCATCACACTCCAAGACGAAAGATTTAGGAACTGCATGTTGAACTGCGAGTATTAAATGTATGGAATTCCAAATAAAGTATTTAACAAAACTCTGTTCGCGAAATGATGATATCCGCGGATCAGAAGCCGGTCACCGATTATTTGTAGTGATCTTATCTATACATTTCCAAAAGGACTGGTGAAATAACAGACACACACATGTCTTTACAACTTCATGTCTCCGGGTTGACAACGCATTGGCCCTGCCTCGATGGTGCCCCAATGGTATTGCAAATGACTAGACGCGGTGACCAATTAAAATCAATAGGACCGTATCTCTGTTTATCGGCGGAATCAAAAGCGAAACCAATATTAGTACCAGATGAAAAGTGGTCTTCTGAATCAGCATTTCTACATTAGACATAGTTTTTATGCATGACAGTCATACTTCGATATTTTTTTATCCGGCTTGATATAAAAGTTTCTAAATGTGTGTATTTAATTTAATGTTATAGGTACAGAAGCAGACAACAGGTTGACTTATGAATCTAGACAATTAACAGTTATAACTGTACAGCATCTAATAAGATCATAACATCGCCGGCTCGATTCCCACCCAGGACAAACATTTGTGTGCATGAACATGTCTGTTTATTCTGTATCTGGGTGTAAATATAATTATGTATTTAGAAAAAAAAAAATTAGTATATGTAATATATCAGTTATCTAGTTTCCATAGTAAAATTGTGTAAAAAATGTCCCAGGATATTTATTTATTTATTTATTATTAAGTTAGTGAAATAATAAAAAAACATATCATAATAACAATAATAAGAGAGATACCAAAGAATAGGTTTTATTTTCATTAGTGTGCATTATTTCCAACTAACTACAATCCCCATGAAATCTTTCGGTATTTATCAAAAGGCTAACGAAAATATTTTCGCGCACGGTATAAAACAATCACAACCAACTTGATTGTATGAGAGAGGGTTTAATACAATACTAGTAATGAACATGACAAAGAGCTCCTGAGTGCAGCTCCGCTCAATAAAAACATATTTAAAGCAATTTCGGAAACAATAGGTTCGCAAAAGTCAATAGGTATTTTAAAAGATAGTTCTTTGTACTCAATAATTAGATAGACAAGATCCTAGCCTAGTTAAGTGTATCTTCATTGCTATTTCTCTGAAAATTCAAACGAGCTTCGCGCAACATGGTATATTAATCATAATTTTCAACGAACATTGAATATTTATTGTTCTGAACATAATAAGGTGAAACAACAAGCGATAATTAAATGTCCAATAGAACGCCGCCATTCACGCGATTCATCATAAAATGTTATTACCTGACAGTTTAATACAGTTTTGTAAACTACATGACAAACAATTAAGAATAATGAATATGTTTGCCTGTTTGTGATAATGCGATTGGGCGCATGGGGCGAGCGCGTGAGGCGGGCAGGGAGCCGCTTGCAGCCCGGATGAGTACATTATGCAAACTGAACGCACGCTGCTAACAGCCGCGTGACATGCGATTCGCTGGTTCTCATTTTTTTTGTCAGTTAATGGTTTTTAGATTAAGGTTTTTTTTAAGATCATAATTTATTATTTTATTTATATTAATTATTGAATAATAGCCTTTATTCAGATGAACTTAACCTATTCACAATATTCTAAAGCAAACTTCCATTCTGATCTTTCTAGAGCCACTCTGTTCCACATCACTCACATGTAATAATATATCGTCATCCCACCTTTTCTGCTGTCTCCCTCTTTTCCTTTTACCTACCCTGGGATGATATCCCTTGTCACCTTCTTACTCCATTTGTTATGACCTATTATTGTGTGCCCTGCCCATCTCCATTTGATTGATTTTATTTTCCGTACTACACCTATCGTTCTTGTTTTATTTCTCATAACACAGCTTTTCGGTCTGTCTGATCTTTTGACATTCAGAGTGGAGAGGACCCATAGCATATTGGCAAGTTCCTAGTCTGTTTGTCATATCCCAAGTTAAAGCTACTTTTAATAATAATAATAATTAATTAAATTTAATAATTTAATATTATAAAGACAGGGTTTTCTAATAGACCCGCTGTCACCGACTCGATGAACGAGCATCGCAGACGTGCTACCTTGAAAAAATCATTCGAATTCAACGTCCTGAAGATGCTTCGTATAGAAGGGAAACATGTGTGGATTTTCTGTTGTGTTGCCTTATTTGCGACTAGACAGAGAAGGAGATCCAGCGGAATTAGTTACTAGATATTCGATTTTTGTGTAATCATCTTTTACTGGTAAATGCTATACTATTCTCGAGTGACATTGGCTATGTCTAATCCCGGTATAAATACGGAAAGATAATAAATAAAAAAGGCTAGTCTAGCGATGATATGTTAGAGCGTAGGTTTTCGCTGTTCTAACCGTTATCTCTACTAGCCTTATCTAGACGTAGCCTAGACTAGATTCATGCGTTAGAGACAGGGGTAGTTCAAGCTTATACGATTAGTTATTTTTATATTAAAAGAATATCTTTCTGCCTCAACATTTCGCTTTTTCTAGCCTCATTTTGTGGATTAAATACTCTCTAAGAGAGCTCTGTTTTAAGACGAAATACGGTTTTTTAACGAGTAGTAACTTTTACAAAATGGATTTGATTTTGGTAGGAATATATTTATACCAATTATGTAAGAGCTTATTCATAGAAGTTATTGCAGCAAAAACTCAGGAAGAAATTAGATTGTAAGAATTTGTATGGACGTTATTGAATAGTAGGTGTGTACTAAATTTATTACAGCCCCCTTATTTTGCGAATATTAACTTCTTTGGCGAGCCACCGCACGGAGGTCTCCGAGAGCTTACCTCTCACGTGATTGCGTAGTTAACGACAGATATAGAGGGTAGATGCAGCGACGAAACATCCTCGAGCTGCCATTTTTCTTACAAAATCGAGCCCTAGGTCGTCCACTTTTCTTAGTAGTTTCTAGATGCGTGCTTGTAGTGTATGCGTAAAAAGTATTGGAAGAATACTGTCGTCTCCTATACACGTGCAGGTAATACTGAAAGAACAGCTTTGGGCAGGAAAGGGGGTTGAAGCAAAGAGAAGAATAAGTTAAAGGTATTATTCAATTAGCGCGTGGGTGGTAGCCAATACAACTAGAAGATAGAACAAAGCACCTCTAAAACTGATGGCCATCTTACCAGTCACTTGATGCCCTAAGAAATAGAGAAAATTTACCGTCAACCTCAAGTACTTTCCATTAGCCTTTTTATTTTTAAATGATCGATACCAGCTTATAAAAAATATATAAATAAAATAGTTTTGTGTCGTGTAACAAAGAGAGCTATTAATATTCAAAAGGCGTTTTAAGAAAAGTGAACTCGTAGTTTTATATTGCTTTTTAATATTCTTTGTTCTCAACGTTGTGAATTTTTTTTGTCTCAATTGAGAGGTTAGAATGTGCGCTATTATATAACATAGCTTAAGTATAATATGAGAAATGCCGGTTATAGCTGGTACTAGCGAGCTGGCCCGGGTTTGTTATTTCGCACCTTTAGAATTGAAGTGGCTTAATCCAAAATTCTTGTTTTTTGGTAAACACCAAAAATGTAATAGAAGAATTAGCCGTTTTGTAGATTTTCAATTTTATTGCTCTAGGTTAAGCGTTTATTTTTAAATTTTTTGTTATTAACCGTAGGGTAGGAATTGTTTTAATGATTGGACACTAAACCTTTACGTATAACTAATTAGAACATTTGTTAGATAGTCATTAAAAAAAAAATGACACTTATTTTCCGAAATCAATTTAATATTATTGGCATATTTGACTTTGAGTCAATTTTTTACTTAACGATACATAAACAAATTGTGCCTATTTAAAAAAGAGGCGATTAATTTCTAATGTTATATTTGAACATGGTGACAGATTTTACAATATGCTAGTTTAATTATTGTAGACTAGTTAAATTAAAGGAAAGTGAAAAACAGACTTTGGTTTCAAAATCGTGTATTTTGAAATTTTCCCTCACTAATCATCATTAAACACTAATCTACTGGTACTGCTACCAACATAACATTACCTGGTATTCAATTAAAGTAAGTTTATAAAAATCAATGGTTTGAAATAATCTCCAAATACTATGTAAACCTTTGATAAAATAATATAAAACAATGAAATACTTTTTATCAATAGAGTAGAAAAATAATAAAGTAAAAGTCATTTTGTTATATTTGAATAACTGGCCAAAAAATATTTATAAAAATGTCTAAGAATGAATTTACGAAATAAAAAAACTTTTATCAAACTCAACTAATTAACATAATCAACCATTCACTTTTTTTTTAAATAAACAGCAAAAATAACATATCTTGATTCAACACTAAAATGAGATCAAAATAGATCATTAAGTTAATTTATTAAAAATAATTATAAACGCGAGACATAGAACCAGGCGTAGATACTAGGGATTGCTTTAGTTCTTATAAGATAATTCAGATCTTTTTTTTTATTTTCTGCAAGCACCATTTTGGACTATAAGCATTCGTTATTGTAATTTCACACGCTTTTTTCATTTTATTGCTTAAAGTCTTTTTCAGCATATGTATTTTTATAGTAAAATAAAAATAGCTCGTCTTTAACTAATTTTAACACTTTTATCTCGCTATCTAAGTCCCTCAAACCCACTGCATTTTTATCAACATCCTAAATAAAGTTATACCCCCATTCCTTCTGCAACACATTTAAGTCTATAAAAAATTGTAACCTTAACTCTTTAACTCTAATTGGGGTGCCAGTTTTTCTAGCACCTCTTAGTAAAGGCATATATTGTTGCGGTTTGTCAATAGGACCAGATCTTAGGTTTCTCTTTATTTCTTTTCAATTAAACTATGTGCATTGTCTCCCTCTTTCTGTGTATGTCCCTTAATTAGATATTTATGCGTTATTGATTGAATGTTGTCAAAATGGGCCACTGTCTTATGCAGTGGCCTAAACTGCTATAAACTGGCAATATGTATATTTATTTTTGTTTTGACCATTACAATTTCTGAATAAAATATTAGATTTAAAGTTTTGTCTGCATTATTTTCACTGATGAGACTTTAAGTAATCAAAAACGCAGAAACCTATTTCAATAGCCCCTTTATTACCATGTCTTCTTTTCCAAAAGTAGCAATATACTTCTTCATATGCACCTAGTTCACTATCGTTTTTATTTTTATTATTATGTTTTGATTTAGAAGCTAGTTCAACTATTGTAAAATTATAACAATTAAGTCTTGACCAATAATAAAAAGATGAAACATCGCCTTTACGACAGGTCATTGCAGCTTCGAGATCATAAACAGCACATTAAGTTTCGTTAATAATACATATTCATATATTTATATCTTGTACATTAGTCTCATAAATATTTTTGGCCTTAAAAAAAGCTTATATTAATTTCAGTTGTAAATATTAAGTAAAAAACCCAGTACGGGCGTGAGATTTGTTTTGATTATTATTAAAGTCCCTACATATCTCTTTTATACTCTTGCTGCCATCCATATAATCCCTTGAAGTAGAAGATCTTAGTTAATGTGATTCTATGCGCGGTAGACTATTAATATGGTCCTTAATATCTTGTACAAGACTTGGGTTAATCGGGGCTCGGCTTCTCGAACGCCCTCTAAGATCTTCCACAAGGCCATTAGTTTTCAGTTTCACAGTTCTTATCTGTCTCTCTGTAATACGCGTATCTAGTGTATTGATAAAAAAAGGTTTTACAAACGCGAATTCTTTGGCAATCAGCTGTAAAACAAATGGCTGTGTTTGGTTTACGAGGATGGACAGCATTTTTGTACTGATATTTTGGTTTCACCTCCATCGTGCATGCCTTGATAAATGATCGCTTCAAGTCAAAATTACTTAGCTGCCAATAATAGTCGTATATTTCGCTCAGGGGTTATGTTATCGGAACAACGAAGTCTACAAACACAATTACTTTCTTAGATTTAGAAAGTGATTGGTAGGCTTTTCCGGTATTTCGAAGAGATTTAACAATATTTTGTTTCCATTGAGACGGATTGCGCAGGCGCTTCCTAGATTTTTTATTCTGAGGAAACAATTGCATCGTCACCATCATGTGCCCCATCCCTGTCAGACGTGTTGGTTGATGAACTGAAAGAGCGTCGTAGCGATGAATCGTTGTAAGTCGGATCAGCGTCACTCAGATCGACTTCTGATTGCAAAGAATGCACAGGTGATTGACGGTAGTTTATGTCTTTATCTAACCGTATTTTGCTATTTGAGGGCTCGGCACAAATTATATTCGTGTAATCGATTTGAGTACCTGACATGATAGAAGGTGAGCTATTTATTTTCATTTCGTCTCAGCTTTGCTTCGGTTATGTAAAAGACTTTGATGACGACGACGTTGTGCTGGAACTTGAAGATGATGATATAGAAGAAATGAAATGAAATGAAAATATTTTTATTCAAATAGGCCTTTACAAGCACTTATGAATAGTCTGATTCTAATACCGGTTCGGAAGGTTGTTTTTTACTGAGAAGAGCCGACAATAAACTCAGCAATAACTCTTTTTTTTAAAAACCAACTTAGCTTTATTACATAAAATCTATTTAGTCTCACTGACAATACCTGTGTGTTATCGCAAAAGTGAAGATTTATTGAACAATAATATAATATTATGAATAACTAATAAAAAAAAAAATATAATGATACAAACAAACAACAGAACTGGATGATGATGTACTACTGGATCGATCTCTCATGTTTTGTGATGTTTGTTCTTTGATAATTGGATTAACGCTATTCTCACTGCTGATTATCGACGTATTGTTAATCTCCTTTAGAATCCGTTGTTCAGTTTCCACTTGCGGTAAAATTTCAATTCAATCTAGGACTTCCATCCGTCGCCTTATCCGAGGGTATTTTCTAATAGTTTTCCTCTTTGGATCCATTTTAAGCACTAGTATAACCTTCTGCACTTGCTGTTCTCATCTCTTCACCCTGTTCATGCATAATATTTCATTCCGGTTTAATAGATGCAAAATAAGATCTGCACTTCTTTTCATTATTGATCTCAAACTTTAACTGAAATAAAAATAAAAAGACTCAACTCAAAATAAAGCTCACTAAGTCTCATATCATTCAGTAAAGAATAAACATATTTACCTATACGTCTCCGTAGTCACAAAATTGGTAGTAAAGTAAAGCAATAATATAAAATAAGGCTCGATCATTTAAGCAATATTTGGTAATAAAATGACGGCAGTACTAATACGACACCACAATATTATAATCATTTAGTATTGAAACGCCCAAAACCAAAATGAGTCATTACAAAAATATGTATCGAAGAAATAACTTACCTTGCGTTTAGTATTAAAACTGCAGATTACAGTTTCCGCCCTTTACGGAGCAACCGCACTACTTCCAGCGTTTAGCACTGTTGACGCAACTTTGAATGAGATCCTTCAATACAGAGGGATGCGCGGTAAGCGCGTGATTTTAAAGAGACGGAAATAGCACGTTTGTCCTTTTCTGGACTAAAATAATCTATTTATTTATAATAAACTGATAGAATACATGTTTATAAGTAATTCCATGTACAAAAGTCATTTTCTTAAAATTTTGAGTTATGCCACTTCAATTCTAAAGGTGCGATTTATTTTTCTTCTATACCACATGGGCCGACTAATAGGCACACGGTCCACCTGATAGTGAGTGGTCACCGCCACCAATGGACATTTGCAACGCCAAGGCCACCGCCAATGCGTTGTCGACCCCGAGGCTTGAAGTTGTTAAGTCTCATGTGCCTTTAATTTCACCGGCCTTACCTCGCTAACCGAAACAGTAATACAAGTGCACTACTGCTTCACGGCGGAAATGGGTAAGGTGGTAGTATTTCCCCGGACGAACTCTCCACTAAGAGCTCTTCTTCTCTTGTCTGAGTTAATATAAAAAAATTATGTTAAATTAATTAAAAAATGATTGTATGTATGGATGTTTACTATGTATGGAGTTGTACTCCAAGTTTAAATAAAACATGACACTATTGATCAAATAATAATTTGAAACTCCAAAGTTTGTTTAAAATACTAAGTTGTAGTGGCACGAAGTTAAAAGTTAAGTATTTAATACAATTTACTCATAAATAATTAAATTAAGGTCAACACAGACCTAGTTAACCAGTTGGGAATTTTTCATGAATAATTAATATCAAGTTGGACTTAAGTAGGTGGGATTTATTTATTTCTAGAATCGATAATAAGTTTATTGAAATAATAACTAAATTATAAACAGTTATTATAAAGCCAGTTGGCTTGGTGGTTAGTGACTCTGGCTGCCAAACCGAAGCTCGTGAGTTCGATTCCCACCCAGGACAAATATTTGTGTGCATGAACATGTCTGTTTGTTCTGTGTCTGGGTATCTCTATATAAGTGTATATTTAGAAAAAAAAAACGTCGTGTATGTAGTATATCAGTTATCAGGTTTCCATAGTACAAGCTCTGCTTAGTTTGGGACCAGATGGTCGTATGTAAAGAATGTCCTAGGATATTTATTATTATTTAGTGTCTATTAATTACCACGATCTCATGTGTCAATATCTTAAAACATAAATCGAATCGTATTACTGAAATATCCTCAAGTAATCAGACAGAAAGGTTGGTTTAATAAAGTTAAGGCGGCCACGCAAGAAGGTCAAAAAGGAATTTACACTATCGTAGTGTTTATTATTTATACTACATGAGCTAAAAAACTGGCAGACGGTCCACCTCTGGTAAATGGTAACCGCCGCCTATAAAATTTTGCAACACCAAGACCATCGCCAATGCATAGTTCCTGAGACGTGAATATGTTAAGTCTCATGTGCCTGTAATTTGACCGGCCCCTTACCTTTTCTAATCAAAATAGTAATACAAGTGCACTATTACATCACGTCAGAAATGGGTATGATGGACGTAGTTCCCCGGGCGAACTCTGCGCTAAGAGCTCTGCTTCTCTACCAGTATACACAGTAATTTAAATTTGCTCAACACTTTTGTTCCTGACTGATAAGTATTGAAATATATCCCACCACTGACTACTGCCTTGCTAATCACAAGCTAAAACTCACCGAGTGATCACTTATGTGAACACACGGATAGCGGACCTCTCGCCTAATTGCGGGGTCAGGCGAGAGACGGTGAATAGTCACTGCGTGAATTCATCTTCGAGTTTGATTCGGCTAATACAAACTTCGTCGGCGAGCCGCTTCACGGAGGCTTCGGAGAGATTATCTCTCATGTGATTAGTAGTATTAGTTTAGTTAGCGAAAGAGACAAAACACGGAGGCCGCGACGAAACATCCTTAATTTAGTGTCATTTACCTTACAGAATCGAGCCCCAGAATATCACAGCTGAACATTCACATATTAACCGAGCCGAATGTGAATTGGCCGTCTCAAATCCTTTTGAACTTGAGTTATCAAGATTCTCAAGTTGCTCTAATTGTAAACCAACATAGCTCACTATGGCCCAACATCGTATAGCTATGTGCTACATATAGGTGTGTAAGGGTGTAGTAAAAAGCTTGGGCTACGAACATAAAATCGACTTAACGACTCATAAATATTTTTGGCATTGTAATATTAATTTCCGTAACATATGGTTAATGATTAATGCAGGTGTTTTTTGTGTACCTTCTTCACTGTACTTAAACATGAAATTTCAATGTAGGTAAGTATATTTACTCTGAACGCGTGATGGATCCTATAAGATAGACCTACCAAATTTAAGCAGCAATAGGCGGTCCCATCAACGACTATTTCAAGAGAGCAGCAGTTAAAAGGTCATGACGATCACGACCACTCTGTCAAGAGTCCAATACTAACTTTTATTAAACAGAGGTGAAGCTATTACTATTAAAAAAAATATTTTTGCTGTGAAACATCTATAGGCGGAGGGTAAACCTGATTGTTGGCGTGGCGATACAGGCTGTGGCGACGCTTAGCCACGATATATAATATGATGGAATATATTTTAGTTGTCATCGACCAATTGTCACAGTAATATCGTCAAAGGCAACATCCAATATAACTAATACCGAAGTAACTAATGAAAATAATTAAGTTGTCACGATTTTAAAGGAAATTTTGAATTAAAAATGTTTGTATACGAAGAAAATAAATGTATATTAAATAAACTGTTATCATGTTCTGGAGAAAATACGTAATATTGTATTTTTTATCATGTCATATTTAGTTCCTGTTTAATCTGTACTTTTGTACCTATTACATGTACAAAATATTGTTTTGCCTATAACATATGCATATACAAAAATATGTGTGGTAATCCAAAACATATTTTATTTGTGTGACAAGTTTCATCTATATCCGTTCAGCCAACCGGCTACTGTAGTGTTATCCTAACTATCTTTGCTAATATTATAAATGCGAATGTGAGTTTGTTTATTACGCTATCACGGCTAAACGAACCGATTTCTCAGAAATTTGCCATACCCAAAGACTATGTTTGCATTAAAAAAAATTAGATATTCATATTATTATTGTTTAATAATTCTTTACTTCTGCGATAACATACAGGTTTTGTCAGTGACACTAAATGAATATTTAGTAATAAATCTAAGATCGTTATTAGAAAAAGTAATTGCTGAGTTTATCGCCGGCTCTTCTCAGTAAAAAACAACCTTCCGAACCGGTGTTAGAGTCAGACTATTCATAAGTGCTTGTAAAGGCTTATTTGAATAAAAATATTTTCATTTCATTTCATATGCTATGGAAAGGGGCACAGGGTACTTTTTATCCCGGTTATGCGGGTAAAACCGCGACAGCGAACTTCTCATAATAATGAGTGATTTTAGAGTACATTCGGAAAGTAGATGAAGCCGCGGGGTGAAAGCTAGTTCTGAACTATTAATTTACTCACGCTTGATTGTTGGTTTGATTTTGACAGAAAATTTGTTTCTATAAAGTAAAGCAATTATTTGTTAGACGAAGTAAAATAAACACAATAATTTAGGATTTCTAGCAATTATCATACCTACTCTTTTTGATATAGAAACCGTAGTTAAAAAATAATTGACTTCTTTTTCTAACAATCATCATTATTTATGGACATAATATTAATTTGATATTCAACAGCCATGTTATAATTAAAACGAAAAGCAAATTATATTTTTTTGTTTTTGTTTACAATTAATAGCTTTGGAAGCACAGTGTAGTGTACTGGTTTAATCTCCAATATTAAGTTACCGGCACGTTTTTCTCTTGGGTATTCTTTAGTTTTTGCACACGAAATTTTATAATTTGCAGACAATATTTATTGCTTTTGTAAATAAACATTGCCGTTTCGACGAAAATATTAATTTATATAAACTATATTACTAGCTATCCCCGCGGTTTTACCCGCGCTTATCGATATAATATTAAGCCTATAACCATCTAGAAAAAAATCCGCGTTGAATGGTGGCAGTCCCATCCTAATATGTTCAGTGGTTTTAAGGTGATCGTGTGTCAAAGGAATCCTATTTTGCTTTTATATATATAACATATATATAGACCAGCTGTCCCCCTTGCTTTTACCCGCGTTTATAGATATCATATATAGCCGATAACCATCTTCGAAAACATCCGCGTCGAATGGTAGCAGTCCCATCCCGATATGTTCTGTAGTTGTGAGGTGATGTTGCGTCAAAGGAACCTTATTTTCCTTATACATATATATCTCCATATATAGATTACAACTACAGCACCGTGATTTATTGAAATCTATAATATCTAATAAATCTGTGGGATCTGAATGTGTGTCTGTGTGTCACATATCACAAACGATTTTACCGTTTTTGATGAAAATTAGTATATATTTAGAACATGAGATTGCGCGAATTATAGGCTATACAACGTGTTACAAAATACCCCGTAAAATATAATTAATTATCAAAGCTAACAACCCTAGTAAGCTGTCATGTCAGGGAACCAGATTATTTAACAGAAAGGCTTACGTACCTATTTTACCTAATAATTGTCTACTTTAATAGTTTTTCATTCATAAAAATCATTATTATTTGGGGTATGTTATACAGCGTTACTACGGTTCTGAAATATTGTAAATGGACTCGTTATAAGGCCCTATTTAACCTCCTTTCGGCTTTACGGGTAGTTTTGTAACACCCTGTATATGATATCGATAAGCGCGTGTGAAACCGCGGGGGACAGCTAATCAATAATAGACTTTTGCGGGTTGTTATATATATATCCTAAGACAATATATCATATACCCTTTTCAAAATCAAACCAGCCCACTTATTCAGCTACTATATATATATAGCTATAGCTTCGTCGGCAAGCCGCTTCACGGAGGCCTCGGAGAGCTTACCTCTCACGCGTAGTAAGCGACAGACACAGACCATAGAGGCCGCGAAGATACATCCTCGAGTTAGTGTCATTTTCCTTACAGAATTGAGCCGCAGAGCTTGATAATAACTAGATAAGCGATGTACGGACATAGTTAATACTAAACAGATATTTAATGCACACTAATGTTCGAGATATAACTTCCTTCATTAATTTCAAAGTGTTGTCCCCTATTGTTTACAGTTAACATGCAATGAGCAAATATTTAACTATAGAGACTTCTGTATTAATATTTTATTTCATAATTCATTCATTCATATATCTTCCTTTATTTGTAGATGTAACAACTATTATCTGTCAAATAGTACCTACTGTTAAATTCATTATTTAAATATTAAAAGTAATTATTTGAAATGTGTCAAAAATTATTTCCGAACTTTCCATGGTTACATATTTATGCTCCTGACTGTACCTTTTTGAGTTTTTATAACAATACTAGCTGACCTGACTGACCTTGTCCTGTCTTAACAATGAATATTGAATTCGAATCTTCCAATTGAATCGACTCTGACATGTGCAATAAGAATTTATAGAAAGATAAAATTATTATATATAATAATTATTAAAATATAAATTATTTTATCAATAGAATTCCGACCCATGCCTCTATTTTAAACGATATTTGCAGCGCGCATTCTGTCAATCGCGCCAACGAGACTGACAATAATGTCAAACAGGTTACATTAAAAATGTTTATATTGTCAAAAGCGCTAGTAAAGTGGTTAAATTTTCGGATATTCTGCGCGACTTTCTCATTTTTTTCATTTATAAGAACCTTCTCCTGACAATAAAAAACACAACTAAAAAGAATTAGCAAAATCGGTGCAGCCGTGATGTCGTGACCAAGGGAAATAGGGATTCATTTTTATATATATAGATTTATTATTATAATAAAATTTTATATACAAACCGTCTTTCGTCAAACGGAAAAATCTTGATTTAGTATGAGTTGGTACACTTTACTTGGTACGCTTGAATTAAGTAGATGTTTAATTACATGCACAGTAACATAGCACCCTTACGTATCAGCCCTTTTATTCAGCTAATACACTTATACTCCACACTATACATATAACTTCGTCGGCGAGTCGGCACAAGAGTCCTCCAAGAGCGGATCTCTCGCGAGATTGTGTAGTTAGCGAAAGAGACACAGCATGGAGGCCGTGACGAAATATCCTCGAGCGATCATTTTACCTTATACAATGACACCCCAGGGTCGCAATGCATTGGCGATGCCCCTGGTGTAAAATTTCCATAGGCGGCGGTGACCACTTACCATCATGTGGACTGGCTTGGGATATAAAAAGGTACACAAAACAAAAATGTTTGCTTTTTCTTAGATAACTTAAGATATTTTATGGTTATAGTAAAATGTATAAAATAAACTTTTCAATAACTCTATTTTGTTGAAACACCTCCCATCTAAGCAACAAAATAATATTTTGTATTTTTAAACAAATCTTTAAAATAAATTTCGATTTTTTTTTTCAAGTGAATGCAAACTTTTATGTTGCGTTAGATGTTATATCCGAATTTATTGATGAGAAAAACGGCACTAAAAGCAAATTTAAAAGCAAAAAAGTCTTTACTATTCAGTCGTGAAATTGTAGTGTTCAAACTCTCTGCACCTGCCTGTAGCAACGAATACCATTTTTTGACGTTGTTAGGTTATAATTGACAATAAAATATAATTACTCACTCATTGACACTGAGAGTTGGGATTTGTGCGATGTTCCGGAGAGACCGTTATCAGCTAACTTCAACCTGTTACTTTTGTGTTACACTGATGTGCGCGCATCTTAAAATTTCATTCTCATCATTTATTCATAACGCGCATAAAGAAGGTTTAGAATTAAATTAATTTCAAATAAAAAGTCAGATTGTAGATCACATGATTTATTTATTTACTTTGAGCTACACGTTTTTATTTACCCATTATGTACAATTTGATACTTATAACTATAAATATTTTATAACAACAAGCAACAAGTTCAACTGCGTAGCTTTAAATAGTTCCGACAAAATTATACATCAATATTATAATAATTATAATTGGATGGTTACATCCACAAAACAAATCGATATCATTACTGTTGTATGAGATTGTATGAGTAGTTACGTAAATATTAATCATGAAATCAAATAACAAACTTCGTCGACGAGCCGGCTCAATGAAGCCTTTGAGACCTTACCTCTCACGAAGTTGCATAGTTAGCGAATGAGACAGAACATAGAGACCGCGACGAAACATCCTCGAGCTAGTGTCACTTTCATAAGAATCGTAGCCCAGGTGTAGTCAAATACCGAAATGAAGGCTTGATCTTTCGGTGAAAGAAAACATCCCGAGGAAAGGGTAAAAGGGTACTTTTTTGGGTTCCGTACCGAAAGGATGCCAACGGCATCCTATTGCTATGGCTCCGCTGTCCGTTCGTCCGTCACTCGGCTGTTTAAACCATAATTGGTAGACGTTTTAATTTCCACAGAGTATTATGGCCTATAGCAGCCAACATATATAAAAGTTTAAAGGCCTTTAATTTCATACGATACAAGAAACGTGTAATTCAGTATTTTGTTAAATACTGTACGGTGGTACGGATCCCTTCGTTTGCGAGTCCAAGTCGCACTTGATCGCGTTTTATTGTAACCCGCATACATGGTATATTCCAAAACTTGCACTTAAGACCCATTTACCCATACCCATTTAATATAATACGATATTTAAGGTTTTTCGTGCAGTGATAATAGAAATATAACTTTTTAAGAAAAATATTATCTGTCAATGAAGTAGGTATAAGTATGATTAAAAATTTGGAGAAGCCAAAAAAAAATGTAAAGTAGTTGTCAATTTTAATAGTTAAAATATTAATATTATTTAGCAATGAAAATTAAATTAGTAGTGATAGGTACAGTAATTTTTTTAATTCCAAATATAAGATTATACACACAGAATTGGAATTTTGATTCGAAACTGATACGTCATTTGATTACAAATATTATCTTTTCATTATGTAGTATACATTCTTATTTTAGTTAATGTCTCACTAATCTACATATCCCTGTAAATTTAGTGATAGATAACAAATATAGGTACTACTATATTTGTTAATATAGGTTATAGGTAGGTACCTATATGATTAACGTTCATTTTAGCAACAACTGTACATCGATCGATTGTCTTCCTTAACAGCTTCAGGTGTTATGTATATTTATAGAGAACTAATTTATTGGGTGAAATTAAAATTGACAAATATTCTGAGACATTTCTTTAGACGCGATCATCTGATCCGAATAAGAACAATTTCTACTATGGCAACTAATCTTGCGGCACGCTATGATGGCCGTTTTGACGTTTAACAATGACAAAGCAAAATAACCTTTATTTCTTCAGATATAAGGTGCATCTATTGATCCAACAGCGAATTGTATGATGATGGAAATCAACCTTATTCTAAAGCAATACAGTTTCTTTTCCTATAACAATCTGAAACGTCAAAACGGACATCATAGCGTGCCGGTAGTATAAGTATCTTGACTATTTACTCCCAGATAAATATATTCAAGCAGGTAATTTTTTCACTGGGTAAGAATCGAACTTCGGACCAGTGGCGTGGCAGTCAAGGTATATTACCGAACACTTGATAATCATATATAATCAAAAAATAAAACTCAAAATAATAATTGGTTTATTATTTGAAATTCCTAATACATTTTATTTCACACAATAACTTAGATTTCCATTTACAATGACTAGTTAAAATACACTTATATTATACAATTTACATGATATATACAATCTCACAGGTATATAATATATTTGCATAATACATATTTCATATTCCTAACATATGAAAAAAAAAATTATCAAAAAAAAAGTGGTTTCAAGCAGAACATAATGGTTAGTAATAATAAAATGTATAGAAGAATTTAAAAGTATTAATTTAATTAAATAATATGCGACAATAATTTTTATCTGGAATGTATATTCCATTTTGTTGAGAACATCTTATGGTGTATTGTAATCAAAGTTTGCCAAACAAAAGCCTTTCCTAACGTTTGCGAATAGTTCATTAGTACTAAGGCTGGATGGGAGAGTCGGCTAACGTCCATTTGTAGTAATCCTATTGATTTCGCTGTTGCTCTACATTAGAGTTTATTAAGCCTACGTTTTAGGTTCGCCTGCATTAACCAAGCTGTTTTCATTTATTGTTCCAATCATAGACCATGTAGAAATGAGACTACTTAGGGGTCGTTATGTTAGGTGTTTAGAGGGGGAATTTAGGGGGCGCCGTAATTTTTTTCATCCGCTAAATAATAAACAAATGTTTAGTGCGGTTATGGAAACGGTACAAAGTGCAGGAACAAATCTCACGTGAGACTAGGGCGGGGGAGAGGGGTCGCGCAAAATCTCACGACATCGCATCAAGGGGAGAGAGGTCGAAAAATCGCAAAAATCAGCTCTCGTTATTAATGGATGGCCCCTTACCCCTCATTTCATGACTCTCTTGAAATCTGGTATGAGGTGACTGAAGAGAACTATGACTTCTTTACACCGTGCATTAGGTTGACAAAAGCATTATCAAAAATCTGCCAAATCTCCTGTAAAGCACCGACATATCCTAAATATATGAAAATAGGTTTGGCCGATAGTAATCGCATACAGCCTAAAGGGTAAATGTTTGTAAGATCATTGCTTAGGCTTTGTACTCGAGAGACGGCGTCCAGGCTCCACCTCAACACATCAGGATAGTAATCTATATATGTCACAGGCAGATAGGTACCCTTCTTGTAAAAAAGAGAGAAGAAGGTGCGATGACGAGTGAAGTGACACCACGCCACTATTGATTAGAATCGATATTGTTAGAAAAAACCTCTTTAAAATAAATAGAGACAATTTGGTAGTAGTTGTTGATGATGATGGTGAGGGAGATTTAGTCATGGTTTATTTGGAAAATAAAATATTTGGTCAAAAGTAAATTTGATATAGGAACTGGCTGAAATAAAATGAAAATGATATTAGAATCAGACTTTTTATAAGTGCCTGGAAAAATAATTTCATTACATTTTCAGTTTATTTTGAGTTTAGGAAGGGATATATTGGAAAAGATGCACGGTAAATTGAAAGCTTTGGGACGAATATAAAGTGCGACCTTTGTATGAACTCAAACCATAACTCACGATTCGAAGACGCATTGGAAAAACTATAATTATAAAAAATGCTAATAGACACTTACCATCAGATAGAATAGCTGAAAAATATCAAGTATTGTTTTTAAATTAAAATATTATGAAGAGAAACTAATTAAAAGTTTAATTAACGTTAATAATACAATCATAATATAATGTAAATATTGGCTTTCAGCTTACATAGTTTAATCTAAGTACGAGTAGGTACACTTTGTTTCATTTCGATTAATACACCTATCTAATAGGTATTAATTTCTCTACCTACCTAATATTGGCATTTAGACAAAGGCTTAGAATTTTAAAGATACTAATAAACGTTGAAAGGATTTTTGTATAAATTATATTGCCAAAATAACAAGCACATAATATTCACCGAGGATATAATAGTAACATTATAATATTCTATATACCGATATATTAGTTATATATATCAGTTATTTATATAAACCGTATATATTAGTCGGATCATACGTAAACGATACACTCATCTTATAACGCCAATTTATAATATAAATTTAGATATACACATTTTTACTTCAGTGCTTGTTTTAGAATGATATGTCGAAGTTATATCGATAGCTTAAATACATTTCGTGTAACGTACACAACATTTATACCAAGTGCGGATGAGAAAGGGCGAACCAAGAATGACCCTCCTCTTCGATATTACAAAACAAAACCGAAAACATAATCGGTTGTAACTATAGCGTAACATGTATGGCACCTCATTGGTGCAATCAAAATTAGAATTAAAGATAATGTTGTATAAATAAATGCCCTTACTTTGGTCAGCGAATGAATCTTTGGAACGATCTTGAGGCGACAGTAGTATTTGTACGATGGCACACTAGAAATCACTATAACACCATCGAAGCAATAATTTTTCACATTTCACTTTAAATGTTTAATTGTACCACAGATAAGCTTTACGTAGATAGTTTTATAGGTAGAAATTGTATTATTATAGTGTATATTATGAGGCAGGGAGTAAAGGAGAGGCCGGTAGCGGAGCCCCCGGGCTTCCCAGCGGCATGTACTCTATCTGCCCTGGAAGTACCTTCGCTGAGCTCCCTGGACCTGGAGTACCCCTTAAGCTTCTCCCCTTGCACGCTCTCCTCGTTACTCCTCCAGTATACAGTTGCTATTGTAGCTAGACACTGAAACAATTATACGATAACTTCTAATAAAAGTGTAGGCAGTTGTCACTGGCAGGTTGGTTAGTTCAATTGTGTTTCATTTGGAATTTAACTTTAAACGTTAAATTTGGTGTTGAATTGTTTTTCTTTTTTTAAATAATTCAGTACATAATCCAGAATTTAAATGTGGTGGGGGTCAATAAACTTTAGGTTGTTTTTTTTTTTTACTATTTCACTCATAATTTCACCAGTAAAGTTGTAAGTCTATTATGAACCTTATAGATACGCTAAAATATAGATACAGAATTTACATCGTTTTTAATAACAGGTAGTAGATACGTAATAGGTAACCTAAATTTTACACGTAACGTGAGTATGTATTGAATCGGTTTGTATGTTTCTGATCGACGGAGTATTTATCTAATTAGTGTAAGTAATTGGTACATTTGTTCTAATTAAAGCAATACATCAGTTGGAAATAATTGCACACAGCATGGAGGTGAAATAGTAAAGAGAATTCGTATTTAAAGGTGAAATTTAAATAACGTTAAATCTATCCGAGAAGCGAGCTGACATGCCATTGTTAAATAAACCATTGACTTATTAAGTGGAAATCTTGTCTAAAAAATCCTGAGAAGAAAGTAAACACTCAACCTCTTTAGAATGACAAGTCAAACTTACTTTAAGTTTTAAGTCTCCTTTCCTAAAATGTTTGGGTTTAACTTTGAAGTCGAGCGCGAGACTGGTAGTCTCGAGGCCGTCTTCGTATCTCTGATGGGTCGGAGGGAGCATCGCACCGGGAGGCGCTTGCTCACCGTTAATGTACCAGGCGAGCCTGGTGGCTGGCCGTGACCGACCTGATGTGCAGTTGACTTGCACACGGTCACCGATCTGGTAGCGGAGACGCGACCCGGTGATCGTGGGCCCGTGGTCGGGTAACGCTGGAAACAAAAAAGGTTTATACCCGATTTAAAAAATAATAAGTGTGAGCCACAGTCTGCAATATAAGTAGCCTACCTCTTGAAGATGTACCGTAAGCGTCATCCTATTCAGTGCACCAAAAAGGTTTGAATAGAAAATTGATCACCGCGCATACCGTGATGTTGCGCGGTGTTCAATTTCCCATTGCATTGGTTTTTGACGCACTTGACACGATGACGATTCCCTAACGATAGATGTTTGTTCTTAGAGCACAGTCCATAAGGAACGGAAACACAGAAAAACTTGGGTTTGTGGCTTTTGTTTATAGTAAATTTACCCGCGATCCTGTTTATTATACATAAAAACATTCCTCTTCAATCACTTTATCTATTGAATAAAAACACATCAAAATCCGTTGCGTCGTTTTAAAGATTTAAGCATACATAGGGATATAGGGACAGAGAAAGCGACTTTGTTTTATACTATGTAGTGATGTGTCCACATAAATCTCCATACTTATAGGAAATAAAAAAAAAATACACCTGGCGTTTTGTATATTTTCACTGTCTATCAATTAATTACGAACATTTCGAAGCACCTAGTTAAAATAGCAACATGCCTGAAATCATAGTTCCACGAATCTACAACGAGTTACCTATCTCCCCGAACTTTGCCGAACAGCAACATGTTAGATGATACATACCTAAAATTGCTTGGATAAAGGAGAAACTAAATACTTAGCAAACTGTGCTATTCGTTAATTCATAACATAGGGTAAACTTGCTTAATTCGTACTTGCACCTAATTCGTACTATGCTTACATCTTAGGTCCACGTAAGGTATTAACGCCTCTTGCAGCAATTTTTATAAAACAATCGTCCTTATTATCATCTGACAGAAGGTAACTATGCTCTCTGCAAAAATAGCTATGTATTTCGAAAGCATTTACATGACTATAAAAAAAACTATAAAACTAAGTTTTTTCTACATTTTCTGTAATTTTTTTTTTAATTTCGTAAGAACTTTTTTAATTTTGTGATGAGTTTTGCCGTATACTTGTGATTTCATCATCTGGCTTGATCAATGATAATTAATATATATTCGTATTTGTCTTAATATTTTTTTGTGCAAATTTGACTAATAAATAAACAACAACAAGACCAGCCGAATTTGTTAAGAGTAATATAATATACTCGTATACTCGTATAATATATGCATATTTGAATACTTTCGATTAGAAAAATATTCTCAAGACTGCAAACCAAGGATAGGACGACTGTGGAATATCAGTACGATTTAAGATCCTCGACCTAATTGAAAATTTTTCATGATTTTGAAATAGTTTATTTCTCAGATGTTTAAAAATGCATGTAAAATTTGAGTCTTTATAAATTCGAAAATATGATGATCCTTCCCTATGGGGTACGAATTAGGCAGGTTTACCTTACCCATATTGTTTTCCAAGCCTGCAAAACAACATAATTTTTACAAAGAGGTATCTTTTTACCTTGATCCGGTCTCTACATTGCAAATCAACCAGTAGGTATAAGTATACTGAAGCAATAAACTAATGCTCTTTCCATCTGCAAATTGGATTTCACGTTTGGTGTAAGCGCAATGATGTGTTTTCTGGATGAGCCAACCATGAAATCACAAAATGGTTTTTTTGAACGTCGATGAGAAAGGTTAAAAGGACAGCGACAATCTATTGTTTCTTTGTATCGATATTGGCAGGTTTATTGAATCACGACGGGCCGATGCACCGGATTTATTGACGTCCAGCAAACAAAAGTGTGACGTTATTGTGTTATGAAAATCCATTCGCACACAGATGCCAGATATTTGCCCATTAATTTTGCAGTTCCCAGTTAACCGAAGCGCTTTGACTGAAATAGATGTTCACGACATTAAACTGTTACGTATTATTAGCTACACGTAATACTTGTTGGCAATATTATAAAAACTATTTTAATTGGGCAGGATAATTCGAATGGAAGCATGCGGCAGGTTGTGGTTTGATTTCCACCTGGAGAAAAAGGTGTGTGCATAAATATGTATATTTATTCTGTCTCTATGAAAGCTTCTACTATAATACTATTAAACGAACAATTTTGTGTATATTTTTACATAGATATACAAATAAATAATTTTAATATTAGTATCTTGTAAACTGAGTGTTATGAAACAAACTCATTTACATCACCATTTTGGATTTTATTTTGTCTTCTTAATTCAAAAGTAATGACAGTTTTTATCTTTTTTATTGTTAATTTAATTTCAAATATAAACTGTGGTTCAATCCAGCGCCCTCTCTTTCATTTCATTTAGATACGAACAGGAACACTGAGTGTTTAGATGTTATGCTGTTTAAGTTTATCTGTACAGGTTTTTTTTAGTAATAATAACGTAATTTAACAAAAAAACGGGCTCCCAGGTACTACAATTGAATGTAGCTACAATGCTTTTATTTTAAACTAGCTGTCCCCCGCGGTTTTACCCGCGTTCCCGTGGGATGTCACATGTATCACTACATAGTATAAAACAAAGTCGCTTTCTCTGTCCCTATATCCCTATGTATGCTTAAATCTTTAAAACTACGCAACAGATTTTGATGTGGTTTTTTTAAATAGATAGAGTGATTGAAGAGGAAGGTTTTTATGTATAATACATGTGACATCCCACGGGAACGCGGGTAAAACCGCTGGGACAGCTAGTTTAAAATTAAAACCTTCCTCTTCATCACTCTACCTATTAAAAAAAACCACATCAAAATCCGTTGCGTAGTTTTAAAGATTTAAGCATACATAGGGATATAGGGACAGAGAAAGCGACTTTGTTTTATACTATGTAGTGATACATGTGACATCCCACGGGAACGCGGGTAAAACCGCGGGGGACAGCTAGTTTAAAATAAAAGCATTGTAGCTACATTCAATTGAAACATTCCTAAGGGAAGCACGTTATGCCATGATAAAACCTTTGGTTGACTTTAGCAACAAGCGTCGCATGTTTGTTTGTTTGGTTGTTGGGAACATTCGCTGTGGCTGTGTTTGTTAAGCAACCGTAACCTCATTCTTAGCTCTGACCTAATTGTTTGCGGTACGCGATTCGATGGAAGATCTTACTAACGAAACTTTAGTGAGAAGGAAAATAATTTAAAACGAAGCGGGTCTGCGGCGCATGGTTGCAACAAGACTTGCTGACGCTCAAAGGCGATTATATATCTAAAACGAAGGTACAGTCACCAACATCAGCAATAACTGTACAGGTACATATAACTTTTTGTTTTTGTGTGAATGTCTTTAATGTTTTTGCTTACACCATCGCATTAGGGAATTCCTGTAATGATAGCTGTAATTTGTGTTAATTAAATAAACATAAATAGCTGAACGGATCAAGTTTACAAAACAACTGTACTGCATCCATGACATGAAAATGTTAATTTAAGTCATTAGATTAATTTAGTAAATATCTGTCTACAAAAACCTATAATTTAACATTCCTACGGTTCAAGAGGAATTATAATTATGTAGCTGACCGTACGTGGGTTTGAGGAAACAGACTGTACCTGTGGACTCAAATCACAAAACTACATATCGTCGATCTAGATGTGATAGTTTGAAACTAACAAATTTTGGTAAAATTATATTTTGATGAAGGCTTCAAATAGTATTTCCGGTGCTAACCCGTAAATGTCTTGATCATTAGAAAGCATTTTGACGGCAAAAAAACGAAAAATCAAATATGTATTGCAGTTAGTTTTAAAATAAGCTTTTTGTCTTTCCTGTAAAGTTTTGCAGTTTGCATGTGCGAGCTATCACATCTAGACCGAAGATATATAACTACAGAACCCCAAATTAATTCAAACAACGTCGGCGAGTCGGCGCTATGCCTCGGAGAGCAGACCTCTCACTTGACTGAGTAGTGAACAAAAGAGACAGAGCACAATCGCGGCTAAACATCGTCGCACTTGTCATTTATCTTACAAAAACGAAGTCTAGAGGCGTATCAGAATAATGATACGCTTACATTTATATTGTCTGAGTCAATGCCCAGCAGTGCCGTGACAGCCCACAAAACCCATTCACCTACTTAGAAATGAGAAAAACCAATCAGAGCAATCTAAAATAAACCATGTCAATCTATTTTAGGAATACAGGTACCTTATATATAGAGTAAGATAAATTCTGTGTATCTTATCTCGATAGCACTTCGTTTTCAAATAACAGTTAAAGCTTCGCAATTATCACAAGTCGTCTTAATAGAGGGAGAGACCCTAATTCGAATAAATTGTAGGTAAAAACTCTTGTTCTGTAAGGGACCCTGATTATATTAAAATACTAGCTGTCCCCCGCGGTTGCACCCGTTTATCGATATCAAATACCTTATAATCACCTATGAAAAATTCTGCGTCAAATGATAGCAGTCCCATCCTGATATCCTCAGTAGTTTCGAGGTGATGGTTCGTCAAAAGAACGCTATTTTCTTTATATAAACATACTAACTGTCCCCCGCGGTTTCGCCTGCGTTTATCGATATCAAATATACCTTATGACCACCTATGAAAAATTCTGCGTCGAATGATAGCAGTCCCATCCCGATACCCTCAGTAGTTTCGAGGTGATAGTGCATCAAAAGAACGCTATTTTCCTTATAAATACATACTAGCCATCTCCCGCGGTTTCACCCACGTTTATCGATATCATATATACCTTATAACCATCTACGATAAATTCTGCGTCGAATGGTAGCAGTCCTATCCCGATATGTTCAGTAGTTTCGAGGTGATGGTGCTGTCGCGAACTACGTCCCGAAATGTACCATAAATGGTAAATAACTAAAACGTCAAACCTTGTTAATATTAAAGACTGGCAACCCAAGAAGTCCTGTCACCGGCATTGACACATTTTCCCGCGACTGCTACCCACATAAATAAAAAATCAATTATAAAGTGTGAACAAAGAAAATAACTAACTATTCAGGCAGAGATTCAGAGATGTAAGTGTAGCAACCGGGAGGCCTAGGTGAGTGCTTTAGATATAGTTGATTGTAATACCAATTACCTAGTTGACATTCGAGCGTGCGGTTCAGAAACATTGTACTTACGGTTGTTGTTACTTGCTATAGTGGGATGTGCCTGCTTGCCTCGGATGGTTATTGGTAGGGACGTGATCGTTGGATGATGCTCAGAGACTCAGCTATTCGTATTGCTAGGACTTAGACATACATTGGTATGGAGAAGGAGATGATCGTTGGATTATGCTCCGATGCTTAGACATACGTTGGTATGGAGAAGGAGGTGATCGTTGGATCATGCTCGAGGCTCAGACATACGTTGGTATGGAGAAGGAGATGATCGTTGGATCATGCTCGAGGCTCAGACATACGTTGGTATGGAGAAGGAGATGATCGTTGGATCATGCTCGAGGCTCAGACATACGTTGGTATGGAGAAGGAGATGATCGTTGGATCATGCTCGAGGCTCAGACATACGTTGGTATGGAGAAGGAGATGATCGTTGGATCATGCTCGAGGCTCAGACATACGTTGGTATGGAGAAGGAGATGATCGTTGGATCATGCTCGAGGCTCAGACATACGTTGGTATGGAGAAAGAGATGATCGTTGGATCATGCTCGATGCTGAGACATACGTTGGTATGGAGAAGGAGATGATCGTTGGATCATGCTCGATACTTAGCCAGTCATATTACTCAGGTAAACTGAGATGGACATGAGTGGAAAGGGGTCGCTATAAGGGGTGGCGGAGGCGACTTAAAAATAGTCCATAAACTATTGACTCAGGCTATTGTTCAGAAGAAGAATAGTAGAGAAGTATAGTAGAATGAAGAGTATAAACCCTCAACACAGTTTGCTCTCAGACAATCACCACTCAGATCAGCTACATGCATATTATTTATCAGTTGAGATATGATGCATCAATTCCTGTATAAAATAAGGAATTGATGTCTACTGCATCTGCGTTGTTAGATATATAGATTCTTTGGAAACTAGGCTGGAATTATTTACTATCTATAGGTACATTTACTTACCTTCAAATATCATTAATAATTCCTATATTTATCAGCTATTCGCTAGACCTATTTTACTTATTAGTACAAGTTTGGCGACATGGTGGAGATGCTGGGATTTGAGGAAGTAGTCCTGTTTGTCCAAACCCAGAGGCTGATTCATAATATCATAAGAGAATATTGATAAGTTAAATATGAGGTGTGTCCTTGGTCATGAGTGATTGTAAGACTATTAAGATATACTATTAAGTCTTTATTATCTAGTATATTAAGGTAATAAATGAATAATAATTAAAACTGTGAATGTGAGGATTATGAGTATAACAATTGAATAAATCATCTGAAATAAAAAGATAGCATTATAGTTAAGTTACTATGGTGAGATAGTTTTAAACAAGCACACAAATGCATTAAGTTGAGAATGCAGAATATTAGAGGATAATAGTTGTATGTGAAATGAAAATAAAGAAATACCTACTGTTTAAAAGGGTAAATGTAATACTACAAGGCATTACTAATGGTACAACAATGATATAGAATACTCATGATGCTATAAACAACAACAATAATAAGCAATTATCTACAAAAAAATGCAATGATAAACAGTAATTAGAAAAAGAAAATCAGAATGCTTGTGGCATAATATAGAGGTTACAAAACTCAGTGGTAAACCTTATTTGTGTACTCTTTATAGAAATATCTAATATGAGATTATTAATAATGTAATAATAAATAGGTATGTCCTCTTTTATGTTAACATATAGAGATCTACAGTTAACAGGTTAACATGATGGATTATTATGAAAGTTTTGCATTATAAAAAAAAGGTATTTATATGGGTTATAAAATAAACCAGATTACATAACTAATTACAATGAAGTAAGATAGATTGCTGATTGTGCTTGCAGTGGTCAAGCATATAGGAGATGTCTGGTGTATTTATCCTCTGTAGGTACAATAGGTACATATTGTTCAGCAACAGTTCTTGCAATGGTCATGCATACTGGAGATGTTTGGTTTGTTTCTCTTTTGTAGGGACAACATTAAGTAATGTTGTTTAACAATGCTTATCTAATAAATTGGTCGGTATAATCAAGTTTAAATAAGGATGTTTGAGATTTACTAACAAAATATTGTATAAGAGAATAAAGGCAAAAAAAAAAACAAAAGTTGAATAAATAATAATGAATATGAATAAATATAAGTTACATGGTTTCTATGAATAAATGCATATAGGATGCATTACATGCTTATTGTAGTAAATTAATATATACAAAGCTTTAAAAGGATAATGAGAAGTAATATCTTTAAATGGTAATATAATTTATTATTGATGTCATGCAATTGGGAGTTTTATGAATATAATTATAAATATTGATTTATTGTGCATGAATCTTTATACAATGAAAATAAATTATCACATAGAATTCTAATTAATAGAATACCTAAGTAATAATATTGAAATGCTTTCACCTATACCCAAAGGTTACTAATGAAATTTACTAGGTTGAGATGGTAAATACATATATAACAAAGGTGCAAAAATTTACAATATACAATAATAAGAAATACAGCAGATTATATTAAGCTTTCCTTACATTGGTGAATCATCAAAGGTAATGATTGATAAATAAGTATAAGGGCCTATTGTGCTTATTTCCTGGCATGGTTGGGACAAACACGCTTTCTTAAGTTTGTTGTGGAAAGTAATAGGAAACGTGTACTCTTGATGGTATTTGCTGTTTATTCAAAATGCAATTGATTGTCAGTGTTGACTCCTTGTGGGGATTACAATATGCAAGCCTAATTAATGCCTGAATTTTCAATGTCCAGATAAACAGTATCTGAGAATTGATTTCAAATTATAACTGCTTTGTGTGGCTTAGTGGTCAAATAGCTTACCTCAGGTTTTTAAAGTCATTGATGAGTCAATGCCTTGATTCAATTATTAAAGTTATCATGCATGTAAAATTATGAATTTAATAGCTACTTGTTGGAAGTTGTAATGAACATCAGAGGAAAAAGGAAACAAGAACTATCTATCAAAATGGACAGTGTTTTGATAAGACGATTGCAATAGATTATTATTATTATTATTATTTAATTATCAGACAGGCAGTTGATTCAACTGTCGAGTGCCTGTATCCTGTTGTTCTTTTTGAGATGGTTGTCAAGTCGGTTTTTGAATTGATTAACATCTTGAGCTGTCAGAAGACAACGTCTTCTGAGAGCTTGTTCCATGCTTTGACCACTCTGTTGTTTAGGGAATATTTGTGAGGGTTGTTGTTTGAGAAACTAGTGCTCAATTTAAGACAGTGGCCCCTTAGACGGTCATTATTGTCTCGTTTAAATAGACTTTGGAACTCCTGCACGTCGCAATGATAAAAGAAAGCTGGTGTTAAATTGCAATCAATATGTAATTTCAATGATGATGAAACAAAGGACTCTAAAATGGTCTGTAAAAGGCTAGAGATATTTATCACGAAATTTACTTCAGGTTGAGTTCAGAGCCATCAGCTGATGATGTTTCCCACTTCACCACGGTACAACTACAGGCTAAAGAAATTCATATTGAATTAGCGTTAAAAGTCAAACAAACGAAAGGGTGCGAATTGAAACATGTCAATGTTCTTTCCAGGAAATTACTTAAACTAACATTGCCAGAATAAGATGGAAATATTTTACAATGGAAAGTATTTTGGGATCAGTTTGCATCAAATATAACTGAACGTGATTAAGCCGACGTAGACAAATTGCTTTTCGAGACGTATTGGAGAATACCTTATCAGCCAGAGAAGAAGCAAGTCATTTGGTACAAGAAATGGATTCCCATTTAATTTAAAGGACAATACGGTAGCAAATCTCCATTTATTTGACCGGCCAGTTGGCTTGGTGGTTAGCGACTCTGACTGCCATGCCGAGGGTCGCGGGTTCGATTCCCACTCGGGACCAACGTTTTTGTGCGTGAGCGTGTCTGTTTTTTCTGTGTCTGGGTGTAAATATCTATAAGCATATATAAGGATGTATCAAGAAACAAAACATAGCGACAACGGTCAAAACAACGGAACTACAAATTACAGAAGAAGTTAAGAAGAAATTTAAGATTCAAGAGGAAATTTGGTCGACTCGATCATAGAACAACAGAAAATACAGAAATACCGTAAAGATCAGAAGCATCAGAAATGAAGAAGTGAGAAGAGATGCCGTGTCAGGAGAGAAGTTACGAGTCGGAGGAGAAAAAGATAAAGTAATGTATGGTTTGTAGAGATTCCCATTTTAATGACGAGTGCGCTGAATTCGAGTCAATTGTAGAAGGAAAGGCTGGACTGATCGTTGCTGCGGTTGATTTCGCCTGGGACACAGTAGTCGGAGTTACTGCCGGGAGAGACTTTGTGTGCACTGTAAAAGGAATCCGATAGTCATAGTGGAGCTCTATGTCTCGGAATTTTTTCCAGTCAAGAGTGAAGCATCAGGTGCGTTTCAGCCAACGCAAGGAATACATCGACTGTGGTGCGGCGATTGTGTACGTGCAAAGGCAATCAAAACTTTACTCTTGCTTGAATTTTACAATGTCGTAGTCTCATAGATTCTTGTAGTCAGTGTGGCTATATAGCGCAAAAAATTGCCAAGGAACTTGATCATTTAATAGCAGAAGAGATCCATGGGGGCTCAATGGTAGAGGTGAAGTTCCAAACACGAAGAGTTGGGACTCGAACTATATCTGCAAGTGTTACGTCGGTGATCTTTATTGTTCTAGTAATAAACATAATGGTTTAGTATAGATATTAGGTGTGTATCAAGTGTTAGTGCAAGAGGTGTCCACCTATAATGGTTGTGCATTTAGTGTTTATGTTTAAGTTTTAGTTTAAGATTTGTATGTAATAGTGTAGCAACTGCTGGTGAACCATAATAAATAAATAAATTTCTCAGTGTTCCATATGCTAAGCAGAGGTTCTGCAATGAGGGAGATCCCTATATTCTTGCAGATGGTTCTTTCTCTGATAGAGTTAACATATTGATTGGTAACCGTGCCGTGATGTATGTAAAAGTACTGCTTCAAGAGATTTTATTTCGGTCTATTCTAAACTAGGCTATCTATTAGGAACTGTTGTGGTTACTGAGTACTGCGATTACCTATTCTCAATTCGGTACGGGTTTGGTCGGCTGGACCTACCATTAGATGAGGGGAACTGGAATCTATAAGTGTCATAGATTCAGCTAAGGCGGATCAGTAAGAGGAGGCAATGAAGAATTTGAGTTAGACTGCAGTATTGGTGAATAATAGTTGCTGTGTTTGTTGGGCCTGGACTGAATATTCCCCAGACTTGCCCACTAATTGCGGCCTGGCATTTTAGTCGTTTAGTCAATTTGATAAGAAAACTAGATTCGAAAGCATTGCTATCCTATTGTTGGGTTTTTAAACAGACCTTAACAAAAAGGGCTACGAACATTCATAATCTGTGGAATAAAAAGATATTTCGACGCCAATCCGCATCATCGTTTTGGCGCCACCGGATACAGTACACAGCAAGCAGAACTCTCACGCCAGCCGGCAGCGAAAACCCCATTAAGAAGAAAACATCTCAAATGTGTGTGATGTGAAATTATTGGTGTATGAACGTGCCTCAGGACATTCAGTAAATGCATAGTCAATAATATCAAGCCCGAATTTCATAACATTTCATTCAAACGCTAGGCGCGTACAACTATAAGAACAACTAGGAAAGGTAATAATTGTAATAGTACTACGGATAATCTTCAAGAGTATCCTCTACATTACCTACCACATCATAGTGTGACACAATTGGAAAAACCTATTAGAATTATAAGATTTAAATCTCACTGGATTGGAATATCAGCAGATATTGTGAAGGCGTTTCTACAGATTGGTTTGATAGAAGGATAGAAATTTTACGAAATTTCTATGGGTGAAGGATACAAATCAACCGATGACAGAAAATAATTTATAACTTGTAAGGTTCAGTAGAGTACCATTTGGCATCATATCAAGTGCATTTGTACTGAAAGCTACAATCAAGTATCACCTTTGTAAAACTGAAACCATATAATAAACTCTCATTTCTCGCTGGGGAGGATCTATCGAAAACTGATGAGCTTATAAATACAAAGATATAGAAGATGATAGTGTTAGTAATACACATGAGAATTGAAGATGAAAATGAAGTTAATGTTGTGGATGAAAATTATTCCTTACAAGAACTTGGAAGAAATATACAACGGGAATATTACCCGGAGGAAACTAGTGGCATGGAGGCGAACTTTAGTCGAAATTGGAAACTCCGTTGATGTGGATGGACTTTCACGCTGCAAAGACATTAACAGATAAGATTACTGTTAGAAGAGAACCCTTCAGACACAATTAATAAGAAACAACGAACTGCTTACAATCATAAAGGAAGTTGAAGCGGTTCTTAGCACCTGACCACTTACCTACGTCGACTCTGAAGTGGGTCATATATTGAAACCGTTAGATTTTTATCAATGGGTAAAACCTTACCTTGCAACAAACGATTAAATTATGTAAAGATATATTCACTAATCGGTGTCCACTAGACTTGGGAGAACGGTATGGGCATGCAAACAAATAGCCAAGAGTGATAAGTGAGCCTTGCTAGTGAATGCAAGACTGTATGGATTAAAGGCGACTCGAAATATTGAGAGAACTGGAGCGTCGGGAAAATAGTGGAACAATTTAAAAGCAATGATGGTCTTTGCATAGTATCCCTGGGCAAATCCGGAAATACGGTATACACAAGATCCATCGCTCATATGTATCCCCTCGAATTTGAGAATACTAATAAAGATCATATAGAGTAAATTGTCGAAGCAACAATATTTGAAACAATATCACAGTTTGTACCACAAATCGAAAGAACACCTTTTCATGAGACTATCGATGTGCCTATGCCTGAGACCCTACTAAGCGACATCCCTGTAGTAGAATCAATATATGATAATACGAGAGATATGGACTCACGTGAAGTAAGATTGGATAAAGCTTAAAATTTTACGGAGAACGATGTACAGACATCAGAGAGTAATGAAGGACCTAAAATAGCTCGACAAAAAAGGCTGCGGCCAGCCGTGCCCTTGAAAAGATAAGGGAGTGGACACGTAATAGAAATTTATAGCTTTGCTCCAACATTTCCCCGGTGGGAGTGTCGCGAACTACGTCCCGAAATGTACCATAAATTGTAAATAACTAAAACGTCAAACCTTGTTAATATTAAAGACTGGCAACCCAAGAAGTCCTGTCACCGGCATTGACACATTTTCCCGCGACTGCTACCCACATAAATAAAAAATCAATTATAAAGTGTGAACAAAGAAAATAACTAACTATTCAGGCAGAGATTCAGAGATGTAAGTGTAGCAACCGGGAGGCCTAGGTGAGTGCTTTAGATATAGTTGATTGTAATACCAATTACCTAGTTGACATTCGAGCGTGCGGTTCAGAAACATTGTACTTACGGTTGTTGTTACTTGCTATAGTGGGATGTGCCTGCTTGCCTCGGATGGTTATTGGTAGGGACGTGATCGTTGGATGATGCTCAGAGACTCAGCTATTCGTATTGCTAGGACTTAGACATACATTGGTATGGAGAAGGAGATGATCGTTGGATTATGCTCCGATGCTTAGACATACGTTGGTATGGAGAAGGAGGTGATCGTTGGATCATGCTCGAGGCTCAGACATACGTTGGTATGGAGAAGGAGATGATCGTTGGATCATGCTCGAGGCTCAGACATACGTTGGTATGGAGAAGGAGATGATCGTTGGATCATGCTCGAGGCTCAGACATACGTTGGTATGGAGAAGGAGATGATCGTTGGATCATGCTCGAGGCTCAGACATACGTTGGTATGGAGAAGGAGATGATCATTGGATCATGCTCGAGGCTCAGACATACGTTGGTATGGAGAAGGAGATGATCGTTGGATCATGCTCGAGGCTCAGACATACGTTGGTATGGAGAAAGAGATGATCGTTGGATCATGCTCGATACTTAGCCAGTCATATTACTCAGGTAAACTGAGATGGACATGAGTGGAAAGGGGTCGCTATAAGGGGTGGTGGAGGTGACTTAAAAATAGTCCATAAACTATTGACTCAGGCTATTGTTCAGAAGAAGAATAGTAGAGAAGTATAGTAGAATGAAGAGTATAAACCCTCAACACAGTTTGCTCTCAGACAATCACCACTCAGATCAGCTACATGCATATTATTTATCAGTTGAGATATGATGCATCAATTCCTGTATAAAATAAGGAATTGATGTCTACTGCATCTGCGTTGTTAGATATATAGATTCTTTGGAAACTAGGCTGGAATTATTTACTATCTATAGGTACATTTACTTACCTTCAAATATCATTAATAATTCCTATATTTATCAGCTATTCGCTAGACCTATTTTACTTATTAGTACAAGTTTGGCGACAGGTGCGTCAAAGGAACCCTATTTTGCCTATATATAGATAGACACCTGCTTTCGTCTTGCGGTTTCACTCGCATTCTGGATGGATCTGATCTATCCCGGGATTTTAATATAGCCTTTATTACATCTGGGTAAAGTAGTTTTTTAATATTGAAATAATTATTTAAATCGGTCCAATAGTTTTTGTTTTATTCGTTACAAACAAACATACGAAAATACAAATACTTTCCATTTATAATATCAGTGTAGATGTAGATGAATTGCTCAACTACCTACAGGCTATTACGAAATAATGAAAAATAGTTATCATAGGTAAATAACCTCGAAGAAATTGGTAATAAATCTTATATTATACATAGTATGAATATAAAAGCTAAATATTAATAAAATAATAATAATAATTGCAAAATGACGACACCATTTTTGTAACAACAGACTTCCTAAGGGTCTTAGGACGAGGAAACGTCTTTAAACAAATACCGACTGCCTTCAGTTGTGAAAAAAAAAAATACCTTTAAAGTTTTAGAAAAATACATTACACATAATTTTATCTCGTACATAGAATGTGTAATTGTGTATTGCATTACATCCAATACAATAGTAATCAAATACATAAAAAGTGTATGAACAAACGATTCTCTTAACAAACCTATGGGACTGCTACCATTCGTCGCGGAATTTTTCGTAGATGGTTACAGGCTATATTTGATATTGTTAACGCGGGTGAAACCTCGGGGGACAGCTACCTTATAAATTAATTTAATATGCATTAAAGATAACTTATCAAAATTTTCTAGTACTTACTTACTGACAAGTCGTATCATTATTTTAGTACTATATCAGTGTTTAGGCTAGGGTAGCTATCGACAGTCGACGCATAACTCCAATTTTTTCTCGGGTATGTACGTTTTGCGATATTTTCCTTAACCGACAAGCCAACAGCAAATCCTAAAGTAAGTTTATTCCCTGAGGTAAGCCACGAATCGACTTCGCACGATCTTGATCTACAAACCAATGAAGTTAGCCCCACATTTTTTACGAACATATGAAATAAGATGTAGGTATTGAATTTTATTGAAATATTGAAAAATAAATATAAATATCTTGACGCCTATTATTTCCAGAGTGGTAGGATGAGAGGCAGAAGATATCATTAAATTAAAGTTACCCTAAAAAAACAAATATTATACAAATAAATATGATCATCGGTCAAAGGCCGTGGCTGTCTGCCTGGTTTTTAGACTTCTGACGAAAAATAACTTATTACTAACTTACCAACAATAGTCATGTCCGCATGGTCGGACACGGTGGGGAAGAGAGGCCGTTCTCCAGACACCTCACAGCGATACCGACCACCTGTCTCCAGTTCTGCTGGGAACAGCGTCACGTTGGCACCGTTGGCACTTGATTTCTATGGAAAATATATTTTTTTATAATATTTCGATAAAAAAAATTAAGGTATGCATTATTGTGTTTCCCCAAAGGAAATTTAACAACATGGGAAGTTAATTCACGGATGGCCAACTGTTGCCAAGTAATATCCACATGAAGGAACTAAATACTGAACTTCCAAAATTATATTTTTGATAACTTCTCCTCGCCCAAGTATCCAATATTTAACCGATCTAAATTAACAAAACGTACACCAAAGCTAATTCATTATTTTAAAATCTAATAATGTAGATTATTGAAGACACATTTTTACTATAAACCTACTTTTGCTTTTCATAATATTGACAACTAGGATCCTCTCCGCGGTTTCACTCGCTTAAAATTTATGCTAAGTCGCCCACAGAGCACGGAGAGAGATGTCTCTCTCTGTAGGCTAGATGTATATTAAATTTCAACGTATCAACTTAACAAACAAACTCACTTTCACTTTCGCTGTAATAAGGATAGTAATAACTAATGACATTTACTGTACTTAGCTGTGACCTAAATTACAAAATTCATACGTATGTCAAAATTTTAAAAATGAAAAATAAAACTTCTTCAAAGTGAAATAATACTTGGAAAAGAACTGAACGTTCTATTGAACAACCCGACTGACGCTCTCCCGTCCAAATATGCACTAAAAAATATCCAATATTTCAGGCAAATTTTCGTTCCCTTTATTCTGAGTATTACAAACGCCAAAGCCAAAGTCGGTCCAGCCTTTCGCGAAGTGATGCGCCTATCAACAAACTTTTTTTATTTTTACTCATAAGTTGATAACACAAGGTTCTAAGTAACTCGGTTAATTGTTATGTTGCCATTATAGCGCCGGTGCCACCCGCAACGTTACGACGTGTTTGTGGCGGGTTTTTTGTTTTTTAATTAAAGTAGTCAGACCCCAATGTTTTAAATAGCCTTGGGGTTATAAAGGTAAAAATAATATCTACCAATCAAAAATGTTTACAATTCTAATTTAATATAATAAATGACGCCAGAATATCGTTTCAAGGAGAATAAAGTACAGTAACTTATATCTTTGAAATAACTGAATATCGTTTACTGTTAAGGTCACACAAATATAGGCTAAGGGTGGCGCGAAGCTCAGGTATACAATAAAAAATATATATTAAACTTAGTCAATCGGTTTACACTAACAATATCACTAGACGCACAAACCCTAGTGGATATTGGAGCTATTTAATTTAAGAAATTTATATACTCGTATACTTTTGACATGATAAATGATTAAAAAAATATTATAATATTAATAAACCTACATATATAGATAAATATTGCCTTGTATCCGGAAAACAAATACCACACACGGAAATTTCAAACTAAGCAGAGTTTTTACTTACGAGGAAAAGCTAATATTATAAATGTGAATGTAAGTTTATTTGTTACGCTGTCACGCGAATACTACTTAACCGACCATCATGAAACTTTGTAGACATATTTTTTGGAGGTATTAGACAGTAACATAGAATACATTTTGTGCCAGGACAATGTTACATCCCTCGGGAACACGGGTGATAACGCGGGGGAAAGCTAGTATATTATATTGGTGACAAACATACGATAGAAAAACTGTCGTTTTCATGACCTTCCTAAAGCTAATTATTGAAGCATTGTACTGTCCAAGGTAATTTCAATAAAAAAACAGGAGTTTTTAGCGGGAATAAAACAGGTAAGACATTGTCAAAGCCTTTTCCCTAGCCGGTTGAACAACATCAGTGTAAAAGCCCGGATAAGCATGTAATAAGGATGAACTTTTAGTTAGAGTAGATACGTATAATTGGATTAATTCGGCGGCAGTCCAGTTTGCTTAGGTCTCTGCGAGTGGAAACAATATAAAACTGAACCGGATATTACGTTGTGAAGAGGCGCAGGTGTAAACAGTGCCGCTCTCGTGCGAGGAGTCATTTTTACTTTTTTTGATTAACCCACTGCCGGCCTCTTATACACTACAGCCCATCTAATTTTTGTTATGATAGTTTTAAATCTTTCTATTCTCTAGGAGCAATTTAGTCGGGTCGGTTGGCTTGGTCATTAGAGACCCAGACTGCTAGGCAGGTCGTGGGTTCGATTCCCACCCCGGACAAATATTTATGTGAATGAACATGTCTCTTTGTTCTGGGACTCGATTCTGTAAAGAAAATGACACTAACTCGAAGATGTTTTGTCGCGGCCTCCGTGTTCTGTCTCTTTCGCTAACGTTATACGCCAATACTACTAATCACGTGAGAGATAAGCTCTCTGAGGCCTCCGTGAAGCGGCTCGTCGACGAAGTTTGTATTAGCTGAATAAGGGGGCTGTTTCTGGTTGGGTGTAAATATCTTTATAAGTATGTATTTATGTAGTATATCAGTTACCCGGTAGCATAGTACAAGCAGTACACTCTGGTTTATTTGGGATCAGGTAACCTTGTGTGAATGAGGATTTTCTCCTGGAATATTTATTATTTGTTTATTTAATTTAGACGTGTTTTCAACAAGATTCTTCACCACTGTTTAATCATGGATGCTGTTTTGTTTTTTATTCTTATGGCAGATACAGTAAGATACTCCGAATCATTGAAATCAATACATCTTCATTTTTAGAATGTCGAGTTAGATAAGAAGATATATAACAGACCTTATTGCAGTCCAGCAAGCTCTGTTTGCGACTATACAAGTGAAAACATGTTCGCGATATTGCCATTCAAAATTCTTTCACGGATTCTTGGGCTTTTCTCCGGGTAAATTTATCCCGGGAAAATCTGTACACACGGCGGTCTGATCCCAAGCTAAGGAGAGCTTGTACTATGGAAACCAAATAACTGACATACTATTTATGCAAATTAAATACATACTACATATCTTATAGTTATTTATACTCGGACACAGAACAAACACCGATACACACAAAAGTTTTTCCTGGTTGGGAATCGAACCCACGACCTGTGGCGTGGCAGTCAGGGTCACTAATCAACTGTGCCATTAATTCATCCACCCCATCAATATATATTTCCATTGGTAAACTAAGTCTTTTCGAATAGGTACTGCAAATGAAAAGTACGAGACTAAAAACTTCATATTTTAAAATCGACTACGCTAAAGATGTCTCTGGCATCGCAAATGCCAATAGAAAGCGGCGACTATTTATCATCAGGATATATATATCACATAAATTAATAAATATCCTGGGATATTCTTTACACAAGGCCATCTGATCCCAAACTAAGCAGAGCTTGTACTGTAGAAACCAGATAACTGACAGAATAAACAATAATGTTCAAGCACACAAATGTTTGTCCTGGGTGCGACTCGACCCTCAACCTGTGGCATGGCAGTCTCTAACCAGCCGACTGCACCGTCAATCCATCTAAGCCAAAGCCTTTTTGGAGAAAGACGTACTAATGCCGAATAGGCACGTGAGACCAAATACTTCATATCCTAGGGTCGACATCGCTTCCGATGTCTCTGGTATCGCAAATGGGCATAGAGAGCGGTGGCTCCAAATCAGGAGTATCGACAGCGAATTGTCATAAAACAGATGTTTACCTCTACGTCGACTCCAGGCAGTGGGAACTTCCTCCTCGTCTCGACATCTCTGGGCACGTGTCGGAAGAACTCCTTGCCATCCTTGTACCACTTGACGGAGTACAGCACGTCTGTGGGACCGAGCTGCCAGCGGCATGATAGCTCAGCTCGCGTGCCCAGAGGCACATGTGCTGGAACCCGCAGTTCCAGTAGTTCCAGGCTTGTGACTCCATACTCTGGTAAGAAACGAAGAATGTGTAGGTAAATAATGAATATATACAATACTGCCTACTCTCGCACGGTTTTAACGGCGTTCCTGGGATACAAGCCTATGTCCTTATCCATAGTATTGGCAATGTGTGTGCCAAATTTCATCAAGATCGATTCAGTTGTTTACCCGTGAATGTTAAGAGCTATGAGTTAGAATATCAAGAATTAATATATCGAACTTTCTCATCTAAATAGTTTAAGCGATCAATTACAATCAATTTGGTGAAAATATAATAATAATAACACAAATTACCCAAGTAAACGACTATTGTAATAACCAACCTGAATGTAACATAAACATTAAAATTACACGTAATATAAACATATACGCTTACAAAAACATTTTTCAATAAAAACGTAACGTGAGCGTAGTTTTTTTGCAAATAGGTACACATTTTTATTTGGCTGTAGGTAGCGTGTTATGAAGGCAAAAATCCATTAAACGCCACGTCAAATAATTTCCCATGTGACGCTCGCTCGCGGCCCGTAAAAGAGGCACTATTGCCCTCGCCCAGCGGTGGATAATATTACTTTACGACCCGCGGGGCGGAGCTCAAATGTAAGTAAATTGGTGAATAAAGACGAGCGCGCAAACAGTTACGGCATATGCCAATATTAGGAGTACACTTTACACTGAGCCGAGGGCAGACACCAGACGATATGACAATTGAGATGACATCGCTTTCAAATTGCCGTATAATCGCGCATAATGCGGGTCTAAGTACGATAGAATACGAGAAATCATACGAATTAACTACGGAAATTAAATTACTGAAACTGTTGTCTGCTTCTATGAAGTTTTCTGTAAATTTTAATTGGTAGGGGAGTTGGGTCATCTTTTGTTTGAGTCTAAATTTTATTATAACTCCTGCGTTCCAGTTTCAATCAGGCGGTGTTTTAAACTTTGTGCACAAAGAAGTTTATTTTATGTTCCAAATTTGTACCTACCAAAGAAATCAATGATATTGTTCGGTATAACTAAGAATAACGTAAAACGACGACCATTTCTCAATCAAAATGAGTTATTTGTTTTAACTTCAACGAATGGCATTTAATAATAAACATGTGTAAGTTTAAAAATTCGATATAACACAGTCCTCAAAGCAAATGAGCATTATTGAATTTAAAAATCTAATTATCCGCCAGCCATTGTCTATATCTCTACGTAGGTACCCCTCAATAGGGTTAGCTACACTCCTGTGAAGACGGAAATGGTGCTAAGTGAGGTGTCAGCAAAGGCGGACGACGCGGCGGCCGGCGGGCGCGCGGCGGCGGCGTCGGCGGCTGAGTACCATTATGAGATAGTGCACGTGCTGCCAATTCAACTACCACCCAACCGTGTCTGTGGCGATGCTATGGTTATGTATACGTGTTTATATGCATGGTTGGCAATATTATAGCCCTACCGGTGCATTTTCTGGAACCTTCAGAATTCCAAGCTCCTGCTAAGTTTTGAGAGGAGAAGTACTAACACTAAGTATATATATAGATATGCAAATGTTGTAAGCATGTGCAACCTAACAAGGAGAAAAAAATAAGACTATTATTAAATAAATTAGAAATAAACAATAATTCCTGATACGCTATTTTGCTGCTCAACTTGAAGAAAAGTTGTCTGTATACCTTTTGTTCGAACGAAGCCCGTCTTTTTCGAAAAAGAGAAGAAAGTTTTTAACTTCATTACAAAACTTAAAGTTGGAAAAATCAATAGTCTAAAAGAATACCCATAACTGCGGTATGTATAACAAAGTCCGAATTATAGTTCTAATACAATAACAAAGTACCTAAATTACGAATCAAAGTCACCGAATATCCATTATGTTCCAATTTGGGCTAGATAAAGCAAGCTAATTGCTATATGCAGTTTATACGTGTGTGAATAAGGTGTGTGAATGGCTATTGAGAACAATTTGGACCCAATAGTACGCCTCGGTTATCCCACTATCCTGTTATAAAGCCGTAACAGATGTCGAATTGAATCCACATAGAAAAGCGTTGGTACACACACAAGTTGTGCAATTTCTTGTAGGCAATACTTTAATAGTTCTCCAGTCTTACTTGACGTTTTAAAACATTAAAGGGTAAGTATTGCATGAAGCTTTTATCCTGCACTTTGATAAATTATAAAAATGCTTTTAAAAAATCATGTGACATTTTAAGCACATATGCAAAGAAGATTGAGCTCGTCTGGAGATTATTCTGCTATCTTCGTATATTATACTTGTTTTTGTTAAGTGACAATCGGGTTCAGCCCCCTTATTCAGCAAATACAAGCTTTGTCGGCGAGCCGCTTCACGGAGGCCTCGGAGAGCTTATCTCTCACGTGATTAGTAGTATTAGCGTACTAAGCAAAAAAGACAGAGCATAGAGGCCGCGAAGAAACATCCTCGAGTTAGTGTCATTTTCGTTACAGAATCGAACCCCTTTCGACTGCCTCAAACGAAACGGAAATAATATTAAAGGCATTCGATTCGATATCATACATCGGTTTATCATCCGAAAACGGTGTACCCAAGCAGGGGCTCGATTCTGTAAGGAAAATGACACTAACCCGATGTTTCTTCGCGGCCTCAATGCTCTGTCTTTTTTGCTTACTACGCTAATCCTACTAATCACGTGAGAGATAAGCTCTCCGAGGCCTCCGTGAAGCGGCTCGCCGACAAAGTTTGTATTAGCTGAATAAGGTGGCTGAACAATCTGTTGTTCTGCAATTCGGCTACGAATTTTACATTGCTTTATTTTACTGTATTTTTTTAACCTATTGTTTTCGCACTAGTTTTGCTCTTTTCGTTGTAAATAATGTGTACACCTATAATAGGTGCACATATCTGTATATTATGGATAAGTTTTGTCATAATCACTGAAAATACGACTGTGTATATTTTTAATATGTGTACTGTTGGTGTATATAAACTTAATAAATAAATAAATAAACAAGTCTAAAATACTACCACAAGCATAGTATCGGCATACATCTTAATATATATAAATCTCCTGTCACGATGTTTGCCCGCGATGGACTCCTAAACTACTTAACCGATTTTAAATTAAATTGGCTCACCGTGAGCAGTCTGGTCCAACTTAAGAGATAGGATAGCTTAGATCTTTAATTATAGTTGCAATTTTATTTTATTGCAAATTATTTAATTGACAGTCACAATTATCTGTTAACTCCAAAAGATTCTAACAGATGGCACTGTGTTGAAAGTACCAATGTTTAGGGAACTTTTATATGGACTCATTTCGACAGGACAACGTCTGTTGGGACAGCTAGTTTTATACAATATTTTGTTATGCTATCAATCGATATGGCAACCCAGTAGCTCTCAACAAAGGGGAAATATTGCTACAGAAAACTTTTGTATTCTGAAGGCTAGTTAAAAGTACTATCATCGTGTTAATTATTATTTTAGTATATACGAGTATACTCGTTGGGTATTATATACATAATCCTTTATATGTAATTAAAAATGTAAATTGGTATTTAATTTTGTATTCAATAGATGACTAAGATATTATGTTCCGTTTTTTTGGGCATCTTTTTATATTTAGGTTACATTATTTAAATGTTTATGATTCCTTTTGAATCAATAATGTTAGGAAGAGAAATAATAATCAATATCTAATACCGTTTATTTTAGGAATACCTGTGGGTATTAATAACGCTACACTAAATATAATTTACATTAAAATATTTACTGGCAAATTGATGATTATAATTGGTAAATTTCGCAGAATATGTATTTTAAATTTCATTGATGCATAGTCGAATTCAAAAACATTCCTACTCCGAATCACCGCTTTTAGAGTTATACTGTTTATGATTTTGTATTGCTGGAAAATAACATTCTTTACACACACGGTCATTTGATTTCAAACTAAACGTAACTTTTAGTATGGACACTCCTTTATTTTCAAATTACATAGACATTTACGAGAAACAAACGTGCATGTTCTTTAACACAAATGTTGGTCCTGGGTCTAACGACCAAGCCAACTGGCCCGTCAAAAATTATATGATGTAATGTTTACAAAAATAAAACAGCGAGAACCGTGGCCTTTCCCTGAATACGCAACGAGGAGCTATCCCGAGCATCAGGTGTACTCGAAACAAGCACCAGTCGAAGTAATCTATGGTTTCAATATGTGTTATAAAAAAAAAGGCTCACAATCGTCGTCGCTTTGCATCTTTTATTTTACGACACCCAATATTAAGGTAACGGCTTCCATTTCTATAGTAATATTTAATAACAAAATCGTTAAGAAACCAGTTAGAAAAACAATCTAAATTGACCTTTACGTCTAGCGGGTTAGGTACCGATGTTGCTAGATAAGTGTAGCGAATTGATCCGCCATTTAAACCTTTACGAACGTGTAACATTTTGGAAAAGCTCACGCGATACAAAACAGAACGCTATGGGCTAATGAATTGACAAGCCGTCACAGTAACTGGCGAACATAATCCGTGTGTCATGAATATGAGTCACGATTGAGTCATGTCAGCCATTATGGTGTGGTAGCATGGTAGCATGGTAACGTGGTAGAATGGTAACATGGTGGGCTCCAGTGGTATAATGCCAGTACCACGTGTTGAAGATTGTTATGCTGCGTTTTTGTTCTGTGATCTATATAATGTTATAAAGAGGTTCAGTTTGGATGTAGGGAAATAACATATCCGATTTAAATAATTCTTTCAGTTATATAAAGTTACACTATTCTCAAGTATACGGCAGGTAGTGGTTAATATAATTTGGTTTCAACAATGAAACTTTTAACTGTAAGATATAATGGCAGACCTAATCTATATCTATATTCTAAATATTGTTATATATACAATTCTTCTGTACATGTGTTGACAGTGAACTCCTCCTAAACGGCTGGACCGATTTGAATGAATTTTTGTGTGTGTGTTCAAGTGGATTCGAGGATGCTTTAGAGTCACAATTGGACCCGGTAGGTGGCGCTGCGATCGAAATCTAGAATTTTTGTTTGGACTTCTTTTGACTGGGCAACGTCAGTTCGGACAGCTAGTTTAATATATAAAGTTGAAAGTTTGTTTATTTGTTTGCTTGAACGCGCTAATCTCAGGAACTATTGGTTCGAATAGAAAAAAAAATATTTTGTGTTGAATAGTCCATTTATCGAGGAAGGCTATATATATAATAGGATATAACATCACGCTACGACCGGCTACGATAGGAGCGGAGCATCAATGAAAAATATGACAAAAACGAGATAAAAAGTATTCCTTTTGAGCGGTTTGCGCGCGTTTGACAATTTGCGGATTACACTCTTCCGGAACGCGGGTGAAACCGCGGGGGACAGCTATATGTGTTATAAATGGAAGCAATCTAATACTATTAAACGAGGAATTCTTGTTTAGAATACATATGAAACGGCTCTAGCGATTCAGATAAAAAAATATATTTTGATAAGACTTTGCTTTATTAGTTTATCTATATAAGTGTCTTTACTGAAAAAAGCACTGAGTAAAGATCAGCTGGGTAGTAATATTATAATGTGCACTTAATACTTGTGATTGGCTCAAAAATCACTGACTCTCCAGTCAAAAATATTTACAAACATAACATTCACTTGATTTTTGTAAAACATTTGTCACATTGTTAGTACTTCTACACACTACACTAACGGTATCTCCACACATTGTCTGTGAGCTGCCGAGCTATCAACAGTCTTCCCGTGACCACGGCTTGATGTACGTCAGCCTAAACGTCGGGTTAAAAGGTATTTATACCTCAAATTTATTACACGATTAAGACCCGTTGTCTATAATAATTAGAATGTATACGAATCGTGAAACCTTAAAAATATTAATAACATACTTAGTTTCAATAAAAAAATTATATATCTCACTATTATAAGTGAGAGTAAACCTGTCGTTTTCAAAACTACCCAAAAGTCAGGTAATTAAGGCATGTTACTATTTCACCGTAGTTTTTAAGCAGTAATAAAACTTGTAACATCCCACTGGAACGCGTCTGAAACCGCGGAATACAGCTAGTTTTCAAAATGTAATTATTTGAAACTGTAATCAAGTGTAAGCCCTATACATTACAGTACAAAAGTGTTATAAAAAATTGCATTCCATTTATTTTGAGACATCTGTTTTATGTTCGACACAACTATCGCCTGTATTGGATAAGTATTCTTCGCACATGGGCCTCAATTGAGTGCCTTTTAATCGCGGCTCACTTACATTGATTAGGTACACACTAGACATCCGTACGTAAATATACGAGTATAAACACACTTTGCCGAAGAGACATTTAAGCTAAAAGGTTAAGTTTGTGTAGGAAATAGTTTTAATAATAGGGCTGGTACGGTGATATAGTTTGGTACAAAAGACAACTTTAATATGTTACTATAGATAACTTCAAGAAGTTATATAAATGCCAGCTTCCTTCCCATGGTTTTGCTCGCGTTTCGATGTGCTACGTTCTGCATAAAGTTGGTTTTTTTTATTAATATCAATCCAGAAGTTTTTAAGTGATTCATTACAAACATTAATACTTTTTTTTTCTCTTTATAATATTAGTGTAGGTTTATTTGGGTATGTACCAATAAAATTTACTGTGTTAAAAAAACTCTAGAATAAAGGCTAGAACCAGTTAAAATTAGATACTCACAATTTACTTGGGCTTTAAAAACACGACACAAATTGAAAATTAAATTAATGTTATTATTCAGGCAATTTTGAAATCAAACACGGCTATCTAATTTATAGGCTACAATTCTTTAAGGTAAATGACACTACCTCAAGGATATTTCGTCGCGGCCTGTATGCTCTGTCTCTTTTGTTAACTACGCAATCACGTGAATGGTAAGCTCTTCGAAGCCTCGTTGCGCTACTCGCCGACGAAGATTGTTTAAGCTGAATAGGGGGCCTGAACTTAGTAAAGCGTGTAGACACACAACAAAAAGGAAAGTTTGTGGTACGCCACGCTAAGTAACTCGTAAATATCCTCTATCAACCGACCTACAGGATACTTCGTGAAACAATTATTCCCTATGTTATTGATTTCCATTTTGTTTCTTTTTTATGTCAAGCTGGCTGACAAACAGCCTGACTCCAACCAATGTTAAGTAGTGATCGCCGCCTATAGACATTTGCAACACCAAGGGTATGATTTCGACCCTGAGGCGTAAGTTGTTACATCTCATATGCCTGTAATTTCTACAGCCTACTTACGTTTCTAACCGAAACACAGTAATAGAAGCGCACTACTGCTTCACGGTGGAACTGGGTAAGCTGGTAGTACTATCCCGGATAAACTCTGCACAAAGCGCTATACTACGTCTATAATATTATAATACAAAACAGGTACTTATCTAATGTTTGATTTAGAACCTCTGACTCATGCCGAGCTGCAACCCTTATAAAACAAATGAACGAAAATCACTAACATCAACATCGGAATAAACCTACATCGTAGCGTATTTTGTTGAGAGAAAATAATTGAATCCAAAATTCCTCAACTACTTATAAATTTTGTTTTAATAGGGTTCTTTTAGATCGTTTTGTAGTGTTTGCGAACGTTTAAACGTTTTAATTAAACCACTTAGGTGCCTAGTAAACGCTAAGTGCCCACTGTGCGATTGGAAAGGGTTCTTGGCCTACGTTTTTAAAACTCAAACTTCTGAATGCTGCTTCAAACGATATACTTAACTAGTAAGAACCGTCGGTTAAAGCTCATTTATAAAATAAACAAATACGTTTAATTTTTTAATTACCTATTAAATTTTTTATTTTAGATCAGGCCAGTATATTCTCCTTTACTTAATATAATTAGTCACAAAATAAGTGTTAATATTGGAGTAGCGTAACGATGTTTGTCTTATTTTATAAGTTTACTTTGTAATTTCGCGTAGCAATAATGGCCCCAAGAAGGGTTCTTGTTCAAAAGAGAATTCTCCAAAATGACTCATTAGTCAGTACATGAACATGAACATACACCATTGTGTATGTACGTACACAATGTTGGCCCACTTGTCAAAATTTTATCATAATCATTTTTGAATATTTTTATGAAAACATATAAGTTTGCATGTTAAAAAAAAATTATCCAACATTTGTATATAAAGCTACCTACTAAATAAAATGTTGATGTAAGTACACAATGTTCGCCCACTTTTCAAAATTTGATCATAATCATTTTTGAAAATTTTATGATAACGTATTATGAATTTGCATGTTAAAATGCTTTACCCAACTTTTGTATATAAAGCTGTTAATAATAAAAAATTGATTAAAGAGCTTTAGGAGATGTTAAAGAATATTATTTTTAAAACGCTTTTATTAGCTGTACTTGTAACTATGTAATAAAATGTTGGAAATCGAATTAAATCTACTTCTAATTGTCCAATTGGTATGAAACTTTGCAGGAATATGCAAGAACATTTATGTGCCTGAGTTTAGCTATCTATCTATGTATTGAAATTCTAAGTATTTAGAAGATAAAAAGAAGAATCAGATGGCGCTGCGAAAATAATGTCTTAGGATATTTATTATTTACTAGCTGTCCCCCGCGGTTTTACCCGCGTTCCCGTGGGATGTCACATGTATTGTACATAAAAACCTGCCCCTTTAATCACTCTATCTATTAAAATCCGCATCAAAATCCGTTGCGTAGTTTTAAAGATTTAAGCATACATAGAGAAAGCGACTTTGTTTTATACTATGTAGTGATTTTTAATGGTGACCGATTCAAGGTCAGCCTGATACCAGCCTCCACTACGTGTACCCACAAATACCTACCCAGGGGCTCGATTCTGTAGGGAAAATGACACTAGCTCGAGGATGTTTCTTCGCGGCCTCTATGCTTTGTCTCTTTCGCTTACTATGCGAATACTACTAATTACGTGAGAGATAAGCTCTCCGAGGCCTCCGTGAAGCGGCTCGCCGACGAAGTTTGTATTAGCTGAATAAGGGGGCAGGTATGCTACACATAGATGTTATAGCCGCTTACACAATCAATAATTGAATTGCAACGTATTCGGAATACAAGAGTAACTGCGCATTTGTTTTGAAACAAAAAAAATATGCGCATATGTACTGTACAAGGTGTAGACGGAAAATACTTGAAGGCAATATGCAGTTTGTTCCATTTTTATAATAACTGCAAATCATATAAAGCCTGAATGTTACGGCAAATTGTCCCGTCAAAATCAGGACGAGAATATTTACATTTCGCTAAATGTAGCCGTTGAAATAGGATATTTAAATATTTCTAAATGAATACTCGTATTTTTTTTTTTATGCCACTTGGGCCGACAAACAAGCAGACGGTCCACCTGATGGTAAGTGGTCACCGCCGCCTATGGACATTTGCAACACTAGGAGCATCGCCAATGCGTTGTCGACCCTGAGACGTGAAGTTGTTAAGTCTCATGTGCCTGTAATTTCATCGTATTTAATTAAATATTATTAAACACGATCTTAATTTTAAAAAAACACGTATTAATAGGATGATTAATTTCACTAAAGATCAAAATTTTAATTTTGACGGGCCAGTTGGCTTGGTGGTTAGATACCCTGACTGCCAAACCGAATACCGCGGGTTCGATTCCCACCCAGGTCAAACATGTGTGTGCATGAACATGTCTGTTTGTTCTTTGTCTGGGTGTAAATACCTATATAAGTATGTATTTAAAAAGTAGTATATGTAGTATATCAGTTACCTGGTAGCCATACTACAAGCAGTACACTCTGCTTAACTTGGGATCAGGTAACCATGTGTGAAGAATGTCTTGAGATATTATTTATTTTGATCGAAAAGCGAAAGTTTTTGAGCGAAAGTTTGTGAGAAAGAATTTATAGATAATACGGGATTATGGATGTTTTTACTGTTATAGCAAAAGCAACTTAACGGATTTTAATGAAACTTACCACATAGATAATTTACAACCCGGATATAAATTTAGGATACTTTTAAAAATATTAAATATATAAACATTAACGAATCCTATATTTTAATCCAAATTGTAAACTATATATGTGCTATATAAGTTATATAATTATATAAGTTTCATTGTAATCCGTTAGGTTGCTTTTGCGTGAAACAGCAATAATAATAATAAACGTTTATTTTCTTTCACAAAAGTTTTTAGAAACTAAAAAGCTTAATTTACATTGTAGAGTTTGCTATATTTCTATACACTTTTGTGAGAGACTGGTACCCGTACTAAGAAACCCTGTTTAACAGATTACCAGTGCCTTTACCATGAGTTTTTAACGTACGTACTCGCTAGCGACGGCGTAAAACATTTCTATGGCAACTGTGTACAGCGCCACTAGAGTTCACCTAAAGAACTAAAATCGGTAGTATGAGTCGATCGGGTTCGATGGTCGTTTACTCGCCAGTGACTAAAGTATGTTTCGATAGCAACTCATGGTAGAGGTACAGGCAAAACATTAAACACAGTCAAAACATCCTAGGGATATCTGATCATGTGCTTTTATCACAGAAAATGTAACATCCCTTAGGTAGGTGGGAGACAGCTAGTGAGTTACTGATCGTGACTATACGAAATGAAAGAGATGGCGCTGGATTGAAGCCACAGTTTATATTTTATATTAATTAACAAGACAAAAAAGAGAAAACCAGTGAACTTTTCTAATGTAACTAACTGTCAGTACTTTTTGAATTCCGAAGACAAAATCAATTCCAAAAAGGTGATGTAAATGAGTTCGGTTCGGTAACAGCTAGTAATCAATAAAAGTGAATTATTAATTACGGTTATTGGCTTTCAAAATGCTAATCATAATACTTCGTCGGAGTAATATTATGGTTCGCCTCTGTATGCAGAACAGAAACAAACTCTGAGTAATTACTGCAGTATGTATACTTTCTAACATTGAACGCAAACACCACAGCATTCCCACTTATTGTGAAATCACATAATAAAATAGGGTTGTCACTTTGTTAAGTTTATTAATAAATTTAATTATACGATTTTTTTTGTACTACATGGGCTGACAAACAATTAGACGGTCCACCTGATTGTAAGTGGTCACCCCTGCCTATGGCGTTTGCATTGTCAATGCGTTGTCGTCCCTTAGACGTGATGCTGTTAAGTCTCATGTGCCTGTAATTTCGATAAGATAATGCCATTCATACTAATATTGTAAATGTAAAAGCATCTTCTTTCGACTAAATCGATTCAAAATTCAAAATTCAAAACTATTTATTCAGTTTAGGCCTTCGGAGGGCACTTATGAAGGTCAAATTTTAAGATACTGAAGCTACAATCATGATCATGGTGAAATTTGGCATTTGAACCTTGCCAGCAATTTTAAAACAATATATCGGAATTACCGTAGAAATAAAATTTGTTAAAAATAAATAACGTTTATTATTAAAACAATTTATCACAACCTTCCCTAAGATTCCAACCTGGGTATATCTTCCCCCACCGAATTACAAGAAAAAGCAAGTCGCCAACCTCCGAGCAAAAAATTAAGTCGATCCGTTGCTTCGTTACGACGTCGTGAAGGAAGGACAAACAAAGTCACTTTTGGATTTTTAATATTAGTCAGGATTAGCAATTTTCCTTAACCTTTAATCATAAATACAGATTTTTACCAATAAAGTATAAACGTGGTGAATATGTACCGACACAGTGAGAGTTCTTAATATACAAGTGTATTGTAAAATGCACCCAATCGGTTTGTATTTTGTAAATTTTGAAGTTTTAGAATGTCATGCAAAAATTTACTTTATTGCATTCGGGATTAAGTGCATCTATTGTTAATTGCTTTTTTTCCCTTTTGTTAATTGTATGTTGATACAAATAAGCCATAATATAAAGCAATTGGGTTAAAAATTCTCTGGCCACCAGTTTACCGTGTATTCCATCAAACTTTGAGAATTACCTCCTACCATACTAATGCATAGCATTGTGACTGTCCACCTGATGGTAAGTGGTCACCGCTACCTATGGACGTTTGCAACACTAGGGTCATCGCCAATTTTATTATATTTCTTATTGTGAAATTACTTATTGTAATATTTCTATTTTCTTTGTATACGTTGTCTACTTGTTACTCTGGTTAACATTAAAATCTAATACGTAATGTGTTTTGTTCTTTGTACTCATTATCTACTCTTTTTGATTAGCTACGTATATTTGCCGGTTTATATGTTTATTTACTGTATGTTTCCCAGAATAAATAAATAAAATTCTCATGTGCCTGTAATTTCACAATTTACGATCTGTAATTTAAAAAATCTGAGGCAGCCCTAAAAACCAGCAAGTGAATGTGTCAATAAAGTTCTAGTTCAGTACTCGATAAGTGTCCCGCGTAGTAAACAAGCAGTTGTGTTTTTTATGTGTAATTAAACTGGCCACAGACACGTGTGGGAGGACTGAATACACATGGGCAACTGTCTTACTACCTCGGGAACCGTTTTTTCTCAATCTGGAGACACTAGATGTGAACTGTTTATTTCTGTGCCTGGTGCTAATAGGGCCAATATCAATAATCATTATTTTCAGTAATGAGCGTTATAACAATGAATCAGAATCAAAATACATAGTTATTATTTATGTGTTATATTGTAGTATGGCAAAAATATTTTACTATTATTTGATTTATGTTTTTAAGTATAATATATAGTATATAGTATATATAGTATATATAGTATATAATATATGTATATAAATATATGATACTTTTACAATAAACTGGCATTACAATCTCGTTTCATTAAAACGTACTTTGGCCCTTTTAGCACCAGGCCACAGATTTATCTTCGCGTTTGGTAACATTTTTATATTTGCTTCTATATTTGAGGCTGTTTCAGTTATAACGTTCGTTTAATTAATGCGTTCAATTAAAAAGTTTGAGCTCCATAATGGGTCATCGCGTGTTAGAAAGAGACTTGGGAGTTTAAAATAAAAGCTTCATCGCTTTTATTCTTAGGCAACTTCCTAATAGACTTATATACCTACAAATAATTATATTTGTATCAAGTATTCCCAATAAAATTGCCTAGAATAGTGCATGCAGTGGAAAAAAAGCTGTAATCTCTTAAATATAAGTCAAGATATAGTTTGAGAAAGGGGGTTTCCATTAATTACGTGAGGTGATTTTGGCGATTTTTCGTGCCCCCCCCCCCCACTCCCCTTGGTGAGATGTCATGAGATTTTGCTCGACCCCCTCTCCCCGCCCCCAATCTTACATTTAATTTGCCGGAAATAAATTTATTTTCATCCTTCTTATTTTATTTCTGTCTTATTTCTTTACGACAAAGTTTTTAGCAAAATTTAATCCCTGCTCTTCTCTTTATGCCTAGCAAAATAAAGCATTCAAATAAATTTTAAATTAATTAAATATTGTAATGACAGGTCAGTTGGTTTGGTGGTGAGCGACTCTGACTGCTAAACCGAAGGTCGCGGGTTCGATTCCCACCCAGGACAAACATTTGTGTGCATGAACATGTCTGTTTGTTCTGTGTCTTTGTGTATATATCTATATAAGTATGAATTTAGAAAAAAAGTAGTATATGTATTAAATCAGTTATCTGGTTTCCATAGTACAAGCTCTGCTTAGTTTGGGACCAGATGGCAGTCTGTAAAGAATGTCCCGGGATATTTATTTATTTTTATTATATTTAATGTAGATGGTTGATTAAAATCATGAAAGCGCATGGTATGATCACCCATAACAACAGCCAAATACCTTAAGAAGCTCGTGTTTGGTGGCTGGATCAAGGGCCAAAGGGTAAAGTGAGGAAGTTCTTCTGTATGGAGCCATGGCCACTGGTAACTTGGATCCTGTTCGCAATGCCGATGGGGAACAATTTTTTTATAAATGTATTATATTAATTATAGTTATATATGTTTTAAATGTAAATAATGAGTAATAAAAAAAATATAAATAATGAATAAGAAATAATGAAGGTATTGAGTAAATTCGATATCACAGGGGATTGATTAAAATCTTAACGAACTATCTTAACAATATTCAGTTATTCTCAGTAAACGAACATAACAATAGACTAGGGAAACTAAGGAAAACATCCATTATGATGATAAAGAAGTTTATTAACTTCTAGAGAAAGATAATAGTGTTCCCCGGCTGACAATTAAAATAAACAAGAAAAGTAGACCTGATTTGTAGAACTTACGTACCTAACTGTAATATTGTAGCCCGGCCCCAGCAAAGATTAATAAGTTAGCTTGGAACCACAGTACTCGTGCTATGACATTGCAGGCTAAGTCTAGACATCGGTAATTGAAAAACGTTATAACTTGTAACATTCCTAGAAAAAGCTCTTAGATTTGTCCGTATTCTCTATTTTCCTTTAATAAAGCATCCATTTTTATGATGTTTTATTTGGTTGGTTTATATATATTTCTAACTTCACACCGAATGTTTCTTCCATATGAAAATAGGTTTCCTTTGTCGTACCATCACCTCAAAACAACTGAGCATATCGAGATGGGCTGCTACCATTCTACACGGATTTTTTCCTAGTTTTAGATATATGTTATCGATAAATGCGTGTGAAACCACGGGGTATAGCTAGTATTAATATATATCGACATTCTAAGTACAAAATAAAACCATATTAAGAGTTTTTTTAACAGCTGCTACAAAATTATAATCCCTACACTTTAAATGCGAATGTAAGTTTGTTTGTTACGCTTTCACGTGAAAGATACTTAACCGATCATCATGAATCTTTGTACACATATTCTTGGATGTATTAGAAGTAGCATAGGATACTTTTTGTGCTGGGAAAATGTTACGTCCCTCGGGGACGCGGGTGAAACCGCTAGTAATTTTTTGTTTCAAATAATTAAGAATATACAAATAAATCCAGTTTGTTGGCCTCGTATCAAACTTTAATCGATCGTTTATTGTATCGATTTATTATATCGATATTTTTTGTAAGCCTGTCTAATGACACGCCACACCGTGGATAACACAAGTAAAAAAAGTCTTTCTTGCTTTACATGTACGGATGACTTTTACAAGATTTTATTTCACAACTTTGTCGGCGTGCTCAATATGTACAATAACCAATCTATTTTACAGTTTGTTATTACCAAGCGACACCGTTAAACCTCGTACAAACGGACACGGTGAAAATATATGAACAATCTTCCTCCAGATTTCGTAATGTATTAGTAACATTATTAACAGAAACATAAGCGGGTATAATCATAACCCACCTGCTCCCATTTTGTCTTAATTCCCTTGGTTTTACAAAAACCATTGAGTAAGTAGGTAAACTTGAACTTACTTGTACGTGATATAGATATTGAACGCATTAGATATAAGCCAAACGCTTATCCTTTCACACACATTGATAAAGTTTTAGCGCGTTTGAATGGCAATGGCTGACATTATCGTAAAAGTCGAAACTTTGTGTTGAAATAGCTCCAGCGAAACATAAGGGGTTCACGTACAATTGCTAAAGTTTCTAATATACTAGGATATACGCCTCTATTGCTCCTGTAATATCTCATAAAAATGTCATATAGAATAAACTGTACCATCCAAGTTCCGATAGCTCCAATTTAAAGGGGCTATGTTCGTAGGCACATATACATTAAGGAACATGTTTCTTAATCCTGAAAGCGAAGCCGTCGTCGCCAGGCGGCAGCACCGCGGGTCTTCCCGGATATCGGATTACACTCACTCACTTTAACAAGTCGGGATTCAGTTTAACAACTGCTCGCTGTTCAGTTCAATAACAATTTGTGTCCGTTTGTGCGTTTGACAACGTTTGATTGACTCGAAATATCAAAGTTCTCGATAAATTACGAATCATACAAAATCATTGATAAAATACAGTAGAATACTTTGGTTGTAAGATATAATGTCAATTAAAGTAATTTGGAAACAATGGTTATCATTAAATTCGGTTTACGGACGATAGTTTAATGTGACAACGTCATAACAAAACATTGATGAAATGCATTATTTTATGAATAAAATTGAATATTTTTTTTTATTATCATTATTTTGTATGGATATAAAAAAAATTAATGAAATCTTCAATTTAATTGATAAATTTACTTTTATTAGCACTCATTAATTCAAATATGTTAATTACTTTAACGAACAGATTATTTTTACAATTATGCTAGTGATCAGATTAAAATGCAAGAATAATTAAACTTATACAATGAGCGTAACGGGTCAATTTTTCGTGCATGCAGCTAGCGTTTATCGATTTATTAGACGTTGTCACGTCAAAAAACGTCTAATTACGTTACCAAACAAGAACACGAAAAGTAAATAAAGTTAACCATGTAATGTTCTCTCCCCGCTTGATAAAATAGAATATCTAATTCTGAAAGCAATGCTGACATTCAAAGAACTCGCAAAGATAATATAAACTGTACGAGACGCGCGACACCAATTAGTAATTAGCGACGGTATTTCCTCTGTATACAATTTTTAAATCCCGCTCCTTTTGCTTAATAATTACCTAACGCTTAAAATGTAGCGTACATTCACTGCTTTGATTTAAGGAAGCAAAACAAAGCCCGCAGGTAAACAGACGATAGTAAAATTTTATTCTTAGAACCTAAAAATAGTCTTACGACTGCTGTTTTTTTGCGATGCACTCTTATAATTCTTAGTATGATATTCTATATAATCTCAGTAAGAGAACATTAAGCACCATACAAGATTTATGAAACCAATCAAAGACTAATCATGACCTAATGCACTGTCCGGAATAAATTGTTAATTCAAAGGTAAAGTGGGTAAAACAAAGGTAGGCAAAGCAGCGTAATTGCCTCTGATTGTTTACGCTTAATGCAACAATTCCAACAAAACTCGTATGCGGAGAGGCATTAGGCACTTCTCACGTGGTCTAATTAAGTGTTACACTTAGAGCGGTGGTGGTTGAGCGAGGGTGCCACTCAATTATTCGGAACTTGATGCGAGATCACGGCACAGCCGCGCGCCGCCGCCGCGCCTGCCGCGTCGCCACCCCGCTCCCACAAATCCAACCGACGCATAGCAAAATTCCACACCGCAATTATGTGGGATACGCGACACTCAGATGGATTATGTGAAATTAAGCACTGAGCAGTAACTAAGTGAGCATAATTCACACCGTCTCACCGCCACATACAAAAGCTTTATGTAACTGTGGAAGACGACATAATTGTAATATGTTAAGGTGGTATATTGTTTGTTTAACACATTGTAGTACTAGCGAAGGTAAATTTAAATGGATATGGCATTCTTGTGATAATGTGTGAAATGCTCCTAAATATTTGCTCTTGATCTGCTAAAATGCTAGACTCCAATATTCCGTTGACAATACCCCGTCACGCCTACAAATGTCCTATTTAGTATAATTTCCATTTAACATTTTTTTGAGAAAGAAAATAAAAAGGAAAATTTGCAGCAATTATAAATAACAAAGACTCGCTCCTTACAATTTGTGCCCTTCCCTTTTATAAAATTTCAAGATGGAAAAATCGATTTGAACATTTAAATGCTACTATTATTCAAATGCTATGTCTCGTCCCGTTTATAAAAAGCTGCTAAATTGAAATGATGGCTTACAATGTTGTGTTAGAGTATATTTTGGATCGCCTGAGACAGTGAGTTGCCATAACATTGTGAGATTACTGGCGTGTCGTTACGATGCTCGTTTAGATACGGCGCATGAAGAATTGGAGATCTAGAAACGACATGAAAACTTGCTGGGGAGTCACGAAGACAAGGCTATAAAGTAACAAAAGGTAAATATCTTCTTCAGCCTTTGTAGGTACCTAATACTGCTGGTTAAGTAAGCTTGCTTTGGTACTTATTAGTGGATGGTCCAACTGAATTTTGTCATTTGTAATTTAAACCTTGAAGTACCTTTATTGTGAGAGTTCTCATAAATGTTTTGTTTAACATTGTTGAAATGGCTACAGGATACACTGGGGAAAGGCTGTTCTCGCATTATAATAACTACAATTAAAGATTCAGATTGTATATTCGTTTGGGTTTATTTAAAAATTTACGTGTTATGTTTTATCTTATTATAAGATGTTGTGAGCTGATGTCTATAAAGAACAAAAGTCATAAGTAATTATAAGTGGGTACATAATGCAGACAAAAAAATAGTGTGGTGAGCTAGCAGTGCATTTAACGACATATCTGAAACTATTGGTATCGGCTTATCCAATATGAGCATCCGATTCTGAGTTGGCTTAGTCCCCAATTATTTTGTCACTATAAATGAAAACGGAAATGATTTAGTTTTCTTCTGTACGGTTTTACTGTAATACCGATGTGTTCTTAAATTAATAATTTCCTATTTATGTTGTTATTGCTATTGTAATACATCACTTCTACATTATTTATTTATTGATTTATAAACCTCAGATAATTACGGTAGACTATTTACAATATTTACAATAATTAAAAAAAATATAAAAATAAAAATATTGTGGTGCGATTTCATTTGTTTCTTCTTAACAATTATAACGGGATTCATATTATATTATATGTCTATCAGTGAAGCCGTCAATGGTTTACTTGATGGTATTTGTACACAAATTGGTGAAGTGTTGGTACTTCTACAAAAATCAATAAATATTTATTATAGTTATCGAAATCGAATACAAATTAAGAAGTAGCAGACGAATAAAGTGCATGTTACCGAAATGCGGATGCTAAAGTGGTCCGCAGGCGTCACTATGCTGGATAAGGTACCGAATATCTACGTTCGGGACAGCTTCAAAATAAGGTCAATACCAGAGAAGCTCACAGAGATGCCATGTCATGCGAAGATCTGATGAACACATGACAACATAATAGTTTAAAAAAACTAGAAAACACGCTTTATAAAGAAAACTAAACTAAAAAACAGAAAATAATTTTTAATAAATATTAATTAAGAAAAATGTAAAAAAATTTAATAAGTATAAGTATTAATAGTTTGAATAAGAAAAATGTTAAACGCTTAAGCTGTGGAATGAGCTCCCTGCCGAGGTTTTCCCAAGGGAGTACAGCATGGGGTTCTTCAAGAAGGGTGTGAAGAGATTTTTGCAGGGTCGGCAACGCGCGAGTGATACCCACGGTGTTACAAGCGTCCATAGGCCGCGGTGACCGTTTACCATCAGACGGGCCGTCAGCTTGTTTGCTGCCTTAGTAGAATAAAAAAAAAAAATGTTTTATTTTAAAAAAGCGCAGGTGCTTTTCAAGATATTATCGAAATGATAATCCTTCTCATATCTGTCAATTAAATATTTATAACTATTGACACCATGCACCCCACGCTTTTTTTTACAATAAAATATATTTTCTTATTCAAACTATTAATACTTATAGGTACTTATTAATTTTTTTTACATTTTTCTTAATTAATATTTATTAAAAATTATTTTCTGTTTTTTAGTTTAGTTTTCTTTATAAAGCGTGTTTTCTAGTTTTTTTAAACTATTATTTATTTTCATTTTTTCATAAAAACATTTTGAGTCTGGAACTGCACGCATGTGTAGTTCGCGCACTAGCTCTATCTCTCTTACTCGCATGCAAAGGATGCGGAAAGAAATTAATTAATCCTGGCGAATCTAATTAGGATCATCGGATGCTTTGATCGGATTATTGCATTGTCATCGATCTTTGTCAGGTGTGCAAAGTTTGAATTAAATCTGATCGTTCAAAGTAGGACAATTCGAGCTCAAAGGGGTCGGTTACATACATACAGGTGAAGCTAATATAAAGCGTGTAAAAGTGTTGCAACTTGAGTCGGGGCAAAAAAGCCGTGGCAGACCCCGTTTAACATGGATTTTGGTTATCAATAAATACCTTGTAAAAGATAACCTGGACCCGACAATGACCCAAAAACGATGTCTTTGGAGAAGGACGATTAGGAGAGCCGACCCCAATTAGAAATGGGAAAAGGCCTGAAGAAGAAGAAGATCGAAATCGAATACGCCTATTTTGACAATATGGAGTGTTATAGAAAAAAGGACTCTATGGGGCTATCGTAAGGTTCATCGGCATCATCATACAATGAGTACACTAGAGCAATAGATGAACCTTATACCTCAAACAATAAAGACGTTTTTATATGACATCTTAGCTGTCAAAACATTTCTTAATAACGCGAATACAAACTTCGCCATCGAGCGACAGCGACACAACGAGGTCTCGAAGAGCTTACCACTCATGTGATTGCATAGTTAGCGAATGAGACAAAGCACAGAGGCCGCGACGAAACATCCTTGAGCTAGTGTCGTTTTCGTTACAGAATCGAAGCCCAGATCTATTACGTTTATTACTTGGGTAAAAAAAAAAGTAACCTTAGTACAAATTGCAGAACCGTGATAACGTTACATCTTGACGCAGTAAGTATCTATTTGCCACTCGCTTTTAACACTTTGCGATCGTCTTAGTTGCAACACATATTATATTTGCACTATTTAGCACAAATTAACAAAATCTTAACCATAAATTCCCCCTGATTCTACCCTTGGAAGTGCAACATATAATGAAATCTGAGGGCAAATATAAAAGGCCGGGATCTCATGCAGTACGTTGATGCTTTGATCTTTATTATATAATAAAGTTAGTTCATTTCGCCCCTGTAATGAATATTAATGTTCTCGCTTAAGTCATAAAATAAACTTTATCTGAACAACGCGTCGCCGTCGTTGCTCTGTTCTGCCACCGGTACCTTCCACCTCGGCCCTGGTGATAAATTTACAAAGAATGAAGCTGAACTCGGTCCGTTTTCAATTATAACCCAAATTCGTATTGTAGGTATACTTTCTAAACTTCAATAATATCATGAATTATTTACACTGAGCCGTTAATAACAACACGAGTTTGTTTGTTGAACAAGGTTCCTGCGCGGCGTTGTGAGTACCTACGCTTAACTGTAATTAGTACCTATTTTTATTATACACACTTCCATTCAGATTAAAATTCAATTGTTTGTTCTTTGAACTCTGACCACTTTTTTAACGTTAACGGACGCTAATTGTCCTTTAAAATATTTCACCCAGAAGTATACCGGCGTTCCCCAGGGATCTTACGTTTTCCCAGGATAAAAATAAGGTTTAAAAACTCCATATAACACCAGCTATCTGTGAGCGAAAGTCCCGTCAAAGTCCTTCAGCCATTTTGGAAATTAGCCGAAACAAATTGACAGACAAAGATTTTTATATCATTTTATTAATAACAAACAGTCACTAAAATTACATTTATATGTATAGATTTCTTTCTTTACTCTAACTATTGAATAATTCAAAAACACTACGGAGAATCAAACACAACATCTAGAATTCAATTTAATCCACCAAATTCCACTGTATACACAAACATACGTAAGTACTTCATGACTAACCAGACACTTAAGTAACTTTCCAAGCCCGATATAAACTCTAGAACAACACCTAAAGAAAGCTAAGTTGCCTTAATTGTACGCAAAGCACTGAGTCAGACAGAGTATAAGTAAGTCTATAAACAAGAGGTAATCTCGTTCCTTACTCCGTTACGTTCGTAGAGCAAACATTGTGTGTTTGTGCGGACAATAGGTAGGTACAATAATTGTGCATGGAGTGGCCGGGAGAGACTTGACTTGTTGGCACAGCGGCCGCTCTAACCCTTTCCGATGTGTGACTAATGTTTGTTTATGCTAATGAGATGGTAATGAGCGAGCCAGTTCCCTCTAACTGGATCATCGGTCCTAAGTTTTTCTCACCTATCAATAATGATACATAAACATAGATGTGTTATACGCGCTCAGAAATGGTAACATGGAATGATGGTAATTGACCTGATTTCATTTAGTCACGCACCAATGATTATCGTTAATAATCATTTTAATTCAATTTTTAAGCGTTCGATTATCGTGAGGGTACGCGCGGCACGCGGCTTAACCTTAACGTAACTAACCATGTTTAATCATCCCTTTCTAACAACAGGTACACCGTAAGGTGGAATTTATTTTCTTTCCCTATCTGCGCGCATTTAAGCAGCTATCTAGTATATATGCTGTTTTTTGTAGCCGTGATGTTGGTGGATGGCGTGTCTATATAATAATATATCATTGCCCATCAATGATCGGAGCGATGTACCGACGAGTGGTTTGCTCAGCTAACGCAAACAAGATTTCTGAATAAACAATTGTCTTTACTTTGAATTTGGAACGGTAGTGGCTAAACTGCGCAAACTGTGATGTCGGTGCCGCCTGTGGTGCCGTCACTTGTGTCATGAGCTGTCTCCGCGGTTTCACCGATAGGGATGGAGATGTAACATTTTCCCAGGGATAAAAAGTTTTTTTTTTTGGAAGGACAAAGGTGTTATTTCTTTACACCCGTACACGGACTTCTCCGCCGAGTGCAGAGAGCTCTCAGTCGAAATAAAAAGTATAATTTTCTTTTTGTTTTTATACCACATGGACCGACAAACAAGCAGATGGTCCACCTGATGCTAAGTGGTCACCGTCTCCTATGAAAATTTGTAACACTAGGGCATCGTCAATACGTTGTCGACCCTGAGACGTAATGCTGTTGTCTCATGTGCATGTAATTTCCTGTAAGTAACCTAAGTTACTCATTATAATGTCAGTTATCTGCCAGTGAAAGTTCCGTCAAAATCCGTCCAGCAGTTTTGGAGTCATAGGGAACATACACACATCGCTTTTTATAAAGATATATAAACTCTAACGATTAAGATTTATAAGACTCAAAAATTTCATATAATTTGCATAATCTCTGTTTAGAATATGATTTTGGTCCCAATCATGCATAACATCATTTCATGTAAGTATAATGAATAAAGTAGATTTTTTAGAGGCGTTTTTTTTAATAAATAAATGAAATAAAATAAAATAATACCTACCTCCTTTTACAACACAATAAAGTTTATAAAATTTTATGAATATTTCGATCGGATAGGTCGGTACGTATCAAAGGTATTTTTCATATTCGTTTCATAAATGTCCCACAAAAGCTTTTTTCTATCGTAAATAGTCAACGATATAAATATTTTGAACACAAAGGTTTGTCGTGTGTTTGCATTGTGTGAAGCATACAGCCTGTATTTAACTTTTGATGTAATAAAAAAATGATTGAATAAATCTGATAGGTTATTGACTTTTCACTAAATATCATACATAAACTAGCTGACCCGGCAAACGTTGTTTTGCCATATTTACATTATAACAAACTATACATGGGAATGTATCGTACTACAATTATTATATTCGATTGCCATCTTGCAACCCTATTGCGGATCTGTGGATGGAACAGAATAATATAAAAAACGTGATTAAAAAGCAGGGGTGATCGTAAAATGGTCAAAATTTTAAGTTGTATTCATTTTTTAATGCTAAATCATAATAAAATTAAAAGAAATAAAAATTGTCCAAAAAATAAAAATACAATGTTATGGCTGGACATCCCTTATCATTTAGGGGTATGAAAAGTAGATAGTATCTGATTCTCAAAACTACTGAATATGCCTATAAAATTTCATCAAAATCGGTCAAGCCGTTTCGGAGGAGTATGGTAACTAACATTGTGACACGAGAATTTTATATATAAGATAGCTGTCCCCGGCGGTTTTACCCGCGTTCCCGTGGGATGTCATATGTATTATACATAAAAACCCTCCTCTTCAATCACACAATCTATTAAAAAAACCGTATCAAAATCCGTTGCGTAGTTTTAAAGATTTAAGCATACATAGGGATATAGGGACAGAGAAAGCGACTTTGTTATATACTATGTAGTGATAAGATAAATCGGGCACATACTAATATTCAAAGTACGAAAAATATTCAAAATATCAAGAAACTTTAAGAAAGAAATTAAAGCAGCCTTCTAGACCTCAACGAATATTATTTATACTGCTTGGTTAAAAATTAACTAAGTTTGTCACACAGGGACACCTTTTAATTATTCATCGATCACGATAGCATAGATTGTGTTAATCACTCATTTGGTTTTCGTCACATAAAAATGTTGCGGATCAGAAATTCAATACCCTTCCATAAGAAGTTTCACTTCTCAAATACAATGATTATGAAATTGCGAAATATCAAAGTTACATTGTAACTTCACCTACATATACATACACACACACACACAAGTGATTCAATGTTTTCATTTAACCTGACATACAGTACAATCGGCATCATAAGTGGCTCAACAGATCCACACTAACCAAGCAACAGTAACAACAACTATGCAAAATATAAAAGTTACAGATAACAGGTGCGTAATTGCCCGATTAAGGGTGGGTGTAAAAGCCATGAGCGGAGCCTACAAGCTAGCCTTTACCCTAACTTCTTGTCGCTTCAAAGAAAAAAAACCTCAGTAATGCAAGCACAGTGTACAAAATTTAAAATGTACAAACCTCTTGTTTTGTACATTTTAAATTCATTAAGCTAAGATATTTCGATGTTGGCGGTACCTATAGTAACTAGAGATGTAGGTAAAGTGTAGGTATATAAGTGTTGACAAGTTCTGTTTGCAACACTATGCCAGTCAGCACACCACCGACTGCGCCGGGTCGGTACAAGCCGACAGTCGGGCGTCGGGCTTCAGGCGTGACATTTGACTTGCCGACTAACAGTCACCAGCTGCGAGTCACGCTCGGATGAATTTACACGCGCTTCATTATTATTGAGGGTACCTACTACGTACTTCTTGTTTCTGGCATTTTCATAAACTACACCAATTTATATTTAAGGGTTTGAAGAAACGTTTATGTAACTAAATAGCTGTCGTCCGCGGCATCTCCCGCAGATAAAAACAGCAGCCTATGTTCCTCTCTATAGCATATGTGTGTGCCAAACTCTAGCTAGATCAGTTAGCCGTGAAAGCGTAACAAACAATGCCAATTTCACATTCATAATATTAGTTAAGATAATGTATCAATAAATAAGAAACACGTAACAGTATTTTCAGAATGTTCGTTTTTTTTTGGAAAGCAGATAAATTTCACTGGGATGATCAATAAATTAATCTTGTTATTTAAGTTGTCTCAGATGTCGCATCAATCATAAAAGAAACAAGAAATATAATAATTGTCAGTCCAAGTCAAAAGTCATCAGGCAACATTAGCAATGAATAGGGAGAATGAATAACTTAAGTTTCGCAATGCTCCGCCGCCGGTCGGGTCGCCGGCCACAGCACCGCTTCAAGCAGCTATTCTAGTCAAGATAAGATATGTATCACATTAAACTCTTATTATTATGTAGTATCATTTATTTCTTGCTTCACGTTTGTTGAACCACTTCTTTCAGAAGTCTTATCGGTGGATCTTTTTATGCAATTAGTGGGTATACATCATCGGTAATTCATCGTTGAGCTAAACATTTTCAGGCTTACAATCAAACCTACATTCAGAATTGTTAGGATGTGCCATTGAATGACTCACTCCGCCATCATATCATATACCATGTGAAACCGAATATTCATAAATAAATCACCCTGACATTTCGCCAAATTAACGCACATTTATTAGCGTATAAACTCCGTTCATTGCAAAGCTGGTTTGACAACAATACGTTTTCAAGAATATAATAAAATTCATAACGGCTGCATTCACAACGGGCCGAGAGCCGAGTACAGTAATGCACGGCCCAATTTCGGAGTACAATTTACCTGCAGATGCAACAAACACAAAGAGGCTATATTTTCGTGGAGGAGGGTCGGTGGAGGCACCGGCGCCGCCAGGGCAGCGAGTGCGGGTCGGATTACGGCGGCCATCTGCCGGCCGACACCGAACAATCAACCTAACGAGCCGCGCTCGCGACGCGGGATTAAAGCCTAATGCCTCTGCGAACAATACCGTTGACGCCCTTTATCAGTTATACTTAGACGCTAACAGATCGCTCGTGTCGCGACAATGGCCCTTCTTGTTTATGGCTAATCCTAAGTGGATTACTTCGGCGGACGAACGGCGCGAGGCGCGCGCGGCTTGCTGACGTGAGCGACCTCTGAAGCCACGAATTGATGATTTGTTTGTATGTTTTATTGCTTTACGACTTTAAACGCTGATCCTTTTTAGCGCTGTAGATTTACAAAGACGTCCATTGATTTGTGATCATACCATAACCTTTGTTCTTTTTTTTTGTGAATAGACCTGACCACAATCTCACCATTGTTAATGATGATGTGTCCAGAGTGGTAGTGGTATGTACACAAAGTCAAGAAAGATACGGTTCGTATTATATTTTCTTCTATTTACTATTCCAATAAAACATTGAAAAATTGCTTTCAGTGCAAAAGTACTCAAGTTTAGATATTTGTTACTCAATCGCTCCTAAGCTGCAGAGAAATTTGGCATTGAGCAAAGAGTTGGAGTTAACACAAAGGCAATTCCTATGCCCGCTTTGAAACGTATGGATACCGCGGGGCAAAAGCTGGTTTCCTAATAAACGTTATGGGGAGTGATTTGGGGAGGCGCTGAGGGTGGGCCACACAGGGAGGGTAATCTCAAACGAAATGTAGTTATGAATAAGCTGCACTGGAACAGCTGCGGATATCGAACTGCTAATAGATAATATTATTATCTAAATATCTCAGTGTACCCATTTTGCGGAATATCTCTGTAGCTTCATAACCAAAATTCATTATTTGAACTGCCGTTGCAGTCTGCAGCAACTGGTTATAATAATACAAGCACAAGTTTGAATAATGGAATTGCTGGTCATTCCGAGGTAAACAGACTACACTATGTACACTACAGTAGTTAACCATTCTGTCTGTAGATAGATAAGTACAGTGAGCTCTAAGGCTACAACAACATTTTTTCTTAATAATATTTCTACTTTATTACAATAACGATAATGATGAAGGTTTTCGGGATGGAAATTAAGCAAAGAATGGCACAAAAGCAAGTAAAACAACCGCTTTTGTGACAAATTAAAAAATGGTTTTAAGATTAGTTCTGATTCAGACTGACAGCTCCATGAATGGGGATGAAATCCATTGAATAGCTTCCCGGCACGAAGTAAAGTGGCCAATCTCTCGCGAGATTACGTCACATTAGAGGCCTTTTCAGAATGTCTTGTTAAAAAAGAACCGTTAAGCCACTAACCAAGATTTTTTGCAGGTTTGTGCCTTACAGGATGTATTGATTTCTGATTTTCTTTTTTTTTTTTTTTTATTTATTGAGGTAAAACAAACAGTATCACAAAGAATAATTAGTTGAGTACAATGCAAATATAATTAATTGTGACACCAACACCGTTAACCACTAATTATAAACTAAATATTTCCATAGAACATGACAAAAAAAGGCCCAAAGATCAAGTATATTTTTTTGGTTAAACCCGTCCGCTGCATTCAGAGCACATATTTTCAAGTTATCGTTGATACAATACAATGAAACAATACGCGATATATCACCGCCCCCGCGGCCACTTGTCAACGTGGCGCGCGCGGGAGACGCGGAGAGGCGGGAAACTAAGCGTTCCTGCCAAAAGTACGTGACCTTAATGTATATCAATCCGTGTGTGATTTATACAGCAGGGATCTGTAAAATATGATATAAAATAAACATTGACAACCAAAACGATGAAATACGACGTACCGTTGTGATTTAAGGGCGCGTTTCACGAGATTTTATGGCGCTATAAAATCAGTTCGCGCCGTGTTTCCCGCTTGAAGCCCGACGCGGTGCGGCGCCCGCCAAAGAGCGCACGTACTGCACAGATTTGACAAAACAGACGACGGACATTTATTTGTTCGCTAGTTTTTTTGCAAGTTTTATGGACTGGTGCCAGCTTTATGGTCCGCGGACAACGGGCGGAGGGAGGCGTCACTAATATTTGACAGTGTAAAATTGGCTGACGACATTTGATTTGTCTTTAAATGGTCCGTTTGTCTTTAATTTTTTTTTGTCTTTATTTCAGATTAAACATTCTTTCTTTACTTTTATCACGAGACGATCCGACCCGAAATAAGAACGGCTATAATCATAAGAGCATGGCCAGTGTATTATCCGTTCAATAAAGTCAATCGAAGTAATAAATTACCTCAATGAAAGCGAGCACTTAATCGCGATGTTACCTACTCTTACTCTACGTATTAAATACGGCCCATTGACCCAGACATAGTAAATCCACGTTTTTCCCTATTACTATGTTACACACACACAATAATTTCGTGAAGTGCCTCCACCAGAGCGTAAATGGAGTATTCTTTATTTCGTGGTCTTTAGACAAAATTGATTTATTTATTAAATAAAGCTGTTCCCCGCGGTTTCACCCGCGTTACCGAGGGATACAATTTTAATTATTTTTTTAATAAAATTTTCCTGGCACAAAAAGTACCCTATGCTACTTCTAATACCTCCAAGAATATGTGTACAAAGTTTCATGATGATCGGTTAAGAAGTCGCGTGAAAGCGTAACAAACAAACTTACAGTCACATTTATAATATTAGTAGGGATAGCTGTCGCCCGCGTTCCCGAGGGTTATTATATTTTCCCGGGACAAAAAGAAGCCTATATGTTATTCCAGGATATGCTCTATCTATGTGCCAAGTTTCATCCATATCAGTTTAGTAGTTTTTGCGTGAAAGAGTAACAAACATACTTACATACAAATCTTTCCTCTTTATAATATTATTAGTAAAGAAGTATAGATTAATGTAACAGTATTCTGATATGTACACCAATTATAAATGTGTACAGCATTTACCATATTTGAAACGAATGTCAGATTATAAGCGTACAGAAAAAGAAATTAAGAAAAATTAAAAACTAAAAGCATAAATAAAAATCTAAAAGCTAATCAAATAATTATTGTTTTTTAATAATAATGAAATGAAATGAAATGAAATGAAAATATTTTTATTCAAATAGGCCTTTACAAGCACTTATGAATAGTCTGACTCTAATACCGGTTCGGAAGGTTGTTTTTTACTGAGAAGAGCCGGCAATAAACTCAGCAATTACTCTTTTAAAAAAAAAAACAAACTTAGATTTATTACATAAAATATTATTTAGTCTCATTGACAATACCTGTGTGTTATGGCAATATTGCAGAATTATTTAACAATAATATAATATTATAAATATGTAATGAAAAAAAAAATACAAACAAACTAAAGCCGACCAGCCCCCACAAGCAGCACCTGTTCACAAGTATGACGCATGTGGCAGCCATCGCCCTCCTCGCCATATTGTAGGGAAGTGAGCGACCCGCCACACGACGCCGCCACAAGCAAAGGCATTAAAGCGAGCATGACTAACTTAAGTTTGAAGCACATCAAAAAAAAAAAATTATGAATTTTAGAATACACACAAAGTGTTATCACTGTGACCATAACATGTTCAAAGTTATAGATAAATTTAAATTGCATTCAAATAAAAAAATAAATCATACCATACAACAATACATTTACAACCAGGCACTATTATCATTTAAATATTCATTTATGTTGTAATAAGCCTTTTTTACCAATACAGCTTTAATATGATCCTTAAATTTTTGCAAGGACAAATCTAAAGTCGATGCAGGGATTTTGTTATAGAAGCGCGCACCTAGTCCCAGAAATGAACCTTGTACTTTTTGCAGTCGATAAGCAGAGGTCACGAGTTTGTGCTTATTTCTAGTATTTATTGAGTGCATATCACATTTTTTAGCAAAATGACTAATGTTTCGATGGACAAATAATATGTTTGCATAAATGTACTGTGATGCAACTGTAAGTATTCCTATTTCTGCAAACTTATCTCTAAGGGAAGTTCGAGAATACATAGCTCGCACCGCCCGCTTTTGCAAAATAAATATAGTTTCTATATCAGCAGCTTTGCCCCAGAGCAAAATGCCATAGGACATAACACTATGAAAATAACTAAAATATACTAATCGTGCTGTATCTACATCTGTTAGTTGTCTAATTTTTCTCACTGCGTAAGCTGCCGAACTGAGTTTTCCCGCAAGGGATGATATTTGGGTACCCCACTGAAGTTTTGAGTCTAAAGTAATTCCTAAAAATACTGTAGATCAATGTTATTATCCATACATATGTTTATTGGTCAATAATCGAGTCAACTAGAATCCTCATGTGACATGTACAGATATTTTCAGATAGTAATACATTCTTAGACAATTTTTGCTTTTTGCAAACAGTATTACCTACTGATTGGTAATGCCAATATTTGTTTATTGGCCTAGCATTAGGTATTGAATAAGTTATCTGTGCTTTATATAAGATATTTCTATATGTTTCTGATGTTTCTGACTTATTACCATACAGAGAATTCAACTATCCAATTGATATCTATACTATCTATACTTCTATACTTATATTATAAAGAAGAAAGATTTGTATGTAAGTATGTTTGTTACTCTTTCACGCAAAAACGACTAAACGGATATAGATGAAAAATAGATATATGCTACTTTTTATCCCGGGAAAATGTGATATCCCTCGGGAACGCGGGTAAAACCGCGGAGGACAGCTAGTCTATAATAAATGCTGAAGTTTGTGAGGAAATCTTTCATTAAAAATATCCAGCGGATTTGGATGAAAATTTGCGCATAGATAGAAGATGCCCTTGAATAAGATATAGGATACTTTTAGCACAGGAAAATTTTACATCTCTTAGGGACGCGGGTGAAACCGCGGGTGGCAGGTAGTATGGAATGATTTAATGCTACAAATAGCATTAATTAATTTGTGAGGGATAAATATGAAAGTGTTTTCATTGTAGTGAAATATAATATATTTCATATGATGTTACATTAATATACAACGAGCTACAAAATACCCCGTAAAAATATAATTAATTATCAAAGCCAACAACCCTAGTAAGCTGTCATGTCAGGGAACCAGATTATTTAATAAAAAGGCCTGCGTACCTATTTTACCGAATAATTGTCTACTTTAATAGTTTTTCTATTTTTCATTCATAAAAATCTGTTTTTTTTGGGGGTATGTTATACAGCATTACAATGGTACTTCAATCTTATGAATGGACTCGTTATAAGGCCCCATTCAACCTCCTTTCGGCTTTACGGGTAGTTTTGAAATTCCTTGTATTTAGCACCTATTTAGTATTTGCCTACGACCTCCTATTGAATAGTTTATCTAAATATCTTATCAATGTCACCAAGTCAAATAAACAAGTTAGTCTATTGTAATATTTAAAAATTAGCATTAGTAGTGTTATCTTTAAATTTGACCTTCATAAGTGCCCTCTGCGGGCTTAAACTGAATGAAGGGTATCAATTTTTTTATTTTTTATTTGACCTACTTGAGCCCAAGTAACAAAACCTGACCATTAATATTTAATTATGGTTTTTATTTACCACAAGCTGTTGCCCGCGTTTTCACCCACGTTTATAGATATCACACAAACAAACTTTAAAAAAAAAAGCATAATTGGCATCAGTGAGTAATAAAACGAACATTACATTTTTGATAAAAACAAATACATTAATATGTAAAGTATAAAGAGGAAAGATTTGTATGTTAATTACTATTTTACGCAAAAACTACTTAGCGGATATAGATGAAACTTGGCACATAGATAGAGTATATCCTGGAGTAACGTATAGGCTACTTTTCGGAACGCGGGTAAAACCACGGGGACAGCTAGTAGATTTATATAGTAGTATAGATTCTGATAATACAACGTGTAAAAATAACTTACCGGGAAGCATAAGTATAGATACAACAAAAAACCTTTTTGGTACAAATTCATAAAATATAACTTAATTCAAAATTATTACTCAAGATATTAATCTTTGCTTTTTATTAATCATATAATTTAATAAAATATTCTTTAAACTTTGTTGTTTTCAATTGGGATGTGTCCTGTATAAAAGATAAATGATCAAACACTAACCAGTGTATTGAACATCCAAAAATATACGAAAACATGAAATATGATCAAAATTACACCATTAATGTGATTTTTCAGTTCCGATCTAATCATAAAGAGTATGTTATTTGATGCTGTACAATTATGACGTCACAACGTTTTATTTCATACAAAACTCCATACATTCGATCGTTTTGACACTTCATAAAGAATTGCTGATTTGACATGTTAGAACACATCCCTATTATACCAACCTGTGTGTTGTTTAATTTTAATAAATAACAAATATACAGTTACATTACAGTACATTTGAAATGGCTTCAGTTAATGATTCCTAACAAAGGAGTTTCTGCTTTTTACTCCATTAAAGCTACACCTTTTATAAGTACTATATACATACTTACAGAACATGCGATCTAAGGTGTGTAATGTGTGTATATATAAGGAAAATAGGGTTCCTTTGACCCACCATCACCTCAAAACTACTGAACATATCGGGATGGGACTGCTACCATTCGACGCGGATTTTTTCCAATATCGTTATAGGTTGTATATGGTATCGATAAACGCGGGTGACACCGCGGGGGATAGTCGTATTAGATATAGAGGTATATATTTAATTAAATTACGTTCAAACATATATGATGTTTGAACTAACATCATATATGTTTGAACGTATCCATTTACAGAAATAATGGTTGTTTTTTAATTAATTACGTACTTTGTACGGGTGAAACCGCGGAGGACGGCTTGTTTACTAGGGGAGACCGGGTACAAAAGTAACACTTTGTACTTTTACTTTGATTTCTGGATGGGTGTTACTGTTGCCATTAAAATAATATAATTATATAAAAGTTCAGTTTATGTTTTTTACTGTAGCAACTCGATTTATCACATTAAAATGTGTTTTGTATGAATTACAGAAATTAAAAAAAAAATCGTTCCTTGTTACTTTCGACCACGTAGGCAGGTCGAAAGTAACAAGTTGTGGGTCGAAAGTAACAAGACAAAGGGGTTGATAATTAATACAATATTATACATGGTAAATCAACAAATTATTTATTTAAATTCTTTATGCTAATAACACAAATTAACTTTCGTATTTTAAATGTTCAAAAACTATAAATGTTAAGATAATAACAAATCAATAAAATTCTTAGTTTAAGTAATGAGATCAATTTAGTATTATAATCAGACTTTTTTAATTCAGTCATTAATCTTAATCAGAATCGCAATGATGGCATACATAATGCTTGTCATCATGCACACATTCCAAATGGGACCACATTTTACATTCGATACATTCTACCCATTTTTCATTTGGTCGACTGTAATTTTCTAAACAAACAAGACAGTAGGTTACTTCGTCATCAGATTCATTTTCCTTTTCTTTTGGTGCTTTCTTTGTCTTTTTGCCTTTTCCCTTCCCTTTTGCAGATAATTTTTTCTTACTTTCTCTAGTATTGTCTTGCAGTACCGTTATCTTGACTTTATTTCGTTGTTGGTGTTCTTGTTCAATTAAGTTTTTTTCGGGTGTGTCCGTCAGAATGGCAGTCTTACGTTTTTTACGACCTTTATTTGTTTCAGTTCTCGGACCTGCTTGTGGTAAAGGTCTAAGATCTTTAGGCGAGAAATTAAACGGTTTGGTAAAATTTGCTTCTTGCAGTCCGCTAGGTCCTGGCACTGGTGATTTGGAACTTTGATCAAAAATTGGGTTAGCTAACATAGGATCGGTGTCCGTAGAGATTGAGTCCGGTATATTTTGAACATCCGATGGTTGGTCATAATTATTGTTTGATTTGTTTGACAAATCATTGCTATCTTTATGATGAACAGTTTGATCAATTGATGTTGGAAGATCACCAACTGGAGTACTTGGACCAACTTGAACGGATGACGTTGCGTCAGAATTCGTCAACAAATCATTTGGTGGAATTTGTCTGTTGACTTGTAACGGCCGGTCAGTCACAGACGATGGCGCGTAGTCAATAGCAGTAAATATATTCCTATTAAATGGACTTATACCAGTACAACTAAATCCAGCAATTGCATTTCTATCAGTTACAGACAGAGGAAATGCTTCTCTAACAATCCCAGGAATGTAATGAATGGTCATCGTTTGACCAGGATGATTTCGCATCCAATTGTCTGTAGCGGTGTTTATCATTTTCTTAAATGGCCCAAATACAGCTCTATCCAAAGGCTGAAGTTTGTGTGTGCAATGGGGTGGAAACGACAGCAGCACTATTCCATTTTCTTTACAAAATTCTAGAGCTTGGATAGATATATGCGATGAATGGTTGTCGAGTAGTAACAAGCATTTTTGATCACATGTGGGCTTGACTTGTCTTTTAAAATGATGTAGAAACCTTAAAAATTCAGTTTCCTGCATCCATCCACTAGAATTGCCAGCTCCAGCACATCCAACAGGACCCTCACGTATCATGTGGTCTTGGAATCGTTTTAGTGGGAATACGAAAAAAGGCGGGATGTTTCCGCCTTGAGCATTGATGGCAACAGCAACAGTTACTAATCTTCCTCGCTCTGCCGATGTTACTGCACCTACTTGTTTAATTCCTTTTTTTGCTACAATTTTTCTAGGTTTTTGGACAGTGGTCACCCCGGTCTCATCCATGTTCCAGATATCTTTTGGCTCAAATTGGTACCTATCCATTACATCAGCAAGGTTATCAAAAAATTTACTCACATTATGCTCGTTGAAACTTGTTGCCCGCGACAGACTTGTTGCTTGAGGACATCTTAAAGACAGGCTCGGGTGCCGTTTTAAAAAACCAGTCAACCATTCCTTACCAGCCATTTGAGTATCGTGCCACTTTGTAGGAAACAGTTTTTCATTTTTAAGCGCTAACTCGTATGCCAGTTTACGTACTTCAGTTGGGGATAACCCAAAATAAACTGCAGAGCATTCGATTAAATAGTCGCGTAGATTAATTTCTTCGTTGTTGGTAAAAACACGGTTGACGCAACGGTAGCCCACAACTGCGGTAGTATTTCCTGCTTTTAATTTTTTTATAAATCTGCATAATGTTACATGGCAAACATTATATTTTTTTGCCAGGCCTCTAATTGTTGCAGCATCTTTAAAATGCTCTTCAGCCGCTTTTTTATACACTTCCGTGTCGGTAGTTCCTCGTTCAGTTGTTCTTATGCGTTGTCGAGGCATTCTGTTAAAAAAATATGAAATATATGATAAATAATTAAATCACCACGAGGACAAAAGTAACATGTTACTTTTGTACCCATAGGGTTATGTTACTTTTGTACCCATCTACATTTTTGTCAAAACGTGCAACATAACCTTAAATGGGAACGTACTACACAAAAATGAATTTACGCAATGTACAATCACTTTAATACAGTATAGACATGCAAACATTCAGATTACTATCATGCTTTTAAGACTATCAAAACATTGAATAAGAAAACGTAAAAAAACTTACTTTTGGTTTGTAAATTCACGTAGCGTTCTGTCACACAACCAAACAGCGCGTGGCGTACGCGGCGACTAAACGCAATTGAGGGGGGCGCTCCCGGCTATCGCCTGACAGCAGCAAAGCGGTGTTCGCCCATTGGATAAATCTAGAGAGCATTTGTTACTTTCGACCCGCCGTTACTTTTGTACCCGGTCTCCCCTATATAAGTATACTCAGATATCGAAGTTTTGTATATATGTATGTCCTGTCAAGGACTTATCAGCGTACTGTAAGACGGGCTCACAGTAATATAGGTCAAAATTAAAGAGATTAATTTCTGAGCGTATTTTATCTGAAGTCAACGTAATTCATAATATGTTTCAGAGTAAACTTTTCAAATCTCACGCACCCGCACATGGCTGCGGCCGCAGTGAAGTTACTCGTACGCTTTCTTTGTGATTCAATTACGCTGTTCCTACTTGAACATTGTATTGAGATGTTTCAACCAGAGCGTATCTTAATAGTGTATCTTGCGTACAAAGAACATAGAAGTAACTGAGTCATCAAGTCCATTGTCTCAAAATTACTGAAGGATTATAAAAATTGTAATGGGATTATTGTTTGGAGTGCGACAGTTCGCCGGCGACGGATATGGTTGGAACACATTTCAATTACTGTACGCATTGTGTGACGAAGTGGCGCCTCCGTTAATCGAGGACCGTACTCGTTCGATGAGGGGGCTGGACCATATAAATGATTAATGCCTTTTCTGTTCACGTAGGTAGAGCGTCATCGTATTGTCGGGAGGAAACAAAATACCTTTACAATGATTGAAAAGTCCGAACCATTTAATGTTTTGATACAGAAATATCGGCCAAGTGCGTGTCGGATCGGTAGGTGAAACTGAAGGGTGAAAATTCAGAGAATAATATCAATTTTCCGCTGAAAAAACTTTTTTTTCGGTGATAGTTCAATTTTTCGGATTTCGTAATTTATACTTTTCGCAATTTATGCCTTTCAAAGAAAACATCTGCTTTAAAATTCTTCGTTGTCTCTAGTCTCAGTATAAAAGGGCAAATACACAAAAAACTTATAGGTTCCATTTTTGTCGCAGGACCAAAACTTCTTTTATTAACTTAGATTTTTTATTATTTCAATAATATAAGGTAGGCGTATAGTTTTTTGGCACATTAATAAGGAAAATAAATACCCAAATTATTATAATTTCTCAGCTTTTGAGCTAAGTGGAAATGTATATAATATTTTATTCAAAACAGACCAACTTTGATTAGTTACCAATCCAAAACTTAATTTATATTTTAAGCTGACTTGTACCTGAGCTGAGATATATTTATTTTAAATTATAATAATGGAAGCAAATACAATTCCGTTAAACCCGTGGCGGGTAGACAATATTCCTGGAAATCAAATATGATTTCAAAATTGAGATCAAATGTGATTACATTTTAACTTTTAATTCAATGGAATTAACCTACGTTCATTTATATGACTGTCTGTCCGTATATTATTTTACTTTTGGACTTTATGGGTTATATGATTAAGGTGGTAAATGTGTAAACTAAAATAAACGTTTATTAAACCAAGCTTAAACCATAATACAAACAAAACTAACGTCACGTATGCAGCTTCCCAAACCATTCATTAGATAGCCATTACATGGAGTTGGCTAATAAATAAATTGACCATGTTATCACGTCCGCCATTTTGGATTTAGAATGACGTCACATGGCTAATCGTTCAATGTCAACAAAAACAATTGAGAGTGCGTAATTTCAGCTCGATCGGATGGGGGACGTCAAAAATTCAGTTGCAAGATTTGTCCCAAACATACTAACAGGGGAATTTAGATAAACCGACCGCACCCACTTTTATCCTAAACGCAATCAAGCGAATCGCATACTGACAGCATCTATTTATTCAGGATAACCAAAACATGGTCATAACCTGAAAGGTGAGGCGTTCAAAAACCGCTGAAGTGATTCCAAATTATGAACTTAAATTTCACCATTTCATTTAATCCGATATAGAATATTATATCAAACAATTTCAGGACTAAAAATTTAATTTAAAATGCATTTGAATTTCCTAACGTACGTTTTGTACTTTCATGTTTTTCTTTAAGTTTTATAGTGCCATCACCCTCACATAAAGGTGTTGGCGCGGCTCCAATGGAGGGAAATTGCGTAAACACTGCAGCGAAGCATATTACTGCTTCGTACGTTGTTAATATTGTTTTATATTCAATAATCTAATCAATTAGAAATACCTAATATTAGTATAATCTGTACCTACATATAATAAGTCTGTAAAAAAATCGTGTATGTACTTATTTGCAATTTTTTTTAGCCAAAATTTTGTGGTACCAGGCGACCGATTCACAAGCCATTTTTTTTTGTCTATCGCTATTTCTGTATGTTTGCTTGAAACTCAAGAATACAAGATCTACTAGACGGATTTCTATGAAATTTGGTGTTCGCGCAGGACATGACCCTGGTCAAAATTTGAGTACTTTTTATCCGACTACAACATCGTAATAAAGAAGAATATTGTCGTTTCTTTTTTCTAAATTTGTCGGTTTATTGGTTTGCCGTTGTTTCACGTAGCAACAAAACAACGGATCCACGTGATTTTGGCAGATACATATTTTATGGGAGAATAAAATAGACTATTTACCCCTAACGCGTACCCAGGTGAACCCGCGTACAGGTTTGACAAACCATTCAATTCCGTCAACGATGATTTTACCGACCATAAAAAATTCAAATGGAAATTTTGTTGAATAACTCAATTTACCAAATAAAAAACAGATGAGGAACCCTCAACTAGCTAAAAATCGTTATGTCTACGACTAAACCGACACGCTCCTTGCATGGATGTAATCTCACATCTCATTAATTTTTACGAGTATTGAACGTCACAAAACTCGGTTTAAGAATATTGTTACAACAATGTCATATCGCCAGATGACATACTATGAAGATCTCATAGATACAAGCTATAAAAGTAATGAGCTCAAGTAATAGGCTATTAATACGCCAGTGGACAAAGGCCTCTTTGTCAGTCATTTGTTCATTGACAGGCTATTTAATACGATATGAGGCATCATCCGTCAAACTGGCTCCTGTCAGATACATTATTTCGTTATTTGAAAATATATATTTTGGGATGAGTTTGATAAATTTAAAAAAATATATATTTTGTGTGATGGTTATGGTAATGCGTTCTCAGACCAATTCTAGGTCCTAGGTTAATGATTAAAGTTGTAAAATGTAACTTTTTTAATACTTACGTTTAAGCGTTTTCAGAATTAATGAATTTTAGTGTAGTAGAGCTCTTAGTGCAGAGTTCGTCCGGGGAAGTATTTTTTTTTTAAATAATATAAACTAGTGCTTGACTGCGATCCCACCTGATGGTAAGCAGTGATGCAATCTTAGATGTTGAGGCGCACTAGTTTATTAGGAGCCTATTCACTCTAGCCTACCACCTTACCCATTTCTGCCGTGAAGCAGTGGTGCACTTGTATTACTGTGTTTCGGTTAGAAAGGTAAGGGGGCCGGTGAAATTACAGGCACATGAGACATAACAACTTCACGTCTTAGGGTCGACAACGCATTGGCGATGCCCCTAGTGTTGCGAATGTCCATAGGCGGCGGTGACCACATACCATCAGATGGACCGTCCGCTTGTTTGTCTGCGATGTGGTATAAAAAAAAAGAAAAAATAAATAACTTATTATTTTAAGCAAAAGTCCTTCAAAGGGCAAACGATCAATAAAGCATTAATAATACTAGTTGACGACCATGAGGTACAAAAGATCTCTAGAAAGAGTATCTAGAGCGAAATTATGTTAGCATATTTTTATGAAAACGTTGCAGAGTCGTCCATTGCTCATTTCCTTATGCATGAGCTCTTCACTCCTGAACAGATGCCTCATCGAAATAGTATTTCCTCCGAAAACTCTTCCAACCTGCTCATCCAATTTGAAAACACCAAACATACTACATCTCTAAAACTATTGGAGCTTTTAGAGTGTTGTCAAAACAAAAGTTGTTTGTAATAACGGCTTATACTATGTTCTCTTAGTTTTGTAAAGCCTTTCTGAATTTGTTTATAATAGTGGAGTAAAATGGCCATGACAGACAGACGATCGTGTCGAATCTATTAGGGTAACTGTCTACGTAATCCTAAAAGTGTTTTTGTTATTAATTATTTATTTTTTAACAGTAAAATGAGCACGTCAAACCGTAATCTCTGATCTAAATTACGGAATAGATATCCAGTCAGTTTTCACACACACACACACATATGTTAATATACCGTTTTATAAAATTATAATAATATTCTAATAAGAATATGCAGAAAGTTATTGAATAAGATTAGTTTTAAAGAAAGCTGTATCTTTGGGGATTTTGCGCTGTATGCTATAATAGGTTTTGGCCTAGCTCACCAGCAGATACTAAACAATTATATATATTACCCAGTATAAGATATAATTATCATACATTATTGCATATTAACCTAGTTAGTGATTTACAATACAATACAATACAAATATGCTTTATTGTTCACATTAAATAAAAAGTATTTTACAAACATTATAAGTGCAAACAATTTAGGCAACCTTATTGGTGAAGCAATTTCTTCCAGGTAACCTTGGGTAATAGGAAACAAATAATAATATGGCTGGCGTTTTTAATTAATAATATTTATAATATTATAAATAATTATTATAATTGATACTTTATAAAATAAATATCAATAATGCCCAAACGTAAGCTACTGAAATAGAATACCTCGGGAATGCAATACATTCTAACTAATTGTAAGTGCTCTCAAATGTTGCGAAGACGCATGTGCAGTCATCAGTCACTGCCGTTATTGTTCATATTCTCTAGCTCCAAGCTCTACAGACTTAGCTCCAAACCGCAGTCTTATCCGCTGATATTATAGTTGCAACTTGCACGAGCGGACTTGCCCGAGTGATGCTAATGCCTGTTATGTATATTAGATGAGCTACACCCACTTTTTACTAATCTTTTATTGATTAACTCACTTTCGCTGAGCGGTTGCATTCTCGTTAAATAAATTAATAAATAAATATCCTGGGTCATTGTTTACACATGACCAACTTAGTAGAGCTTGTACTATGGAAACCAGACAACTGATATAGATACTACAATTATTATTTTTTAAATAAATACTTATATAGATATCATACAACCAGACACAGAAAAAACAGTCATGTTCATGCACATAAATGTTTGTCCTGGACGGGAATCGATCCCGCGCCCTGCGGCGTGTCAGGATTTCTAACCACCAGGCCCGTTTGGAGTTAAAGTATTCAGTGGAAGCTATACTCGTGTTGTGTCCGTAATTGTAATGAAAATCTACCATCTAATTTCATTAATAAAATAATTTTTCAATAGCTAAGTCGTGTGTTCTAAAATAGACCCTAGAATACTATTATTATAATACCATTTCAAATTGAGCTGTGTGTTTCGACAAATTCACTTGAATGCTAGTTCCCTTCTAAGCTCTGTGTCCACCATCTTAGGCTACATAATCACTTAACAAGGTGAGATTGTAGTTTAATCAACTGTGTCCACAGTAAAACATGTTAATAAGTCAAAAGTAAGTTCCGTCTGTTTCCACTTGAGCCGTGTCAATTGGTGCTTGCAATGCGGATACGAGGTACCTATTAACCACCATGTCGCCTCATTATCATAGTCAAGATGGACATCAGCATCTCATTCATCACTGATAAGTCAAATAGTATGTGAATCTAAGTAGTTTAAGTGCATTTGTAAGGGATGTTGTATTGACAGGCCAGTTGGCTTGGTGGCTAGCGATCTTGACTGCCAAGTCGCAGGTCGCAGGTTTGATTTCCACCCAGGACAAACATTTGATGCATTTGTGGGTATGGGCTTATACCAGTATGTATTAAAAAAAGTAGTAAATGTAGTACTTATATCAGTTATCTGGTTTCCATAGTACAAGCTCTGCTTAGTTTGGGATCAGATGGTCGTGTGTAAGGAATGTCCCAGGATAGTAATTATTAATAAAAACAGGTTTTAAAATAACTAGTATCCTATTTATAATATGTAGTAGGTATATCAGTTGTCTGGTTTCCATAGTGCAAGCTCTGCTTTGTTTGGGATCAGGTGGCCGTGTGTATAAAAATGTCCCAGGATATTTATTTATTGAAGTAAACAACGTCTTCAACGAAGGTCCTAATTCGCCTTAATATTAAGCACGCCCATGCAGTCCAAATGACTCGCAGTTTGAATAAATCGAGTCATTTATGGGTAAACTTTACTAAAACTTAAGTTGGTTGCATCTGTTACTGTACTGTACTTACTGTAATGTACTGTAACTATACTGATGTTCTGTAGTTTACTGTTAAGTAACGTATTTGTAAAATCGACTCTGAACATGTTCGATTTACTGTAAATTACTACTTTTTTCAAGCAGACGTCAATTGCAGTCTCCTAAAATTACGTTTGAAAATAATTTAAATTAGGCTTTGATCTCAATAATTTTGGGTCCTCATTTGCATCACTTTCTTACCTCACCACTACCGAGCAGCTGAGGACCAAGGATAGGTAACTAATGCATCATTATTACCTAGAATTAAATTTCTTAGAATTTTTTAAGCTTATCCTGACATACTTTAAACTTCATTAAATTTGCATAACATATAGATATGGAGTAAGATGTAAAATATAGGACTGGCCAGTTGGCTTGGTGGTTAGCGCTCTTGATTGCCAAGTCGCAGGTCGCGGGTTCGATTTCCACCCAGGACAAACATTTGTGTGCATGGTCATGTCTGTTTTTTCTGTGTCTGGATATATGATATCCATTAAAATATTTATTTAAAAAAAAATTGTAGTATCTATATCAAACCGAAGGTCGCGGGTTCGATTCCCACTCAGGACAAATATTTGTTTGCATCCACATGTCTGTTTGTTCTGTGTCTGGGTCTAAATATCTATTTAAGTAAGTATTTGGAAAAAAATCAGTATATTTAGTTTCCATAGTACAAGCTCTGCTTAGTTTGGGATCAGATGTCCGTGTGTAAAGAATGTCCCAGGATATTTATTATTTATTTTGGTACATGGTCACCGAGCTACTCTTTGGTGCCTCTTACATCACCCTATACATTATTTGGGGTAGTAGTATTCATCATCACCACAAAGCCAACACCACACAGTTCATTGAACAACATCGCAAATAGGAGTGAATATTCTTAAAAACGTACATTCAACAGTAATTTAAACATTGCAAGTTTCATTTTGTTAAAATTATGCAGTAAAAACAAAATATTCAATATAGGGACGGTCGCCGCAGCAGTCGTGGGCTAAATTAACATATTATGGCCTATGTCTACGCAACGTATCTACCCCCGGCACGTTTGTAAACAAGATTATACCTCGAGGGTTGCTCGCGAGTTATGAAATCTTCATACCTCCGGGTATTCCGCGGAAATAACCGATTAACATTTATAAAACAACCACCAACTTGGTAAGAATTTTCTTCTAAAATTCACCCAAGAATTTGTATATTGACATTATACTGTTCAAGTTTATAAATGGTCAACTTAATAGTGAGTGAAAGGTGGTTGTTGAACACCTATTTACTATGTTGCTAATTACTATACTTTAAACATTAATTTCTTTTGAAAAATTTACTCGGAAGTTATAAAACAAAATAACTGTAAGTGTAATATAGAAGTACCTACAATGAGCTCTACAATTTCTTTGAAAACATTATAACTATGTCAAAGAAATAGAAGCGGTCTCTAACAATATTCCAAGCACGCCAGTATTCTTATTCCTTCAATAAAGAATTAAAATTTTGATAAAAGTTAATGATTCATAATTTAGTCTGTATATACGCCTACTCGGGAAACTTCACGCAGAGGGATAATCTTTAAATAAAACATATTTTTATTTCAGTACTGTCGCTATTCCAAGCTTGCCAACAGTGATATAAAGTTTTAATTAAATTAATTAAAAGTTACTTGCTTCGAAATGACGATTATGAATACATACGTTGTCGCTCGGTTTTGTGACCTCGCGAGACTTCCATTTTATGGGTAAACAAACTTGGATTCTTCACTAGCAAACAAACAATGTTAAAATTAAAAGCAAGTAATAACTACAAGTAAAATGTGTTCTCTACCTTACTTGTAAAGTTGATTCAAAGTCGAAAATTCAATGTTCCAGGCACTTGACCTTATTGAAATACGATTTGATTAAATAGAAGATAGAGCTTGTTGGACAATGGCTTGGATAACCGACCCTCATTGGAATTGGGAAAAAATGAGACGCTCCCATTCAGATAATGTATGTCTTAATCCATTTTTAATCCTATTGTAGGGTTAAATTGTTTGTATTAAGATGACACTCGATCTGTGGTCAACAGGATTAGGGTAGGTGATGTTTCTGTATATTCTTAACAAATATTCTCTAGAAAAAAAAATCTAAGAAATGATATACAAAGCCATAGATTTGTTGTTTTTTTATTAAGATCCTGGCCTGATTTTTCAATGGCCAGATACGTGGTATCTGGCTGTTAATTTGAATTAAGAATAGACTCATCATCAAAGGAATACCGTATGCGAGGTTCATCCGTCGATTGGGAAATTCGCCCTTAGTCGACAAATAAGTATTAGTACATATATACTATCTATTGATACGATATCTAACTTAACATGCGGATTCTTACCCAGATAACGATATTGAAACAAGAAGGTTTCGAATATTTTTAAGAATTTTAAAGGTAATTCGATCCCAGCTCATCCTGCACAATGCAAATTACTATGCAAATTCCGTCTATCGAACCCACATCAAGGGTTCTTATTAGATGCGATTGTATTACAGATATTACATGATTTCGCTTGCTTCGGGAGCTATGAAAACGAACGAAAAACTTCATAACAATTTTGCTTCTAATAACATATTTAGATTTTATGAATATATGAATACTTTTGTGTAAAAGGTTTGCAATTGTCATGAATATTAACGCTTAAAAGAAAGCGGTGGTTTTACTTTGTGCTTTTTATTTTGCTTCGATCTATCTTCATTATAAGTAGGTGTATTTTTCCAGTATAAATTCTGATATGTAGGATATTCAGGATAAAGACATTTATAACTTAATTTATTACAAACAAATGCAAGCAAAATTTTATGTTCTTGCAGGTATTTGAACCACTCAAAACAAATCCGAATACCGACCAAACAAACCATTCCGAAAGAGGTGATGCATTCGGCTTACGGAATAAATAATCACGTCATTTTCAATCAGTAGTTATTAGCTCAGAATCGGTCGAAAGTATATTTTTAATCAGGAAATCATACGAGAGAGTAAGCAGAAATTTTCGAGAGAAATATCCGAAAATATCCAATAAGCATTATTAGCGTCATGAGCTGTGAAGCATGTGATATGAAGTTATTAAAAACTGGTTAGCAATCACGAAGTCGGCTGCAATCGTTCGCTGAATATTGATGGCAGAGCTCAACAGGGCTCCACTGTAGCCAATCTGTGTTCTATGCATAAGTAATGAAGAAAATATGGAACCTAGATTCGAGCGTACGATAAATATTGACATCAAACGTCGTTTACAGGATCTATTGCCAAACAAATCGCATATTGTTGTACAAACTAGCAACGTCTGTCAATATAATAACACAGTTTGGGGAAAGGGGTGGAGGGAGACGAAGGGCGGGGGCGGGGGCGGGGGCGGGGGCGGGGGCGGATAAGTTATTAGAAGTTGATCGAATATTAAATATGTATAATGACATATTGTTTGAAATTATTAACCTTTTTCTATAAATCATTTGAAATTACAAAAATTCTTGTTGAAGCTCTATCGTCTATTATAGATCTAAAGTTATTAATTAATGTTGAAAGGAGAGACGTCTAGACTACAGCGATTTTTGTCGTTTTTTTTTTTCAATACAGCTCTGTGGCTTTTCAGTTTTTCAGTGAGTGCGATGTTCTTTGCTAATTCATACGGAACAACCCGGCTACTCTGCTAGATGGTGCCTTCCGGTTCCCGCATCCAATTGCTTCCTTCCACTAGAGTTCTTCTGAGCATTCCTCTTAGAATTTAAAAGAAAGTAGGTGCTTTCATTCGTCTATGTAGATATTTAGAAGAAGCAGCACTTTAGACATCCAACCAACGATCTTCTCGATTGGCAAGATAATCTAATTTAAGGCACTTTTAATACTAAACAAATACAAAGCAAAACAACATAAATATAGAAGTGATAAGTGTATGTGACGAAAATACAGATTTAAATTTAAATCGCGCTAAGTTAAATTAAAATGGCAAGTTAGCGTCCAATGTTCAATAAAACTTCGAACAAATTGCAGCTTTTCTATTTTAATATTTGCATGTGTTTTATTTTAATCTGTTTTATTTGTAGCGTCACATTAATTCGGTGACAGGATCAATTAGCGATGACTACAATTAGTACACTGATTTTTCATTCAGTCACGTTATTTTATGCATTGACTTAAAACAAATTTTATCGAAAAGCGATTCGGTGTTCTAGTAAAAATTAATTTTATAGAGATATTAAGTAGCTAGCCCAGCCATAGTTTATTATACATGAAAATAATTACGCATACCAACATACTGAAAAGCTCTGCTCGTAATCAAATAGTAGGAATAACTTATTCAACCGTAGGTGCTGCAGTTTGTGAACGTTCTGAAATTGTATGTGTAATTACACAGGATATTATTATGTAGTTACATAATGTAGGTTATATTAAGCTAACCCATTTAAAAGTTTAATTAAAATAGTCCTAAGATAATATTGTACGAACGTTTCACGGTGTAATTGCGTAGGCCGGTAAGGTTTAAAAAGATATATTAATTTATTATGCGTGTGTGAGTTCTTGCTATGAGTGGGGCCAGTCGCCCAGTCCGTCTGTTTAAAAGATGTATTTTTATGCTAATTCAACATAGCCAGTAGATGATATTCATAATTGTAATAAAAATGTGGATGCCTATGTTGTGTGTAGCTACGAGTTGACTAAGTAAAAACTGCTCGTAATGGTGAACCTTAGATCCCGAGATGTCGTATTAAACGATGCTTTTACGTAGTCTATATGAAAAGAAAATGCGCGCCCATATGACACCATTACAGGAGACAGCCCTTCGTAATGGAAATTTGCATACGCACCTTAAAATTTTATTCATAAGGAGAAAATTGTTTCACATATTGAGGCGCGCGGGCGCCGTCGCGCTCGCCCCGCGGCCGCGGTAGTGCCACCGCCAGCGCTCCGAGCCACGCACTCGAGCAAAAAAATCAAATTATTGCCGAGCATTACGAATTTGGGCCACATTACCCTATGGTAACGAGCTAGAATGCTTATCGCTGAGTGATTTTATCGGCAATCATCGTATAGCTACTACCGCGATACTATGAGAAACTAAATGTGCTCGTGAAATTCACATTTGCCGGGATTGATCGTTCTCGCTTATTTACTTTCCGTAGTTCGCGATACACGGCCTATATGTCTATTTTTTTTTTTTGTAAATAAAATGTCGGGTGTGCAAACGCTAACAATACAAGCGAAGGGCGATAGTAGTCGGTGTCTATTAGGATTTGATAAACATTACAAATGTTTATTTTACATTTACTACACACACTTCTATTATGTTTCTTATCTTTAAGTAGTTCTTATTCGGTAACCCTTTTAGAATAAATGAGTAAAAGCCAATATTATTTAAATAGGTACGCAATAAGCACATAAATGTCAAGTACTTTATCCGCACGGGGCGCCGCGCGGACTTATAGCCTTTATTACAAAAATTATGATGTCATATTTCATAAATTATTTGAAGCAGCGATTACCGGCAACACAGGCGAGATAAGGGGAGGGACTCAGAAAGCCTTTCAGAACCTGAGGCAAGCCACTGAACCGGGTGATTTCTGTAGCGATCCGAATATCTGCAGAATACAAAATACTCTTTAACAAGTATTGCACAGTACTGAATGAAATGAAGACGCGATAACATCAAATAATAATCTACGAAGGAACTTTTATATTCGTTTTACTATAAAAGAATGAGAATTCGTAGTTATTTTACATCGCAAGTCGATTTAAATACCAAAGAAAGGAGACTTATTTATTATATTGTAAGACTAGCGAACTTTTCAAATCTAATATAGCGTTTTGAATCTAAATTAGCAAAATATTTTTGGTGTTTAATACGATGAAAAATGTAAGAAGATTTCGTAATACGCTTTCATATTCTCCTGCAAGCACCCCGTACAACACATGAACAAATATTATTAATGAAATATCCCTTGTGACAAGGCTGTCGTAGTCTTATATACGGGTGCCATAAGATAGAAACATTGTCAATTTTCTTACACAGAATAAATAAACGTACCGAAATAAAACATGAAACAGCATTTGAAAATAGAACATTTCCTATAAAACCTTAAAAAGGCAAATTCATAAATGATTGATAACTTTTTTGTGCGATAGTTTAACAATGGTATTGAAATGCAGTAGTTTGAATAAAGAAATTGTCATACAGTGTATTTGTTATTATTCTTTGTTTGTAGACAATCAGGGTTGAAGACAGGTTGCGGTTAAGCCGGACGAGGCTTTGAATACCGATGACTGAGCAACTACGCGACTCGTTTCAATCTGTACTCTATGCATAAGTAATGTGAAAAGTATGGAGATACCGCCCCGATGCGGAATACACGCTCCTCTAAAATATCGTTGTATATTTTTATGGTAACGACTTCAGTTATTTGTTCTTAGTACTACTGTAAGAACCACTGGTAGGTAATCTCTGTAGTGGTATACAAGTGTTTTTGTGGCTCTTCTCGTTTGTTGAATATACAGTTGAATTTATTACAAGTGTAACAAAATTTATATGTATAAATATATCTTAAAATTGTGTGTAACCTAAGTTGTTTTTAAACAAATACTTAGACATCTTACTAATGTTATAAATGCGAAAATTTATTAGTGTAAATGTTTGAACGTTTTTTAAACATTTACACTACATACTAAATTTCATGAAAATCGTTGGAGTCGTTTCCGAGATCCTAAATACAAGAATTGCTCGTTTAAAGGTATTAGATAGATAAACCTACGTCTCATGTGTACAAGTACCTATGTATTACATAAATATTTACACGCCACAGGAAGTTTAATAACGATTTAAAATAATGCACAAAGCTGGCAACTCCGGTGAGTTATTTCCGATAGAGTTCACTTCATTAGCCCATAACAAATGAGTTATTGGCTTAAAAATGATAAACAATATTATCTCTTCGTACATTTAACCGGAAGAATATTCCTCCCAGAGATTATCGTACGAATGAATGTTGATCGATGATCATTCATTTATACCATAAGCAATAATATAGATAATAACTAACAGAGAACACTGTGTATTTTGTAGACCATAGATATAAAACCTGTTATAAAATCTGGATAAATTATGAAGGACGGATTCGAGTTAGAGTTTTAATCAATCAGCCTTATTCAGCTAATACAAACATCGTCGGCGAGCCGCTTCACGGAGGCCTCGGAGAGCTTACCTAGTAGTCTTAGCGTAGTAAGCGACAGAGACAGAGCATAGAGGCCGCGACGAAACATCCTCGAGTTAGTGTCATTTTGCTTCCAGAATCGAGCCCCTGTTAATAAAAACTTCGTCGGCGAGCCGGCGCACGGAGGCCTTCGAGATACCTCTCACGCGATGACGTACTTAGCGAAAGCGACAGAGCATAGAGGCCACGACAAAACATCCTCGAGGTAGTGTAATTTTCCATACGGAATCAAAGCCCAGACCCTTTAGTTCCTGTCCCAAAGATAAAGACTTGCTGACTATGATTCTTTCCGTTCCCCGAAGCGATAAACCGAGGTATCAATACCGCGACCCACATTTCACCGAGATCTTGAACGTGACATATAAGGAGGATTGTCGTCAAATGGCCGCAATATCAACCTCTGGTTACAGGTAATATTTTTTAAAGAAAATTGTCAATAGTACTGTAGTAAACGGGGGCGTAATTACAAAAAAACTTAACAAATAATAATAATATTTTTTTATTTTTAGTCCATAAAATTTTATATAAAAATACATCTTTTTCCGTGCTCGCACACTGACATTCTATTTATTTTTAATAAAACGAATATTAACTTATTAATTCAAATTATCGTCATCCAGTTACAACAGTAATAACGGCCAGTGCACTAGCATAGACCTTCCTAACAGTACCTTACTTAATCCGGAAATATCTAGTTCAGCTTAATACCACTCTAACATCGATACAACTGATAGGCTGTTAAACAAAAAGATCCTTCGAAGTCCGTGTCGAAAAGGTGTGCCTACGAACAACCCTTTCATTTACACTGAAAGTAGAATTAGGCATAATCAGTGCGAGTGGGGGTGCGGTCTTAATAAAAAGTCACTTGTACATACCTGATAAGATATAAACCTCATACACGTCAAATAATATTTTGAGGTAGTTCTAAATGTATAGTTGTATGTTCAGTGTAGGGGAAACATCAAGCCCTGACACCACCTGTCGCATTTAGGACAAAATGTTGGGCTTTACGACGTACCCCTAATAGACGTTTGACAAAAACGTAACTCCTAAATAAATTGAGGTAAATTTATTTTATTAAGGTTTCCTTTACATTTTGGGAGAGTTTTGGATATTTATTTAAGGTACATACTTTATTTTAATAGTTTAGTGTAGGGTTCGTTGGGCTTTGTTACATCATTAGTAAAGTGGAGTGTAACGGATTTAGTTTGGGTAGATATTTCAATGTAGGACGTAAGAAGGGCGGTAAAGTATCTGGCTGTTCTTGGGAGCAGTGTCTTTGGGTTGTAGGTGTTCTAACAAAAACCTTCTTACAAAAAAGCTATTACAAATATTTTTTATTTATTCGATTTTTCCGGGCAACACGAACATTTAAAAAAATATACCAAATTCGTTTCGCTCACCAACAAACAGTATAGCACATTAATTTATATAAATTGTTTATCCTACTAATATTACATATAAACGTGAAAGTTTGTATGTATGGATGTTTGTTCCTCTTTCACGCAAAAACTACTCAACGGATTTAGATGAAACTTGGCACGTAGATAATGCATATATTGGAATAATATATAAGCTACTTATTATACCGGGAAAATGTTACATCTCTCGGGAAAGCGAGTGAAACCGCAGGGGACAGCTAGTTAAAAATAAATGCAATATCAAACAACATGTCACCGCTTAGCTTTTGTCAAAACCATGACTTATTAAAGTAATTACATTATGAGTTTAGAGCAATATAAATATCTCATTAACTACAAACTCACTAAACAGTACACTACAACTATTCATATTATGGAAAGGGAGGAAATCACATTTTCCCGGGATAAAAAGTAGCCTATATGTTATTCCAGGATATGCTCTATCTATGTGCCGTTTAACAGTTTTTGCGAAAATAGTAACAAACATTCTAACATACAAATCTTTCCTCTTTGTAATATTAGTATAGATGAAGTAAGCAGATGTTTTGTAAATATATGTGTTTACTAAAACCTACACTGTGCCCTATGGTCCCGGGATAAAAAGTAGCCTATCTCCCCTTCTATAGTATAGGCTATGACTGTGTCTAGTAAATTTTACAAAGATCTTTTCAGCCGTTTTCCCGTGAAAGTACCAACAAACTCACTTCCGCATAAACAACGTGTTACGAAATACCCCCTAAAAATATAATTAATTACCATAACCAACAACCCTAGTAAGCTGTCATGTCAGGGAACCAGATTATTTAACAGAAATGCCTACGTACCTATTTTACCTAATAATTGTCTACTTTAATAGTTTTTCTATTTTTCATTCATAAAAATGAGTTTTTTTATTTTTTTGGGATATGTTATACAGCGTTACTACGGTTCTCAAATATTGTGAATGGACTCGTTATTAGGCCCCATTTAACCTCCTTTCGGCTTTACGACTAGTTTTGTAACACTCTGTATAATATTAGCTGGAATTAGGAAAGTGTACGGGTTTTTTTAAATTTAGATCTGTTAAGCTAGTGAAGATGCCGACCGTACATATTTCTTGCTAACTACATTTTTAATTGACTTAATTATTTGAAACAAAAATTAAAAATTCTAACGAAACGAGGAAAAATTTGTTTTATTTTTAGGACAGGTAAGAGCTTCTAGTTTACTCATTAACTCGCAGCGAAGCAAACCTCTGAAGGAAATTTACAAAGTGAATATTGTAAGAAAAATTCACCCCTCAGATATTTTTACTAGTATTCAGTAAATGAACATGCAATGGTTTTATTGAAGCACATTAGACCGCACACACACACACACACACACACACACACACACACACACACACACACATACACATATACACACACACCTACGTAAATCGACTTTTATTATTAGACTATCTATACTATTAATCTAACATATTTAGGTGATCCGCGGGTGAGAACCCGGAGACCTGAAATACAGGGTCGCCCTAGTTTAGGCTCCAGATCGCACACTCGGAGCGGTTGATGTTATTATTAGACTATCTATACTATTAATCTAACATATTTAGGTGATCCGCGGGTGAGAACCCGGAGACCTGAAATACAGGGTCGCCCTAGTTTAGGCTCCAGATCGCACACTCGGAGCGGTTGATGTTATTATTTTAGTATACTAACCTACCTTTTATGTAACCATACTGTACCGATTTGTGTGTGATAAAATAAATGTCTTTAATCATTTAATTTTAAATGAAATAAGAGACATTGCATAATACATACATGGTTTGTCCAACAGTAATCATAGAAAACTAACAACGAAACCATTCCTAAGTATAACCTTTAGTATGCATATTACAGATCAGCAATTGAAGCAAAAAGATTATGGCCCTGTTAAACGTAATTTGAAGGCCCATCATTGAATACAAATACGTCGTGGCAGTTAAGCATCCATCAGAGCGCGTCGCGACTTCGGTAGTAAGACATTTCACATAACCCGAGTCATGGCACGTTATGCCATGGATTATGGCATGTAAATAAACGAGCAGTTGGCGTGGCTAGTGTCTATTCCGACATAGGCAATAACTACGCGATTATCCTATTTGGGACCGCTACAGCGAACAGGCGTGACTCCCCTGGCATTTTTTATATTAACCAACTTTGGACACATTAGGGTTCGTATTTTATTCCTATTTTGAAAGTATAACGAGAGTACTTTTGTGCAATTACGTGTTCAAGGGGCCTAAAACGATTTGCCAGATTAACATTACAATCTACTAAGTACTTATGACATTATTGTTATTTTCTTAGTTATTGTACTTAGTTTTGATACTTGTAGATACTTTAAATTCTGTATTTGTACGTATTTGAAATATACAACAATCGAAATGTAACCGTAATTGTTAAAAATATGTAAATAAAAAAAAATTAAAATTAATAAAATTCCTGGAACATTAATAACACATGGCCATTCTGATTGCCAAACTGAGCAGTTCTTGTAGAATGGAAATTAGGCAACTGTTATGCCCATTTTACATCTTTTTTATTTTTACATATACTTATATCGATAATTACACCAAAACACAGAACAAACAGACATGTCCATACACACTAATGTTTTTCTTGGGTGGAAATCGATCCCACGGCCTGTGACTTGGCAGTCAGGGTAACCGAACCGCCAGTCCATAATACGCAACCATATTCAACAAGTCGTTCATGTTTATGATCTGGATATAATTAAATAATTCTTTTATTTCCTGCCAAGAATTTAATTTATGTAGACTCAATCAAAATTCGTATAAAATTACTTAAGATATTTTTCCTGAAGCGCAAAATGAGAGTTTTTCTCCACTGAGTAAACTTGTATTTAAAGTGACAGGAATGCAAAATTAGGAACAAAAACATAAATATTCAGCAAGACTATATAAATAAACGAAGTTTGGGCCATTTATTCCGATACACCGGGACTCTGTGCACAGACTGGAAAAGTTAGGCGGAAACGGGATTTCCTAATGCGATTTTAATTCGTTCTTCCCGCGGCGAAGAGGGTAATTTCAATAAAAGCAAAGTCAATATATATTGTCTCGGTGGAGCGAAAAATGAGGGAAAATGGAGACGTGTGAATTGTTTGATTACGGAAATAACAATGGGAAGTGCACTTCGGTGTCGTTCTGCCGCTGACTAGCTAATTATATTACGATCTATCAATAAGACAACAATTGCTATTTTCGGCGCAGTTACAGCTTAAACCGCAGTGCTGATACATAACTTATATTGCCCTAGTATAAGTAGCAGTAAGTATAAGTTCTTTTACGTCCCCTCAAAAATTCTTTTACAAACAATGCACTGCTAATTGAAAAGACACAAATTGGGGATGTGGGTAATTTTGAGATGATGTCAAAAGAACGTCTACTAACAATTTTCCCCCACTGAGAAAGCAAACGAGGGGCTTTTTTATTTATAATGCCGCAAATAATTTAAATATCAAAATTTGAACGTTAGGCAGACGTTTGAATGCCGGTGACTCAATCACGTATTCACGACTGGACGGGTTTGAATGAAATCTGGCATGACATACCTCTGAAGCGTGAGTAAAACTGTGGTGTGGAGCTTGTTACAAATTAAAGTTACGAACCGATATCTCTATGTAATAAAAACAGCGCACGTCGCTGCTGATCAAGTTTGCCAGACAATTTGTTACGTAAACAAATTGATGGTCTTATATGTATGTGTATCTGTAGGTTCGCCCAGGCTGGGCCTGGCAGCAAGCAGCAGGCAGGGCTAGACATCGAGCGAGCGCGATCAATGTACACTATTAGGGGCTGTAATTTGTTTATATTTACATACTGATAGTTCGAAGCGAGATTATCAGCTCCAAGTTTATGAGAGAGTAGCTTTATGCCACAATTTATATTTCGTGATGGATTAACTTGTTTACGATGCTATATTTTGCCTCTAGTGTAATAACAGTTAGAATTATGTTTCTATCCGAATTTAATAGAAATTGTAAATTAAGATGAGATATTATTTCAATAGAAAATATCAAATTGACAAGATAACTGTTATACTATAATACATATACCTATTTACATTTACGCTTTGAATACATAGTTATCATAGACTTGCTGCTCCCTGCGGTTTCACCCGCGTTTTTGAGGGATATTATATTTTTCCGGAATAAAAGTAATATATTACTATTATTACAGCGAGAACCTGGGCCAGTAGCGACAGCATTCTAAAAACAGTGGCGGAGAGTGTGTTTTCCCCTTTTCAGTAGCATTTTGTGGAGAGGATGACCGAGTAAGAAACTTGCTCATCTTCTGTGCAAAATGCTCCCCAAACGCAACATGTTATATACTAACGCTAGATGTAAGGTAAGTTACTAGCACTATGGATATCAATTACCCGAATTTTTAAAAAAATATATAAATAAAATAATATTAGTAGGATAGGCGAGGATATATTACACCCATACATGAAGGCATCATGAAGGCAATTGTATGTCCTGAGAGAATCAAACAAATGAACCTGTGGCATGTCTTAACCACCAAACCAACCAAGAATAAAAACAATACAAAAGTTATGATAAGATTTTGATGGTTCCAACGATACTGACACTATCTATGCCAATCTAAACATATTCTTACTATTTCCTTTCATCGTTCAGTCACGTACCAATGAATACATATATTGGTTATGTCCTGAAGATTCACGATGCGTGGGTCGGTGGAAACCACGCAGTCAGATACTTGCTGAAGGTGGGCGACTGTTGATTGACCAGTGTGGGCTGTGTGAGAAAGGAAAACTTACAAACTCCGGTTACGTAGTGCAGTTCGGAGTAAGTCAAGCTGTTGTTAAATAACGTAAGTTATTGCGTAATTCGGTATTTACAGATATCGCAAACATATTGTCAAAAAGCTATTGACTTTGTAAAGTATTGGAAATCATGGTACAGGGAAGCCCAGTGTGGGACATAGGAATATAATAGTCATATGTTGACGGGCCAGTTGGCTTGGTGGATAGAGACCCTGACTGCCAAACCGAAGGTCGCGGGTTTGATTCCCACCTAGGACAAACATTTGTGTGCATGAACATGTCTGTTTGTTCTGTGTCTGGGTGTAAATATCTATACGTATGTATTTAAAAAGTAGTATATATAATAGATCAGTTACCTGGTATTCTACAAGCAGTACACTCTGCTTAACTTGGGATCAGGTAACCATGTGTGAAGAGTGTCTTGGGGATTTTTATAATTATTGAGGAAATTCTTCGTCAAGGACAAGCTGAGACAGATCAAAAACGGTTGTTGATGCAACAGACATACTTAGATTAGTTATTATATAGGTAACTATACATATCTAAAAAAAATAGTGTTCCTTTGACGCACCATCGCCCCAACACTACTGAACATATCGAGATGGGACTGTTACCATTCGACGCGGACTTTTTCGTAGATGGTCATAGTAGTAGCGGGGAATAGTAGTATGATATATAGCTATGCATTTAATAAGAAAAGAAATATCTGTTTGAATGTATCCATTTTCAAATATAATGTTTTTTTTTTTTATTACGTACTTTGTTTTAATATGTTTTCTTGAAAGACTATGACGAGTACTTAACAGTTACAGAAACAAGTCATCATATTTGTGTATATTCTCTACTTGTAAGTTCGAGCGAGCGAATCGAGCGTGCCATAGTTTTGAAAAATAAACGATGTCAAATACGACTTAAGAATAACCTGTGATATGTTTACAATATAAACAGAAAGTAACTGAGGCCTATAGCCTAATTCCGTTACCACTTCAACATCGGTACATTTTTTTGGGAGCTACAATGCCACAGACAGACACAGAAATACTCAGATAAAACTTATACCGCCCCTTTATTTGCATCGGGGGTTAAATATAGGAAGAACTGAGAGTAAACGGTGAAATAATTTTTTTTAATGTTGCATATATGTACAGTTATACATCTGCCAAACTGCATTACAGTTTGTCGGTAGTTACTTCTTTTTTTCTATTATTAGATATCAAACAAGGGTAAGCCCATGGATTTTAGCAGGTAATAAACATATGAGAAAATTGTAGCGACATCTATGTACACGCTTACTATCCTTCACCGCTCGCACCACATTAATGCAGCGATATCTATAAACGAGTAGAAACACGCGACAATCCTACATCGCGATATCAAGATTCTGTCAGGATTTGATATACTCGTATATACAAGCATCCAACATCAACAGTAGGACCGCGGTCCCCAGACATGATCACCTAGCCTGGCGGAAGATCTTCCCTTTTAAATGGAGGAGTCACACCTCGCTCCTCCATAAAATCAAATTCATGTCGTAGCCGAATTTACTCCCGCGGTTTAAAAAAGCAGGTGTTCGAACATACCTCTGCAGAGCAGCATAAGGATGAGCAGTAGGATGCGAGAGTGCACCCGTACAAACGCCATACTGCTACACTGCTTCAGGTTCCTTACTGTACCGAGGCACTACACCAGACACAGGTCGGCCTGCCGCCGTGTTGCGAACTCATTGTGGTCATGCCCTGAAACAATAAATTTATGATCATCTAAGGTCGGTGTCTTTTTTCTTTTTCAAATTATATTAGTCAGTTGTAACTACATCCTACAAAGAAGGGGAGCCAGGGGCCTCATAGCACAGGGAAGCCTTGTTTGGACTCCTGTCTCCCACAACTAAATGTATCTACCAATTTATCAAAAAAAAATATGTGAGAGAGAACGATTTTTTATTATTTTATTATTATTTTGATTATCAAACGGAATTAGGACTTTATTCGAAAATGTAACTTTTTCAGGTTTCATCTTAACCCTTTGCTTATTTAATCTATAAGGAAGTTATAATCAGTGAAATCATTAATAAATAAACAAATAATACACTGCTCTTATAACTATTAGTTACTATTCATAAAAATACTTAAAAAAAAGAACCATTAATACAAATTTGTGGCCTCAGAAAGTATTTCATTAAATAAGAATTGTGACACAGAATGACAAAATAAATCGAATTCTATATAAATACTTCATGGACAATTCAATAATTATGTTATTTTAAGATTTCAACAGTCATCGAACAAGAAACAATTACGAGTTTCTCGAAGACTGACAACACAAACGTATTTTAAATTGAAAAAGATTTCATTAAACGATTTAAAGCTCGACAATAAGACCGTACAAAGACAAAGGGCATTTAGTAGGTATAAATATTCATTCGAAATCGCCCTCATTTTCTAATCTCAATTTCTAAACCGTTTTAGACTAATTCAAGCTGTCGCTGTCTATAAAAGCGACCCAATATGAATGAATTTGTTATTTTGTATCGATCTAGTACCGGGGATTGTAATTAGGCCACAGATGGTTAAATCAACCGCGCGAGTCTCGCTTGAAACAAAACACGCATTGAAAACTTCGCCGATACTTGAATTTATTGAGGAATCTTTAACCTTCAATAATGGGGTAAAAAAAGCCGATCCCTTGCCCACAGCTGCTACTTATACGGGTAAAGTTAAATAAAATGTTCGGGTGTGCGCTTAATTGGGCGTTTTTGAAGCATTAATCAAGTGTAACATTGGGGGGAGAATTTTTATGTCGGCTGAGACGGGCGATAGCCGCGTGACGGATGACGGGCGGCCGCGGGGTCGCCAGGCGGGATGCATTCATCAGGGAAGGATTTGGTCGCCTTCTTACCAGACTGCAACTATACTATGGCCATAAATTGTTGTATCTCCGATCAATTCAACGCAGAACTATTATGGACTATTATGTATTACTTGGACTGAGTGGAGACAAAAGTTTGCACTACAAGAGATTAAAGAGACCCTACTACATAGACAGATTCATCAGGAAGGAATGAGACATTTAATTAGAGAAGTTTCTCACCGAGCTAAAAACTTTACAAGATGAATACATCGAACAGCGCAATGGCTTATTGTCATTATACAGATCGCCAAGATGCAGTATTTCTGCAAAAATAAAATCTATTATGAATAGAGTTTACTTATTCTGTAATGTACTAGAACTAGGTTTTTTGACATTTTATAAAAAACGTTTAATTCTCGAGTAAATAACTTAGGTAAACTTAGCTAACCTTTGATGTACGATCAAAGAAAAACCAGACTGGTTTCTCCTCGTATGCTTCTATATTGAGTAACAAAAAGTATTTTTTTATTCACTTGTTTCTGGACAAATGTTTTTGTACCTACATGTCAATTAAAAAAACAGTTTTACATTTTTGTATAGTAAAACCATTAAGTTTTGGACCAGATGGCCGCGTAGAAACACGTTCCATATTTATAACGATGGAACCGCTGGATTTTTGTGTAAACGCTTAATTTTACAATTAGCTAATGTAATATGCCAGTAAGAAGGCTTATATTTTCGTAACTTAATTTAATAATGTCAAAGAGAGTCACGCTCCCGTCAGTCGGGCGGGCGGGCACGCACCTCAAATGTTAAAAAACCTAAATGGCCGCCTACTGCCTAATCTATGACCGATTCAGAATGATCGATGCGAGACGTAGACCTATTAAGTATGTCTGAATACCCATTTCTTATTCTTCTTTTTATATCATCTCTTTAATCCCACATTATTTACAAAGCGTAATATATGTTATGGAACAAACAATAATTTACTTGAATGTATGGCATTATTATAGAAAACACTTTAGATACCGTCATTGAAAGATCTTGACTTCGCCTTCTCCTTTAATAGGCATCTTGTAAGGTACTTGTGAAATAGGTAAGCAGGTTCATCTATTGTACAAATAAATCGAATAACTAATGTACAATGACGATACTACTCTGATACTACAATTATTGAGTCGATGACAACTTGAATCGCATAAATAAATTAGTTTTTCACAAAGTCCTATCAGCGTGCCTGTAGTGCAATGCAATTGGAGTAAATAGGTTAGGTACCAAATCGATAACAATTTTATAAAATGTAGCAGGAATAATCTAAATAATAAATAGATTTTATATATCTGCAGGCTATTTGAACAGTTTGGTACTATGTATAGTATATAGAGTATTATTATATGGTATGGATGGGTGAAACAGCTGCGCCAGCAACCAACCTATGAGTTTTTATACGATAATTTATGACCGTGTGCACACGTTCGATTTATCACGTCATATCCCGTCAACGTACCGACGCGTAAAGACAAACATTCAAATTGACATCCACCACTTTAAGCACACTCGAGTTCGGGTGGTCCTTCACAAAAAAAAACTGCGCAAGTCAGCTGGCGAGTGTAAAAATAAATAATAATAACAGGAGCGCGTGCGCCCGCGCCCGTAAACGCGTTGCGGTTTGCTAGAATAAACATTGCATCCGTGATGTGTCGACTTCCGACGATATCATATGATACGACACGGTTTATATTAAAACTAAAGCGTACTGACCACTCGCACCCAATTCGCTGATATTGTCAGAAAACATTCAGTAACCATAAGCAAAATGGTTGTAGTAAAAATGTTATGCAGCGTTCAGCTAACAAGAATGCCGTACTATTACTTATATGCACTCGTTAATTTTGTGAAATTTATAATACATACTCATTTATTATCTATCATTAAGGTCAACAAAATAATTACACAGATATTAAGACCTTAGATAAGTTTAACCTTAAGATAGCTGTATAAACAACTTTAAATTGTTTATTATTATACTTATACATATTCCTAGTCTAGTAGAATAAGGTATTTTTTAGAAGTAAAGAAATAAGGTATAAAATATTATTGGAAATTCAGATGCTAAAGTAACTATATCATGCAATTTGTGTATTCATGACGTTTAACAGAGTAGGTACAGGCTGTGTGAACGTCAATTAGAGCATAGTTGAACTAAGTCGTATAACTTGGGCAGTTCACGTACAGAGTAGTTATAGCCTTACAGTACAGTGAATTCAGCTATAACTTTCTATGGCAAGGTACTTAGTACAAAATAAATGTATAACTGGTGAATGTCTGGTGAAGGCTGGTCACTTCTGTCGTAGAACCGATAACCGTTGGATGATGTATTCTAGAGTGGAGACCACGGCTCGGTAAATGTAATGTAGGGGGCTCCAGCTAGATGGAGCGATGATATACGCAAGCTGGATAGCAGTGGTTGGAAACAAAGAGCAGAAGATCGTGCTCAGTGGCGTGCCATAGGTGAGGCCTTATGTCCAGCAGTGAACAGAAGAGATAGGCTGATGATGATGATGATGATAACTCAAATTAAAATAAAACCTGACGCTTTGCAATCTTACCTTGAGTTAACATTATCACAATTTAAGTGCGCATATTTGTATCAAATCTAATAGGATAATAAAACTTATATCTTTGACACATGTAAATAATGTTTACAAAAGCTCATCCAGTAGATTTTTATATCCAAGTATGAACGAAAAGGTTTACATAAATAATCAGTTCTAAGAAGATGAAAGGAACCCTTTTAAACACCACAATGCGACTTATTTTGCTAGTTGGAGTAAATCTTCGTCTTAACCCGTTTGCATTGTTTTTAAACATGTCTGCACAGCTTAGTTTTTAAATAAATGAGCCAGTAGTTCACATAACTATGCTTAAGTATACAGCGAGCACTCGCTAACTTGAACAATAAATTGAGTTCCATTTTAAAATATACCTACTGCGCAGATGCTATGAAGTTTAAACTTCCATTGATTTTTGTAAAATTAATAAAGATTTCATTGTTAATTTCAATTTTTTCGTGATTTTTAATGTTATTCGTGAAATTTGACCAATACACCTATGCTATCGACTAAAATACAACAAATTATAATATGCTAGCTGTCACCCGCAGTTTTATCCGCGTTCCCGGGAGATGTCAGGTTTTCCCGGGATAAGAGTAGCCTATATGTTATTCCATGATATGCTTTATCTATGAGCCAAGTTCCATCTAAATCCTTTTGGTAGTTTTTGCGTGAAAGAGTAACAAACATCCATACATACAAACTTTCGCATTTATAACATTAGTAGGATTTATCAAATCACTAGCTGCGCCCTGCGGCTCTGCCCGCTTTCTATCCTTCCTCTTGGATTACTCTATCTATTGCTGAAAACTGCATTAAAATCCGTTGCATAGTTTACGATTCTATAAAGGATATACAGGCCAACATTCATTTTTATATATATATATATGTCTTGTAAAATCTATTAACATTTGTGTATTACTTACGCAGAATAAAAAACATGACCTTCAATAATAAATTACGCCGCTGCCTTAGCCAGGAGTATCGTTCGAACATAAAATAAAAAAATCTGCAAGCTTAGCAAAGCCTCAACTTTTTCAGTATCTTGCATCTCACAAAACTTTCTAGTCGATATTGAATTTGAAGGTAACTTGGACAAACTCAATTCGTCTTCATTATGGACTTCGAAGTAATCTTGTTAAAATTAAGAATACCTTATTTGTGCGCGCATCGAAATTTTTTAAATATTCTGTAGTTATTTACGAAGACTACATTGTAATTTCAACCTAAAGGGTAGAAGTAATAATATATAGATTAGCATGACCGATGTTTTGTATAAGCTTACATCTTGGATAATCGCATTATCTAATTTAAATTCAAAGTAGCTAAAGACATGATATTTTAGATAATAAAATTACTATAATCCTAAAATTGCGTTTAAATATTGCAGGAATAGTATAAAAATGCTTTATAAAACTATAAATGTCACCAATAATCGCTTGAATGAACGAACAGATAAAGATTGGAACTCCAATTCGATCTAACGAACCCTTTCTTCGAACATCGAAATGCAAACTGCACACAGGTAGGTGCTATTCTATAAATCAAGTAACTATACTAAATTGGTACATCTATATACGTCTTTGTACTATATATATATATATGTGTGTACTGTACTAAATGGCTGGCCACATTATAAATTAAAGTACCGCCACGCTGAGTTTGTGTTTGTTTAGGATAATCTCAGAAACTACTGTATGGATTTCCAAACTGCTTTCATTATTAGAAAGAAGGAGTGTTGAAGAAGGTTTATAAACTTTTTTAAAAGAGGTAACGTTTTTATTTATATTAAATCGAACCGATTCGATCCATCGGCGAGTTACATGAAAATAATTAATGGTAAAGTAGCTCCTCTTAAAACGATCTAAAATAACAACCAGCGACAGCATTATGTATCTATATCCTAAAAGGTTGACTCACAATTTGCGAATTTGGTCTAAAAGAATGCCTGGTAATCCTTATGTTAATATATAAATAAATAAATATAAATATCCCAGGACATTCTTTACACACGGCCATCTGGTCCCAAACTAAGCAGAGCTTGTACTATGGAAACCAGATAACTGATATACTCCATATAATACTTTTTTTTTTTCTAAATACATACTTATATAGATATTTACACCCAGACACAGAACAAACATGTTTATGCATACAAAATGTTTGTCCTGGGTGGGAATCGAACCCGCGACCTTCGGTTTGGCAGTCAGAGCACTAACCACCAAGCCAACTGGCTATATGTAGTAATATAGTATCTATAATATAGTCTTAAAATTTCTGCGAATTTAAAATTAAAATAAAAAAAAATTATATTATAGATATCATTGTCCGTGGGCAATGGCCTCAGAATGCTGGAGGCACTACCATCCGTCGCGGAAATCTGTCATCTTAAGAAGGTTTTTAACTTCGTCCAGAGTTTATACTTACCATTAAATTAAGAGGAAATACCAAAGAATTAAAATAACTGGCGCAATACCTAATATATAAACGATGGGGTGGGACGGGTATAGATAATCGAATCTATGGTAGGTACACTATACAAAATACACATTAACATATTGTTTTCATTATTCCTATAAACCCACATATACGATTATCTATAATAATATTATTTGTAAGCTAGTTATAGATGTTGTCAACCTTTGAGGTGGAATCGCCGCTGTATACCGAAATACAGGAATTTCGTTCCCAGTTTCTCTGCAGACGCTTTTTAATATAGTTACTTTTAATCTAGCCAAGTTTAGATGATAAGTAACAATTGTAAACTTTGTGGAAATAAATAAATAATTATTATTATATTATTAATCAGTTCTATGAGTGCAAAGCCAGAGCAGGTCCCTTTTTAAAGTTATAAATCGTATCTGGCGAATAAATTCAAAACTATAAACAGTATTAATCCTCAAATCAAGGTTTAGGTATCAATAAACGGTGCTCATCGTAATCATCTCCATGCAGGCCCAGAATACATACAAACACAAAGATTGTTAGTTTGCTAATCACAGTAAATTGTTCACAGCTCTGATTTGCGCTTGGGAGTATCCAAATCGCGATCCTGTTGGCGCTCGAACTCGGCAATCAAAATCGAACTAACGAACCTTGGGGTCGAGCGAATGCAAACAACGTAGATGAGTTTTGTGGTGACGGTATACCTTTGTAAATTGACTGAAAAATTGATAAAATCTTCAAAATTATATATCATTAAAATAAATGAAAGGAGTCTTATCTGAGAATTCTTAAATCATTCATAGATTCGTTTTTATCATAAGTACGTATTATTTTTATTTTACTTTTATTTTATTTATTTATGTATCTTCAACAAAAAAAAGATGAAAATAATGTAAAATGAATATTATTAAATCATTTATATTTTCACGATTTTATCAAAACTACGTATTTTTAAAAGTATGCTAAAGGAGCAAATTCTAAAATCATTAATTTTATTAACAGTGTGTCAAAAGAGCAGATTCTTAAATCATTACTAGTATTAATGTTGTCAATTATCTGTAATTGCTAGTTTAAATTTAACAAAAAATCCAAATTATGGTAATTGGTATGCTATTATATAATAATCAAAGAGAAATAAATTAATAACGATAAAAATACATAAATCATATTCTAATTACATTAAAGGAAAAAACAAAAGTTCTATGGATCGCGGGTAGAACCCGATGAAAGCTAGATATATTTCTATTATTTATATATTTCTGAAGAAGATTTATATGTATCCTTATTTCCTTCGGGAACGCGGGTGAAGTTGCGGGGGGTAGCTAGTATGTATGTATCTATATTGTTTGTGTTATGATGTGATGATGCGTTAGTTTGACGGATATTTCTCTTCTACGAAGAAATGTTGATGCGGTTGTTATAAATAATATGCGTTTCGTTCAATGTAAAAAATAATGTAATATTTTTCAAATACAAAACAATTATTTAAATTATGACAGATGTGTATACGATATTGGCGGGAAGTATGGAATGAAGTGAAGTTGGTAATAAAAGAAAGATGGCCGAGGTGACGTCCTCTTTTGTCGTTCGCTGCTTCAGAGCGCACACGACACGCGCCTAGCTTCACACCGGTTGGCACGCCGATAGATGACGCGATAACATGGGCCCGGCCTTGGAAGCAGCAGGTTCCAACTTGATCAGCAGCATGACATCTCATCTTCGGAATGGGTTGATGTAACTGGTAGCGGGCAAATTTTAGAGAAGGCTCTGCGTGTGATGCCTGATGCTGTCAGTAAATCGGCCACTCGTGAGACGCCATCGGTACCAGGAAAAATACGTATTATTCTGCCTAACTTCCATTGTAGTGGAGGCAGATTGTCATCTTTAATGAGCGCAAGTTTATTAAGTTCAACTTCGCCTTGGTTTGTTTTCCACTTCGTTCGCGTCTGCAGCTCTGTTATATATTCATTCGACCATCGTTTCCAGAAGCTCTGTCTCATCTGCTCGATCACTTCATAGCGTAGCAACCGGTGACTTGGCGTGGCAGTCAAGTCTCTGCAATCTGGGGCAGTCAGTGGCCGGCCGATGAGGAAGTGACCGGGGGTAAGTGGTTGCAGGTCACGAGGGTCAGTGGAAAGGGTGGTAAGGGGCCGGGAATTTAGTATGGCTTCAATTTGTGCTAAGACAGTACTGATCTCCTCGTACGTAAGGTTGGCGCATCCTATTACACGTCGAAGATGGTATTTACAGGACTTAACTCCTGCTTCCCATAAACCACCAAAGTGAGGAGTATATGGCGGAATGAATTTAAATTGAATGCTATTATTTGAGGCGAAATTGATAACATCCTGACTGTTATCACTAAGAAATGAAACAAATTCTTTCGCTGCCCCTACGAAATTCTTTCCGTTATCTGACATGATCTCGACTGGTTTGCCGCGGCGAGATATAAAGCGTTTTAATGCAAGTATGTAATCGTTTGTTGAAAGACTCGTAACCAATTCTAAGTGAACAGAATGTGTGCACAAACATATAAATAAGCAAATATACGATTTAATGAGACTAGCTCCCCTACCTCTACGACTTAAAATCATCACTGGCCCGGCGTAGTCAACACCGCAGCGCATGAAAGGGAATCCAGGTTCCAGACGTTCAGTCGGCAGATTACCCATTATAGGCTGTACTGTTTTCCCTTTGATACGCGTGCACATGACACACATGAGAACTGTCTTTCTAGCTAGGTTTCGCCCCCCGAGAGGCCACCACGCTTCACGCACATGAGCTAGTAACACCTGAGGCCCACCGTGTAATAGTTGCTTATGCTCGTTTCGAAATAATAACACGGTAAATCTATGTTTACTACACAAAAGAATAGGATGTTTTTTATTATAATTTAAATTATGAGAATTTTTCAGTCTCCCACCTACACGTATTAATTTATTGTTATCAAGGAACACATTCAAACCGATTATTCTTTTAGATTTAATGACTGACTGCTTAATTAATTCATTATATTCGTCGTAAAAGGAATCAAGTTGCGCGAGTCGTGCAAGCAATGTGGTTGAGGCATTAAGTTCGTCACAAGACAACGGGCCGATCTGACGATACTGTTTACTTACTCGCACGTTACCTACGAATCTTAATACGTAAGCTGCCGCTCGGCGCAACCGGTTAAATGAAGAATACCTATGAAAGTCTATTAAATTGATTTGATTATTTGAACTGTTGCACAGCATACTAATATGTTGAGATTTTAATTCGGGCAATTCATTTTTATTTATTGAGGAATTAGTTGAATATACTATTACACGTTGTTGTAAAAACTCTGGCCCGTGCCACCACATATTGTTATCTTTGAGTTCGTTCAAAGTCAGACCTCTCGATACGATATCAGCCGGATTGTCTTTACCTTGTACGTGTAACCATGGTGTGTCTCCTGTGAGTTCGTTTATTTGAGACACACGGTTTTGTACGAACGTTTTTAAATCGCGAGGAGGTATCCTTATCCAGCCCATGACTATGGTGGAGTCCGTCCAGAAGAATACCTTGGTAAAGACCAATCTAAGGCAGTTAATAATTTTATAATATAATCGTGCGCCTAGTAACGCACCGCATAGTTCAAGTCGCGGGATGGTACACACTGTCTTTACGGGTGCGACTTTGCTTTTTGCACATAACAAGTTAGTTGTGATAGCTGAGTTATCGCTGTAGGTGCATATGTATGCGCAGGCGCCGTACGCATTCTGTGAGGCGTCGGTGAAAATGTGTAACTCACAGTTTTGTGTATATTTACTCAGTACGTAACGAGATACACGTATATTTGTTAAATCTGACAAAGTTTGAATAAATCGATGCCACATGGATTCTATGTCGGTGGGAACTAAATCATCCCAATCGATTTTGCATAACCATAATTTTTGTAGCATGATTTTTGCAATAATTATGGCCGGAGATAAAATGCCAAGAGGGTCATAGATTTGTGAAATCACAGACATCATAACACGCTTAGTGACCTTCAAATTATTTTGTAAATTTGTAGTAAAATGAAGTTCATCGGTATTTACCTGCCATCCTAGACCGAGGGTTTTATTTTGACAATGTTCCCCGATCGCTAATTCCTTAGATGTTTTCAAGTTTACGTCATGATTAAATGTCCACTTCCGTAACGGGAAACAGGCCGAATTTAAAACTTGTGAAGTCTTTTCGCATATGTTTGATAAAACAATAGGTTCATCCGCGCCGGTAATCAAATCGTCTACGAAAAAATCTTCATTTATGACCTTCGCGACAACCTTATCATCTGTTTCTTGCGCGAGCTGACGTAAACAACGCATGCTAAGGTATGGAGCTGACGATGTTCCGTAGGTAACGGTATTAAGTTGATAGACGTTTAATTGATCTGATGGATTTTCTCGCCACAATACAAGTTGTAAGCTACGCTGATCACGGTGCACCAAAATTTGCCGGTACATTTTTTCCACGTCAGCGCAAGCCACATACTTGTATTGTCTAAATCTTAATAAAATGGAGAATATATCGTTTTGGAGAGGCGGTCCTATCAGCTGTATATCGTTCAATGATTTATTTGAAGAAGTTGTAGCACTTCCGTCAAACACTACACGTAATTTGGTGGTCGTGCTATGTTCGCGAATCACTCCGTGATGAGGGAGAAAGTAGTGCGGCCGTGGGTAATCATTAATCGGGGACATATGCCCTAAGTCAATATATTCACGCATAAAGTCACTATACATCTTTTTATAAGAAGGTGATCGTTCAAGTTTGCGTTCTAGTGACATAAAACGCGATTTTGCCTGCTCGTAAGAATCACCGAGCAAATCAGCTGATTCCTTTAACGGTATTCGTACCGAAAACCTACCATTACTATCACGTTGAGTACTAGTTACAAAGGATTCTTCGCATTTACGTTCGTCCTCGGTGAGTATGGAGTGAGGATTCGATTGTCCAACTTCTTCAAGTTCCCAGAACTTCCTTAATTGTGTATCTATTTGAGATATTTGAACAAAGTTACAGTGAACATGTTTGTTTACTTGTGGGTTGTTAATAGAAATGGGACCTGAAATAAGCCACCCAATTTTTGATTTTAATAGGTAAGGACCATTTGACAATCGAATGCGACCCTCCTCTAATAAATCCCAGAAGACATCCGCGCCTAACAACAAATCAATTGCTGATGGTTCGTTGTATGTGGGATCGGCGAGACATAATTCGCTTGGAATGCGGAGGGTGTCGCAGTCAATACGCATCGACGGCAGACTGGATGTAATGCACGGCAAAACAAAGCAACGAATTTGTGTACTAAAGTTACCTGCCTTTGAACGCAAGTTAATATCGCATAATTTGTTTGATTGTGAGACCGACTGTCCCACTCCGGATATACGTATAGTGGACTGTATTACCGATACGTTTAAACGCTTAGACATATTTTCTGTTATGAAACAATTTTGACTACCACTATCTAACAGCGCTCGGGCTGTATGATAGTCATTGTTATTATCCATGACCTCGACTAGGGCAGTGGATAATAATACCTGTGACGGTAGTAATGAAGACGTGTTATCGCTTTTCGACTCATTCAATGCACAGGAGACGACCGAGACCGGTGCCTTATCAGACGGTTGTGAATTATGCGCACTCGCCGCTGAGGTAGCCGGAATGGATGCATTGGCGTAGCTGTCGATATGTAATAAACTATTGTGTTTTTTCTGGCACTGCTTGCAGGTCCCGTACGTACACTCTGCAAGTGTATGTCCGGCCCGCAAACAATTACGACACAAACGTTTGTTGTCAATGAATTTAATTCTATCTGCTATTGTTAGATTAAGAAAATTGAAGCAAGCATACAAAGCATGATTATCACCACACATTGGACAAAGACGTAACGATCTATCGAATTTATTGTTAGTATGCGTAGACACAAAACTTTGTGTTTTATACATTTGCGCTGGGTTACCTTGCTTTTTGTTATCAAATGTATTGCTAGGCCTTTGATTTTGTACGGGTTTCGAACTACTATTATTCTGAATCATATCTAACATGTCTGCGCGATTTCGTAAGAAAGTTAATAACTCGTCTAATTTTATCTTACCCTTTTTTGAATCAAGAGCAATTGAACCCTTATAATTTTCCCACTCGCGCTCTGAACAAGAATCTAACTTAGAAACAATAATATAGATGATAAGAGTGTCCCACGCGTCCGTAGGCTCGTCTAGGGATTTGAGTGCCCTTAAATTACGTAACACAACATCGATTAATTTTCTAAGTTGCAACGGTGATTCCTTGTTAACAGATTGTGCAGCAAACAACGACTTAACGTGGTTATGAATCAATAATCTATTATTGTGGTACCTATTTTCTAACAATTCCCATGCGTGGGTATAATTAGCGGATGTGAACTCTAATGCACTAATGACTTGAAGTGCTGATCCACTGAGCGAGGACTTTAAATAGTGAAATTTCTGAATTGGATCTAAATCGCTACGTTTATGAATCATAGATAAATATGAATTCTTGTACTCGAGCCAGTGATCATATGAGCCGTCGAATAAGGGAAGCTTGATCTCAGGTAATTTAATATGAATAGATTTACTCTTTTGCGCACTTGAAAACTGAGAATTGTCACTTATATTTTTATCTTTCGCAACGCTGATAAGACATTTTGCAACAGACATAATACTAAAGTATTGATCTTCAAATGATTCCCTATACTCCAATTGTTTAAGCAATTCATTGTCATCTAAGAGTCGTTCAATTTTATCCTGAATCAAATTAAATGAAGTGAGTAAACTTGTGACCGACTCGATTCGTAAAAGTAACTCTGCCTGTTGCCTGTCAGATAAAGGAACGTTTTCATATTTGCTAACATATTTCTCAAATAAAGTTAATCTTCCCTTGATGGAACCCCTTTGTTTTTTAAAATCGCTTATACTCATACTATTTTCAGCCTCATTAAAACTATTCTCACTCATTTCGATGGTTTATGAATAAACAAAAGTTACTCACAGTTATAATAATCAAGTAAGCGACGGCAGGTGGCGATAGGTAACGAAGTTGCGTGGAATTACTATTCACGGCACTTATCAGCACAAATAGAGATAGATGAAGATGGTAAGTACAGGAACGACTGGCTTGACAGTTTCTCTGCTGGTCCTGGATACGAAGATGCGGCTCGAAGCTGACCAAAATGTTTGTGTTATGATGTGATGATGCGTTAGTTTGACGGATATTTCTCTTCTACGAAGAAATGTTGATGCGGTTGTTATAAATAATATGCGTTTCGTTCAATGTAAAAAATAATGTAATATTTTTCAAATACAAAACAATTATTTAAATTATGACAGATGTGTATACGATATTGGCGGGAAGTATGGAATGAAGTGAAGTTGGTAATAAAAGAAAGATGGCCGAGGTGACGTCCTCTTTTGTCGTTCGCTGCTTCAGAGCGCACATAAACAACATATAACAATATATATAAAAATGAATCTCTATTTCCCTTGGTCACGGCATCACGCATAGATGGCTGGACCGATTTCGCTAATTATTTTTTTATTGTGTTTGTTATTGTCAGGAGATGAAAAACGATGACTTATGAACAAAAAAAAATAAGAAAGTTGCACAGAAAATTATAAAATTTAAGAAAACATAACGACCATATTAACTTTTCTAATGTAACCTTATGGTGTTTGATATAAATGTCAGTCGTTTGACAATATGGTTTAATACAGAGGCATGTGTCGGAATTATATTGTTAAAATAATTAATTTATCATGACTTAGTGCACATTTCACAGTCGATTCAATAGGAATATTTATGAAAATTTGAATACTTAATTTTTAACACTTAAGTGTGTGTTCAATCACAGTTCAGAGCAAACGAAGTTCATATTTTGTGTATCTTAACTATGTTTTTTGAATTTATTTTATTAATCATACCAGTTCGAATTCAATATTCATAATTAAAACAGGACAACGATTGTCGGGTTAGCTATCGAATATAATAATGTAGTACGATAATTTTTCATGTATAGTTTTTAATAAAGTAAATATGGCAAAACAACCATCGCCGGGTCAGCTAGTAGTTTAATAAAAAAAAACTCCTACAATAGTAGGTACAAAATAGTAGGTAAATAAATATCTGTATATAATACTTTTTATTTTTTTAAATACATACTTATATATATATTTACACCCAGACACAGAACAAACAGACAAGTTCATGCTCACTAACGTTTGTCCTGGGTGGTCAAGGTCACTAACCACCAAGCCAACTGGCTTGTCAAAGTGTATATTTTCACTTACTCTGGTTTTCTATAAAGTACCTTATAAATAAATATTATTTTCAACATTTTAGTTTCAGTATTTAACACTAAACATACCATAACCGGGTCAAATGACCCATTTTGAACTTTGCATTGAAAATGCACGTATCATCTTATTGCTTTTGCACATTTGACTTCATGACTTTTTCTTACTAATTAATATAGAGTTATACTATTTATTTCCCTTCCTAACAACCATATTTCATACACTCAAGCAGGAAACATAAAGTCACATTTGACCCGCTATGGTAGAAATAGGTACCTAGTAAGTGTTGGTATGATTAGTGTTAATAAGAGTAAATTCCAATAGAAAGTAGAATATCACATTCATCTGTTATACTGATAATTGGTAAATAAAAGCTTATCCTATTATTTATATAACATATTCTATCCCATTTACCACTTCAAGTAATATTTGCTTTGGCCTCATACAAATTACTTCTCAATCGAATGTTTGTCGTATATATTGGTTTGAATTATTAGGTGAGTGGTCTAAACAAACAAGTGTCACTTGTTCATTTACATATTGGGACGACGAGTCGATTTACATAACCGTTCCTATTTCTCAAAGCAAACATTGTCATTATCATTATGCTATCCATTCATAGGTGTAAGTAGTTGATAAATATTTAAATCTGTTGGCCATTGTAATACACCTTTTTCTACTCAAGAAATTACGCTCACAACGTATTGATTTTCATTTCTTTTTTTTTACATCACTAAGGTTGTTTGCTGTCTGATGAATGATTTATATAATCTATACATACTACATTTCTCGACGCGACAGGCCCGGAGCGAGGACATTCGAAGAAAAACAAAGACTTTAGCGTGTAGAGTCAGCCAGCTGAAGTGGCAATGGGCAGGCCACAACGCTCGAATAACCGGTGGGGGTGAAAGGTTCTCGAGTGGCGACCACGTACAGGAAAACGCCGAGTGGGACGATCTTCTACCAGGTGGACCGACGACCTGGTCAGAGTTGCTCGTAGCCCCTGGATGCAGGCGGGTCGCGACCGCTAGAGGTGGAAATTCGAGGGCGACTTGATTCAAGCGCCATTTGGAAAACTTTAGAGGAGAGCTATTTGAAAATGTTAAAACCCTAAAACTTCTTAACATTCCACATCGAAGCTGTTGAATACTAAAACTAAATGCAAGCTTCAACGAAATTGTGCATGGGCCATCATCATAGTAGTATAATTCATTGCGAAAAATTTTACTTTCGTCAAAAATGGCGGTTGAGTCAAGTCGCCTTTTACCCGTCGATATACATTCCATGTCTAACGCAAAAAATGCAATGTTAGTAAAATCCATTCTTCAAAATAACAACAAGCTCAATAAAGATTATGTTCTAAAAACAGCATCAGCTTACTATACGTTTGAAATTCCTTTGACTATCTTCCTGTAATCGCATACTTTTAAATATTTAAGTAAACTAACAACATCTCTTGTTACGACAAGAACCAGAACTGCCCAACGTCCGTAAATACCACTTTACTGAGAAGAACTGTCAGGAAACTTAGTTGGAATCTTTTCAATACACTATTAATCGTTCATTGTATGTAGGCATGCGCTACAAACTCCTTTGGCAGGTACGATACTTATAACAGATCTTTGTGTAAACTTTTAACGAACCTGAATATCGCGAAACATAGGTACATTATAGTGGGATGTAGTTATACAACATGTGTGCAAAGAAGTGATTAGTTGTTAATATAACAAGAAAAATATTATGTAAAATTTTATGTTCACAAAATATTATGTTATGGAATGAGTTCCCCCCGTTTTCCCAAGTGAGTGGGGTTCATCAAGAAGGGTGTGAAGAGTTTTTTGCAGGGTCGACAACGCGCGAGTGATATCTACAGTATTGCAAGCGTCAATAGACTGCGGTGACCGTTACCATCAGACGGGCCGTAAGCTTGTTTGCTACCGAAGTAGTAGAAATGAAACAAAAATATATTAAATCCGACTAATTTAATCCAATACTTGTTGTTATATAATATATTTTTGTACTGTAATTATTAAGGTACTGACTAAAGAGAGCCAAATAATCAGGCATATCGCTCGATTAAAAAAGTTTTACAAGAAACTGTTCATAATCATTGTCTTCAAAACAGTTAGATTCAAATCAATAGAGGCTAATAAGTGCTTTTTAAAAAAAACATGAAGACTTATATTTAACCTGTTTCGTGTTGTTGCGTTTCACAAAACTCGGTCGCCATATTGACATTTAAAAGCGAAGACACTCAACTTCAGCACATCATGCACTCATACATACTTACATTCTAAGCAGGGTGTACGAACGGCTTACTTTACGAGAAAACCTCTCAAATATTATATGACACGTATTTCTACTTTTAAAATCCATAAATAATGTCACAAAAAATAATATAAAAGTTTATTATAACGTATGTCTGAGTTCAAACTCAAAAGTTTCTTTAATATTTTAGAACTTCAAGACGAAGTTACTTTAACTGTTTCATTCAGTCATATTACCTGTATGTATGTATTTATGCAATGCAGGTTACCTAGAAATTTCATTTGTGGTCCAAGGCGCTTAGAAAGGCTCCAGAGACTCCATATCAGTGTCTGGAGAAACTTAGGAAATATTAATAATAATAATTTATTCATCAAAGATTTGTATATGGCAGCTTACGATATAAATAAACATGTTTCAGTGCACTAATATTGAGTACGTAAGTCTATGAACCACTAACTCCCAGGCTAAGAAAGAACTTGTGTTATGGGAGTAAGGATCCTCACAAAATAATAAAGTTCCAACAATAGTGCATAGGTAATAGAGTACAGTGCCTTTACCATGAGTTTTTAACGTACGTACTCGCTAGCGACGGCGTAAAACATTTCTATGGCAAATGTGTACAGCGCCACTAGCGGTCACCTAAATAACTAAAATCGATAGTACGAGTCAATAGGTAAAAAACCTATCGAAATGTAAACACTAGCGAGTAAAGTTTTTTAGCTTTTGCTATAGAAATTCGGTATTACTGTATTACTTCGGTGTTACCATGAGTGACAAATTTGACAGTTGCTATCGAGAAATACTATATCGATAGTAGTTTACTCGCTAGTGACTAAAGTAAGTTTCGATAGCAACTCATGGTAGAGGTACAGAACACCAGTGACAAGAGAAATTAATATGGGAAGAAATAAAAAAGCAATAAAATTTACATTATTTTGAAATATTAGCAAAACAAGCAAAGCAAGGCAGGGCTCGTTTAAGATGTTCTATAATTTACATCATATCTGTTGGTAAAATGCTATATTTCTTAAAAACTTACCTGAGATACTCGATACGATGACGATACGCTTTCGATAGATGTTCGTGCTTAGGCCTCTGCAAGCCATTTTATAGTCTTAATATAGTGTACGTACAAATACATTGACAATGATAAACCTTTGTATGCATTATGTTGTTTGTTTGTTCTTTCTCTGCTATTTCTGTCCTGTTGGCTTGGTGGTTAACGCTCTGACTGCCAAGCCGAAGGTCGCGGGTTCGATTCCCACTCAGGACAAACATTTGTGTGCATGATCTGTTTGTTCTGTGTCTGGATGTAAATATCTATATAAGTATGTATTTAGAAAAATAAAAAGTAGTATATGTAATATATCAGTTATCTGGTTTCCATAGTACAAGCTTTGCTTAGTTTGGGATGGCTTAGATGGCCGTATGTAAAAGAATGTCCCAGGATATTTATTTATATATTTTATTAACTACTAGCTTTTTTTAACTTTTTTTCTATATATTTTTAAATTGGTAGCAAGTACTTGTTACTCCAGATACTTATTCCTAGTTAGTTTAGAATGTTGCGTGGGCCCCCGTCCCGCAGCATAGACCGCATGATTGATTTGAAATGCTGGCTCAGTCAGAGCTAGGCAACCGTGTCTCACCACTAGGCTGTAAGCTCTCAATATGGACCGACGGAGAAATTAATGATATACGTACAGTGGTGGATTTATACTAGGGGCAGTCGGGGCTAGTGCCCAGGGCGGCAAATTTTCTATGGCGGCAAAATTTGGAAAGTGAGATAAAATTTTCTATACAATATAAAATTAACTAATTCTTTTAAATAAACATTTTATCTTTCAAGAAATATAATTCAAGTATTATGTACCACATTAAAATTTTGTATATTATAATATTGGAAATTTAAGTAAAAACTATTCAAATAGTTTAATTAATTTATTTCCATAAAGGTTTGAAAAAATTTAAGTTGATATTTTTATTTTCTGGAATTGATAAATTTATGTAGTTTTTCTGAAGAATTAAAAATATTTTCAAATTATGTATGTCTTTTTGATAACAGAAACTTTTATTGATTAATGAATTTTTCCAAAATTGGAGAATTATCCAATAACACTAATTAATTTTAATTAAAAAGAACAATTTTATATTTTTGAATCAAATCGACCAGTTTGCAATTCAAAAAGTTAGGCGAGTTTACCTGTGAAAAAAATTATGCAATACTAATATTAAGTCGTTCTTAGTGCAAAACTTATAATTCTAAGAAAAATACAAATATTTTTATGTATTACTATAGTATATAATAAATAATATAATATATAATATAATTTATAATATAATATATAATATATGAGTAAATAAAGAATAAATCTAAATAAAACATAATGTATAATAAATGCTATATAATACATAATAAATTTCCTGCAATCAATTAGTTATTCTAATTCTTAAAAAATAAGATATCAAATCTATTAAAATAAAATTTAAGTCATAGGGCGGCATTTTCTTCAGTGCCCCAGGGCGGCACAAATTTAAATCCGGCCCTGTCTACGTATTACTATTGCTTAAACATTTATTCGACTGCTTTCTAACTGGCATAAGTTATGTTTTGTTACTTCACTTCTCTTCTTTTTATAATGGCACCAGATGTGTTTATTTTACACAATTCCGCCAAGGTCAGGGTGTTTGAAGATAAACGATGGAGAATTGGTATATGGTTGAAGATTGACCGGTGATGAATTATCACTATCACTACATAGTATAAAACAAAGTCGCTTTCTCTGTCCCTATATCCCTATGTATGCTTAAATCTTTAAAACTACGCAACGGATTTTGATGCGGTTTTAATAGATAGAGTGATTGAAGAGGAAGGTTTTTATGTATAATACATGTGACATCCCACGGGAACGCGGGTAAAACCACGGGGGACAGCTAGTCCTTAAATTTTTTTTTTCCTTTTTCCAACCAATTTTTCCCAATTCATACAATCTCGGAGTCTTTAAGACAAGAGTGAATAGGCATTACTTGAGTTCGCGTGTACCATTCTCGACTGCATCGTCACTTTCCATCAGATGAGATCTAGTCAAATGCGCTCAAGTTTTTATATATAAAAAAAAAAAAAAAAAAAAAAAAAAACATTTTAACATGAACCCTTACACCATATTATATGTTAAAATAGGTTATGTTTTGTCAAATAATTCGATAAGGTCAACAATTGATTGTAAAACCCTCACAAATAATCTGCTTTTATGAGGGTATTTTTCCACAATCCAACAAAGACTTTCAAGTAGTCAGTTAATGAAATTCCAGGAAGGTATCGGTTGTCCGCATTTCATGATACTCTCCAATTTATAAGATGGCCAAGTACGAGTTACCCTTTTGTGGGCAAAGCTTGAATAATAATACACCTTTTTATTTTTGATGGCTGCACGCCGTCACACTGGGCGCCGATTTACCAGATGGTATGTCGCGGAAGCCTATGTATGTATACAACGTGTTACAAAATACCCCGTAAAAATATAATTAATTATCAAAGCCAACAACCCTAGTAAGCTGTCATGTCAGGGAACCAGATTATTTAACAGAAAGGCCTACGTACCTATTTTACCTAATAATTGTCTACTTTAATAGTTTTTGTATTTTTCATTCATAAAAATCAGTTTTTTTTTTGGGGTATGTTATACAGCGTTACTACGGTTCTTAAATATTGTCAATGGACTCGTTATAAGGCCCCATTTAACCTGCTTTCGGCTTTACAGGTAGTTTTGTAACAGCCTGTATATTACTACGGGGATTGCCAACGTATCACCGACCTATACAAAGACAAGAAAGATATTGCACTAGCCATTTTAATCTTGAATTAGTTCACAGTTAGTTACAGAAATCCTATATTTTCATGGAAAAATACAATGTTAGCTCTATATGGTATAATACATACATACGTCTATCACATATCTATACATATGTATTATAGGAATGTCAATCAAATTGCATTACATCGTTACTATATGAAGCGATTCCTATCTATAAATAAACCAAATAGCATAATCCGTAGTTTATTCTGAACATGAATTCCCAAAGGATTATCGTCCCGTTGTAATAATAAATTGATATTGGGAGTTTGGGAGCAGTGTTTATGAGTCGTAGCAGTGGTCGTAGTGCCGTAGCCGTAGCCGTAGCAGTGCTCAACCGCACTATTTGATTAATTATCTGGTTCAAGCTACGTTTGCTACGGCCGCTGGATTTGCGCTAATGATCCTAGTGATGACGTACATCACTTCGACCGCCTGTGAAGATAACGCAAGAGTAAAAGCAATCGAACAGTACTGTTATTATTCTTTCCAGCTTACAAACAAAAATTCTAAATAATAAATATACATTTTACTTATATTGAAATATTCCACAGATGAAATATGAAAAACTGAATCCGGTTACAGGACATGAACAAAGCGTATATGAAGAAAAATCTCACGCATCAAAAGATTTGCTTATACACAATATTAATGTCTTAAACACGAGGGAAAAGTCTTTCGCTAACATATCTAATGAAAAATAATTTGGGTGGAGACAGGCTGCATTAATATTAATAAATAATAAGGTGACGGTTCGCACGGTAGTACATAAATCCGGCACGCTGCGAGCCGTCACAATAGTAATATATTAGGACAAATGTTATTACAAGCTCGACTCGTTATGTTATTTTTGTACGAGTTCCCCCGAGTTACGAATTCAAGGCAAACAGACGGTTTAGGGCGACCGCAGAGCGCGCCGCCGCCCGCGCCGCGGCGCGTCGCCTTCCGCGGCAGTTGGCCGAACATGGCTCGGGCTATGCTTCAACATCTTTACACCACGCTACATTTACTGGACAATTTAAGCTAAACGATGCCGTATTCTGTAAATTGTGCTACACTGTAACATTGTAATAAATGGAACTTCGTAAATATGCAACGTTTGTCAATGTTCTACGTATTGAAATAAAATTTGATTTGAGTCATTACATTATTTTAACAAAAATATGGTGACATTTATTTACTTTTGATTCGAATTGGCGTTTCATTTTGTATATACAAGTTATGATTGAATGAGTTTTACATGTATGAAAGTTCCTGGCCAAATAAAAATGATCAAAATTTAAATTACTTTTTAAATTGCGGTGCCTAACAGACTGCACGCCGCTAGCCGCTATTACGTACTATACCTACTATGTCTGTTAGACTAGCTTCGTCCCGTAGTTTCACCCGCGATGCCACGAATGGGATGTAAAAATATTTTTCTTAAAAGTATTCAAAATCTATTTGATGTGTAGGTATTGCAAAACATTTGAACTGTCCGTAATTGAGACACAAAAAGATTGCCTCGATAGTCGGGTGGTAAAATGCTGGGACCGGATGTTCTGGGTTCAACTCTTGAGTCGGAGGAAATATTAACATTTTTTTTGTTTAGAAATAATAATAATAATAGTTTATTCTCTTCCCACAAAGATACATACTTTCTCATAGTCCCTGTGCTTTGGGTCTCCTGGTCTCCACTCCTCAGAACAGAATATTATAAAAAATAGAATTACATATTTATAAATGGTGCGAGTGTATGTGCATGTGTGGCTGTGTATGTGTTATGTTTATGTGTGTGTCTAGCTGTTGCTTGAGATTGGTAATGTACATTGGGAATTAAATATCTATAGTAGAATGTGCGTCTCAATATTGAGACTCTGCCTACCTTTTCGGGGATAATGGGCGTGAAGATATTTATGCAAAAATTCTCATTTATAACATCAGTCGAATAGACGTCAGTTGAGAGTAATAACCCAGTCTCGCGCATTGTCCGCGTGTAAGAGCTACCACAGGCAACACATTAGTCCAATCCAAAAAAAAGACCCAGTCTCGTGGAGTCAGACTCTATACTCCTCAATAACAAACTACTGCGCTTCCAACTTCCTAGAACAGCTGACCAGATGCTCTATTAATTATTATCCGTTCCCAAGAAATCGTTTTCGGAATTCTCCCGAAATAGTATCATGTTATTTTTTATCACCCAACGTAAATTTGACACCCAATTTTAGGATGGGGTTATTACCCTCCTTGGTTATCTTGATACAATTACAAAATTGGCGAGATAGTCCGTTTTATGTTACTTATACTACATATTCTAATTTGCTTGTGTTTTAATCTACACTAATATTATAAAATTGACTTGTTTATTTGGTTGTTACACTTTCATGAATAAACCGATAATGATGAAATTTGGCACACATATAGCCGACGATATGGAGAGGGAAAAGGCTACTTATTATCTAGGGAACGCGGGTAAAAACGCGGGGTACATGTAGTGGTTACAAAAATAATGTGACATTACTATATAAAGAGGTCGATAAATACGTGACCATATATTCTAATCTCTTACGCTTTGGACACATTCACTTGTTAACTATTGAATTGATAACGTTATTAAAATTACAAAAGCTTAAAATCTCTGAAACATTTTTTGTCACTATAATAATATATATATAAATAAAACCAAAGTTATCAAATTTCAGTTTCACCAAAATTAAAGCATTTCCGAGAAGGTGCTTAACTTATTACCTTTTCAATACATTCATATCTAATATATAATAACATATCCTCACGCCTAATATCCCGGAAGAGGTAGGCAGAGGTCTTAGATTACCCACATTCCAACCAAGATATTTTAAGTCCCAACTCAACATAGGGCGATCATTTCTGTCTCCCAGCCACATTACCAATTCTGAGCTTCACCATGTCCGACCCGAGATTCGATCGCAGGACCTCCGAGGTGCTAGCATTAAACTACTCAACCACTAAATTGACAAACACTTCTGTAATAGATACTAATTGACAATACACAGGAGTGAATGTTAAATAAGTCATTCCTGTTATAAACCTCTGTGGTTTTTTTGTGAATGATATTATATTCTATTTGTCTATGTATTTTCTTTGTTCAATAATAATTAAAAAAATAATTGATTCGTAGAAGGGGACATCTATCAAATCTAGGGTCACATTCAGACTTTATGGGTACTACAACTCCTAAAAAGTTGATCTAGATAGTTTGAATCCTGAGCGTTATTTTAAGCTTTATATCTATCAGGCAAAGAAACAGGCAAAAACTAGTGAAGCCAAAAAAAATGCCCAATATAACAATTCCTGGTATTGTGTGTGCGAGCAATGCCAGCTGTCTCACAACAACATTCGTTATTAACCTTTATTTCAATGTCGTTAAAGCTTATATTTGTACAGCTGATACAATCACACACGTTATTACCACGTGAATATTTTAATTTATAATTCTACATTAAATCTGGTTATTAGCTACAGCAAGCTAATTATTTCATTTATGAACCTAATTAATATTAAAACATATCCGGAACGATTTTAAATGACATGATCATTTTCAAAAACAGCAACGTGACATGAGCAAATGAATTAATATAGGGTGTAATTTTTCATAATATCAATGAATAAATTGCGGTTGGGCATAAAAAGGTTTCTTTGAAACTGTGTAACATAATTATTGAAACCTGCATTTTAAACAACACCGCTTTGCAATCGCCATTTTTTATTTACCCACATTGGCGGAATTGACAACCACTAAAAAGGCTATTAATATTAAATGTAATCAATTATTAACTATAAAATAACATTTACAAATACATTACTTTTTAACTTTATTAACGATACCCGGCTTTACTTGTGTGGGATAACATAAATGTATTAGAACGAAATTCTTTGTAAATAAATTTCTCTTGTTATTGAGAAGAACTAAGCACAAAAAGACATACAGAAATAGTAACAATGTTTATGACTATTTAGAGATAGGTTTGTCTTAAATCTCGCCACCTTTAGTGATTATAACACTAGGGGCTCGATTCTGTCAGGAAAATGACACGAACTCGGGAATGTTTCGTCGCGGCCTCTACGCTCTGTCTCTGTCGCTTACTACGCTAATACTATTAATCACGTGAGAGGTAAGCTCTCCGAGGCATTCGTGAAGCAGATCGCCGACGAAGTTTGTATTAGCTGAATAAGGGGGATGGAAGGGAACTGGCTCTGAAATGTAGCGCCAGAACACACCCGATAGCTGCTTAGAGATAGATTTCTAACTTACATATCACAAACAACGATTTTCAACGCTTACTAATAAGAAAAAGCTATTACTTAAATGACATGAAAATATTTTCATTCAAAATGCTTACAAGCACTTAAGAATAGACTCTAATATCGGTTCGGAAGGTTGTTTTTTACTGAGAAGAGCCGGCAGTAAACTCAGAAATTAATCTTTTTAAAAAATTTACTGTGGCCAAATGGCCAGCCCTATAATGTTAAAAAAAGTAATTGACAATAGAAGCTAGATAGAATGATGAGAAACACGAGATTGAGTCAGTGCTATTCATTCCGTTTTTACTCTAAAATACATTAAAGCAGACACCGGAAAAGAAAATAGAGAAAAATGAGAAAATAGCCTGAAAATAAAAGGCAATTAAGAAACTCACCCTTTACCCTATATATTATGATTTATAAATAACTAACGTCAAACTGGAATGCAAAATGGCACACAGAAAACATTCATGCTTGAACTAGTCTAGGTTACGAAGTTTGCTAACTTCTCAACACCTAACTCCGCATTTGCTAACGAAAAGCTATAACCGCACTATTTTCTGAAGGAACCTTTTACATTGTTGTGTACTTTGATCGCCATGTATTCTGATATGTTCTAGCTAATGAGTTAGGATCGCTGATCATTTTTTAACTTAAGCAATAAGAAATTGATGATAATATATATTCATGTTTCTTATTATCGCAAATAGATACTAGTGTTCCAACGCAGACCATCAAAATAAAAAAGTTTGTATTACAACCTCTTTTAAAGTTTGACTAATCCACACAATAGATATATCTTAATTAAAGACTTCTTAATCACTAAAACAAACGAATCCCACAATTCCCACATCATATAGGTAGCTGATTGTCAATTTGTCATGGCCTTTTATTTCATTACATTTCAAGAAGCTCAAACACAAATTGGACGAGTTATAACCGTGGAAGCGTATTTGGTGAAGTAATTATTTTTTGTTGGGGTGTTGAATTTAATGGGCCGCCGACATGTGGCCGGTCGGGGCGGGTCGGGCTCTGAGGGCCGAAGGGATTAACTGTTATAACATCGGGCCAACCCAAAACATATGGAAAACTTGTCACGATGACACGACGTGACCTTTGTCATTGATATATCTACGTCGACACGCCGCGCGCCGGCCGCAGCGTCCACGTCGCTTAAAGTATTATGAATTGAGAATGCCTGTTGGATAATGTATTTTTTCTTCAGATAAACATATTTGTCACATATTTTTATTTACGCCGTTTTTACGTGACGAAACAAAGCTTCATCACCAAGATAAAAAGGATAGGTAAAGTGTCCCACAGAGAGAAGCAGCGAGTAAAATAAAAATACAACAAAAGTTTCAGTGGTTAGGTACTACCTAGAACATACATTGTGTGGGATACTATTTTTATTTCTGAATTCGCGTATCACAATATTAATGAATATCCAATTTATCCAATTTGCGTGAAACAAAATGTCATCGAGCAAAATGCGTTTATTTTTGTATTGATGTTGTTGGGCAAGCGGAGTCAATTATACAATATGGCGTGCGCTATAACATCGGAGAGCTGCAATAAAACGCCGCCAGCGCCGCTCGTTCTCGATCACTTTGATCGGTCCGGATGTCACAGTCGTTTGGAACAGTTTTGCCAACGTTTGCACCAATAAATATTGTTTAATTTTAGAATAATTCGCAACAGATCTGCCAACCAGCCGATTCATGGCTCTATAAAGTTATAGTAGTGTGACTTGTTTACTGCGTCGCCAATACGGTACGTTACTTTTTAAACATAATTGATCTTGATATTTGTAACGCAATAAGCATTGCCCTTCAAATTAATTAGGAGCGTTTAGGAGTGACACGCGAACAGTTAACTATGTTCCTATTAATATAAATTCATTTTAACTTACGTTTGTATATTAGAATCAGCTACGTGGATTTTAATAAATAGAAGAACTGTATTCAAAAACGAATACTTATTAAGTTTATATTTGAAATGATCGACAAACTTACCTTATTAAGAATAAGAAGAGTGAAAATATCGTTAATAAGATTAATTTCAATGATTTCAGAAATACCTCAGACAGATCAAAAATTTAACAAATATTCACGAAAATATTACTCTATATATATATACTATTAGTTTTACTACTATTAGTTCAATTATTTCGATTCGATGAATTTTAAAATTCGTCGAATTCTTTCATTTTCATATTTTGGATTTCACATAACGTTTTCATGATATATATTATGTTGGTAATTATTTATAGATACTCTTTGTATATAATAATGATGTACCTATGTATCATAATGGCCTTCAAAATAATAATTTAAAAAAAAACAGTGAGGGAGAAATCAATATTACATAAAATAAATGAAATGAAAAAAAACGCAGAATTAAGGATATTTAAATGGTACAACAACTATTTTGAGAAAAGCAATGTATTGTTTAACCAATGCTCATAAAGAGGATAACATAAGCTGCAAAGTCCATTACAGAAACAAACATTCAAGAGATTACTAAAATTGCCATCATGACTATGTCCCGACTCGTATTAATCACGAAGTGGGTATTGTTTATAGGATAACACGAGGTCACAACTAGCTGGAACGAGCTAACGAACGCGGTACTGCGCAGATGTCGAACCCGCACTCATTTGCGACAATCGGCCGCTGCCATTGAGGACTGATTGCTTAATTGCTTCGTTTAATCAATTGACCGTTTGAGAAACGCACTCCCGCCCCTCGGACGCAACTGAATTATTGGTAAACTCCTCCGGGTCAATAAATCCACTGGTTAAGGACGATTTTATTAACCAATCCGATGTCATGCGTAATTTAATTCGTACAAATACTTTTGTGTACGAAAGCCTGACTCGATAGACGAAAATAGACAAACCTATAATCGTTCCCAAAATAAATATTTATTAAATAGCCACAGAGATACACAAGCGTCTACTGTTAACATCATACGTGATGACGCGTTAGTTTTATTGTAAACTTCATGTTCGAGCGAGTTTGCCATGCTGGTTTGAAAAAAATCTATAGTTTTATTTCTCTTTGACAAAACATTACTATTACATTACTATTATGAATAAAATTAAATAGGTAAAGTGCTACCGAAGACAAATAATATATTAGCTAGTTACTGTAGATAGACACTAGCTCGATATTGCGTAGAATTCTCAATGCGCTGTCTCTATCGCTAACTACACAATGACGTGAGAGGTCCTTTGTCCGACTAGCTGCGCCGGCGCGGTGGCGCCCACGAACATTGGATTAGCAGAATAAGGGGGCTGAAATTATCCAGTTGCCTTACCACAAATGCCAGATATCCTTCGAATAAAGTAACCAATAAGTCGAACTCTATTTGCTTTATTTTTTTATTAGTCTGAATAGTAAACGATAATTGCGTTTGGATTATATAGAGACCATATAAATCATGACATCATACAGTAGGTAAACATCGTTAATACATTAACCAGCGCTTTTAGAATTTGTCGTCACAAATCATGTCCACATATTGCATGAAAATGACCCCGCTCTAGCTCCACACTTGACTGCGGTAATCTAAGCTTAGCCCGTCATACACACAGAGGCGAGATTCCACTATGAAATGCAATAAGAATATTTATGGAGCATGTGATAAATAAAATATTCTTCAACAACCAAATATGCGCAACGGAACCACGTTTTCTTGTATAAGTAAACTTGCGGTACTTTTGATTTTCCTTTTGAGGCGTCGATTTGTTTTTTAACATCTATTTTAGTTACCATTATTCGACGAGATTAGATGAGACTGAAGTAAAAAGTTTCATAAATTCTTAACATAGAAATTCTCTTAATAGCTCAGTAAAGAATTTACAAGTCATGTTTCGAAGCAAGTCCCAATAATTTACAGTATTTTTCGGAAAGAAATCTGAAGAAAAAACTAAAGAGAAGCTACGTGGGATTCCTATTTAGATTTATCTTTGAATAAATCCACACACTGGTTCAAACATCGCAATCGAAGAGTAATTGATGAAGCAATGCTGGTAAAATATAGACGTGCCCACCTAAGCATGAGAAGACCATCCATTTGAAAACAAAATACCTAACTACAGCGTCCAAAAATACCCGTAAATGTGGAATACAGGTAGGTATTAAAACTATACTGAAACTAACTTCATTCATTTAGGGTAAATAATCCCAGGTGTGGTTGTGAGGTGATAACATATTAAAGGAACAGCTCTGCACTAATCGCCTCCTGCGCTTCTAGTTAATTTTTCACTGGAATTTTCAACACTGTTGTAATTAAGATTTTTGGATTATTTATTTTTCGTTTACATTAGTGTATTTTCTACAGATTAAATAAAGAAAAATTGGTAATGTAGGTTATTGAAGGTATTTTCAATCGAAAAACCCAAAGACTTAATTAAATATTACAATTATAGGCACATACTTTGTAGGCAGTAATAAAAACCGTAATAACTGAGCTACATATACAATTAAAAGTCTCGACTTGACAAATTTAGACTAGGAGCCCGCAACCATTAATTAACTGATCGATATTGATCCAGCCTCGTTCTAATCTGGACAATTGCTTCAACTATTTCTAGGATCATTGTTAATCCAGCTCCAGTGGTTTCCGGACTAACTAACAAGACTGGAACGAGAACGCCGCCGCGCCGGCCGGCCTGGTTCATTATACCTCAGTTAGCGAGACTAGGATTAATTAACCATAATTTCCGTTTAACTAAGGAATTATTATAGCCACATTGGTCCCTATAGTGATGTACCCGATTCCAATTGAAACGGGTCGATGGAAACAAGTAATCCCCTTAAGCTCAACTCATGAGCCTTTCATTTCAGATTTGTATAATGATTTCGATTTAATTGGTTTCATCTGTCAATACGTATTACTGCTGTACTCGTATAGTTGCTTGACCGAATTTAAGTTTCAATGGCATATGATAGTAAAATTGCCAATATTCAAACGCCACAGATGCTCTCGGATTATATAATAGGCGATGTTAAAGCCGCAAATAGTTAGTTAGTAGTTTGGGTTAATTAGATAATTATTTATGCTTTATATTACAAGTTTAACGTCTCTTAATAGTTTAAAACGATGTTAGTCTGTTTTGTGCGAAAATACTCATATTTTGATGTAGTTTTAACATTTATATGTATTAATCCGTTCAAGTGAAGCCGGGTTGAGTCGCTAGTATTTAATATATACCTCTTTTATATAAGTATGCACAAACAAATAATGTTTAAGATCTAAAAGGATACATTCATTTTATTTAGCATAAAAATTCAACTTGATAAATATGAGCGCAGTTTAGTTTAATGGCAAAGCGTACGAGACGACAGCAAAGTTTCCAAAAAAAAGACACACACGTCAACAAAATTTCAGGTTGTATTAAAACATGAAAAATAAATGACTTCGGCTTGCAAACGATACGCTTAACATTTCAGTTAGTTGCGTAGTGATTTCAATTAGGTAGGTTCAAACAAGCTTTCTACCCGTGAACCCGTTTAAACCAAATAAACCACATTTACAGAATGAAAAGTTTATTCGCTTCTAACCACATAAAATAATACCACAGAACTCGAGAGTCTACATAACTTGCCTACGGTTTTAGAATTTAAATTTGGATAGTCTTAATTCTACAAACGTACGTTATGATATTTCATTCCAACCATATTAATTCGGGAGAGAATTTTGTGGATTAATTGTGTTTGAAATTATTATTATTCAGTTTAGTAACTATACTTTTTATGTTCAAACTTTACCAATAGCAAGCCTTGGGGTGGGTTTAGCAGACTTTAGTGGTCAGGGTGACCAGTGGTAAAAATTGCAAGTAATGATTAAATATCTGACCTTTATCTCTATCTTAAATTAAAATACTGATATCATTGTGTCGTTAATACCGCATGGGTCGGCAAACAAGCAGACGGTCCACGATGGTAAGTGGTCACCGCCGCCTTTTTTTTTTTTTTTATGCCACTTGGGCCGACAAACAAGCAGACGGTCCACCTGATGATAAGTGGTCACCGCCGCCTGACATTTGCAACACTAGGAGCATCGCCAATGCGTTGTCGACCCTGAGACGTGAAGTTGTTAAGTCTCATGTGCCTGTAATTTCACCGGCCCCCTTACCTTTCTAACCGAAACACAGTAATACTAGTGCTCCACTGTTTGTAGTTTACCAAACTTAAATATATTACAAACATAACCCCCATTAGCTACAAGTTAAAAAATCCACCCTCAACTTAGTATTTTGTATATCTATATATTAATAAGTTAAGTGACAGCTTTGTACCGATTGTGGAACAACTTGCGCATAGAGAAGTCTGTGAGATTTGGTATAGTTAACGTTTATATGGAGAAGGAGAGCAGAATAAACTAGTGCGCCTCAACATCTAAGATTGCATCACTGCTTACCATCAGGTGGGATCGCAGTCAAGCACTAGTTTATATTATTAAAAAAAAAAAAAAAAAGAAGTCTAATATTTACATAGGTATTATTTGTATTACAAATACATTATTTTTATATTTTTTTTATAAAGTCAAACACATAACGGGGTATTCGTACACACCCGCAACTAACATAGAGTAATTAAAAAAAAATGCTCTCTGACTAAAAAACCTTAATAACGTACAAACTATTTTATTTATGAATTAGGCACCAACGGTCGGATGTCAACCAGTTGGCGACCACAAGTCATTAAAATTGTAGTTATTTTAACTGTAAAAAGTGTACTGGAAGAAGGAAAACCTGCCATACATACGAACTAGACTTGTAGAGTCCGAAAGCTCTGGAGCTTATCTCGTTAGATGAAGCTTTTAATTACAATGAAAATTATAGCCGCTAAAAAGGTTTTACTGCTTACTTTATAGTTTACAGTAAAAGTGGTCAAGATTGAAGCCCAATTCGCTTGATTTTACTACACTTTCTATAACTACGACAGAGGGAAAACAATAAATGCGAATGTTTCTGGAAATATACGGATAGATGGATGTTTGTCACTCTTTCACGTAAAAGCTACTAAACAGATTTGAATTTCTAGCTTCACCTGTGACATAATGTAAAAACAAAATCTAAATTTCTTTATTACATTACAATTACAATAATTACATGGGTTGGGACTCAACTTTAAAGTTTTTAAAAAACCTGTATTAGGAGTGATTAGGGAGAGATATCAATGTGTCATACACATCTCCCAGAAAAGGATTTCTAAACTATGGTGAAAACCGCATCAAAATGTATTTGCTAAGTTTAGAAGATATTAGCGCATAAACATACAGATAAAAAACTGACATTGTCTTACAATTTTGAAATTTAAATTCCAGCAATTGCATATTTCCAGCCATTTCACACGATTCAAGATTCTTGTTTAATTAACTAATTTCAAACCCTAATTTATGTCTCAAAACATCAACAAAAAGTCATTATAATAGGGTTGTAGAGATGTTTTAGCCGAAGGCGGTAATCACGCAAAGACTAGAACTCCTTCAACGAAAATAAGTCCTTAAATTTAACTAATAAGAAAGAAAATTGTACTCCAGTTACTAATTAGAACATTCAAAGCCTCAAAAGATAATTAGACGAACAAGTCGTAGGTCGAATATCAAAAATGAAGAAAAATCTGAAAGGATTTTAAACATATTGGCCATTAAACAAGAAACGAAAAAAAAACCACCCCACAATATATAATTCAATAAAAATGAATATCGAATGAGCAATAAGCTAACAAACCAATCGCAATTATAACCTGAGAACCAATATTTAATTGTTGGAAAAAACAACAATAAATGCACGAAACTCAACGAAAATTGTATGCAATTTGATCAAATAGCTATCAGTGGTCGGCGTTCCCACAGCTGGTAGCTTTGCCTGCTGAATAACAATACTTATCCTCTCTGAAGTATAATACGCCAGCCGTCTGGTCACGTCAGACTAAGCTATATAAATAATAGCCAGACGACGTAAAAATACTCTAATACTACGAGACCCGTGATAAGTATGTTTTGCTGTAAAATCGTAAATAATAAAAATATTCTCAACCCAAAAAAGGGTTTGGTATGACAGATAAAGAAGTTTGAATTATGGAAAGGCTTAGCAACGCTTATAATGGCGTTGATGAGGGGTCAATAGCGAGCTTCCCGCGATGAAATTATAGCGAAGAAACCATATTAGAGTAGTAGGTACTGTGTAGTACCCTTATAACCCTCGAGTTAAAAAAACTGTCGCCGAGCACGGGCGTTACCGGTGACTGCATATGAGACTCAAATAAGGGATTATGCATTTTATGGCTACCATTTTAAGCTACATTATTAGTCAGCAAATTGAGATTAGTCACATGCCTATCATAATATAAGAATGAAATTTAAATAAAATACTATAATGCTTGGCAGCGATTGAAAAGTTTGGGAGGAAATCAGCGCTGTACTGATGTATCATGTCTTTAGTAACCACAGCGTTGTTATATACCAAACTCATGTCAGAACGTGACGTCTTTGTAGAGGCTTTTCGTAGTTCTTTACAGCTTCGTAGCCTAACCCTGTCGAAATCCTAGCCCCTTCGTTACTATAGCTATTTTGTAGTCCTTAACTTTTCACAGTTCTGACCTTTTAGAAAAGCATAGACAGTGAAAGGTTATGATCATTATTTTTGTTAGGTCTCCGTTTCCTTGATCAAACCCTTTCATGTTTCTTTGTCGTGCTTAAAATGTTATCCGCCTAATTATTTGCTCTAGATATTTTGTTCATCAAAACTAATTACAATATCTGATATAATATTGTTAGTTATGTAGAATTATTATGTTGGGTAATATATTAATTGTCCTGCGGTTTTACCAGAATTGTGTTTATCGAAACTAATTTACACGGATAATATATTCGTAAATTATTCGAAATAATAAATAATACAATGATATACTGGTGAGATTTAAATCAAAATTATTTTAGATACAAAAAATTTGCATTCAAAAATGTTAAATTTATTTATTGATATCTTCTGTAGGAGTATCAAAACTGTTATAAATTTAAAAAGTAACTTACCCATAAACTCAAAAAAGATCCATTGCAATCTATCATCCAAACATCAAAGTAAAAGTTTCAAATATCGAAACGCACAAAAATCTCCAACGTCACGATTTATCACTGTATCAATAACTTTCACAAAATTTTGTTCAGAGCACACCGTACACTTTTCAGTTCGAGACTTATTCGGGAAAGTTTACGTAGTTAATCGTGAATAGAGCGAAAGGCATACATTCGTGCGGGGCCGGCGACCGACTACGCGAGAATGAATGGTTCGCTAGCTGTGGACGACGCTCAGTCGTCTGTTACCGCCCATAGGACTGACTACCACCCTCCTGTTGCCACTACACATTTCATTCGCATAAATACTACAGTATTCAGTCGTCGGTCGTTCAAAATATTAATTAAATTTTCTCATTGTCAAATCTGTTCGGTAAAAAGTAAAGTCTCCATTGACGAATGGAATCGTTGATTCTAGAACGAATTCAGATATTTCAATTTCTAGCGGAATTTATAATAACAACAAATTATAGTTCTCTTTTAAACAGTACTTATAATGTTAAGCTGTTTTACCCGCGTCAAAATTGATACAAAGTAACCCATGTTTCTCTCCATACCATAGACTACGTCTGCAAAATTTAAGCAGGCTCGCTTCAGTTGTTTAGCCATTAAAACGTAACAAGCAAATAAAAAAGAATAACAGTTTTGTATTTATAATATTGCTATAATAAATGGATAATAAAGTCATCCTACCATCTCTAGGTTAACTAACTCTGCCATTAGATCTGTAGTTTATTTCCTTAAACGAAGCTCATAAACAGATAGACGGACGAAACATTCACTTTTGATGTAATAATATAAATAACACACACCAATTGTTATCCCATTAGGGTAGGCAGAAACCACTTATTTTCCAATCTAGGATTGTATTAAAAAAAACTAGCTTTTCCTCGCGGTTTCACCAGTAGGATGGTTCAGTTTCTAGATATAAAAAGTAGCCTAAGTTACTCCTTAAAACATCAGCTATCTGCCAGAGAAAGTGTTGTCAAAACTGGTCCAGCCGTTTTGGAGATTAGCTGTAATAAACAGACCGACGGAGAATAATAAAATTAGAGAATAATTTAAAAAAAGCATGTTTTTTTGTTATAAATACCGTAATAAATATCGTAAGGTTTAAACCTTACGATACGTCCACCTGATGGTAAGTGGTCACCGCCGCCTATGGATAGTTGCAACACTAGGGGCATCGCCACTGGGTTGTCGATCCTTAGACGTGAAGTTGTTAAGTCTCATGTGCCTGAAATTTCACCGGCCCCTTACCTTTCTAACCGAAACAGTAATACAAGTCCACTACTGCTTCACGGCAGAAATGGTTAAGGCGGTAGTACTTCCCCGGAGGAACTCAGCATTAAGAGCTCTACTAGTCAAAAAAAATTTGCATTACAAATAGACACATCAATTTTATTTATTTATATAAAGAAAACTTCTACGTATACTAATCAAAGATTAAATATTTATGAACGCATACCGTCTCCTTCAATGAGAACTATTCATTCATGTCACGATAACAAATTGCTGATGAAATCTTCCTTACGGTATTCCTTACATAAGATTTTATGCACGCTTAGCTGAGAGAGACGCGGCTTCCCTCCCACGAGTGACACATTTATTTGAATTGCTCTGCACTGCAAGCATATAAATGACCTTGGATATTTTTCTGAAACTATCGAGCTTGGATTTTTAAATATTCTTTGTTATCTATCAGGTTGTTTGCTTTTTTATAGGTATCTATAGTTTTACGTTAGACAGGAATGAATACCTCTGGATTTAATAACATTCCTAAATAACGTACCATATCTTCACGCCCATTAGCCCTGAAGAAGTAGGCAGTCTCGGTCCCACAATGTATGTTAAGTCCCAAAGTAACATGTAGTGTATATTGTGACCGTCTATCGAGCCCATTACCAACCCCGGTAATCATTTCTAAATAGAAACGTTAATTTTAACTTGCCTGATCCGGTAATCGAACCCAGGACCGGTCTCTAGCCTAGCATTATACATTTGTATAATCCACTACCATATATAAATAACTTTGAATTTTTGCAAATATATTTTAGAATAACAATATAATAACATACTGCTTTCGTAGCCATGAACAGGCCTGAATAGAAATATAAGTAACCACTGACAGCTATACAATAATACCCAATTTCTTGATCATTCATTTCTCTTTATTCATTTGTAGGCGACTCAACTATTACAATAACTCTCTTAGTAGGAAGATATTGTTTCCGAACTGTCCATGGTTATATATTATCACTAGCTAACCCTCGCGGGTTTACCGCGTTTAGCGATATCATATATAGCTTATAACCACCTAGGAAAAAATTCGCGTCGAATGGTAGCAGCCCCATCCCGATATGTTCAGTGGTTTTGAGGTGATGGTGCGTCAAAGAACCCTATTTTGCTATATATAGATAGATAACACCCATATTCTAGCCTACAGATGCATTAAAATACAAATATATACATATTATGTACGAATCTTCACTACATAGTATAAAACAAAGTCGCTTTCTCTGTCCCTATATCCTTATGTATGCTTAAATCTTTAAAACTACGCAACGGATTTAGATGCGGCTTTTTTAATAGATAGAGTAATTCGAGAGGAAGGTTTATAATGTATTATATATGGGACAGCTAGTTACGTATAAAACAAAGTCACTCCAGCTGTTTGTACGGTGAGATCTTTTAAACCACGCAACGGATTGCAATGCAGTGTCAGTAACAGATAGACTGATTCAAGAGGAAGGTAATAAGTATAATACATGCATACTACAGTAGAGAATGGCGAGAATTTCAAAGAATTGTGGCTACTTTAATTGCGAGCGTTTGCCAGTTCACGCATTAACAACCTCCGGAACGCAGGTGAAAGTCGGGGGTCAGTCGTATTAAATATTATAATAGCGAAAGTTTGTATGTATGGATGTTTGTTCCTCTTTCACGCAAAAACTACCTAACGGATTTGGATGAAACTTGACACATAGATAGAGCATATATTTGAATAACATATAGGGTACTTTTTATTCCGGGAAAAAGTTACATACCTCGAAAACGCGGGTGAAACCGCGAGAAACAGCTAGTTATCTATAGATAAACAGTTACACTGTATTTAGGTACATTACAGTAATGGAAACCTCTACTAATTTTAGAAGTTTGTTTAAATTCAATCTCGTATCTAATTAAAATTTAACTTCTAAGGTACATCCTCGTCACAAGCATTAACATAACTATTAGCGTACTCAGGTTAACCTTCTGGTTTATTCGGAACTCCGTTGACAGGTTACTATCAAGGGAGCGCAACTTTAATGAAAGCTTTTGTGCTCTGTTTCTATGTTCTGCTGTGTATTTTATACTCATAATTCTTTTTTTTTTTTTTTTATGCCACTTGGGCCGACAAACAAGCAGACGGTCCACCTGATGGTAAGTGGTCACCGCCGCCTATGAACATTTGCAACACTAGGAGCATCGCCAATGCGTTGTCGACCCTGAGACGTGAAGTTGTTAAGTCTCATGTGCCTGTAATTTCACCGGCCCCCTTACCTTTCTAACCGAAACACAGTAATACAATTGCACTGCTGCTTCTCGGCGGAAATGGGTAAGGTGGTAGTACTTCCCCGGACAAATAACCGGCCAAGTGCCTCTTTCACCCAAAAACTATACAACGGATTTGGATGACACTTGGCACATAGATAGAGCATATATTGGAATAACATATAGGCTACTTTTTATCCCGAGAAATTGTTACTTCCCTACAGAACGCGGGTGTCACCGCGGGGGACAGCTAGTTATCTATAAAAACGGCAACAAATCACGTTAGTTATATGGAAGCCCCCTTAAATATTAATTTTATTCTGTTTTTTTGTGTTTGTTATAGCGGCAACAGAAATACACCATCTACAAATTTCAACAGTCCAACTATCTCGGTTCATGATCTCATCGCCGTGTGTCATATGTGTGACAGACGTCTGTCAGTCTGTCACCAGTCTGTAGATACAGCGGAGTCTTAGAAATAGGGTCCCTCCATTTACCTTTTAGGTACGGAACCCTAAATATGTATGCCGCATAAGTGTATGTTCACCTGATGGTAAGTGATCACCGCAGCTTATGGACATTTGTAACACAGGAGCATCGTTTTCTTCGGTGGAATGTGGATCACATTATTGAGATATCTGTCTACCTCTAAAGGGCATAATGGGCGTAAAGTTTTTGATGTAAAATAACTTCCATATTATTCAGTGCTATTCATTTCGTACTCCAATGCACATTTAACTAGAAGTTTTATTAATAACTATAGGATTTATAGGCAATGGTGACATATGTATGAAGACTTGGCCTGTTTGTAGCAATGTAGCTCCCAAACAGATAAACCAATTTCAAACAGTCATTTTCATTCAAAGGATCGTTTATCGGGTTCTTATCACGATTGACAAAATCAGACCAGCCGTTTCCAAGACATTTAAGTGGTGACTTCTGTAGCTTTGGCCACAATATGTGCCCTTTTCGGAATTGAATATTTTTAAGGCCTGAAATCAGTTCTATTCCAGCTAGATGCTTTTAGTTTGAACCTGATATGCTGTGAAAGATAGAGGATATATTTAAAATACGAGTAATACATAAAAATAAAATAAATTAAGATATATTCCAATCTGGATACTTAAAGAAAGGAAATATAAATTAACTGCTCGTTTCTACAGGTTCCAATATTGTGTTGGGGTTTCTAAATAATTAAACTGAATGTCACAAAATATAACTATTATTAACGATAAAACTGAAACCGCAATACGATTTTAACATTTTATTTATTCTATCATTTTTAGTTATACGTCGCCGTACGGTAAGCGGATTTGGGAGCTTACTGAGAATTTCTTAAGTACAAGAACCTTCCTGTATTGTTTCGCATGGATTATTCAGTTTCTCGGAAAGTTAATTAAAAGATACGCGCTTTATAACAAGCACTGATATGGTATTCTCAACGTAACAAGTAAAAATGTGGCTTAGAAATTCGGAAAACCCGAAACAATCAGTCTTTATGTTGTTGACTATTTCACAGATCAAAGAACAACGACAAGATCCACTCTCATAAACAGATTATTTGGTTCTTTAGGATGGCAGACATCGCGAATGCATTATTTATACCGCCGGGTGACCAATGCATCTCCGAGAGTAAGAAACATTGCACAAATTGTGTTTGCCTTCCAGAGGAATGGTTAGATAAAGCTTATGGCATAAAATACATGTCGAATCACACTGTTTCCCTGTAGTAACAAACCAATTTTTCGTATTTAAAAATATGAAGTAAATCGCTTTTGAACATACTCCGCGAACATACTTCCCACGCAAGTGTTTGAACTATTGGCATTGCACACACGATAGCATTGTAGTAAGCTGCTTTTAAGAAAGTAACTTAAATATTTCCTTTGTGCATACATTACCTGTTGTCCTTCTACCTACACAAAGAGGGAATAAAAATGTAGCAATTACTATAATCGAATGTAGTACTTGTTTTATGCTTTCAAAGTAGTAGAGCGCTGAGTGCAGAGTTCGTCCGGGGAAGTACTACCACCTTACCCATTTCTGCCGTGAAGTAGTAGTGCACTTGTATTACTGTGTTTCGGTTAGAAAGGTAAGGGGGCGGTGAAATTACAGGCATATGAGACTTAACAACTTCATGTCTCAGGGGCGACAACGCATTGGCGATGCCCCTAGTGTTGCAAATGCCCATAGGCGGCGGCGACCACTTACTATCAGGTGGACCGCCTGCTTATTTGTCGGCCCAAGTGGTATAAAAAAAAATCTTACTAATATTGTTGTTGCGAAAGTTTTCCCGAAAGTTGCCACACAGCTCCGTAAGGGTTGAACGGATTTTCATGAATGTTTGTTTATACCGAGTTACTTTTGGTCATAGAATCATTTTCAACCGGGGAACACTGAAGTCGCAGGTAGGAAGTATAATAAAAACATAAAAGCTAACACCTGTATAAAACTGCGACGTACATTCAAGAAAACTTTTTGAATTCCCTTAATTTTTTGATATTTTTACACATTTTGCCTGCAGGCTTACTTCCTGCTACATAAAAATTAAACGAACTCTTAACTTTTGTAGCTAACTAATCTAACCTGCCTCACAACTACAGCCACCTAACTGGAAAACTATTTATCAGGACTATACGAAATTTTGCATATAAATTGGCTGGGTTTCAGACAATATACGTAGCAAATAAGGACCCTAAAGGACACTATATTTCAACGTTTTGTTATAGGTACCTACATATTTTATGTCAAAGCGCTTATCTACCGTTTCGAATATTGGCACTGGTGTATAGTTTACTAGTTTGTTCGAACTTGACCTGCCCAGAGTTTAGATTCTAATAGTAGTAAGTACATAATCTACTACCAGAAATAAATAGATGAATAATGTCTAAAAGCATCTCTTTAATTTTCAATTTTTAACATTTTTATCAGTCTGTCTGTTTGTTCCGAGTTATCTTCAAAACTTTTGGCCGTATATCTCCGTACTGGGTCTATTGTCAAGTCGGACAAGATTTTATTGTTTAGAAATGATTACTTGTAGTCCCAGAGACGATGACAAATACGACGTTATGACTTAAAATATCTCTGGTAAAATGTAGCTCTCATTACTGATACCTCTGCCTACTTCTTCGGAAAACGTAGACGTGATAAACCTTTCTATATGGTATCGATAATTTTAGTGTATTATCCAAACATATTTAAAATGAAAACTTTTTATCCCGTTTGATCGCGTTTCCATGTGACGTGACATAAAACGTCAATGAGAAAACGCATCTGACATGGAATAACAAAACACAAATGACTTAGCGCTATTAGTAGTATCATAGGATACTTTTAGTGTCGGGAAATGTTACATCCCTCGGGAACGCGGGTGAAACCGCGGGGGACAGCTATAATCTGTAAAACAAAGTCACTACTCCCGTTATGCGCTTTGTTCTAAACTAGTCAATCAATTTTGACTCAGTTTTCACCATCAATTAGAAGATTTAATATATAATCTTCTCAGGCAGAGTCAGGGCGGGTCACTAGTATCTCATTTCGTCATATAACTTATGTGTAAATATGTTACCTAATTAATTCACAGTATAATTTCAGTGATTAACATTTTACTTATAACACACGTTTTAACTGAGTAATACCTTTAATAAATCCACGCGAATAACACGAAGTGCTTGTAAAACAATAATAAATCAAATTAACCGAAATGCTTTTAACATAATACTTTAAATTATAATCACAAAGAGTTCGAATACAATGCATTAACATACTCTCATTTACTGATTCCCACTGTATTGAGCAATAAAATTAAATCAAATATAAATCGATCGTGAAATAAAATGTATGGTCTCATTTCCGAACGAGCGTCCCCTCTCGTCCGGTCGAACACAATTTTTATCATCACAAAGGCAATTTCCATCAAAATGCACGAATTTGGGGCTTGAAGCGTAAAGCTGGCTATGTGCAGTGCTCCGTCCACAAACGATATATGATATAGCCATACTATCACAGGCTTATAACTGCATATCGAGCTTTCATTTCGTCGTGCATCCACCGGCTTCCGACAATGACACTCCATATTTTTTTTTAATTAATGAGTTTGTATATTGTATTTTGTAGCATCGCAGGATCATGGTTAAACCCCTACATTATTTATACATGATATATCTGTGGTTTATCCATGTCGAAGGCAGGCAATTTTGAGTAGTAGAGCTCTTAGTGCAGAGTTTACCTTACCCGTTTCCATCGTGAAGCAGCAGTACACTTGTATTACTGTGTTTCGGTTAGAAAGGTAAGGGAGCCGGTGAAATTGCAGGCACATGAGACTAAACAACTTCACGTCTCAGGGTCGACAGCGCATTGGTTGCTAATGTTCATAGGCGGCGGTGACCACTAACCATCAAGTGGACCACCTGCTTTCGGCCCATGAAGTAAAAAAAAAATTATGACACTAGAGGTAAATATAAAATATATGTAAAAGGCGGCGGTGATCACTTACCATCAGGTGGACCGACTGTTACTTTGTCGGTCCATGTGGTATAACAAAAATCAAAGGCTATCTGTTTTAGACTTGGAAAAACTTACTTTTTTATTTACTAATCAAGCTTTTTAATATATGTGGCCAGTGTATAGAGCAGAAACTAAACTAGAGACCAACCTAAAAACAAATAAAGCAAGCAAAAAATATTCGTTAAAAATACTATAATAACGATGAAACAAATTAAATTTCTGACCTTTCATCCTACGTTCTATTTATTCCATAGTGGGATTTTTTATTAAAAACCATGAGCATTTATAACAAAAGTTATATTTACTTTGTGGAGTGTGGGTCTATGTACCTATTATTATTTTTAACGGCCCATGCTCCAGATTCCGAGGATATTATGTGTTGATATACCAAACTGTCTAAATAGATTCAAACCGATATAATCTAGACCTCAAATACAGATGTCACAAGCCAGCTGGTCGGGTATCGGCAGACGCCACCCTCACACACAATCGTATGTATAACAAGCTGCTAATCTACACCACGTCCAATATATCACGAATTGATAATATTAAATCCCTTTGTAGAATCCTATGAGCCCTATAACATTATCAGAAAGATTGTAACCTACTTCGCTGACGAATCCGATTGTCTCTTCGGAAGCGTTTGCCGATCCCAAATTAATTGGGGAGAGATAAAGATGGAATAAAGAAAGCTTACTGTGGGACTTCATTGCGGACTCAAGGGCGAATCAAACTACAAGCGTGATTATGTATTTCATGGCCAGGTATTTTTATTTATATGTCTTATTAATTTAATATCCAGAAAGTAATAAAAATATACCTTCAGGCACAATGAAGATATGAGTCACTATTAAATTTCCAACACTATAGGTACGGGCTTATTATTATGTAATTAAATGTATAAGTGTCTACCTAAGTTTATTAACTATAGAAATAGACATTATAAGTATAAAACCAAATTAAATAATTAATACACCGTTATTACACATCCCAAATCACAATAAAAGCAAATGTTATATTCCCACAGTATATTAAGTTGCCGGTGTGCGTCGATGTGACGGCTAGTGATAACACATAAATTAAACAAGGTTTAGTGAGGGTGGGCGATCGATTGCAATAATAATAGGATCGGCCCGTGGTCGCGTGCGGGCGTGCGTGTGCGCAGGGCACGCCTCACCGCTGTGTAATGATTTTGGAAACGAAGTTCCAGTCAATGTCGTATTCCATTGACAGCGCAACGACTGTTGCCCGCACTACTCGCGAGCTGAACCATCAATGTACCATGAAATAAGCTTCCACATTGAATCCGAGAGAGTGCCACAATTCGGGTGCCGGCCGGCCGCCCGCGCCAGGTGAGAATCGTAACATCTGCCAAGCGCGGGCGCAGCAACAATGAATTCAAGGCCAATTTATAAATGCCTGGAAGCCCCTTTCTTTTTGTGACATCGATATCATATAATGGTTCAGGTGCTTAAGAATTTATGCACACTTTTTATGATGATAGAATGGCGTATGTGAAATTACAACTGGCTATCAAATAAGCATGTTTTCGAAATGTATGTCTGCCAAGATACTAACATGCGTTCAACCGTTGACGTTTGATTTTGAAAACATTTTGTCCCAAAATTGTTTTGACCCACACATATAACCTGATATTAATTATTATTTACTTTATTTTATTTTAGGGAAAACGGATTCTTTGATAATAGTCATAAATATCTCACAAATTTGAAATAAAAAAATCAGTGCATATTTTATTCACATATTTCATTCCTGTGATACTTTACGTATAAATTCACTGGATACATGGATAGGGATAAATTAATTATTAACAGTAAAGGCTATTCGGATATATTGGTAAAATATATAAGCATGTAATTAATTAAGATTGTATGGCCTCAAACATTTCAGTTATTATATTTCTGCTCTGAAATGAAAATAAATATGTACAAATTTCTCGATTTTCGGGGAACTTATTTGAGAAATGAATTATTTATACCTTGAGTATTTACGATGAATTTAGAGGCACATGAGATTTAAGAACTTCACGTCTCAGGGACGACAACGCATTGGCAATGCCCCTGTTGTTACCAATGTTCATAGGCGGCGGTGACCACTGATGATGATGATGGTTCCGACCGATTTCGGCCATGGCGACCACTTCGACCCCTAGTCCGAGTGATGGCGCTGGTGCACCCGAAGATGGCTTATGTAGCCTATCTTCGCGGCGAAACTCCGTGCACACTGAGGGCACGTGAGTACGCCGTTCAGATAATTATAAGTTATGGCAGCAGGTGGGCGAGCCTTAAAGTGATCGCGTTTGGTATCAAGGTCAGCTTTACGCTGAACCTCGAACTCGCGTACTTGGCTGTTCACAATCCTGCGCCATTCTGGCCGCTGTGCTGCCAAACGTTCCCAACGTGAGGGCTCTATGTTGCATCTCTTCATGTGTCGCTTTTGGACATCCTTGTACCGGAGGAGGGGACCGCCATGATTCCGCTTGCCCTTCTCCAGTTCAGAGTAGAAGATGCGCTTCGCCACTCTATCCTCCGCCATACGAGATACGTGACCGCACCACCGAAGCTGTCGACGCATTAGATAGGCCTCAATGCCACCAACATTGGCTCGTCGCAGGACTTCGGTATTTCGCACTCTATCGGACCATCTGATCTTCATGATTGTACGAAGGCATTTAAGGTGGAAGCGATCCAGAGTGCGAATGTGGCGGCGGTATACACACCACGTCTCAGAGGAGTATAGGAGGTTTGGCAGCACGATTGCCATATATACTGATATCTTTGTGGCCAGCTTAAGGTCATGCGAGCAGAATACCTTGGTACTTAGCTTGCCGAATGCCGCAGCTGCGGCACCCACCCTGCTATTGATCTCGGCATCGAGGTCACACTTAGATGTTACAGTGTTCCCCAGATAGCGAAATTTATCCACTTGCTTCAACACATCCTCACCAAGTTTTATGGTCAGTGTCTCGTGACCGTGTATGTCCAGGGACATCACCTCCGTCTTATTGACACTGATCTTCAGGCCGAACTTACGGCAGGCTTGGTGGAATGCAGACATCAGCTGTTGCAGGCCGTCTAGGGATTCTGCTAGGAAGCACAAATCATCAGCATACATGATCTCAGTGATCAATGCGTATGAGACTTTAGTGCGAGCCTTAAGTCTAGCCAAATTGAAAAGGCTGCCATCTGTGCGGAAACGGATGCGGACTCCTTGTGAGACAGTGTGTAAGACTTCTCTAACTACCACCGCAAAGTATAAGGCGAACAGAGTAGGCGCTAAGACGCATCCTTGCTTCACCCCACAGGTAACGGGGAAGAAGTCTGTCTGTTCACCGTCTACGGCAACGCAGCATTGCATGTCATCATGTAGGAGTCTAAGAAGTCTCACAAACTTTTCCGTGCACCCGAGTTTACCTAGCACCAACCATAGAGCTTCCCGAGGCACGCTGTCGAAAGCCTTCTCCAGGTCAACAAAGCAAAGGTACAGCTGACAACCCTGTTCTCTGCTCTTTTCTTGCAGTTGACGCACAGAGAATATAGCTTCGCACGTACCTCGATCTGGGCGGAAGCCAAACTGGGTTTCAGGCAGAATCTTTTCAGACAAGTTCTTGAGGCGGTTTAATAGAACTCTAGCAAAGGCCTTTCCGGGGGCTGAAAGGAGCGAAATGCCGCGGTGAGAGTTGCAGTCAGATCGGTCACCCTTGTTCTTGTAAATGGCACTTATGCGCGATACTTTAAAGGTGTCCGGAACGCGCTCCTCCTCCCACATGCGAACAAATAGTTCCCACACTAACGTGTGTAACTCCTCTCCGCCGTATTTTATTAGCTCTCCCGGTATAAGGTCAATTCCAGCCGCCCGTTTATTTTGTTGCTGTCTGATGGCAGTAAAAACCTCATCACGCAGTAGAGGCTCGTCCAGCTCAAAGGCAAGAGGGAGCTGAGGCATTAAGCCGATACTCTGCAGATCAGCTGATCGATCCACATTTAGCAGAGTATTGAAGTGCTCCGCCCAGCGCTTTAGTACATCTTCCTTGCTCGTTAACAGGAGACTACCGTGTAGAGACCTTAAAGGCACCCTTGCGTGGTAGGATGTACCAATCAGCTTACGTACCTCACTGTAGAACTCTCCCAGCTGGTTTGTATCGGTGAGCCAATGCATGTGACTAGCTTTATCTTGCCACCACTTGTCTTTCATATGTCGAGACAGCTTGCGCAATTCGAGGTCACTAGCTTTAACCACCGCAACGCTTCCTCTTTGCCTCTTGTGCTGTCGCAGGAGATCTCGGTGTTTTTCGAATGCTGCCCGCAGTATTTCATCATTCCCATCAAACCAGTCATCATTGCAGCGGATTTTTTTACCCAGTACAGTTGAAGCGGTATCCATGATATGAGATGACAAAGATCCCCAGGCAGCATCAACATCACCTACCTCATTAGCTGGCAACAGCTTATCAGACAGGACTTCAGCGTATTTCTCCCTGACCCCGAGATCTGTCATCTTATCCACGTTCAAAGACGCAAGTTTTTTAATAAGAGATCTACGCGGGCGACGGAGGCGGATTCGCTTTGTGACAATAAGTCGGTGGTCAGACCAACAATGCGCACCACGCATGACGCGGGTGACCTGCACTTGGCTGAGATCTTTTTGCCTCACGATTACATAGTCAATCAAATGCCAATGCTTGGATCTTGGGTGCATCCATGTAGTCTTGTACTTGGCGGCAAGTCTAAACATAGTGTTCGTAATTGCCAGACCGTATTGAGCACAAAGACTGAGCAGCAACTGACCATTGCTGTTCATGTTGCCAACTCCATGTCTACCTAGAACTCCAGGCCAAGCCTCATAGTCCCGACCAACCCTGGCATTTAAATCGCCAAGCAATAAAACCTGCTCTCTGGCGTTTATGCTATCGAGGCAATGAGTCACTTCCTCATAGAACTTTTCCTTGATGTCATCAGACTTGTCTAGCGTTGGAGCATAGACACTGGTGACATTAAGGTAGTTGTCTTTGTCCAAGTGAAGGCGCAGTGTGGTTACGCGGTCTGAGATATGTACAGGATACTCCTCTAAACAATTTGCTAAGTGATTCTTGATGGCAAATCCCACCCCTGATCGTCGAGTTTCGGAGGCAGCGGAACCTTTCCAGAAGAAAGTGTAGCCGCCACCTACCTCCACCAGCTCTCCTTCATCGGGGAGATGTGTTTCGCTGAGAGCAGCCACATCCACTTTATAGCGATGAAGTTCCCGAGCTACTATGGCGGTCTTACGTTCAGGGCAGGCGTTGCCATCTCGATCAAGAAGCGTTCTCACGTTCCACACGCCGAATGACATAATAGATGTTCTATTTAAATTACCTTTGCGACGTCGACCACGATTTGAATGATGCGATGATAGCCGCGGTTACTATCATCTGCCAAGTCGGGACGAGCATTTTTTTAGGGCACCTTTTCTAGCCCCCTCCCCAGCTGAGCGGGAAAGCAGTGCCTCCCTAAACAGGGCTGCTTTGTCATCACGAGTGCTGCCGAGCCCGTGCTGTCGCCCCAAATTTGCAGCACGGAAACGACCACGACGTGTACTCACGCCCCCGGGACCGCCTGCGTGCAGGTATCAGACAAAACCTAGCTTGCATCAGGCTAGACCTCTCTACCTTTACCCATCGCCACAGGACTTTTACGTACTCGGAGTCCAATAACGGAAGCGGTCAGATGCGCAGGATATATTTAAGGTGCACAAGTATACGCGCAGGACACAGGTGCACATACTCATCCTTGCCCTTCTGGACCCGGTGGAACGGAAACCGTTACGACCGGAGAAGAGGTCAGACAGATAGAACAGTATCGTGTTGAGAAAATTACAAGGAGTCAGTACTTTCTCACACTCCCGTAATCGCCTTTTACGATACCCACGGGAAGATATGGGGTGGTGGTATTCTACTCTGCCGGCACCACACAGCACACTAACAGACCACTAACCATCAAGTGGACCACCTGCTTTCGGCCCATGAAGTAAAAAAAAAAATATGACACTAGAGGTAAATATAAAATTGTCACTTCCAGTAATTCTATTTTCGAAGCATACGGACTTCATTCACTCGAAATAACCGTGTGATAATTTTGGTATTATGTTACGCCGGCGATCTACGTTTTTGAATTAAGTGCATTAAAATATGCGAGAATTTTGAAATAAATTATTATCTTTTTTGATTATCTTTTAAGTATAAGTAAATATGATTATCATAAAACAAATACACGACAAAAAAAGTTGACAGGACAGTTGGCTTGGTGGTTAGAGACCATGACTGGCACGCCACAGGTTGTGGGTTCGATTTCCACTCGAAACATTTGTGTGCATGAATATGTTTGATTATTCTGTGTCTGGGTGTTAATATCTATATCAGTATCTATGTATTTAGAAAACTAAATTGAATATTCTTTGTGGTAAATATGCTTAGTTTGGGATCAGATGCCCGTATGTAGGAATGTGCCAGGATATTTATTTAGTTCGCGATCACCTGAAAAAACAGTTTTTTTTTACTTTGTTAGAAAATACAAAATAATATAAATTAAATTTGTTGGTCAAATTTATTTTCTCTCATCCATATAATGTCTTAAGTTTTCCAAGTGAATGCGAACTTTTTTCTTGTGTATGTTATTTCATTACCAAACCCCCGTCTAGCTTACCATCTCATTAGCTTTACATATAAACTGGATTTACCAAATCAGTCGTATTTTGATACAACTTAATTATTATGAAGACATCCTTTGATCTTATTAATTTTGATGGTATAGGTTTCGTCTTGCGGTTCCATCCGTTTTCCCAAAGGATTTAATCTGTTCCCCATTCAACATAGACTATGTGATAATTCCAGCTTTTAGTTACTTCTGGATAAAGTAGTTTTCTAATAGTGAAATCATTATTAATATTTTTTTATTAATATATTAATTTTATATTTAATAATTTATTTAATCAGCCAGATACAAATATAAAATGTATAATATGTGACAATTACAGTGAGACAGGCTATAAAATGATATGTTCTAAAACGATTTGCCTCTGACTCTCAAACTAGGTGGATACCTGTATTTTGAGTCACCAGTGGTTATTAAAATCGGCTTGCTTGTTTCTCTGTTTATTAATCACTAGCTGTCCCCCGCGGTTTCACCTGCGTCAAGACTGTAATCCGCGAATTGTCAAACGCACGCAAACCTCTCGAAAGGAATTTTAAATATCCCGTTTTAGCCATATTTTTCATTGATGCTCCGCTCCTATTGGTCGTAGCGTGATGTTATATAGCCTATAGTCTTCCTCGATAAATGCACTATTTAAAGCAAAAAAAAATTCAATACGAACCAGTTGTGCTTGAAATTAGCGCGTTCAAGCAGACCAACAAACAAACTCATCAGCTTTATTATATTAGTATAGATAAACAAAATACAATCTATTCCTTTTGTAATTTTAGTGGACATTATTATAAATATATAGACGAGCGCATAAATAAGTGTACTCTTTTATTATTTAATGGTAGTTACTTTGCTTCTTTTTGTCCACTGATATTTTGATCCTAGGGAAGTCTCGTATTCAATTCAATTGATAATGGAAGAATATAAGTTCTTAATTTTGCCTGTTTTGTGAAAAAGAACTTGCTGTACGAATAAAATAACAAAAAGTCTGTAAAGGTAAACTTTTTAATGTATCGCGACATTGTATTTGTTCTCCGAACTCCTTTTTTGGGGGAACGACAAAAATTCAATTTACATCTCTTTGCCTCGCAGTTACTTAATTCTTTCTCTCAGTGAGAATAAATCTCCCGTAATTGATTCCGCTTTAGTTCAATTTGTCTTCGTTAAAACTCAATTTCCGTAGTCTATTTGTGAATAATAAATTGCGTACTTCAGCAATGTGCCAGACTGGCTGTTTTGTGTATGCTCCGAGTGGGGAAACAATTTCACTGCGCCCAAAACGAGTCAATCTAAATTACCGAAAAACAACGGTGACATAGTGACGTAGCACTCTTCACTTTGTCCGTGAGGGCTTTCTATGTATCAAACAGATTGCCACAGAATTAATGGATCACTGAGTTTGATCGGGGTCTAAGAATGGCTTAGCAGACACAATTAAGGATATTCCTTCTCACATAGCATAAATATACAGCTTCAGTTGGATCAGATTTAGTTTGTAATTCATTATGTTTTTAGTTTCAGAATTTATCATATCACACTTATATAAATGTGAAATAATAAATAAATAAAAAAAATAAAAATGCGTTTACTTCATCTCCACAAATTACAACATTAGGGATACAAAAATTGAGCATAGTTTTACAATTGGTAGGTCTAGGTAGTAGGTACTTATTTTTAACATTTATGAAAACCATGACTTTCACTAAAGCTTCTTATATTTAAATGAAATTCGGCACACAGATAAACTATGTTCTGTGGTAACTTACAGGATTTTATTCCACGTAAACATTAATTATTTTCGTAATGCGGGTGAACTCGCGGGGCACATAGAATCAGAGTACCTAATAAATTAAACATATCCATTTCCAAATTTTCCAAATAGACAATTTAGCAAATCCTTAGTAGCTTCCTTAATCTCATGCCCTAGGCTTCCTACACCACCTAATTTCGTTCATATTAATTTACACCGTTTCAGGTAATAAGATATTAAACAAATAAAGAATAGTCGTAGGGCTGGAGTGGAACATATAACACACTTCCAGTTATCTGGAATTGGACTGTAAAAAGATAAGGCATGCAGCAATGGAGTCGTCAATGTAACGATTTCACATATTGGGCCCCGGCTGGCACGTCTCGAGCGACCCTCCGCGTTATCTGCCGGGACATCGCGGCTCGGGGGTAAACATCTAATCTACCGCACAAACAAGCTGTCCGAATTGCCTCTAAGGTTATCGAATACCAAATTAAATTGGCTACATGTTACTACAAGCCGACTTGATCACGAACCTACCCGAAAAATACCGAGAAGCCAACCACCCTTACGCTGTTGATCTCAACGGTTTGATAGAGACTATGCGTTGTAAACTTTACTCAATTTAAAGTGTTTGTAATTAGAACCGCGGAACTTAATAAAGATGTAAGTAGATAAACAACGAAAGTTTATAAATTAGTGTTAAAGACAGCGGGTTTTAATAAGCAACGAGGTTACTTGTTGCGAATGGCAATTAGCTCCATCTTGCGTCACGCGTGGACTTAACGTGTCTAGTTTGAAAAGTCAGTCCGCGTCTCGGTTTTAATGAGTTTTCGTCTAATGCCTTCCTTGCCGAGAAAATTTATGTCATGAATAATAATAGATGCTAACAGAGCAACGTTTAAATCCTGAACAGACACGTCCGCAGATAATCCTCTGTGGAAACATCTTAATAAACACTGTTTTAACGAGTTGATATACAAGAAAATCTGATGCCGAGCCTTCGGTGAGAAACAATGTGGAATTTCGTATTAATAACATAACCTTACGATGCGTAATCCACGAGGCGTGCGTATTAAAGATGTAAGCCTTCCTTACATTACACGAAACATTTTGCACATGCTAGCAGTTAGTTAGCAGCAAAATCTGTTTTTGCATTAAAACTTGTCCATGCAAAAAACATAGCTTTCCTAAACCAATTTGTTTCGTCGAAATGGGCAGTGATTCCTGATAATTCCTACAAATTATTTTTAATTATAAATTTTATTTGAATACAAATTATTACTAGCAAGCGCTTAGTGGCTAGAAGCCTTTCATTTTACGTAAATCTTAAGCATCAAGTTTTGCAACCCCGTCCTTGATGACCGACTAAACGCTGACGCTAATCTGTTCACAGGCAGAACCTTTCTTTTGGTGTTGTAAATAAACTGACTATGGAACTGCTGTTTTTTTCCTCCAACTGCAAAAAAAGCCGTCTAAGTGCCTACAGATGAGAATGTACTCGTATATACCTAGCTTGAGATCCATTTTGAGTTTTTTTAATTAAAAGTAATTTTAAAATTTTTAATTGTAAAAGGTTTTAGTTGTTAACTCGTGCTATTGTTCTATGGTATCATTTTCTTTTCAGTGCTTAATACGAATCTCAAGAGATGTTACTTACTTACTACATTTATTTACTTACAGGCCTAGTCTGCCTTGTTCCCCACTATTTGAGGTCGGCGCAATGCATATGCATTCTATCCATTTGGTGCATTACGTATTGCAAGAGATTTGGTCCCCCTTAGGGGATCGTTTTATTGACCACTTGGTGCAAGATGTAAGTGAATGTGGTCATCGGTATACTCTTCAGTCGCCTCTAACACCCTAGTGATTAATTAGAGGTGATGGTATTCGTCACCACACTGCAGCGCTCCCACTCTAAAATCATGCTGGTTACTCAAAAAAAAACCCTAATTGAGAAAAAAAAAATACTTGAAAACTCTTCTCTAAAACTCGTCTGATTGAAAGGTTTTCTTTACCAAATGTAGCACAAGTAGATAGCCAAATAATAATAGATGGGAGCCATATTGATCTTGTAAATAAAACGGTTTTTTTGGGTCTTACATTAGACAATAAATTGCAATGGGGACCTCAGGTTGATACTCTAGCTGCTAAATTAAGTTCGGCTGCTTTTGCTGTTAGGAAAATTAAACAATTGACGAATGTTGAGACGGCCAAATTAGTTTATTTTGCATATTTTCATAGCCTCTTGTCCTATGGTATTTTGTTTTGGGGAGCAGCAGCGGATATAGAATCAATATTTATTATACAAAAAAGAGCAATTCGTGCAATTTACAGTATGGGTCCCCGTGAATCATTAAGAGATTTATTTAGGGAAATAAATATAATGACATTACCTTCACTATATATTTATGAAAATATAATGTTTATACGTAGAAACATAGGAATGTTTGAGTCAAAATTAGATATTCATAGTATAAATACAAGACAAAGGGAGAAGTTAGTTGTTCCATACTTTAGACTAACTAAAGTTAACAAGTCATTTCTTGGTAATTGTGTTCGATTTTATAATAAGATACCGCTTTCAATAACCAAAATGTCTGATCATAAATTTAAAAATTATATTAGGAAAGTTTTGAAAGAAAAAGCGTATTACAAGGTAGTTCATTATATTGAAGATAAAAATGTATGGAAATAGCTGCTCTCTGCACAGTGCACCTCTAAATCTCTTGTTTAAGTTGTAAGTACCTAATTATTGTTATTTTCTATTTTGTAGTCTTGTCATATTTTTTTTTTTTTGTTTTGTTTTTATTAATGTTACCTATAATAAGTATTTTGTAATTGTTAAATATAAAATTATGTAAAATTGAAATTATAAAATAGCCAAAAAGTCAGAATAGATAAAAATTTATATAACAAATAAAAAAGAATGTAACCTTGCTGAGTTTCTTGCCGGTTCTTCTCAGTTGAAGGCTGACTTCCGAACCGGTTGTAGCTTCAGTAACTTTAAATTTGACCTTCATAAGTGCCCTCCGAAGGCCTAAACTGAATAAATGGTTTTGAATTTTGAATTTTTTTTTGAAAAGTCTTTTTGCAGCCGCAATTTTTTTTATCTCATAATTTATAAAGTTTAATATACAAATTTGTAATTTTGATATGCATAGGAGTCCAGTACACACAGCGGGACAGTCAGTCGACTAGGCTGTGGCTTTAAATAAATATGCACTCCTCCCCAAAGCCGGGAGAAGTCTTTTGTTGTAAATTTTGCGGCGGTAACGTTATGTAGGTAAACTACAAACTGAGTCCGTACATGTTTAAATTCACATTCACGTAAAGTAAATATCAAATTGAAAATTTGGTTTTCATAATGAGATTATTATATGGTCTTATAAGGTAATTTGTTATCTATACTTCTATACTATAATAATAATAATAATATAATAATAATATTATAAAGAGGAAAGATTTGTTTGTTTGTTTGTTTGTAATGAATAGGCTCCGAAACTACTGGACCGATTTCAAAAATTCTTTCACCTTTGGAAAGCTACATTATCCCCGAGTAACATAGGCTATATTATATTTTAAAAAAAATTAGGGTTCCATACTAAAACTCCAATAATGTAACCCAAGGTGTGAAAAAATTACAAAACATTCTTGCGCTGCGAAAACTATTGATGATAGAATGAACAAAATAATGTAACATCCCTCGGCAACGCGGGTGAAACCGCGGGGGACAGCTAGTATAAAATATTTTGACTGCTTAATTGGAAATATTTATATGTAACTTATTCAATATAAATTTTGACCGAGGCGTAAGCACAGATTACTTTATATGGCGTATGTACCTTAGTAACATTTGATGCCTTTGTACCAAATTGCTGTAGTCTGTTTAAAGTTATATTATACGTACTTAATAGTTTTTGTAATATATTATATTTATTTAAAGTATTTACATTGCATCTGAATGAATACCCATGTATAGAAAAGCACCTCAATCGAACCGACTATCAGACATGCTTGGATAAGATTAAGGATCTATTATTAAATTCGCGATTTAAAGTTTGATATTGAGTTTTCTATGGAACCAACATCCACAAGCCTTCCTTTTCCCCCTCTGCTTCACCGGTGTTCCCAAGGGATGTTACCTTTTGCCGGGATAAAACGAAGCTGTTGATGTGCTCTGTCCACGTGCCTAGTATCATCCAAATCACACTCGTACACACACATACACGCACACACACTCGCATCAAAATATCTCATATAGTTAAATTCGTTTCCAATTGTTCATGTTGTCAAATATTTAAAGGGGAAGATACTGTAGCCTGTATCACAGCTATTGTATAGCTAACACTGGATGCAGGGCTTCATTTCTATTGTAAAATTCCAATTTTTTTTAACGAAAAAGTTATTATTATTAATCTGTACGTTAGTTTTTGGGTAGAGTAAAAAAATCCATACATCTATACATTTTTCACTGCACTAATCACTCATATTATAAATGCAAAAGTTTATGAGGTTGTTTGGATAGAATTTTGTGACACTTTCACGCAAATAGGATAGTCTTTAACCTGGACTAACACATCGATTTTATCCTTCAAAATGTAACAATCCTTAAGTGCGCGGGTGAAGCCGCAGGACACAGCTTGGCCAGGGTAGCAGGTACAACCTATTCGCAATATATTTCGTCTATTGAACCTGGTACCAGCGATGCGGTCAGTTGTAAACTGTTCCAGTGTAAACAACTGGTATTGATTTCCTCGTGTAGGCCTCACAGATCAAAGTCAATTAATAATCAAGCTCCGTTTGGTATAAAGATAGGACAGTGTACGCCACAAATACAACTTTAAGGCCATGACTAAATCGGAGGCATCCAACAAAGCTTTTAATTTTCCAATTTATTTTCTTAATTTACCATTGATTGGTATCGTTTGGGAAAATTTGTCTTTTCCGGCTTTTTGGATTTAGAACTTTAGTATAAAGCCGTATGATTTAAAATGTTTCGTATAATTTGGCCAATGTACAATAATGTAAAAAATTACTGTGCTACTGTTTTTGCAACTAAAAGGCTTGAAATTGAAAAGTTAATTGTCAGTTCTGTTTCAAGGAGCAACACTTTTCTAAAGTGAAATAGGTGATCTTTATTATTTTCCCTATTGTTAATTAATCCTATCGTACCATACTCATATTATAAATGCGAAAGTTTGTGAGAATGGTGGTAAAGTTTTTGAGTAGTAGGGTTAGTGCAGAGTTCGTCTGGGGAAGTACTAACACCTTAACCATAACCGCCGTGAAGCAGTAGTGTAAGAACTTGTAGTTCTCTACTAGAGTAGTAGAGCTCTTAGTGCAGAGTTCGTCCGGGGAAGTACTACCACCGTACCCATTTCCGCCGTGAAGCAGTAGTGCAAAAGTAGTTGGCTTGGTGGTTAACGCTCTGACTGCCAAGCAGAAGCTCGCGGGTTCGATACCCACCCAGGACAAACATTTGTGTGCATGATCATGTCTGTTTGTTCTGTGTCTGGATGTAAATATCTATATAAGTATGTATTTAAAAAAATAATGTAGTATATGTATTATATCAGTTATCTGGTGTCCATAGTACAAGCTCTGCTTGGCCGTGTGTAAGAGAATGTCCCAGGATATTTATTTATTATTTATATTTATTTATGGATGTTTGTTACTCTTTCGCGCAAAAACTACCCAACAGATTTGGATGAAACTTGGCATTTATATAGATAATGCCCTGGAATAACACATAAGATACTTTTTGTGCCGACAAAATGTTATATCCGTCGGGAACGCGGTGAAACCGCGGGGAATAGCTAGTTTATCCATAAATTACGTAATTGATGAAAGTTACCCCATAAACATAGCTTATTATGTAACTTCACTTTGACAACGTTGCTAAAATTAGTTTTAGTTTCAAATTAGAAAACCACTATCTAACCACATCAAACAATCAAAAGATTTGCATGTAACACCAAAATCGCATTGACGAGAATAGGCGGATACTTTTAAACAGTTCGATATATGTAAATATAGTAGTTTACATATTGCGTGGGAATGGATGTCTGAATAATCAGTGTTCGATTCGCAGACATCGGCAACTAGTGGAGTGCGAGGCCCGCGCCGCGGCCGGCCTCCCGATGGGCCTCCCCGGTCGGCCCCAAGTTATCCCTAGGAGTGTTTTAGCGACATAAATTGCCGACGCCTATTTACATTACGTTGTCGTGAATTAACATATTCGCGGGTATTCCCCAGCCGACAACCTGAATATACTCCGCTAAATTTAACACAATTTACAGAAAAAACAGTAGGTATACTCGTGTTAACAAAATTGGTGAACCTTTTTTAATAAAGGGAGGTTTTTTAATTATTTAATATTTTTCGCTTCAACTTTTCCGTGTTTTACTTCGCCGTTTATGTTCCTATAATTTCGTATTTGCGTCGTTATTGTGTTTTATGAATTAATGTTTTGGCAGATTTGTAACTTAACAATCATTTTTATATGATCTGATTATTGCCTAGACTTAGTGCCCGTAATAGTAACATTTATATAACTTTAATAAAATATCGGGCTCTCAAAAATACTACTTAGAATAAATATCAGATCCATTTTCGATTTAAAATGCAAAATAGTTACTAAAAAGAATTTCAGACTCAGTATAATCGCTCTGTGCGGTATGAGTTGATCAAAAAATGATTCACATTACATTTTAAGGTTTATTTTACATAGCCTTTTGATACTTTATTTACATTTTATGAATTTGAATTGTTTGATTTATTCTTATCACGGGGGTACCAATATAAAATACTTGAAATTAAGGTGAAAAAACTATAACATTTATAATTTTTTCAATAATAACAAAGATAATTGAAATAGATGGGAATTCGAATATTATCTACAATGTCTACACTAATATTATAAAGGGTCTTTGATAAGTCTTTTGTAAGTTTGTTTATATACGGAGAGTAATCTTCAAAATTACTTTCTTTATTTTTCATTTTTATACCACATGGGCACACATGTATGTCGATACAAGCAGATGTCCACCTGATGGGAAGTGGTCACCGCAGTCTATGGACATTTGCAACACCAGGGGAATCCCCAATTCGTTGTCGACCCTGAGATGTGAAGTTGGCAAGTCTCATGTGCCTGTAATTTCACCGGCCTCCTTACCTTTCTAACCGAAACACAGTGCACTACTGCTTTACGGTGGAAATGGGTAAGGTGGTATTACTTCCCCGGATGAACTCTGCACTAAGAGTTCACTACTCGAGCACTGACTGCACTTATAACACTATGATTATGAAAGTTAAGCTATAGCCGAGAACATAGGCTATCTTATAATCCCGGTACATATTAAATCCTTCGGGAACACGGACGAATCCGCGGAAATGATCACTGAGCCAGTTAACAAATGCCAACTCATACTCGAAAATCAACCTTATTCAATATACATAGAGTTGTTTTAAGAACTTTGGTCATTGTAAAAGAACAGAGCAATAAGTGCTGGTAAAACAATGCCGTCATATTCAAAAGTGGAATAGTGCATATCGCAAAATCTATAACAGAGCTCCATGCGGAATCGGAATGAAATGAACAACACGGGAATTTTTATATTTTTGTTTATAAGAATAGACAAAATAGAATAAAGAATATTTGAAATTTATTTGAAGCTGGGGAGAATTTCAGCAAAGCTTCGTCTTTCCTTACTGGCGAGTTTACCAAAATAAAGCTTTTGGTACCGTAATGATAAAGCTGTGTTATAATAACCTTATTTATATGAAAAAGTTTTTACTAAAGTTAGGAACCTCCTTAGTTACATAATCGAATTGTTCACTACTAGCTGTCCCCCGCGGTTTTATTCGCGTTCCTGAGGGATGTCACATGTTCCAGGGATAAAAAGTGTTATTACAGAATATGCTCTAGGAATCTATGTGCCAAGTTTCATCAAAATCTATCCGGTAGTTTTTAGCGTGAAAGTGTAACATACATACAAAAGTATATTAAATATATTACAAAAGCAGCAAGGATGTTTTTTCTTTTTCATTCTGAACTATCAAAACGGACCTTTTAGATCGACTACTTATCGACTAGTGTAGGTTTATGAATATCTAGTGACTGGTTACTACCTATTTTATGTCGGCCTGGCAGTATTCAAGCAGCTGGACGGAAAATACGTCAATTCTATTCTAAGCTTCATGTAGGTATTTGACAAACCAGTTGGCTTGTTGGTGGACTCAGGACAAACATTTGTGTCTTTTACATGTATCTTTGTTCTGTCTGAGTGTATGTAATTCGTCAGCAGGCTGATACCCATAGCACAAGCTCTGCTTAGTTTGGGATCAGATGTCCTAGGATATTTATTTATAAGTGCTTGTGATTTAAATATATCATAATAAGGGTCTTCACATCATCGCATACCTATTGAAGATTTGGCTAAAACATAGGCCAATTCATTCATATTTAAAAAATATTTAATAAAGCAACGCTTGAGCGGAGGCCTTTTCGTAGATGAACGATGAATGTAATATTGCGTGTGACAAAGAATATTGTCAACCTAGCGCGCCGAGACTTAAAAGATTACACTGCGTATGTAAAAAGCGACAAAATCAAGTTGCTGTTGTATGCAAACATATTTTCATTATAATTTTAAAGTCACCGATGTAATGTTATAGTCTAGTAGTATAGGTACACCTTGAATAGAATTATACTAGTATTTTTACGTTTATTTGATTATAAATATTACTAAGCATTGACGGTGTAAGGGTGTAAGAGCCAAAAGAGGATAACTCCTTCGTCCATTCCAAAAAAAAATATTACTTGGGATTAGTAACGTGAACGAGAAGCGGCGATATGTCCTCGCGTAATAAGTACCAATTTTTATCACTGAACATAGAGGATTTGTTTTCTCTGTGTCAGGAACCTTTACAGGCATTCGTAGAACAACTCACTTAAGTTTCATCCGCATTGGATAAATTGTATAAGAACCCATACTAACATTCATTTTTATATATAGATAGATACATAGGTTTTGACTTTTTATAAAAATGATGTACTGAAGAAGTTTCCCGTAGAGCTCTTTAGCCTCAGTTCCAGACTTTCACTGAGAAACATTAATTTCACTTTTAATAGTTTTCCTCAGAAACCCAAACGTGAATCTTTCTCCACGTCCCATTCGTGCGCTCTCACAAAGGGTGTAACTGCGCGAATTTCGCCATGTCCCGTTTTAATAAATCTCTATTTACAATTCCGCGCTCGCCGAGTGGAAAGGCTTAAGCAAAGACATTTTTCTTCATTCGCAAGTGTGTGCTAACAAACTCGGCGGCGACGCGGCTGGGGACACATACCCTTCTCAATCTTGGTGAATTCGGTTACAATCATAATACGAAAACGACGTATCATTGCCCTCGTAAGTTTTATTTTAATCTTATCTTACGTACCACGTGTTTTTTTTAAACTTACTCGATTTTTCGTATTCACATAACGTTTCGCCAACAAAATAAGCCGATTTGCCCTTTTTTTCAAACCCTGCTGATTTTTTTTTTGTCATGTATTTTTTCCACACGGCTAGTTTTGTTGGATAAAGAGGTGATGGCATATGAAATCGAATTAGATAGTTATAGTTTCACACTGGTAATTCAAATAAAATTATACATTATATGAAAGCATCGTTACGTCACTAAGTATGACATCTGATCATCACAAAACAAATATTTTAGAACATTAGGACTGCCTTGTCAAATTAGTTACTTTTTATCATCTGTCAAAACGCAGATTTTGTATGCAAAATGTACTGAATACTAACTTATGACATCATCATTTTTCATAATCAATTGCTGTACTTTTATTCATTGTTTTATTAATATTAAATTTGCTGTATTCGCAAAATTAAAATTGAACGACATTTATAGGGGTGTTTTGAGACAATCTTTTTGATGAATGATAATTCGCAATTTAATTTTAATACAGTCCACTACCCTATTGTTTAAAAATAATACAACTATTAACTAAATCCCTGGTACCTCAATAGTTATTTCTCCCAACACAAAAGGGCTTTAAAATAATAGAATGTAACAAGCTCACTAAGTCTTATCGCCTTAACGTTAAGAACTGTGAAATTGGACTGTCACCGGAACCCAAGCTCGGTATCGCGGCAGGTAATTATATTTCACATTTCACTCACTGACTTCAACTTTAAACCAGATAAGTAGGCGCAAACTAGCCCCCCGCGGTTAACATTTCACGAGAATGTTCCCATTGCGTTTTATATATCTTAGAGAGCAACTTGTAGCCAAGAGCTTAAACCACTTTCATACGTTGTCCGCCAGGGTCACTCATAAATTTCAATACTATTCTGGCTAGCGTACTTTAAGTGAAATATCCATTCCATTTGGGGATCCAAACACCCAAAGTTGCCCCTTGATGAATTCCAATACCACTACGTGACTTACAAAATAAAGATGTGGGATTACGTTCACATGATCTTAGATATACAATTTCAAAAATACATTAAACATATATAATTTATAGAGTAGCAGAGCTTTAGTGCAGAGTTCGTCCGGGAAAGTACTACCACCTTACCCATTCTGCCGTGAAGCAGTTGTGCACTTGTATTACTGTGCTTCGGTTAGAAAGGTAAGGTGATCAGATGGACCATCTTCTTGTTTGTCGGCCAATGTGGTAATGAACAACATCTGGCCTCCTTTTTCTTAGACTTGGACATTTAATTCATAAATAGTTGGTATCATGACGTATCAACGTTTGTTCAAACCGCCTGTTTAAAACTTTCCTACTCCAAATATAACATGATCAAAATAAGCTATATACATTTAACAATTATAGTCCAGTTGCTTAGTTTTTAAAGTGCAACATTCAAATACAGATAGAGACTGAATTACTTTTGGATCTATAAAATATTACTTGTAATAAGTAAGGTAATTTAATAATGTTCGAACTATCCTGAAATAACTTAAAAAAACCGGCCAAGTGCGAGTTCGACTCGCGCATGAAAGAAAAAAAATATGTCTGTTGTATGAGAGCTCCCTTAAATATTTATTTTATTCTGTTTTGTAGTCTTCAGTTGGTTCATGAGATACAACCTGGTGACAGACGCACAGACAGACAGACAGACGGGCAGCGGAGTCTTAGTACGGATAGAAGAACAGATAAATATATAATAAATAAATACTGCATCGTCACTTTCCATCAGGTGAGATCCAGTCAAATGCGCTCAAGTTTTTTTATAAAAAAAAACTATAACTATAAAAATTAAAAATATAACTTTAGACAACCAATTATTGTATTTGTATTTATCAATAAAAAATGCGCGCTATTTTAGTTTAATTTTAATTGATTCAATTCAATAAAACGATTATTGTATCACATAATATTAAAATAAAATTCCGAACAAAGATCCGATTTCTATAGGTAGGAAATTTAGATTAGGTATTTTCATTTTAATTAATTTATATTAAACACAATATTTGATCGAAATTCAAAGCCAAAATCATTGTAAACCTAAATAAATTCATGTTAAAGTGTTGGTGACAAATTATCAATCCTATCATCGGAAAAAATTCAACCAAACAACGGCTCGAAACGGACAAAATTTGAACTGAACGACTTAAAACCTGGGGAGTATTGTATTTATTTATGTTCATTTTTACACACAACATAGTATACATTAACCCTACTCACGGCTCATTTCTCTGAGCGACGTCCTTAACTCAGTTTGGCACCTTCAAATCTCACCTTGTTTGACAAATTTGTGGAAGCACAGTTGATGATAATATAACTAGCCTCAGACACTTTAATACTTAGTTTAACACTGTACACTATACATAACTAAACACTGTATAATATTTGTATTTAAGTAGTAATAGCCCCTAGTTTAGTTCAATATCCCTTTTTATCATACCTACCTACAAATAAAAGATAGAAACTAATATTGAAACTGCTTCATTAATAGATAGCAGATAGGAAACAAATTGTTCACTTCTCAGCTTTCTGTCTTTGCACTTCAGGGTCTGTGGATTCATGTCTGTTAACATGATGACTCGCAAGGCCTGGGCCCGTGATGTCGAGACCAAGCTCAGAAAGGCTTTAGAAGACCTTAAGGCCTCTCAACTTCTCTGTGAACGACTAATTCAGGAGCGTGAAGAAGGTGAGGAGGAAGTAAGAAAAGTGAACAACAGAAATAGTCAGCTGAAGAAGGACCTGGCTGAGCTTCACAACCACTACACAGAAGTCACTGATCAGCGCGACCGCTTAGAGAGGGTGGTGGGTACATTCAATGAGTGTAGTACCACCTATGAGAACGCACTGGCTCGCATCTCTGGCCTGGAGAGCAGCTTGGGTCAGGCGAAGGATAAAATTAACCGCTTGGAAACTGAAGCAAGCTGTCACCAAACCAACAATACATTGAGCCTCTTTGATGAGCTGATTGGGAGTGATTTGTGTACTCAGCTGGCAAATTCTGAAGCATTTTTTAACAAGGATAGTGATCACTCTGTTTACTTTAAACAAACAAAAATTGAATTAAAAAGTCATAATAAAATTAAGAAATATTTAAAATTAAATAAATTTATTAGAAAAGTAAACTCAGTAGTTAAAAAACAAAAATGTTTTTATAAAAATGTTCAATTAAGGAAAGAGAGGATCCAAATAAGTAGAAATTTAAAAGAATGCAAAAATAAATTAAATGATTGTCAAAAATTGTATGATACTGACACTCAGCGCTTGCTCTCAGACCTTGAGCACAAGGAGATCTGTCTTAGGGACTTAGTTTCTAGATATGAAATTGCTCAAAAACAAATAAATGAGCATATATTGGCGGCGACTCATCTGGTTGACTTATGTAAGTACAATGAGGACACATTAAGATCTCTGTCCCATAATCATATATGTGATTGTGACCATTCACCAGCTGGGCCAGGTGAATCGCTTCCAATATCTCAAACGAAACAGACTGATGTTCAGGTCACGCAATTAAATTCTAATCCATCCAATCCTACAGTCACAAAGACAATTGTTTTTTCGGATAAAATAGGATCTGACTTTGGCTCAATAATCAGTAACCAAATAACTGATTCAGTCATGAATTATTGTATGCCAGGGGCATCATACAAACAAATAGTAGATAAAATTTTGCATACAAAGTTTGATGAACAAACCATAATTTTAATTGGCAATGCTTTAAATATCAGTAAAAAAGATTTGATAAATAGTCTCAACTCATTATCAAAATTAGGGGTAATGAAAATAATGTTATGTGCTTTCCCATACTCTTCAAACTACTCAGATATGGAGAATAATTATATTTGGCATTTAAATAACCATATGCATAATGTTACATGTCATAGTGCAAATTTTATATATTTTGATACTAACAAGTTTGTTAGTAAGTTAAAATTGAAACAGGATACACTGTTTATTCCAAAAAAGCTTAGGAAATTGATTGCGTCACTTGTAGCATATAATATTAATAGGATAAGGGATAACTCAGTAAAAATAAGTAATTTTAACATTAATATTCAGAATAAATCTTTAAACAAAAACTTTTGACAACAGAGAAGCTCAACAGTTCGATTTTTGTAATACATCAGAATATTAGTCGCTTCTTTGGCAAAATTCTAGATATTCATTTATTGTTAGATAAAATAACTATAGACATATTATGCTTTACAGAGACATGGTTGAAACCGGGCACTATGCTTTTTAATATTAAAAACTTTACAGTTGCCAGTATATTCAATAGATTATCTGCAGAAGGTGGCGGCACAATAATTCTTATAAATAATAATATTAAATTCAAGGATCGGAAAGATATTTGCAGCCTCTCTGTTGAGCGTGTTTGTGAGGTGTCTTGTGCAGAGTTGCAGAGCTATATTATTGTATGTGTTTATAGGCCACCGGCATCAAATTTTTTATTGTTTACCTCTATAATAGAAGAGATTCTTCGTAAGTTATTTAATAATTGTAACAAGTCAATAGTTCTATGTGGCGACTTTAATGTAGATACTCTTAGTAATTCATCTGAAAGTCGGAATTTAGTTGCCTTATTCAAATCATTCAACTTAGATATATTATTTAATGAGTCAACAAGATCTACAGCCACTTCGGCTACTTGTATTGATAATATATTAACTAATAGTAGTATACTAGGGAAATCGATTATTAGTGGTGTTCGCTCGGATCATAAGGCTCAATTAATAGAATTGCCATTTAAAAGACAAGTATTTAAAGTAACGAAAGTAATTAGACCTACTACTAAGGCAAGATTAGACAACATTAAGAATAATTCAGAACTGAAACTCTGTAATACAATATATCATAGTAATGAGCCCAATGTCTTGTATGAAGGTTTATTGTCCGGGATTTGCGATAATTTTAATAGAGCCTGTCCTACTAAAATAGTGAAGGTAAATAGTAAAATGGGATTTAGTGACTGCGCTACTAAAGGTATTCGTAAGAGCAGGGATAGGTTGTATGAACTTTATCATTTAAAATCTCTAACTCATAACGAGGAATTTCATAAATATGTTAGAAACTTTTCAAAAACATTCAAGTTAGTGTGTAATCAAGCTAAATCTCACTTTATATGTAATAAAATAGGTAATGCGAATAATAAAATAAAGACAGTCTGGAATGTTATTAATACGGAAACTGGTAAAATTAGAAATAATAATGAACAGGTAACTCTTAAAATTAATGATAAAATTTTAACGAATAATTTAGATGTAGCCTGTGCTTTCGAAAACTTCTTCACGAGTATACCTGGTAAAACTACTAAAAGCCTTAAATCATGTCCTATAGTAGCGGAATCTTTACTCAAACAGCATATTCATAATATATTGCCTAGTTTTAAATTTGAGCATATTAATGCTAGCGATATCTTAAATACTTTTAATTCGCTCAATATGAAAAGTACTGAAGATTTATGGGGCTTATCAGTAACAATCGTAAAATCAATAATAACAGTGATTGCACCGGTTTTGTCAAATATTTTTAATGAATGTATTGATCAGGGTTGTTTTCCTGATTTGATGAAATACAGTAAAATAGTACCTATTTTTAAGTCCGGTTGTAAGGAGAATCCTTCTGATTACAGACCAGTTTCCGTTCTGCCAGCACTTAGTAAAATTTTTGAAAAACTGCTGCTTAATCAAATGTTAGGTCACTTTACTAAGCATAAGATATTGCATGGTCATCAGTTCGGTTTCACGAAGGGAAGATCTACATCCGATGCGGCAGCAGCATTGCTGAGACACATTTATGGCGCATGGGAGGATTCTCAGGATGCGATTGGCATTTTTTGTGATCTATCCAAGGCTTTCGATTGCGTTGACCACCGTACGCTACTTCTAAAACTTGACTACTACGGAATTCGTGGAACTGCTCATGATCTTGTTTTATCTTATTTATCAAATCGTCAACAAAAGGTAGGGATTACTGGCACAACATCCAAGGGCTCTTTAGTCGAAATGGGGGTACCCCAGGGTTCAATTTTAGGTCCATTTTTGTTTTTAGTCTATATAAATGACTTGCCATATGTTGTAAATGATCTCACAGATATTGTCTTGTTTGCTGATGATACATCATTAATTTTTAAAGTTGATAGAAAAGACAAAGATCTAACTAAAGTTAATCATACTATGTCAATTGTCTGTGGGTGGTTTGCTACAAATAATCTATTACTAAATTCAAAGAAAACTAAATGCTTAAGGTTTTCTTTACCGAATGTAGCACAAGTAGATAGCCAAATAATAATAGATGGGAGCCATATTGATCTTGTTAATAAAACGGTATTTTTGGGTCTTACATTAGACAATAAATTGCAGTGGGGACCTCAGGTTGATACTCTAGCTGCTAAGTTAAGTTCGGCTGCATTTGCTGTTAGGAAAATTAAACAATTGACGAATGTTGAGACAGCCAAATTAATTTATTTTGCATATTTTCATAGCCTCTTGTCCTATGGTATTTTATTTTGGGGAGCAGCAGCGGATATAGAATCAATATTTATTATACAAAAAAGAGCAATTCGTGCAATTTACGGTATGGGTCCCCGTGAATCATTAAGAGATTTATTTAGGGAAATAAATATAATGGCATTGCCTTCATTATATATTTATGAAAATATAATGTTTATACGTAGAAACATAGGAATGTTTGAGTCAAAATTGGATATCCATAATATTAATACAAGACAAAGGGAGAAGTTAGTTGTTCCATATTTTAGACTAACTAAAGTAAACAAGTCATTTCTTGGTAATTGTGTTCGATTTTATAATAAGATACCGCTTTCAGTAACCAAAATGTCTGATCATAAATTTAAAAATTATATTAGGAAAGTTTTGAAAGAAAAAGCGTATTACAAGGTGGTTCATTATATTGAAGATAAAAATGTATGGAAATAGCTGCTCTCTGCACAGTGCACCTCTAATTTTCTTGTTTAAGTTGTAAGTAATTATTGTCATTTTCTATTTTGTAGTCTTGTTATTTCTTTTTTTTTTGTTTTTTGTTTTTGAATATTAGCTTTATTAAGTATTTTGTAATTGTTAAATATAAAAATATGTAAAATTGATGTTATAAAATAGCCAAAAAGTCAGAATAGATAAAAAAGAATTTAATAAAATAAAAAAGAATGTAACCTTGCTGAGTTTCTTGCCGGTTCTTCTCAGTTGAAGGCTGACTTCCGAACCGGTAGTAGCTTCAGTAACTTTAAATTTGACCTTCATAAGTGCCTTCTGAGGGCCTAAACTGAATAAATGGTTTTGAATTTTGAATTTTTTTGAATTTTGAACTCCCAAAGCTGTTGAAATCTAAAAGGCCTTTTGACAGCAAAAAATATCACAGAAAAAACATTTTTGTTGCTATGGTGATAAGGTTCATCTTTTGGATAACTTTCATAACGCTATATGGAAAAAATATCATTCTACTTTCGTGTGTGAATAAATGAATTTGCTTTCTATACACGTTTGTACAAATTTTTTTAATTTCCAAATGTTACCTACCAGTAATATTTTCTTGCTGTATTTTAAATTAAAACAATTATGTTTCCCCATTAATGGAATAGACAACCCTATTTGCTACCGAATAATATTGAATTATCAAAATAGTAAATTTAATTCACCTGTCAGAAAGCGTGTAGGGTTGGCACGAGTAGGTAAATAGTTTTGGGAATATACACGGGGATTCCGGAAATTACATTAAGACGAAGGATCGGTTATTTTGTTATAGGTACAATAATCTAAACCGAGTAACCGAACACTTGCTATTCTAACCGTAGCGACTTATTAACATCCCTTAATTTAACTTAGAGACACAATAATATGTTATAAAAAATCTGTTGACTTTAATCATTTTCAAATACCTCTATTGCTTTTCTACAACTCAGAAGGCGAGCTAAACTGATATACCTAGGTAATACATAACTGCTATAAATTGTATGTACCTGTAATTAAAAAAATGTGACTCAATTCACTTGGCCATTAAACATTACTGTAGTTAAATTAAGTATTTTAAAAACATTTCTGTTTTGCTTAACCGTTATTTAACCGTAGGTTATGATAGGTCGATATTATATAGTTCGATATGCGATATTTTTTTTATTTTCATCTCAACTTTGTAATTCATAAGTATATTATCTACAATAAAATTATATTTTTCGCGTACCGTTTCTATAAGTCTGGACTACATTTCTAAAATCAGAAATCATAATGAATTTACAAAATTAGTTAAAATATAAAAAAAGAACCTCCATTAGGGATCAAATAGCTCGAAACTTCTTACATCATAAAGAAATCCTTAAATAAACGTATCAGTTATAAGAACAACTATCAATTCCGAACTAAAGACACCGATATTCCCATCGTATCAAGATGTTTTCAAGATTTCCCGAACGCTCTGAAACATAGGGCCTAATAAATATTCCCGGGTGTCGGATCGCTTCCTTTCCCCGGCGAGACGGGTTCTGCGTAAGATGAGGAAAACCACCCAGATTTGTACCATAAACCCTCCTGTCACCGGAAAACAACGTTACGTGCGATACCATCGGAACCTGCGCAGAAATATGTGAAACAAAGGTTTGGAATATACCTCCATTTTACCTATGAAAATGTCTTCGTACACGTACTTCATGCTCTAGTTAAATTATCAAAGTGAGTCGAGTATTCTAATTGTGAGAACATCAAGTAACTATTTTATGCATGACGGAAGCTTATAAATACAAGCTTCTGCTATTGCAGCTTTTGCACAGATTTTGCAATAAACTAGTGCGCCTCAACATCAATGATTGCATCACTGCTTACCATCAGGTGGGATGGCAGTCAAGCACTAGTTCATATTATTAAAAAAAAAGTGACGCGATCCATGCACGTCATCCATTGACGTTTGCACAAATGACTATGATGAATACTAAGCGTTATTTGTGCTCCTGTAGATATACATAATATACATCTTACTGCAATTATAAATGTGAAAGCTCTGATAGATGGATGTGGATCAAATATGGCACAGATATAATATTCTGGGACATTCCTGGGACATTCTCTTACACACGGCCATCTGATCCCAAACTAAGCAGAGCTTGTACTATGGAAACCAGATAACTTATATACTACATATAAATATTTACACCCAGACACAGAACAAACAGACATATTCATGCACACAAATGTTTGTCCTGGGTGGGAATCGAACCCTGTACTTTCGGCTTGGCAGTCAGAGTCGCTAACCACAAGCCAACTGGCCTGTCAAATATTTTTTTTTATACCACATGGGCCGACAAACAAGCGGACGGTCCACCTGATGGTAAGTGGTCACCGCCGCCTAAGGACGTTTGAAACACTAGGGGCATCGACAATGCGTTGTCGACCCTGAGACGTGAAGTTGTTAAGTCTCATGTGCCTGTAATATATAAGATATAGTCTGGAACGCGGGTAAAACCGCAGAGAACAGCTAGTAACAATATATAGATCTTACTCTTATATAATATACTCTCTGAATATGATATTTGTGACCCAATCACGCATAAACAGCTCAACGGATTTAAACGAAACTTGGCACACAGATTGAATATGTACTGATTCAGCGCATAGAATACATATTATCTCGGCTAAAAATTTGTCTAAGTATATTTAAAAAAGCAAAACGTGACATATTCACTCACTAAATTTGCAGCACGCTATTATGGCCGTTTTGACGTTTAACAATGACAAAGAAAAATAAACTTTATTCCTTCAGCTATAAGGTGTATCTATTGATCCAACAGCCAATTGTATGATGATGGAAATCAACCTTATTCCAAAGCAATACAGTTTCTTTTCCTATGAGAATCTGAAACGTCAAAACGACCATCATAGCGTGCCGGTAGTATAACTAAACACTTTTCATAACTACAGAAGCTAAAGTTTTAAATGTAGTTTATAGGTCGAAGACGGATTTTGCGACACCACTTAATTTAAGGGGGTCTATAATTGCAAAATGAATATGTGAAGAAGACTAATGCGCGATATTGAAGTTATTTTTTTTTATTATGGCTTTTTAAATACGGATGGATATCTATGAGATATGTACGGTTCGATTATGGCGTATGATGTTAAGAGTATTTTTTATTTGACTACGATAGTGCAAAAATAAGTTTTCATACAATTTACAATACTGTGCAACAAAGCAGTTAAATGTTTCATCACGTTCGATCGTCAAGAACAATCGCAGGATATATTTTACGGAAGAATAAAATAAAGTTGTTACCTCTAACGGGAATGTGGGAAGAGCTGGGTATAAATAAAGCTAACAAATATCCTTTGACATTTCTTTGACACCTGGCCATCGGATTCTAAACTAACCAGGGGCTCGATTCTGTACGGAAAATGACACTCCAAGGAATCTAATATAGCCCGGGATTAAAATATAGCCAAAGTCCATTCCGAATAATGTACCTTTCAAATTGTGAAAGAATTTTTCAAATAGGTACTGTGGTTCCGGAAATTACCCATTCCTAATCCCATGCTAATAATACAATCTCAAAAAATTGGCTCGCTTTCTATTATAGTATAGATATAATAAATATTGTATAGACTAAGGCTAAGGAACACCTATAAAGGCTAGAACTACTAAAATATCTATTAATTATTTCATAACCGTACATATGAAGTCCCGAAGTTTTGCACCGAGCCGCGCTGGGCTGGATAGACTTCACAATAAAACTGATTTTCACTGATAATGGTATTTATTTTCCATATGTATAATTCAGTGTGATATTATTTGCTAATAAGAAAGGATAATTTCCTTATGAATAAATATTTATGTTTCATAGAGCTATCCCCCGCGGTTTTACCCGCGTTCCCGAAGGATATCACATTTGCCCGGTATAAAAAGTAGCCTATATGTTATTCTAGGATATGCTCTATCTATGTGCCAATTTTCATCCATATCCGTTTAGTATTTTTTGCGTGAAATAGTAACATACATACATATATATAAATCTTTCCTCTTTATAATATTAGTATAGATAATAAATTTCCGATGACATTTTAATGAGAATTGCTTTTTTATTCAACTTTTTAATTGAAAATAAATTGTATGAAACAAGTGTTCAGCCTAGTAAAGAACATTTTTGTTACAAAAATAACTATAAATTAAATTAAAACGATTTATCAAGGATAGCAAATGATCTAACTTTTCTTACCTTTCTGTTTTTATTTTATATATTTTTATGTCATCTTAAATATTAATTAGGCTTCTGTAGATAGTTTTATATGAAATTAAGTATACGAGTAATAAAAAAATAAAAAAAATTATACTAGTAAAAAAAAGGATAGCAAATAAATGTAATATAATTAGTTTTGTAGGTATACTATTAAATTCATGATATCTTTTGAATAGAATATCCGATTTGAATAATTCAAAAAGTAATCTACAGGTACTGAAACAGCCTTGAATACGAAGTGGAGTGTGATTTATTTGGATAGGGACTAATACTAAGGCACGAATAACGTGGTCTAGTTTCTACCGGCGTTTCTATTACCTTTTTAAACATAAAAAGTGGTTATAAGATTATACTAGTAACCAATTTCGCTGGATCTCCTTAAAAAAGTACTCTACGCCTATTAAAGTAGTTATTCTTATGCCATAACTCTAAAAGTTGGACATCGCGAAAGTTTTTGTAGATATGTATGTTCTCTAAGACTAATATTTTTTTTTATCATTAATAGTTTTCGCAGCACACGCGACGTAAGGAATTTTATAGGTTATATTTTACACCTTTGGTTTGGTTTGGAGTTTCGTATGGATAGTAGTATCCTTATAGTTTTAGAGAATATTATTAGCTTAAGTATTATTATTAATACCAACTTTTATAGTAAGCGCATAAGAATATCTACTGGTACTCAAATTCAAATTCAAATTCAATTTTTAAAATCGTCCCCACGCACGAAAATACAAATCTTTTTTCTTAATAACTTTAGTAAGGACAAAACCTTTCCGTTTACTTGGAGATTCTTTTAATTAAGTACCTACTTGTTCATTGTTTAAAAATACAAAATTATATTTTTTTATTTTATAACTGAGATATTACGTATTTAAAAGCACAATTAAAAATAATTATTTTGTTATTTTATTTTATTTTATCAAAACAATAAAATATCTTAAACTTTTTTGTTGTGTGTACACAGACAAAACAACATGCATATCTGTATTGGGTATCCTTCATAATGTTTAAATACTCCTATGTACCTATATCTTTGCAAGTTTCTTATTTACTTTGGCTAATACCTATATAGCAGCCTCAAAGGCACACAGACAGGGATTTCGAAGCAAAATTAGTATGAAGTAAATTAGAATTATCAATTAGGATAACTGGTCCTACGTACACAAGCTGTCCTACGCGATTTCACCCGCGTTCTTGAGGGATGTAACATTTTCTCGGCACAAAATGTATCCCTTATGTTATTCCAGAACATTTTCTATATATGTGCCAAGTTCCATCCAAATCTGTTTGGTAGCTTTCACGTGACAGAGTAAAAAGCATCCAAATATACAAACATTCGCATTTATAATATTAGTAGGATACAGCGGAATCTATAAAAGGTAAGAGAAATCATTTTGCCATATGTTTAAACCGCCAACTATCTGGTAATTGCATTCACTGAATAAATCTATAATTTTACTGTTTGAGACTCTCACTGCATATATGTTTTACCTTGACATAAATGTTTACGTTGCGTTTCGCATAAGCAGTTTCCTTTGATGAAAAACAATTAAGTACACAAGCTCTTTACTGACGTACTACACATTAATAGAACGCGATTCAAAATTATTGCACATATGTTGTTTGTCTCTCCTTCCATCGTAATATAGTCAAAGACCAAATACAAGCCTATATCTAATATGAAATAGGCTACAAATTAACAGAATTATGGCTGAATCAGTAGTGGCGTTAAATGCCATCATGAGTGAGAATGGTAAGTTTGAATCCTACAATGAATTTGAAACTTTAGTGAAGGAATACATCGTCAGAAAACCACAATACTTCTTAGTACTCGCCTATTCGGCTATCACTCTGAAAACAATTATGAGATTGTAATAAAAGGCAAGTGAGCTAACTTAAAAATAAAAGTAAGTCCTCAAAACGCAGACCAATCCGGAGAGCGCGGGCCCCTAATCATCTTTTATTGGTAATTGATTTTTCCTAAACTCATATTCAGTTTTCCGCCAAATATTACTCTTTTCCATTCATTCTGTCATTCTTTTATTACTACGATTTAGTTCAATCTCAATGAGAGTTTAGTAGAGCCACCATAAGCTAATATTCAATCAATAAAGTAATTTAAAAATAATGTTATTTAATGTTGTACAAAACACTGAGAAAAACAATGAGAGCACAACATGAAAAGCGCTCTCTTGTGTTTTTATCATTCCGTTTTCAATCAATCTCACTGAATTCACATTATACAATATGTAACAAAAACCCTGTTATTCCTTCTACCTACGTTTTAAGAATCGGTATACATACGTAATAAAGGAAGTCATTTATAATAAACTGTAAACACAAATAATTAAAATAAATATTTAATTATTAATATTTGTAATGTTATTCTGATATCTTACCTCTGCATGAAGCGATGACCCGAAATCACAAATAATAGGAAGAAGTTCTACCCGACCCGACAAAGAGAGTGGCCTCTCTTTGTCGGTGCCGCCGCGCCGCGCCGCGCCGGTTATCTACCTATTTTTTCTACACAAGTTCACGACTTTGTCAGCTGTTGTTTATCACTTTAACGAATGAATCTTTGAAAATGTTGGTTTACACGATATTTTTATGCACAATTGATAATTGTTATCAGTACATTTAACACTTTTACATAAACAAAATAAAGTCCCCGCGTCTGTCACACAAAACCTTAAGTACCTACTTGCATTTTAATGTATTAATTTATTATAACGTCTACTAGACGGCCACGGAGATGCTGTTCAATATGACCACCTTGTACCTCGACACATTTGTTGCAACGCCTAATAATATTTTCACGTACCTACGCTTTGTAAAATGGAGCTATCGAACTTGATGTGGTCAAATGCTGCTACTATGCGTGAACGCATTTCGACCTCCGTATCACACGGTTTTTTGAACACCTGTTGCTTAACAGTACCCCAGAGGCAAACAATCGAAGGGCGTCAGATCAGGTGATCTTACGTAAAAAAAACACAAGTCACTCACTAGGTCAACAATAACAACCGTTCGAAAGTAAGTTGCGCGGGAGACTAAGGAATTCGCTTATGATTCGCAGGGCGGCGGGTGGTGGGGTAAAGGGGTAGGAAGGCACGTGGCAGGGATACGAGGCACGCGCCTACGTTTTAGCGGCATCTTCTGTCGCATCAAAGAAAGCCGCCGAGCTCGTAGGCTATTTAGCGAAATAAAGATGTATTTGTAAAATCAGATAATCTAAACATTTTTTTGAATGTGTCGATTTTAATAGTTATTTGATTTTGACCTTTGTACTAGCCAATGTTTATAATTGTTAAATTCTAATATCATTAATGGTGTGCTTGTAGGTAATGTATAACGTTCCTAAAAGGAATAACAGGGTTTTTGTTACATACTGTACAATAAATCATCAGATTATCCATTGATTCGGTAATGAATCTGTCCCAGTGGGAACTAAAACGAGAGATTAACAATTATGATACAGCTGCTGCCGAAATGTGGAAAAATAAAAACAACTAACTGACTGTCTATATTCTTACTAATATGATAAAGAGAAAAGATTGGTATGTTTGTATTTTTGTTTTTAATAATTACAAATTGGACGGATTTTAATAATTCTTTTACACCGGGATAAATTGAATACATCAAAAACGCAGGTGAAACCGAGGAACGGTTGCTAGTTTTTTTTTAGATATTTTCATAATTTGCGAACAATTGTGACAATTGCTGACTGTCGCAATGCTACGAATCATGGCTCTATCCATTGATTCGAAAAAATCTACAGTTTTTTTTTATTTAATTTACATTACCATGTGAATAAAACCTTCATCCCTTTGAAATAAGGTATTAACTAAGTCGGTTCTTAATTACGCAACTTCTAAACTTATGAACGTAACTTAATTAATCCATAATTGGCATCTATTCTAACTATTTCATTTTCTCCAATAAGACTATTTATTACCAACTCATCTATTAATCCACTCAAACTAATTAAACAGTAAAAAACAAGAGTACCGAAATAAATTTAACTAAAATCTGAATGTTATTCTAAAATCCAAATTCACCTTGTTGAACCGATTTAAGAGGCAGGAATCATAATGTCTTCCCAAGTTGGAACAATATAAGAAACGAGCCCAACTTAATTGGGTCACGAACGAGACGGTGTCGAACATGGACTCCATTAATTGAACCACTTCTTCTTACATAGTCACAAGTTGGACCGAAACGCTTTAAATATAATTACTTGTCATTTTATTCGGGTCCAATGATACCGATTCCGTTTTTATGCTAATTTTAAAGAGAAATGTTATAGCAGTTGCCATTTAGCTTCGTACTCTAGTTCGTATACCACTAGGTATATTTTGTTTTAGTAAATTTACAACTAATAAACAATAACCGTGATGAACACGACAGCAATATATCTCTAAGAATACTTGCCTATAAAACGAATCAAAATTCATCTGACAAAATTATAATTGTCATCAGATAAAGAATAAGTTAGGTTTAAATGAAAATTATACGGTATTACAGACAACTCAAAGCACCGTTTGATTTATTCCAACGGCACCCTAATGAGCGGAGCGAAAGCGGTGAGTATGACTTAATTTTATTCCAAAAGACATTAAAACTTGCTGTCAGGAGTGAAAAATAATCTCAGCAGTGAAATTATTGTCTACAAGATGAATGGAGGCAGATAATACCGGCCGCGGATTACGCGAAGCACTAGGGATGTCCCATCACTACTGATAAAACAACTAACCAAGTGTATTTCTATTATTATGTTCGGACAAATTCGTTCCAGTATTATCTAAAAGGAGAATCCCTAGACGAGAACACGGGACTGCACTCTTTCCCTTTATTTTGCAGCATGACCTAATTTTGAAGTCTGAAAGTTCTTTTTTGGTAAGTCAACGCGCGTATTTGCAGCTAACTTACCTCTCCCGATGTGAGTGCTCCATAATAACTTCCACCACAGAATTACACCGTCAGTAGCCGAGGTCTCGGTCTAAATAAGTTGTTGGCTTAGGACTTTTTATTTAACTTCTTATTAAAACAGCCCATGGAAGGGCCAATGTTTTGAGTTGGAGTTTAACTTAATAAAAACCTTTATCTAGAATGCAAAGAGAAAATCCCACCCGAACAATGTAAAATAGACCTTGATGGAATCGATTACGTAACGTAAAGGCGTAATATAATAAAAAATATATTTTAGGTACTTTTAGGTGTGGTTTGGAATGCTTATTAGCTGCTTATGCTTATTAGCTTAGTTTGTTTAAGTTTGGTAAACATGTTGCCATGCTTTGAGACATTGAATTCATATTCATGTTTTAATTTACCATCTTATTAATGATAGTAAGGAAAAAGAATGCTTCTTAATTCGATTTCACTGTGTGCAAATTGATGTAGAAAAATTTTAAAGCTTTATTTCTGAAGAGATGGTATAAATAAATTACGTCAAACAATGTTCCTGAAAAATAATATTTCTTGTGACATTCCTGAGAGCTTTTCGGAAACTCGTAATTAGTACAAGCGGATAAAGAGTAAAACAATTTCTCCCCATCAACTTCATACAAAAGACAAAAATATGTCACAAAAATTGTTTAAATTGCAGATGTTTTATAGCTAGACCAATTAGTGAACTCGGTGCCTAATTACGTGAAAAAATTGTCTCTCAACTAAACAATATCCAACAAACATAGTATTTAAAATATAATATTCCATTTATAAGCTAGTAACGAACTCTTTTAAACAAATACAATTATAGAATAACACGCTTTAAACGCAGCTATACGATAAGCAGACACCTAAAGCGAAGAATCGCTTAATTAGAAATGTTGTCGGAACCTACGCAAACTGGCTTGCTTGCTCACGTTAACCTCGAGAAACTTATCGCTGAAGCGTGCCCTTTATCCTTTCCATTTAGAAAATATTTATTTAGCATCCTTTCCTTAAGCCCCTGTGCTCAGGTGCGAGATCGCCCTAACTCAAATAAGGGGGCAGCCATTTAAATAAAGCACTTGTTTTCATTATAATTCTGTTTGTACCTACATTTATTATATTCACCGCAAAACTAATCATTATGTTTTACATCGTATATTAGGTACGTGTTCTGGATTTTGTTACAATTTTCTTTTATAACGTTACCTACCTTTCACCTTTATAAGCAAATTCGTTTAAATGATGATGACAGACCTCATATAAGCTTTGAATATTTTCAACGAACATGCGGAAAATATGTAAAGAAGATAGCACTGCTTAGATTAGAATAACATTAAATACATACCCTGGGATCTACCGTATGTACGTACGTATATACTTCGTTAAACACAGCTAAAGATTTAGGGACTAGGTTACTGGTTCTAAACTTCGGGTGTATCAGAACTTTGATCGTGGTAACCATCAGTGGTTGACCGAGCCTTGATACGGTACCTATATGATAATTATATTATGGTTATAGAACCGTTCAAGCGCTCAATAATCAACCGGCATATCGACCTGACATTGAAACTTTGAATATTTGTTATAAATGTTGAGTAGGTATCAGGGCAAAGGGTGGTAGAGAAAGTTGTAATATTATGTAAATAACAAACCAGAAACTAAGCAAGCTGATCATATTTACATTATATTGGCTATCAGGGGGTTAACGCCAACCTTACTAAAACTCTGCTAAGCGAAATTAAAATTCATGGAATAACATACCTACCTACAGACATACAGATAGTGCATGATTAAAAGGTTAAAACAAGTATATAATCCATTTTACATAGGATGACTTGTAACATTTGAAGGTTTTTATAACGCTTTTGTTAGCTTCATACGTATGTATGTTAGTATGTAACGGAATCTATGAACATGATTTTGACCCCCTTCAACGTCGGATTAACTCGAAATTTGGCATACTTATTAAGGACCGATGACAATTCAATATTTGAAATAGTTTGACCCTTGATTAGCGGTTTAACTAAAAAAAAAATGAAAAAGTTTAAAAAAACTTAAAACAGGTTTTTATAGAAAATCCAACTAAAAATAGAAAACAAATTTGAATTAAGTATGATAATTAAGTATAATACAAAAATGTATTTTATTGAAAAAAAAAAAGCACGGGGCATTTTAAGATAATTATCAAAATGATAATCCTTCTACTCATATCTGTCAATAAAATATTTATAACTATTGACACCATATACTCTTTCTACCACGCTTTCTTTTACAATAAAATACATTTTTTTCTTATTTACAATATTCTTAATTCAAATTTATTTTCTATAAAGGCGTGTTTTTTAGTTTTTTTTAACTATTTATCCATATCTTGTAAGAAAGCACTGGATTACTCTGAGATACTACACTAAATGCTTCAGGAGGCCTTGCTCTGTTACGGTATCCCCTTATTACGTCGAAATAAACATAAACCATTGAGAAATCTTATAAAACACCATGTCACCCAACTCATGCTATGTGAAAAATACTATAGTAAAAAAATCAAAATCCCAATTTGTAAATAAAACCTTACCAGTGATAGATACTTAACATTTACAAGGGAATCGATAAGAATTCTGGTGCCAGATACACGAGCAAACTTTAACTATGAACGAAGTCACGCGTGACGGGAACTGCTGAAATTTTAATGTTATTTCATGCCGTATAACAATAATATAGAAAGAGGTTTCCGGGCATCGTGGGCGGAATCGAACCTGCGTACATTCACCATGTGAAATTTGTCCCGGGAGCATTCGGGAGGATTTCCTAACGGTTAAGGTTATTGTTAAATAATTCAGATCAGTTTTCGTGTCCTTGCACATTTTGTAAAACGAATATGGCGTTCACATTCAAAACATTTGGCTGGTAAGGCTTCTACCACGTTTGTAAGAACTTTAATAATACAGCACATGTAATCTCAATTGATAAATGTACAGTACCATTCCATGATGCAAAGGGTACAATAGTCAATTTTTTATATGCCTATGATGCAAGAAATGAATTCTAGTTTCGCATAAAAACGGTATGTAGCGAAATTTTTCATCGAACTATTTCATGGTAGAAATTTCCCCATCTCAGGTCAAAGGCTATATTCCCTTTCAGCTTTAGTGGCTTGATATTCCAACAAAGCTAAAAGAAGCAATACAAACTGCCATTGTTCTATATTGTTTTGCCTCTATTCCACATTGGAGGAACTTGGTAGCTGAATTTATTGAACATTTTAAGCTTTTATTTACAATAGGTATATTATAAGTTATGGAGCCGTACTCTGAACAAATACATAATCGGTTGGATATGAGACACATATTTTAAGCAAACTATATCAGCCAAAGGTTTGAAGAGAGCATGTCTATTGCTTTAAAACAAGGTTGACCTCTAATTTTATTATGCAAGTAAGGTGACACGTAGAAGTCGATGCAAATATAGTTTCAGCTCCAAGAATATGTGAAATAATTTAGTAATACCAATAGTTAGTGTTTCTTTAGCTACAAAGACTAGGAAAAAGCAAATAATGTATGGAATGTTAAATGTCTGAAAATGTAAAATTCTTAAATCAAACACAAAGTAAACCGACACGACTAAAAAACTTGCACAAAATTTTCAAAAGAGTTCTACTTGAGATTTCCATCAGAATTTCAACACAAACAATAGAATCTTGAGTGAATTTCCGAACTCTGTCTTATGGCTTGTCCCTTTATTTTACCGATATAGGTTGATATACATAGGTGAAATAAAATAGATCTACCTCTTTTTTACAAGATCTTTGAGGTTTTTTGAGTAGTAGAGCTCATAGTGCAGAGTTCGTCCGGAGAAGTACCACCTTACCTATTTCCGCCGTGAAGCAGTAGTGCACTTGTATTACTGTGTTTCGGTTAGAAAGGTAAGGGGGCCAATGAAATTACAGGCACATGAGACTTAAGATCTTCACGTCTCAGGGTCAACAATGCATTGGCGATGCCCCTAGTGTCCATAAGTGGCGGTGATCACTTACAATCAGGTGGGCCGCCTGTTGTTTGTCATAAAAAAAAGATTTTGTGGGCTCGTTCTCTTGGACTCGTTTAAACTAATGTTCTAGACATAGGTGTCTAGAAAGGTAGGCCATTATGTCTGCTGTTCAGTCTTAATTACAAATACACTTCTTGTTTTAAGTAGGTAAGTACCTTCAATATAAGTCACCTACAAAGCTTCAGGCTTTCTTTCCACCATTATTGGAGCTAAGTATCAATAAGATTAAGGTTAGATTTATATTTGGCAACGACTGAAGCGCTGCTGATTACGAGCGTTGGATTCATAAAACTAAACGACTGAAATTCAAAGCCATTTAGTTTAGGCTCGAGAAGGGCACTTATGATGGTCAACGCTACTGAAGACACAACCGGTTTGGAAGGCACCCTTCAACCGAGAAGGACTGCCAAAAAAACTCGAAAGTAAGGTATTTTTTTTATGAAATGTAATATTTCATATTTTTCTAATGTTTAAAAATTGTTATGAGGTTATTTCAGGATATTATGCTTTTTTTGTTCATGTATATGTACGATATATCAATAACTTCAGAAACACGACTCTCAAGAAACATAAGAGAAGAGAGAAAATCTCATCTTTCACCATTCCAAGTAGCAATAAACGTTACCTTCCAATCAAAAACTGAGCTTTCAATTCTAGAAAATGCAATATCGAGTGACACGAAAAGGCCCGCAAAAACCAATATTGTTCCACTTTGGTCCGCTGTACTTAGTACAAAGCTTAGAACCACTCGAAGATCAAAATGGGGAGTCGGTTTTTGTTCGCTTTAATTAAGTCACGAACGTCACACAGCGGTTGGCCCGTTTCCTTAGCACAGGTAATCACGATCGGGAAGGCATTAATTCAAAACTCTAGTATGCCACTTGAGCCGGATTGCTAACGACCTCACTTGAGCACGTTGCAAAACGAACACTTTCAAAATAAGGACGTAGGTATTCTGCGCTACTCTTTAGAATTCAAGCGTTTTGACAAAATATTGTTGATTATTCTCAATGACAGTGTTATGTTCTAGAACGTAAATTCTATAATATACTTTAATTGATACGATACCTTCATTGTTTCATTTTAACAACGAATGGCGTCTTAGTGTTCAATAAACAAACGATGTTTTTAGAAATAATATTAATACACAGGATAAGCTATTAATGTGCCGTACATTCTACGTATAAATCCAATTTCTTAAATCATTGCTACAAAATTAATAAACATCACAGTAGACACATTTTACTGTTTATTTCGGAAGCTATTTATTTTCCTAATAGGTCGATTTCAGTCGAGTTTCAATTCTAATTAGAGAAAAACAGGCAATCTGTATAGATTTTAATTTAAATTGAGTTGTCATGAATAATTTAAAGGGCAGGCTTTTCAATTTGGTGGATTCCGATGACGAATGTATTTATAAAACAAATTCATTTACTTAATAGTAAAATGTTGAAACTTCGGCAAATAATGTCATGGAGCCTAATATTGTACATCGGAAAATGTTTTATCACTACTATTTATTAAAGAAACAATCTATAGAGTAAACAGAATACGGAACCAATATGGAAGCTAATAAAACCTATCGCCGTGTAGAGCAGATTTTTCTTTTTATTTTACATAGGCACATACGTACGTAGGATTATTTAATATTCTGGTAATTTTCTAGATTATGTCAACATGATTTCGACCATACGAACCATGCCCATAAAATACACTTTCAATTGTTGAAACATGTGATAGGTATCGCTATAGTATCGTGTCCACACGATTGAAGTTTCAAAGACAAGTAATTAATTAATCGGCCATCTAACGAACGGGCTCTCCTACCGGTGTACTCACTGTTCGCTCAGCGCATATGCACACAAGGATGTCCAAACTACACACAAATAAGAAAACCTTTCCTGTACTAGGCATTTTGAAAACATCTTTTTGCAAAATGTCAGATAGATACATTGGAGACAGTGATTGTACATCTTACTGGTTTTTTCCATTTCATTGTTAACAAATAGGTAAACAAAATAATAGAGTAGCTCTGTCGGAGAGCAAATATAGTTAAATATCGTTTACTACCCTTGAATTATGTAAAAACCGATATATCTGGCCCATTTTTACACAAATTGGGACACAAAAAACATATCAGTGTATTTCATAAAAGAAATCAAAAGGACGAAGCAGTGCTATATTCCAACGACCCGAATGATAACTTTAAATAACAAAGAGTTTCAAAATGTTCTCTAAAACAAATCCAACCTTCATAGGTAGGATATAGAAGTGACTACTAATTATGGAATTAATAATAAAAATACGCGGTTTCATAGTCATTATGATCTAGTCGCTTACCACTTATACTTATATGGAGGAGCGAGACTCCTCCATTTCAAAGGGACGAACTTCAGCCAGGCTAGGTGACGCCGCGGTCCAACTGTTGATGTTCAAAGCTTGTAGGTATTTATCTAGTCTAAATCTAATAAAACTTCTGTACTGCGATGTAGGATTATGGATCCGTATTCATAAATGTCACCACGCTTAGACGAAAAAAAAACTGAAAAGGATTTAATGTTTTTACAAACCCTTATTACATGACATGCTGCTGTTTTAAATATTTTTAGATTTTTAGGAGTGGCGGTTGAACCGGGTACACAGGCAAGCAACATAAATAAATAAAAATATACAGTTTTTAATTGGTAACGATAGATTCGTACATACAAAATAATTAAAGAATGTAGAAGAATAGAATAGAAGAAGAACAGATGGTACAAGAAAATTCATTTAAAAAAAAATTGAATAAATAAATCAGGTAGTCAGAGTCGCTAACCACCAAGCCAACTGGCCTGAAATTCTACGTTTTCATTATTACAAATGATAATTGTCAGATAAAATGCTATAACAGATAAACGGACATACAATAAGGTTTTCTTTACCAAATGTAGCACAAGTAGATAGCCAAATAATAATAGATGGGAGCCATATTGATCTTGTAAATAAGACGGTATTTTTGGGTCTTACATTAGACAATAAATTGCAATGGGGACCTCAGGTTGATACTCTAGCTGCTAAATTAAGTTCGGCTGCTTTTGCTGTTAGGAAAATTAAACAATTGACGAATGTTGAGACGGCCAAATTAGTTTATTTTGCATATTTTCATAGCCTCTTGTCCTATGGTATTTTGTTTTGGGGAGCAGCAGCGGATATAGAATCAATATTTATTATACAAAAAAGAGCAATTCGTGCAATTTACAGTATGGGTCCCCGTGAATCATTAAGAGATTTATTTAGGGAAATAAATATAATGACATTACCTTCACTATATATTTATGAAAATATAATGTTTATACGTAGAAACATAGGAATGTTTGAGTCAAAATTAGATATTCATAGTATAAATACAAGACAAAGGGAGAAGTTAGTTGTTCCATACTTTAGACTAACTAAAGTTAACAAGTCATTTCTTGGTAATTGTGTTCGATTTTATAATAAGATACCGCTTTCAATAACCAAAATGTCTGATCATAAATTTAAAAATTATATTAGGAAAGTTTTGAAAGAAAAAGCGTATTACAAGGTAGTTCATTATATTGAAGATAAAAATGTATGGAAATAGCTGCTCTCTGCACAGTGCACCTCTAAATCTCTTGTTTAAGTTGTAAGTACCTAATTATTGTTATTTTCTATTTTGTAGTCTTGTCATATGTCTTTTTTTTTTTTTTTTTTTTTTATTAATGTTACCCATAATAAGTATTTTGTAATTGTTAAATATAAAATTATGTAAAATTGAAATTATAAAATAGCCAAAAAGTCAGAATAGATAAAAAATTATATAACAAATAAAAAAGAATGTAACCTTGCTGAGTTTCTTGCCGGTTCTTCTCAGTTGAAGGCTGACTTCCGAACCGGTTGTAGCTTCAGTAACTTTAAATTTGACCTTCATAAGTGCCCTCCGAAGGCCTAAACTGAATAAATGGTTTTGAATGTTGAATTTTGAATTTTTGAATTTTGAATGGACATACTTAAACAAAATTTAAGTTCGTGATCACGGAACTCTAAAAACTACAAAATAGCCTATGTCGTGTGAAGAGAGCTAATCTATTTTGGAGGCTTGTGTTCAGCCTGTGCCAGTTTGATGTGCTAATGAGCGAAATTAACGTTTATTCGACGTCAATATGCGTCAAACGTCACTTTGTCGGGTGCGCCTACCGACGTAGTTAGTGTGTACTACTGTAGACAATCAGGCCCTTTGATGTTGATTGTTGGTTGTTAGCTAAACGTTAGTATTAAAAAATAGACAAGCCAAACCTTTTTAGTATTTATTTAAAATTGGAATTAAAACGTAGCAACCAGTCTTTGATATCTATTTAGATTACTCAAACGACTATAGTTAGTATGAATTTCATAACAAAACAATTGCTAAGTATCTATTATATTGAAGGTACTTGAACCTACGAGGTTATAGTAGGTATTTAAGAATACATTTACAACATCAGATAGAGCTAACTACATACTCGTTAGCCAACCTAAGCAGGGTAATGCGATAGTATTGTGTAGTGTGAAAAGATTCATAAACAGACCGTAAAAATGTTTCAGTGCCCCGTAAAATTTTTCGAGATAGATGCAAAGCATTACACAATAAATCTTTGTACGCGTCATAGAGATGCATGCTAGTGTCGGCCTGCGCTGTGAAGTCGCACCCAGCCGGGCGGAAAATTGCAAACTACCCAACATATACGCCTATCTGTATTTAGTAGCCTCATTCACTACAATGCAAAGGGAATTAACTGGAAATTATGACGAGATTTGCATCGCTGAAACGCTGCCTTGTGAAAGGATGTGCCAGTTCTACAAAAGGCTTTGTGTAATTGTTTCAAATCTTAATACAGAATTTATTCTACTGTAGTTTCGAATGAATAAATAAAATTGGTGTCTACTGGATCATTTATTGTGGGTTATGTGGTGTATATAATATAACTCCGTGTGCCGAAAATCCATGTCTAGTAATCATAATTTTAGAGATAGTTTTGATTGAAATGGTTTATACATTTTAGGGTAGTGAGGTAACCTATACATATGTTTTACTAGCTGTCCCCCGCGTTTATCGATATCATATAGCCTATAACCATCTACGAAAAATTCCGCATCGTATGGTAGCAGTCCCATCCTGATATGTTTAGTACTTTTGAGGTGATGCTGCCTCAAAGGAACCCTATTTTGCTTATATGAGTATAGATAGATTACAACTTGGGGCTCTTCAAGAAAATAGTGAATAGACTACTAACGTCTTCACTCATCTTCACTTACCATCAGGTGAGATTGAGGTCAATCGCAATACCGTCATAAATAAAAAAAAAATGTTTAATTAAAAAAAAGATGTCGATTTTAAAATTGAATTTGAAATGAGAACCTTCACTCTGATCTTGACGAACCTTTTTATTAGTAACTAGCTGCCCCCCGCGTTTTTACCCGCGTTCCATTCCACATGTATTATACATAAAAACCTTCCTCTTCAATCACTCTATCTATTAAAAAAACCGCATCAAAATCCGTTGCGTGGTTTTAAAGATTTAAGCCTACATGAAAGAAGCGTACATGGGGATATAGCGACAGAGAAAGCGACTTTGTTTTATACTATGTAGTGATTGTTAGGCTTAGCAGTTCTCTTACAGTAATTACTCTGTAGACAAGCTATTACGGGACATGACATTTTTTATACAGTCCCACCATTTATCAAGCTAAAAACAAATTTTAAGAGTCAAGTGAATAAGTTCTAAACAGTCAATCGTTCTTTACACAAAGAATTATTTCAATTTGTTACATTATTAACTAAATGTGCATGCAGACGTTGGAAGCTGTAGCGAACCTATTTATTCTGCTCTGCCTACATATTAAATTACTTTTACGAGTAACTTCAGTACGATGCATCTCTGCTCACTGCAGTACATTACAAAATTATGATTTACACTCCCGTGCTCCTGAAACTTTTATGCACTGAAGGGGCAATACGAATACGAAGTAATTTTATTCCTGTAGACACAAATTATGGATATGAGTGTACTTGAAAGTCAAAGTCAATTTAATAACCTCCATAGAACTATAGGTATAGTTTTTATGTTTACTTTTTAATTAAATCTTTACTATTATTCTATTATCTATTATATATAAAGCTGAAGAGTTTGTTTGTTTGTTTGGTTGAAGGCGCTAATCTCAGCAACTACAGGTTCGAATGAAAAAAATTGTGTTGAATAGTCCATTTATCGAGGAAGGCATCAATGAAAAATATAGCAAAATCGGGAAAAAAATATTCCTCTTGAGAGCTTTGCGCTCGTTTGACAATTCGCGCTTTACAGACCTCCGGAACGCGGGTGAAATCACGAGGGACAGCTAGTTAAAAATAAATGCTATTTGTTTATTGAATATTTTTAAAGGTTTTAAGACAAAAAGCTTATCAAAACAAAGAATCTACTGAAGAATCGTACTACGACGTAGCAGTTCGTAGCATCATTACGTAGCTGCTACAGTAAACTCACGTAACAAGTATGAAGGCAGGAAGAGTTTATCAAACAACAATTGTGGTATCTATGTAAAAAATTCAGGTGAATAAATGGTAGATTCTTAAAAAAGTATATTCTATCTATTTAATAGCAAAATAGGGTTCTTTTGACGCACCGCCACCTCAAAACCACTGAACATATCGGGGTGGGACTGCTACCATACGACGCGGAATTTTTCGTAGATCGTTATAGGCTAGACATGATATCGATAAACGCGGGTGAAACCGCGGGGGACAGCTAGTATAATAATAATATCAAAATAGTTTAATCAAGATAATTACTAAAAAAACTTTTATTATAACGTCACGCAAATAAACTCAAATAAAAATCAAATAGTCAAATAATTCTGGCACAATTGGAAACGTCCGCGGCAGACATCAGCTAATCATCCGAATGGAGGAGGTACACGACGTTTAAGCTAAATTTATAGCGTCGAAATGAATCGTACTCCAAAGCTAAGAACCGAGAGTTGTGGATATACTTCATTAAGTAATTGAAAGCCAAGTAGAAGTGACAGCTGTTTTAGCGATCATTGGCACGCAGCTTCAAACTTAGTTTTGTCTAACTTAATATCACTAAAGATCCGAGACTTTATCACAACAAATAATCCTTTTGCAGTCACGATTAAACACTTACTTGGATAGTGTTTACGAACTTGAAGTTAAATCAGGCTAATACTTTAGTTCAAACTTGTTGTGCCCCGCAGTTTTATCTGCGTTTCCGAGGATTTTAGTTTCTGTCCTGAGATAGAGCGTTGATAACGCATAATATTTGAGAAACCACAGAACAAAGCTTATAAGCTCTTTGTTACGCGGAGAAAACCAATTTTCGATGTTTTTTTTTATTTTTTATAACGTGTTCTGCTATTCGGGACGGAGATAAATCCAACAAATCGAAAATCATATAAATCTGTGCAGCCGTTCTTGAGTTATAAGTGGTGTAACTAACATGACTTTGTTTTATATATATAGGTATAAGTACTGACAAATATTATAAATGTGAAAGATAGTCTGTGTGGCACACAGATAGCATAATGTTCTGGATGAATGAGCTGACTTCGGAACCGGTTGTAACTTCAGTAACTTCTGAAATGAAATGAAATGAAATATTTGAAATGAAATGAAATGAAATGAAATGAAATGAAATATTTTATTCAAATAGGCCTTCACAGGCACTTATGAATGGTCAGACTCTACCACCGGTTCGGAAGGTTGCTTTTACTGAGAAGAGCCGGCAATAAACTCAGCAATTACTCTTTTCAAAATAAGATTTTGTACATAAAGATGTGTCTTGCTGGAGCGAGCGCTACACCCAAGCATTGTCGTCATTAAAATAATCATTTGTGTTGTAGAAAGCCTTTTGTACTAAAACAGTCTTAATTCTTTCCTTAAATTTTTGTAATTTGGGATTTTATTATAGATGCGTGCACTAAGTCCTAAAAATGAGCCTTGCACTTTTTGCAGTCTATATGCAGAAGTGACAAGTTTATCCTTATTTCTAGTATTGATGGAGTGTATATCACTCTTTTTGACATAAAGACTAATATTTTGATGTACAAATATTATGTTTGCATAAATATACTGCGATGCAACTGTGAGGATATCAATTTGTTTAAACTTTTCTCTGAGGGAAGCTCGAGAACTCAAATTATAAATGGCTCGAACAGCTCTTTTTTGCAATATAAAAATGGTTTCTATATCAGCAGCTTTACCCCAAAGCAAAATGCCGTAGGTCATAACACTATGAAAGTAGCTAAAATAAACTAATCTAGCCGTATCGACATCTGTAATCTGCCTGATTTTTCTAACTGCGTAAGCTGCTGAACTAAGTTTTCCCGCAAGACATGATATTTGTGTCCCCCATTGAAGTTTTGAGTCTAAAGTAATTCCTAAGAAAACTGTTGACTCAACAAGGCTAAGAGCTTCGTTGTCTAACATAATACTACAGCCTAGTTTTTTAACATTGGGTAATGCAAATTTAATACATTTAGTTTTTCTTGCATTTAAAACAAGATTATTAACAGTAAACCAATTTAATACCTGGGCTAATGCACCGTTTACATCGTCATAATTGTATTTCAATCTATCAACACCAAAAATCAGTGAGGTATCGTCAGCAAACAGTACAATTCCACAGGTATTTCTTACGTAAAATGGTAGGTCATTGATGTATACTAAAAATAGAAAAGGCCCTAGAATAGAGCCTTGGGGTACACCCATATGCACAGGAGAACCAGATGATTTAACTCCATTCACATTAACACTTTGAGTTCTCTCACTAAGGTACGATTTCATCAAATTAAGTGCTGCACCCTTAACTCCATAATAGTCTAATTTACGCGTAAGTGTCTGATGGTCAACACAATCAAAAGCTTTAGATAAATCACAGAACACTCCAATAACATTCTGCGACTTTTCCCATGCGTTGAAAATTTGTTTTAAGAGTGCTACCCCGGCATCAATAGTGGAGCGACCTTTAGTAAAACCGTACTGCTCACTGTGTAAAAGTTTATTTAAATTAAAGTGAGCAAGTAGTTGCGTTAAAATAATCTTTTCGAATACTTTGCTTAGGGCTGGCAAGATAGAAACGGGCCTATAATTGGTTGGATCACTAGGATCTCCGGCCTTGAACAAAGGTATAACTTTGCTATGTTTCATTAAATCCGGAAATTTACCAAAATCTACGCATCGGTTAAAAATTAGAGCTAAATGGGGAGCAATATTATCAATTATACCCTGCAAAACTGTTACTGATATACCCCATAAGTCGCCAGTCCGTTTAACTTTTAAACTTTTGAAAGTTTTGATGACATCGAAAGGTGTGATATGCCTAAACCTAAACAATTCATTGCACTCTGATACGTTAGTTTTTAACAACGACTCAGCATCTGCCGGTGAAGAATCCAAGGAGCTGGTTGTGGCTATAGGTATGTCACTAAAAAAATTATTAAAAGCAAGTGCAATTTGGTCATCTTCACAGATAATATTTCCGTTAATATTTAATTCAATGCGCTTATTATTGTTTTGAGTTTTGAGTTTTCCTAAGTACTCTTCGAGGGTTTAGGCCCTTAGGCCTAGGACTTTATAAATAGCTTTGAATTCTGAATACACAGGTCACTTTTTAACGGAAATATATAATAAAACTCGGGAATGAATGGCGGGAGCTAGAACTTTATAAACCTACTAATGTTATAAATGAGAAAGTTTGGATGTGAATGTGATTGTGACTCAATCATGGATTAAAGCGTAAACGGTTTTTTATGCATATAGTCCTACTAATATACCTGGGCATATAGTCTAGATCAGGGTTTCTCAGTGGTATTCGTATTCATGCCCTTAGGGACACGTCAGCTGGTTCACGGTATGATTGTCTTTATGTAGACGGGATTAAAGAGATGCCAATCCACCACAATAATTGTTAAAAAAAAACATTTCTCTGCGCTGTAGCGCACTATTATAATACTCGATCATTTCTAGCTACTTTTTTATTTCTACAACAGTATACGCGATCTTACAGCATGTTTAAGGGGTTGGTGGGGCCATAATTTTGAGATCCTCTGGTCTACATTAAGACAACGGATAAGTAGGTACTTTAAGTCGTTAAACTGCGGGATGGAAGCTAACATTATATAGTAATAGTAGCCAGTCCTGTGTGACGTCCACTGCTGGACAAATCATTTTTTTTTTATGAAATTCTTAATTTTATATACTACTAAGGTAGCAAACAAGCTGACGGGCTGTCTGATGGTAAACGGTCACCGCAGCCTATGGACGCTTGCAACACCGTGGGTATCACTCGCGCGTTGTGTTAATTTTCATTGACAATTTTTTCTTACTTATACTTATAAATACCAGTGAATACCAGAACAGTTTAGTGTGCTCTACAATCCGACCCTATGTTATATTAGGTTGGGGAAAAAGTCTTTTCGCATTTTACATATAGTATGTATGAACTTGTAATAAAATCTCTTTGGCTATACTATTTGTATCTGGCTGGTTTTGGTATCATTGAAAGTTTAAATTTTAAAGAACATAATTCCAAATTCAAATTAAGAAAATGTGTGATTTGCATTTGTTTTTCGTACCGCCAAGATGAGTGAATCTAATGAAGAATTTCGATGCATTTTAAAATTTTACTACAAAAAAGGTAAAAATGCAACGCAAGCCGCGAAAAAAATTTGCGATGTTTATGGACCTAGTGCAGTGTCTATGAGAGTAGCACAAATTTGGTTTAAGCGTTTTCAATCCGGAAATTTTGATGTCACAGATGCACGTCGCTCTGGTCGCCCCATTACGGATAAAATGGATGCCATTTTTGAAAAAGTGGAGCAAGATCGGCATATCAGTAGTTACGACGTAGCTGAAGAACTGGGAATTGACCACAAAACAGTTTTGGCGCATTTGAAAAAAACTAGGTACACAAAAAAACCTAGATATTTGGGTACCTCACGAGCTCACTGAAACAAACCTAATGAACCGTGTACTCATTTGTAATTCTTTATTACGACGTCATGAAACCGAACCATTTTTGAAGGAGCTGATAACTAGTGATGAAAAGTGGATCACGTACGACAAGAACGTGCGAAAAAGGTCGTGGTCAAAGGCCGGTCAGGCTTCACAGACTGTGGCGAAACCCGGGTTAACTCGCAACAAGGTGATGCTGTGTGTGTGGTGGGATTGGAAGATCGGCATATCAGTAGTTACGACGTAGTTGAAGAACTGGGAATTGACCACAAAACAGTTTTGGCCCATTTGAAAAAAACTGGGTACACAAAAAAGGTCGATATTTGGGTACCTCACGAGCTCACTGAAACAAACCTAATGAACTGTGTACTCATTTGTGATTCTTTATTACGACGTTATGAAATCGAACCATTTTTGAAGAAGCTGATGATTAACTGGTGATGAAAAGTGGATCACGTACGACAAGAACGTGCGAAAAAGGTCGTGGTCAAAGGCCGGTCAGGCTTCACAGACTGTGGCGAAACCCGGGTTAACTCGCAACAAGGTGATGCTGTGTGTGTGGTGGGATTGGAAGGGCATTATTCATTATGAGCTGTTACCACCAGGCAGGACCATCGATTCTGAACTCTACTGCGAACAACTGATGAGATTAAAGCAAGAAATTGAGAGAAAGCGGCCGGAATTAATCAACAGAAGGGGTATGGTTTTTCATCATGATAACGCTAGACCTCACACATCTTTAGCCACTCAGCAAAAATTAAGACAGTTTGGCTGGGAGGTATTAATGCATCCGCCGTATAGTCCTGACCTTGCACCTTCAGATTTCCACCTGTTTCGGTCTCTTCAGAATTCTTTAGGCAGTTGTCCACTTGTCGCAGTATTTTGATCGTAAATCCCAAAATGTCTATAGCAATGGGATCATGTCCCTACCTACAAGATGGCAAAAAGTTATCGAACAATATGGTACCTACATACTTTAGTTAAATGTAAATAAACTATATAAAAATATTTTGAATTTTCTTAAAAAATGCGAAGGAACTTTTTCCCCAACCTATTATGTAAATCTGACGATGCATTATTTAGGAAACAAGGCAAACCCGTAAATACTCAATTACACACCCCAAGCTCAAACCAATCAAAAATAATGCACCAATTACGAAATCCAACAATTGTAGTTTTTTCAGAACATTTCCAGAATGCGTTGGCAAGTTATCCAGGCCACGTCTCGGATCGTTGATCGCCATTACTCCCGGCCAGGTTCCGTGAAGTCTGACGCACTGATTGCAACACTACAAATAAAAATAACAACAAGTTAGAACGATCAACTTAATTTTGGCAGAAACCAGAACCTTATAATTTCGTGATAAATTATTAGATTACGAAAAATAATCAATTAGAGCGTTACTTCATGGCGTGTGGAGTACTATAGGTCTTTGAAATTTTATAATTAAAGGTATCTAAGTGACTTTTCTGTTAATGTCATTTGTGCTAAGTTACATTATTGGGGAATATTTGATGATCAAACCTTAGTACAATGTTATATCTTACCTTTTTTATTTTATTATATTAAAACATCTTACAAAATAACATTAATCATTACACTCTAAAAAGCCACGGAGGTTTGTCTAGATTGCAATAAGCAACATTCTGCAAACTGGCTCGCAACAATAATAGTTAAGACTTCCCACAAAATATTTAATTAAATAACACTCTATAATCAGCCAGTATAAATTATAATACGTTACGGTTCATATAATAGGTTGGGGAAAAAGTTCCTTCGCATTTTTTAAGAAAATTCAAAATATTTTTAATATAGTTAATTTACATTTTACTAAAGTATGTAGGTACCATTTTATTCGATAACTTTTTGCCATCTTGTAGGTAGGGACATGATCCCATTGCTATAGAAATTTTGGGACTTCTGATCAAAATACTGCGACAAGTGGTTTTGACAGTCCTCTCGTGATGTTAACCTGACACTGCCTAAATAATTCTGAACAGACCGAAACAGGTGGAAATCTGAAGGTCAGGACTATACGGCGGATGCATTAATACCTCCCAGCCAAACTCTCTTAATTTTTGCTGAGTGGCTAAAGATGTGTGAGGTCTAGCGTTATCATTATGAAAAACCACACCCCTTCTGTTGAAAAATTCCGGCCGCTTTCTCTCAACTTCTTGCTTTAATCTCATCAGTTGTTCGCAGTAGAGTTCAGAATCGATGGTCCTGCCTGGTGGTAATCAGCTTCTTCAAAAATGGTTCGGTTTCATAACCTCGTAAGAAAGAATCACAAATGAGTAGGTACACGGTTCATTAGGTTTCTTTCAGTGAGCTCGTGAGGTACCCAAATATCTAGCTTTTTTGTGTACCCAGTTTTTTTCAAATGCGCCAAAACTGTTTTGTGGTCAATTCCCAGTTCTTCAGCTACGTCGTAACTACTGATATGCCGATCTTGCTCCACTTTTTCAAAAATGCCATCCATTTTATCCGTAATGGGGCGACCAGAGCGACGTGCATCTTTGACATCAAAATTTCCGGATTGAAAACGCTTACACCAAATTTGTGCTTCTCTCACAGACACTGCTAGGTCCATAAACATCGCAAATTTTTTTCGCGGCTTGCGTTGCATTTTTACCTTTTTTGTAGTAAAATTTTAAAATCGAATTTCTTCATTAGATTCTCTCATCTTGGCGGTACGAATAACAAATGCAAATCACACATTTTCCTAATTTGAATTTGGAATTATGTTCTTTAAAATTTAAACTTTCAATGATACCAAAACCAGCCAGATACAAATAGTATAGCCAAAGAGATATTATTACAAGTTCATACATACTATAATGTGAAAAGACTTTTTCCCCAACCTAATATAAAACGAAGTGTGTGTGTGTGAGTGCCGGTCATTTAGCTACAGGCTGTTTAGAAAATGTATATGTGTGTAACATATTCAAATTAGGAATAATGTATAAATTAATAATTACTTTAGCATAAGAGCTTCACATACTTACCTAACTAAAAAACGAGAAAGACCCATTATTAATTTATTTCAATAGAAAAGCGAGACAATGGCGCAGACTGAGGCACCGGTATTAGAAAACTTAAAATGTAGCTCGTGTGTTTAGCAATAAGGTTTAGAATGTATTGTTTGTGGGCTAAAACTGCTAGTAGCCATTGTATAGGTAATAAACCCACTATTGGAGGAGGCAGGCAAGGGCCCTCGCGCGGTCAGCGCCCTGGCGCTCTCGGCACTCGACCTAATGAAATGTAGACACCCATCAGAGCAACGGGACACTTACATCTCGTCGCCATCTTCAGTAGTAAAACGCCTATTTTCACTGAGTTTATGATATTTCACTTTACATTTTAGATTATTTTATTAGAAGTAGATTTTCCTCTGAAAATTGTCAAATTGTAGGTAAACTGTAAAAAGATATGGTAAATAAAACGAAATAATCTTTGTTCGTTGTTTTTAATGCATCTTATTGACAGATGTTTAGCTACCAATGATAAATTTATAATTGCGATGATATCTACCAATGGATCACATTATGAAACAATTCAACTAGCGTACAAAACTAAAGTAATAGATCAATCCAAAACTATACAGACTCGATGACTACGGAATGCGACCACTGGCCTATATTAAAATCGAGTATATAGATATTAAATTTTTTTTAATGTCGACTCGAGTTCTTTTCACATAGAATTACAGCCTACAAGACTTCGTAGAACCTACGAAAGTCCCAATAACAGGCAACTCTACATAAAAAGAACCAGTTCAAACTATTTATGAGTTACAGAGTTATATGAAGGAATGTCGTCAGTAGAAATTCTAAGAGATTACAAGATACCTTAGTGTAAATTCCACAGTTATATTGATATGGCAACTTCGTAATAAATACTAAATATTTTTTCATATCAATATATCCGAACGTTAAACGATAATAATCTTAATATACGGTAACATAGAGTATAGAATGTTAGTAGTCTTATTAGCTTACAAAGTAATGTCTGTATAAAGATAAGAAATTGAGAATATATTAAGATAGACAACATAGTATAGTAACCAGTCACTTCATATATAAATTAATTCTAAAAAAAACTATTCTTTCGATGTTATAATATATAAATAAAAATAACGTCAAAATCTTAGTTTTAAATTAATTGTCTTTTATGGAACTACAAAGGGCAAAAAAAAAATGTATAACTACATGATAACAAACCACTTGTACTAAAATAAATATAATTGTAATTATCACTTGAAATATTGCCCTTCCTTAATCTTATGTTAAACTACAATAACTACATAATATACATAATAATTATTGGAAACTTACATTAACTTACGTGCTAACCGCTACAAATGTAAAGCAAAACTATAGCATGTTCATTATAAGAAACCTTTAAAGGTGTTTATTCGATTATTATTTGTAGCAATGCTCAATAACAGCACGGACACAAAAATGCTTTTAAAAGAAATATTTATATTTGTTTACTATTTATTTAAATAATCTCATCGGAATGTTTTTAATAAACAAATAAATACGGGACAAATAATAATAAAAAATATCTGGGACAATTTATACACACGGCCATCTGATCCCAAACTAAGCAGAGCTTGTACTATGGAAACCAGATAACTGATATACTACATGTACTACTTTTTTTTTTCTAAATACATACTTATATAGATATTTACACCCAGACACAGAACAAACAGACATGTTCATGCACACAAATGTTTATCCTGGGTGGGAATCGAACCCACGACCTTCGGTTTGGCAGTCAGAGCTCTAACCGCCAAGCCAACTGGCCTGTCAAACCCTAGATACGCCAATGGTTCTATAGCACAGGAGATTGGAATCAAATGGCCTTATATAAATAAAATCCTAAGTAATTAATTAATTTAACAAGTTTTAATTGTACAATTTTGCAATTAACCATTGGCCTCCTTGTAAAGTGATATTAATTTTCAATGCCATTTTCATGGAATGCCCGGTAATTCAACACCAACTAATAAAACTATAATTTTGATATTATTCAATTATTATTATTTAATTATCAGGCAGTTGATTCAACTGTTAAGCGTATATCCTGTTGTTCTGTGAGATGCTTGTCGAGTAGGTTTTTGAATTGATTTACATTTTGGGCTGTTACAACGTCTTCTGAGAGCTTATTCCACGCACTTAACCACGCTCTGTTGTTTAGGCAATTTTGAGCTAAAAGAACAAAATACAATTACTAACAATCCAGAAGTAAGCATTTGAACGGAAATAATACTTCCAAACCACTAGTATCTTTAATAACCTTTATAACTACCCTCCGAGCTAAACTGAAAAAAAGGATTTGTTTTTTTTTTTAACATGCCATGTGACAACCGTGTTGCACACGTATTATGCAAGTAAAATGCAAAATAATACCAATATTTTAGTAATGACCGATGTGCAGAGCAATGTACTACTCACTTATTGTCAAAGAGGATGTGTATTGTCGTGTAAGTATAATAATAATCAATTTATTCACATAAATAATCTTACACAATTTAAATTCAGCCTCTGACTTCTGAGCTAGGCATACATACCTGTGTTACAGAAGTGCAACCAACAACCGCAAAAAAGCGCTGTTTTAAAAAACCATCAGGAAAAGGTGCTTATTGACACTAACCACCACGGCTGAAAGATTGAACCGCCATAAAGGTCCTTACAATGAACATACCTTAACAATCCACATTCTGGGAATGTTTTTCTAACGTTTTATAAATGTTACATCTATTTATATACAACATAATTATAAAAATACATTGTGATACAAATAAATGGTTACAACTACATACATATCGGTTGGCTGAGACGGTATCTACGTTAGCAAAGGGCAAGAGACGTGTGAGGTTTTCTAACTGTACGATTGAAGCTAATATTCAATAGATACAAATGCAATAAAATAGTTTGCGTACACTACGGAAAACTGATAATTTTTGGAATTTTATTTTTTAACATTTGTTCTTTGTTTAAACAAGATGCAACTGCATTAAACATAATTCATATATTTTATAATAACCATAAAATTTTATCATAAATTTTCCAAGTGAATGAAAACTTTTTTTTATTGTGTGTAGATTAAATAATGTTTTTTTTATTTGTGACTAGATATCACTGTATATTCCCAAATCAAGACTTATTCCATAGGTTACAAATAAAACCTTTTTTGGATTGAAACAGGATGCATCATACAATATTAAACTGTGTCCACTCCACAGTACTTGGATGTGGGTGATATTATTGTATTGTAATATTTCAATGACATTTTGAATTTAGAACACTCTTCCACACAAGAGATTATTATTTTTAACAAACGCGTCAAAGCTAGATACACCATAAGGAGTTTCTATTGGTCGACTCGCCCGCATGGCTACCTCGCACATCTCCGATTCCCTTACAACGATGCTACCGTATCTACCAACTCAGACAAACAATACGTCAAACACTGAGATAGAATATGTATATAAAACAAATATCAACTTGGAGATTCTTTGGAAGAGCAATGACAGCCACTGGTATGACTTCGACTCCACACTGAAGCAAGTACTAGCTTACAACATTGACTCGTATTTACACCTCCCGCTTTATCCATAATGTACAGTCGAGTACGAAAGTGCATTAACATTCCTTAGGCGCAAGCCACATAATAAAAAACATAACAAATAAAAATTATTTATAACAATTTAAAATTACCCGCGTTAAATATAAAATATCGTTGTGGTGTCGCGTGAATATTAAATTCTAAGAGTTTACGTCGCAAATGTACGTTTATTATGCAGCTTTGAGAATTAATAACTAAGCTCGACTACATTGATTAATAGGAAATTACGTGTTATTTGTAAATTAAAAGTACAAAAAATACATTTCGTAACTACGCATGACATTTGTTATTCGATATGGTAAGAGTATATTGATGATAATAATTAATATGTTGTCCATCACAGATACATCGATATCAAGAGATTCTATAATCGAATATTATTCCGAAGAGGGTTGCGATTTACGGTATCAGACTTATTACGTGCATTTACCAAGGATCTAATTTTACGAGACAAACAGTACTTAGGTATATAAAAAATCGTAACACTTGTCGTCACAAGTGTACACAAAGTTAGGCCACTAAATTAAATAGCAAACACGTGGGCATACAAACGTCGTATTCGGGTGATACGTCTCTTATTTTGTCGGGTTAGAGCGGTTGAGGTGTGGTCTCGCCCGGCAGGGAATGTACGCGCGCCGATAGTAAATTGTGGAGAATGAATACGGCCGGTTTTGGGCTGCCTTCCATGTCCAATTCCTGAGGATAAAAAAAAAAGATTATTCTATGTGAGGTAGCGTAGTCAACTGAAGTATTAGAGAGTTGGAGCAAAATTTGCAATACTTTTTTTTTTACACCTACGAACTACTACTCAAAAAACAGTCTTCTTTTCAATTTAATGTTTTTTTGTTTCATCGCGTTTTAAATCACAGCGGTGCTAATGAAGTTTTCACATCAATAATTTTATGATGGCGCAACCCTAGCCACGCCGCCGAGTAAAGGTAACGGCACCGGGTCCGCAGTGTCGGGAACACTTGCCCGCATAAGGGTGTAAGAGTGATCACTCACGACAGTGTCGGTGTCGGCGAAGTGCAGCCACAGCTGGTTGTGGTCGTCGTCGGCGGAGGCGCGCAGCGCGTGCAGCGGGCGGCGGTACAGCGGCGCGCCCGCTGCGCCCGCCGCGCCCGCCGCGCCGCCGCGGCCCAGCGAGCCCGCCGCCTCCCACACGCACACGCCGCCGCCGCCCAGCGACAGCCGCGCGCACACGCCGCGGAACCGACACCCTGCACGCACCACACGCCACACAACAATATTAATATTATTAAGTACAGGCCAGATACGTGCGAGCACGAATATCAATCACAAGCACAGCGTCATCGTATCGAGTCCGCCAAAAAGCTTTGTATACAAAATTGAACATGGCGCATACCGTGACGTTGCACGATGTTCAATTTCCTATTGCATTGGTTTTTGGCGCACTCGATATGCTCGTGCTTAGGACACAGTTGGCTTGGTGGTCAGCGACCTTGATTGCCAAGTCGCAGGTCGCGGGTTCTCTTCCCACCCAGGACAAACATTTGTGTGTATGAATATCTTTGTTTGTTCTGTATCTGGGTATAAATAAAATATCTATATACCTAAGTATGTATTTAAAATATAAAGTAATATATCAGTTATCTGGTTTCCATAGATCAAATTCGAAAAAAAAAAATCTCGAGGCTAACATTGTTATTTCACTCAGATGTTTATATGTCATAGCCTGATGCACAATATTTTTTTTCTTCTTATGGTTATTATGCACTGTGAGACGGACATGCACAGCCACACTTTTCTTGGTTTGTTCAGGTAAAATAGAGGCATCAGTTTGCTATTCAAAATGCCAAGGGAAAGAATACCTTATCTATATATCTATGTAAGTAAACATCATCATTATCAGCCTATCTCCGTCCACTGCTGGACATAGGTCTCACATATGGCACGCCATATGTATACATTTTTCCTTCCACTATGGGGTACAATAATACCCCTGATATATGACCTATATATTGCTATAATCAAAAACATACGGAATGTGAACTCGGGCTGTGCCCTCACAGCATGATGGGCGCCATCCACCAGGGCACCAGCGACAGCCCCCAGGTCATGCGGCGTATCCGCCCTCAGAGCCCTGACGGCCAGGCCGGCCGGCGTCCCCGCGCGGACACCCAGCGCGGCCGCCACGCCTGTACTGCCGCCGGCTCGACGCCACCACGCCAGCCGGGTAGCAGCCAGGCTGAAAGTCTCAGTGGGAGCACACCACGCCTCTGCTGACCATGGCGCTGCTTCATATAATCTGTGTAATTAAAAATACATAGTTTTAGTAGACGTAGTAGTAATTTAATTATGGTTCGGGTTAAAAAGTTAATAAATGTCTGCACACAACATTCCACAGGTAAAATTTTCTGACCTCAACTCGCGATCTGTAATCGCAACGAAAGTCGGCTGCCAACCGTCTGCATCATCCGAGCTATCCGAACCACCTGATGCACTCATCTGTAAAGACCAAATAGGTATAAATATTTAACCAAATACCAAATTTATTAAGTGACACATTAAGAGGTCGTAAAACCTGAAAAGCAGTTTATATTATGTATTTAATTTTCTATAAATAAATTTATTTTCTTTCTTCTATATAATTTGTTTTGAAAAAGTAGTATATGTAGTAGGTACACCATTTAACTCCAGGAAGACTGTGTTATGCTCTCGGAATCATCGTTGCAGTCACTTTATTAAAACTCAATGTATTAAGAAATAGGCTCTAACATTGAATCCGAGAGAATTACAGAATTCGAGAACTGGTTTCCAGGCCGGACAGGATGGACCCAGGACACACTATTGATTACACATTAATAATATAATACAATGCTGAAAACTGAAAGCTTCAGAGTAACACGGGAACACTAGTAATGAATATCGAGCGACAACTTTGACCTACATAAGTGCCATCCGCGAATTTATATATGGATCTCCAATAAAAGATACACGCTAACATACATTATTATAATACACAGTGAATGAGAGGTGGCGTGTTCCTTCAATTAGAGGAGACCACAGCATCCAAAAATATAAGTAGACGAAAAGTTACAAAAATAAAATCACAAACAAAACCAAATACAAAAACACAAAATCAAAATTAGTAAGAGTATAATATGAATGAAGTACTGACATGGTCCTGCGGCGGGCGGCGCGCCAGCCAGCCGGCGTACTTGACCTCGCCGAGCAGCGGGCGCAGGCGCGGGCGCGCGCGGGCCAGCGCGGCGCGGGCGGCGCGGCGCACGGCGGCGTGCAGCGCGCGGTGCCAGCCCGTGGCCGCGCCCGCCGAGCTCGCGCGCAGCGCCAGCGCGTGCACGCCGTCCGGGGAGTACACTTCTATTGTGCGCTCCTCTGTTACACATTACTAGATGCTTTACTTTGTTACTTCACTACAGTCGCTTTCTCTGTCTCTATATCCCTGTGTATGCTTAAATCTTTAAAACTACGCAACGGATTTCGATTTTTGAAGAGGAAGGTTTATATGTATTAGTATCTATATTGCACATGAGCGAAGTCGGGACGGGTCGTATATTATAATTGCGAAAGTTAGTGAGGATGGATGTATGTATGTCTAATAATAATAATATTTATTTATTTCTCCTCACAATGACAAGACTTATGCTAGGTACAAAAATTTTAAAATATCTATTTTGGTTTCACAGTTTACAGTCTAGTGTATGTGCGGAGCTGGTGTCTATTATAGGTAAGCCTGTAGTACAGATCACCAGGTCCTCACCCCATGTCTGTTACTCTTTCACGCAAAAACTATCAAATGAATTTAGATAAAACTTCCCATATGTGTAGAGCATGCCTTGGAATAGAATATAGGCTACTTTTTATCCCGGGAAAATATTACATCCCTCGGAAATGCGGGTGAAACGGCGGGGGATAGCCGTAGGTTATAAAGCAATATTTTCAAATGTCAATATTACTGGGGCATACATAATCAGTGATATCACCTACAACCACCTAGAATTATTCCCCCGCAAGCAAAGCAATATACCCAGCTAGTAATATTATATTAGGTTCGGGAAAAAGTCTTTTCGCATTATAGTATGTATGAACTTGTAATAAAATCTCTTTGGCTATACTATTTGTATCTGGCTGGTTTTGGTATCATTGAAAGTTTAAATTTTAAAGAACATAATTCCAAATTCAAATTAGGAAAATGTATGATTTGCATTTGTTTTTTGTACCGCCAAGATGAGTGAATCTAATGAAGAAACACGATTCATTTAAAATGTTTACTACAAAAAAGGTAAAAATGCAACGCAAGCCGCGAAAAAAATTTGCGATGTTTATGGACCTAATGCAGTGTCTGTGAGAGTAGCACAAATTTGGTTTAAGCGTTTTCAATCCGGAAATTTTGATGTCAAAGATGCACGTCGCTCTGGTCGCCCCATTACGGATAAAATGGATGCCATTTTTTAAAAAGTGGAGCAAGATCGGCATATCAGTAGTTAAGACGTAGCTGAAGAACTGGGAATTGACCACAAAACAGTTTTGGCGCATTTGAAAAAAACTAGGTACACAAAAAAACCTAGATATTTGGGTACCTCACGAGCTCACTGAAACAAACCTAATGAACCGTGTACTCATTTGTTATTCTTTATTACGACGTCATGAAACCGAACCATTTTTGAAGGAGCTGATAACTGGTGATGAAAAGTGGATCACGTACGACAAGAACGACAAGAACAGGCTTCACAGACTGTGGCGACTGTGGCGTGGGTTAACTCGCAACAAGGTGATGCTGTGTGTGTGGTGGGATTGGAAGGGCATTATTCATTATGAGCTGTTACCACCAGGCAGGACCATCGATTCTGAACTCTACTGCGAACAACTGATGAGATTAAAGCAAGAAGTTGAGAGAAAGCGGCCGGAATTAATCAACAGAAGGGGTGTGGTTTTTCACCATGATAACGCTAGACCTCACACATCTTTAGCCACCCTGCAAAAATAAAGAGAGTTTGGCTGCGAGGTATTAATGCATCCGCCGTATAGTCCTGACCTTGCACCTTCAGACTTCCACCTATTTCGGTCTCTTCAGAATTCTTTAGGCAGTGTCAGGTTAACATCACGAGAGGACTGTCAAAACCACTTGTCGCAGTATTTTGATCAGAAGTCCCAGAATTTCTATAGCAATGGGATCATGTCCCTACCTACAAGATGGCAAAAAGTTATCGAACAAAATGGTACCTACATACTTTAGTTAAATGTAAATAAACTATATTAAAAATGTTTTCAATTTTCTTAAAAAATGCGAAGGAACTTTTTCCCCAAACTATTATATATATATCTTGATTTCTTTCCCCTTTTTCTGATTCTCGGTGATACTATCTTTTATTTATATCACTTAATTTTGCAATTTCTATTTTATCAATACCACCTCTCACGTTCCAGAGGAATCAAAGTTATAAGTGTAGCTTTCTATCAGTAAAAGAATCTATTAAATAGGTGCAGTGGTTCTTAAAATTACCCTCCACAACACAAACACTCTCTTTCTGATATTAGTTCAGTTTAAGATAGTTCGACTTTTACTTAATGCTTTAACAAACAAATATATATTTTTATGAATATTATTATTCAATGTTAAACTAACCTGGATCATGGTGGCGCAGATTCTTAGCGACACACGCCATCAATAAAGGAACATAACGCGTATCTGCACGACGACGACGTGGGGACGGCGGCGAAGGCGGTGCCTCCACCATGTACCCCCGTTGAAGCTCCCAACCCACTTCACTGATGATTGACGCCTTGCGAAAGTATGGTGTCACCTCCCGAAGGTATTTTACTGTAACAATGAATTAAATTAATGTACTTGCTACCTGAACACAAGCTGTAAGATAACACTAAACTTAAATGATTTATCACTGAGTAGTATAAATGTGTGCTTAGTCCATAAGCAATACAATAGGGATGTGTCCTGACATGTCAAATCAGCAATTTTTTATGAAATGTTAAAACAATCAAATGTATGGAGTTATGTATGAAATAACAAGTTGTGACGTCATAATGGTACAGCATCAAATAACACACTCTTTATGATTAGATCGGTACTGAAAAATCACATTAATAATTTCATTTTGATCATATTTAATGTTATCATATATTTTTGGATGTTCAATACACTGGTTAGTGTTTGATCATTTATCTTTAATACTAGACACATCCCAATCGCTTTAAATGCTGCATTTATAATTATTCAGACAATTTCATTCTGAAGTTTTGTGTATAATAACATTTAATAATGAACACAGTTAGAATGCTACTTTTAAATGGTTTTTTACTTTACTTTCTTTATTCTATACTCATAAATAGGTTTTGTTTGTTTACTTGGAAACCTATAAATCTTTTCATAGGATACAAAAAACTAAAGCAACATATATATCGAAAATAGTCTTGGTGGAACAAGGTATAGATAGACATAATTATTAAAGCAAGTAGTTAACTAACAGACACAAAAAGGTAACTAAACAAATGCACTTCTAAATTTAAAGCCATTTATTCTGTTTAGGTCCTTGGTTTTAGGATGTTAACCCTTAAATAAGTACAGCCTCAGCTTTTAAAAAAGTACAAAAATAAGATTAAAAGATAGCACATTGATTTCTTTACCAAAAATCAAAGTAATTCGATTCAAAATATCATTCATAAAATATTGTATTGATATCCAGTATCTAACTCTATGTGAATGTGATTCATCTACAGCTGCCCATTTAACATCTGTTAGGTTAATTAATCAGGTCACAAGTAATTGAACACAATTATAGTACGATTTAGTATGTAATGACATATTTCCATGAATTACCAGCTCACCTTCTAACTGAACCATTTTTCCAGCTCTTTTTAATGCTTTTACTGCTTCTTCATGAGTTGCATCTTTCAAATCTTCACCATTAACTGAAAGAATAGCATCACCAACATACAACTGTTCTGTGAGGTCTGCTGCCATGCCCTTGAATATTTTAGATATCAAAATAGGCATATTATTCTCTATACCACCCTTTATTGATATTCCCAGTCCATTATTGTCTGACTTAACCACTTGCACTAAACGTTTTTGATTTGCAATAGCTTCGGGTACTTCGGTAAAGTCACTGTTTGGTGTCTCAACATTGTTATTGTTGAGAGTGCCGTTCAGAGTGGTGGTTGCGTCGTAACCATCATCAAGACACACACTAAAATAATCGTCCTCCAAAGAACAATGTACGCGATACCATACACCTCGCACCAATGTCTCCAGGAGACCAGACCGCGCACAAGTAGCATTAGGGCTATCGCTACCCCCACTAGAGGCCCCGTTTTCCACCATAATTTCACTATGATAGTATTAAATCACAACAAATAATAAGAAAAAAATGAAGGTCCTAACTGCGCAAGAACGAAAATCACTGAGGTGAAATAATTCCTGTATTTAATCAATTTATTACACACATACTAAATGCTTGGTTTATCTTACAATTTAAACGTAAATTGTCAGATTAACATAGATCTCATTTTAGCAATATTACAATTTATATTGCACAATCAATAAACAATACAAGTTTGACGTTCAATTCAATCAAATTAACAGGGTTACCCGGAGCGGAGAGAATAAAATCACTACGAGAATGGGTTGCCTCATTTTACACTCCTTCTCAATTGCTTGGTGCTGTTTACGAATATCGATATTGAAACCACTATCGATTTTGATCGAACAACACCTTTCTTTCAAGTTGTTCAGAGCAGCCGACTGAGTAAGCGACTCTTTATTAATATATTATGTTGATTATCAAACTCCATTTTTACTCGACCAAAAGAAAGGGCTATGATTTTACCAGCCTATGAATGTATATTGATATTTGTATTGAAGTATGCTTCAATGTAGCGCCTTAACTTCTGAACCTATTTTAATAGCCTAACAGATTGATTATGGGAATTCTAGCTCTTTTACAATGCTATGATGACAATGATCATATCACTTTCTGGTTTTTCAAACTGTGCTCTCTTACTCTTCAAGTAAAAATGTCAACAAAATCAAGATTTTATTCGGAATTTATGAATATTTTAAGCCGATACGGCATCGGCACCGTGCTGGGGCGGGCTGTCATGGTAGTTCTGTTCTGGTATGTCAGACAGACAGACAGCATAGCACAGCTGTCTGACTGACAGACAACAACAAAAAAGGTGACACTTCCCTGTGTCAAAAACTTAGGAATAGAGTCAAATCCTAAACAAATTAAGATAAATCTATTTTAATTACTTGATTGAGGGCACAAATCTTATTGCGATGGAAATGTGTAGAGCATGTTTATCAACAAAAGAAAAGCTGGTCCCACTAGATGGAAATTTTATCACTAGCTACAACCTATTAACAAACCTAAATGTGAGAAACCATTCTTTTTTTTGTATATACAAATTAAAGTTTTTAACTCTTCCCTTCAGATCTTCTTCTTATTGATTACACATTTCATTAATAAATTAAAAAATTGTTTCAGATTTCAAACTTAGATAATATGCCTCAATATACATGTGAGAATTGTTTAGAAGAAGTTCATAACTTTATAATATTTAGAGATAAATCAATTGCATCAGAAATGATGTTAAGGGATCTTATACTGATGGTAATTATCAAATTTTATAATAAAATAGTTAAACAAAAATAAAACTTGAGTGTTTGAAAGATGTTATGCAAAAATAACAGACTTAAGAGATGAATGGAATGTTTTAGAAATAGATTACTGGGCAGGCAGATGTTTTGCAATTTTTTTTATGAGATTTAATTTAGTAACTCAAGGTTATACTTGGTAGTTTTAATAAATTGATCCTTTGTTGAATATAATAATTTTAATTTTTATACATAAAAGTTATCACAATCTTACAATGGAATTCCACAAGGCCACACCTGAGTCAATTAGTTATTTTAGTAACTCAAATTAATGGGAGTTACAGCTGACTATGTATTATGTGACATGTCTAATGCCCGCCTTCCACTGCGAACGGAGCAGGCTCCGTATGGACTCTGTTGAGCCCGCAATGGTAAATTTCATACAAGTGCTTCCACTACAAAAGAGCGAGCGGAGCAGACTAAAAGAGTACAAAAGTGGCTGCAAAGTTGAGCGGTAGCAATTTTTTGTCAAAAAACAGTTTTCTGTAAAACTATTTCTTAGTGGAAGGCAAGACTATTTTGCATCGTTCCGCTCGGCCAATGTCGCAGTGGAAGGTGGGAATAAAACAGCTACTTTTGACCCACTGTAAAAAAAACTTAAAGAATATGTATTATTATTATTAACTATAGACCCATAACTTTTTGTTTGAGATGTTTTCTCAAGAAACTTAAACAGATATACTTAGATTGTTATCAGATATCAAACCTTAAATTAGTTCTTATTTTGTACAGAATGTAAAACCTGAGAAGAGAGACAATAATAAAATATCACTGGATGACGAAGAAGTTGTAATTGTTATAAAACATGAAATTAAAGAAGAAGAAAATGAAGATTTATTCATTCTTGAATCACCATTTGAATATGAAGATGATAACAGTTTGTTGGTTGAAATAAATAAAAAAGGTGGAGTATTATTTTAAGAATTGATAATAAAATATAGTTCCCCTGTCATTCAACTGTTTGGATATACAACATGTTACAAAACAAAATACCTGTAAAAATATAATTTATTATCAAAGCCAACAACCCTAGTAAGCTATCATGTCAGGGAACCAGATTATTTAACAGAAAGGCCTACATACCTATTCTGCCCTATAATTGTAGACTTTAATAATTTTTCTACTTTTTATTTATTAAAATCAGTTTTTTTTTTTACTTTTTTTTTTTTGGGGGTATGTTATACAGCCTTACTGTTCTTAAATATTGTAAATGGACTCGTTATAAGGCCCCATTAAACCTCCTTTCGGCTTTATTGTATTATTTATTGTTATAATTAAATAAATATTCTTGTTTGCAGAACTTGCTAATGTCAAACCAAAAGCAAGCGGAAATGTTTCCAAAATAAAGAAAAATCCTAACATGCCACAAAAAATTCAAACAGATAATTGCCTTCATTGTGGTATGTATTATAAGGGCCATAAAAAATACTTTATACATAAAATACATAGTAATATTGTTAATTACTAGAAAATACTTGCAACTACCTAAAAAAAAAAACGAAAAACAAAACTGTATGTATTAATTATGGATTCAATGACTATTAAAACTAAACACACTGTCCCTTAGCAAATAATGCCATGAATGTAAAAGATTGGCCATGTGATTTTCAGGTATATGTCCAGAAACATTTGAAGTAAGGAATGAGTTGAACAATCACCTAGAAAATCATAAAGCTCATAGGCAATGTTCCATTTGCTTTGAGATTTTTGCTAACTGGTATCAATTACTACCGCATAGACTAACTCATGTACCTGAGAAGCAGAAGAAGTGTCACATTTGTATGAAGAGGTTTTGTGAACCGGCCTACTTGGAATATCACTATGTCAAAGTTCATTTTGGAGGAGTGAGTTGAAATATAATATATACCATGTAGAAATACCAAATTAATCTGAATATGTGTTGATGTATGTATATAAAATGCTTGCGCTTGTTGATACACAATTGAAATATTTTTGTGGAAAGTAAAAACAGAAAACTACATATTGTGCTGACTCCAAATGACAAGATGATGATATTCATCAAACAAGCTACAAAGTGGAATATACCGTCCAAAATCTGTTTTATATATAGAAAAACTAAAGCTTTCAATTATATAATAAATGTAATAAAATTACAAAGATATTCCTTTTGATATATTATGATACAATAGTATACTTTGTAGTAGTATATATACTGTTTGTGTTCGTTAATAAATTAAAATAAGATAAATAAATATAAATAATGACCTGTGTCATACATGTGTCAGAGCTAAAATAAACTCCGAGAGAATAGGTGCTAATATAATAAAAACCTGTTATTTCATATTTTCCTTCAATGATAGAGCATAGACAATGTATCTATCTATCTAGGACAGGCCAATTGGCTTGGTGGCTAACGCTCTGACTGCAAAACCGAAGGTCGCGGGTTCGATTCCCACCCTGGACAAACATTTGTGTGCATGAACATGTCTGTTTGTTGTGGTATATGTAGTATATCAGTTTTCTGGTTTCCATAGTACAAGCTCTGCTTAGTTTGGATCCAAATGGCCGTGAGTAAAAGAATGTCCCAGGATATTTATTTATTTATTTATCTATAAGATTCATGTACATATTTTATACCTTCCAGACACCTAAACTACCATGCAAGTTCTGTTCAAAAACATTTGAAAATCCTAGAAAACTAAAAAATCACAGATGGAGTGTACACCAAGGGCTGAAATATTTTTGTGACATCTGCAAAAAAGGGTAGGTAATTCATATTTATGCGAAATTTACTTTATCCGAGTTGCCTGACTTGGATCTGTGCAGTGTCTACTGTACAATAAATTAAATCAACTCAATTTTGATAGCTCATTTGATTCTTTTTACTTTAAGATTTTTGTAAAACTGATTTCTTTTAAATGCTATTTCATTAACCGACTAAAAAAAAATAGGAGGTTCTTTTACATATAAAGTGAAGTTTTTAAAATTAATGCTATCTTTGGAAAGGTTTACTGTTGTAGTAAGGTAGGCAAAACATTGTATGTCAACTTTTGGTTGAAAATCAAATAAAAAAAAATGTTTTCGGGCTTTGTTTGGATGTGTAAACATTCATGTGACACCTTACTTATTGCATTATCCTCTTTCTGACACCAATATTAACATAACTCTAAATTACTTTTAAACTACAAACTTTATTGCTGATGCCAATTTCTTATCGCTAAAGAAGATTTTTTCACCGTTTTGGTATGGTATACAATTTATTTGAAACCAGCAATATTATATGAGGTCATACCATGGAGATTCTCCATTACCTATTTGGTCAACACCAAATGTATTATTGTATGTAATGGATTGGTATAAAGCTGTTAACATTTTCTTTTTCAGATTCTCTGTTAAAACAAGTCTAAGGTCACATCTTAGAAAGCATAGTGAAGAGAGAGCATTCGCATGCGATCTCTGCGACTATACATCGAGACAACACTGCGGACTAAAGGTGCGCTATAAAATATCTTAACGCTCATTATCCACGAACGAACATAGGATAGGCAGAGGTCTCAGTTCTAAGGCCCTTATGCCAATATAAGATATTTTAAGTTCCAACTGGACTTATGATAAACGTATCTCGGGCAAGTATCGTGAACCCTCTGCACTCACCGAAAAGTCCGCGTGAGGGCGTAAAAGCGGCTGACAACTTCTAGACCATACTAAAAAAATCAGAAAATTTGTATTTCTTTTTTCTAGGAGCACAAAATAAGAAAACATTCGCCTTTCAAAGTCAATTGCAAAACCTGCCAAAGGGTGTTCGAGTCCCAAGAAATATTGGATAAGCACAAATGCAAGCAGTTATCATACGTCGTATGTCCCATTTGTGGAGTGCGAAAGTTAAGTAAAAGTGTAAGTTTTTGTATCGTTTCACTAACCAATGATTTACTTAGCGAGACACAATGTATTTTGGAGAGTGTGCTACTGAATTGATGTATATAGTTCCTCCATCGAACTACAAGGCGCCGGGAGAATTTGCATCCACACGTCGACATCCCGCTTATAATAATAAATAATTTAAAAAAAACTTTATTGACACATTATTAGGTACATACAAAAATTACAACTATGACTATACTGCTCATTGCGCCAACTGGTTTCAATAAAGTTGCACGGTTGAGCACCTAATGCCTAAACTAGGTAAGCCTGTGATATACAAGCTTATAAGCGTTTCGCTTTCTTTCCTTATACGAACAGCAAAGGAGTGGAACTCTCTTCCGGGGTCAGTGTTTCCCGACACCTTTAACCTGGATTTATTCAAGGCCAGAGTGAATGGGCATTATCTGGGTAAGCGTGCTACATCCTCGGCCTCGTTATAACTTCTGGTGTCAGTCGAAGGCCAAACGCAAGCGCATTGTTAATAAAAAAAAAACAAAGGTGCATGTTAAATTGACTAGAGGCGTCTCTTAACTGGTGAATTAAAAGTGAACATAATTTTGCTATCCTACTAATTAGTATTATTAATGGGAAAGTTTGTTACTCTTTCACGAAAAATCTACCGAACGGTTTTTGATGACACTTGACAAATAGATAAAAGTCCTATGAGTTTTTGTATTGTTTCACTAACCAATGCCCGCTCTCAAGTCTCGCTAAGTAGGTTAGCCAGACTCCTACTACATGTCAAATTGATTAACAGGCGTCTCCTAACTGGATTAAAAGTGAACATAATTTTGTTATTATACTACTTAAGTTTGTGTGGATGAATGTACAAAATAAAATGAAATATTTTATTGAAACGGGCCCTCACAGGCACTTAATTCGCCCAACATGGTCAGGCTCTAACATCGGTTCGGAAGGTTGCTTTGACTGAGAAGAGCCGGCAATAAACTCAGCAATTACCCTTTTCTAAATAAGATTTTGTACATAAAAATGTGTCCTGCTGGAGCGAGCACTGCACCCAAGCATTGTCGTCATTAAAATAATCGTTTATATTGTAGAAAGCTTTTAAATAAAAATATAAATATCCTGGGACATTCTTTACACACGGCCATCTGGTCCCAAACTAAGCAGAGCTTGTACTATGGAAACCAGATAACTGATATACTAGATACATATACTACTTCTTTTTTTTTTTTTCTAAATACATACTTATATAGATATTTACACCCAGACACAGAACAAACAGACATGTTCATGCACACAAATGTCTGTCCTTGGTGGGAATCGAACCCGCGGCCTTCGGTTTGGCAGTCAGAGCGTTAACCACCAAGCCAACTGGCCTGTTTTGTATGGTTGTTACTCTTACTCATAAGTCTATGAACTTAAATTTCAGTTGAACAAGCATCTTGAACAACACAGTGACGTCAGCAAGTACGAATGTAAGCGATGTCCAGCGAAGTTCAAAACTCAAGGCGGTCTGAAAGCTCACCTAGATAGACACGATGGCAACCGCACAAAGGAATGTGAATTCTGCCATGCCAAGTTTTATACCGGATCTGTACTTATTAAACATCGACGGACACATACAGGCATGAATATTAATATGTAAAATTAAAATCTTTAAGCCCACTATCTCCGATAAAAAATAAATAAATAAAAAATGTGGTAGGCAGAGGTATGAGAAATGTGATCCACATTCCACCGAAGACTTGGTGAGAACTTTTGCCGTCTGTCTCTTTATCAGTTATAGCTGTCCCCCGCGGTTTCACCCGCGTTCCTGAGGGATTTACATTTTCCTTGGATAAAAAGTAGCCTATGTTACTCGGGGATAATGTAGCTTTCCAAAGGTGAAAGAATTTTTGAAATCGGTCCAGAAGTTTCGGAGCCTATTCATTACAAACAAACAAATATTTCCTCTTTATAATATTAGTATAGATGGGCAATAATTTCTAAACTAAGAAACATTACCGTATCCAACTCGGGAATCGAACCCAGGACCCGTTCATCTCCTTCGTTTAATTTGAACGGCCCTTAGTTGCACATCATCGAAGCGAGGGCTCAGGCGCAAAAGGTAGAAAAATATTCACATCTCAGAATGTCGGGATGGTAGAAGATTTAAATAATTAATGATATTGTTGGTTTCGTTACAGGAGAAAAGCCCTATGTGTGCAAGATCTGCGACAAAGCGTTTACAGGAAATTACAACCTCAAAGTGCACATGAGGGTTCATGGCGAGTATATAATAAATAAGAAAGACAAAATAGCTGACAACAAGACGAACGCTAAAGTGCGGTCGCCGAGCATCAAGAATTTCGTACAATGACAATTGTGCCTGTGTATTTTTTTTTTGCTAGAAAGTATCTACGAAATATTTTTGCAAATATAGAGTAGCAGAGTTTGAGTAAATGTGACACCTTTTCTGCGTTAATAAAAAACAAATTTTTATGTTATGTATTAATATTTATTGATTTCGAGTTTGGTATTAACTGGTCTAGTACAACTAGTAGGTAATTAGTGAACAGCTAAAGCTTTACCTAAAGTAACGAATCAAGAACAGCTATAAGAAAACAAACAAATACAACGAACTAAACTTCGAAAGCTATAACTAATTCCGACAACCGAGTAATGAGCTCATCCCTACATGGAATGACGTAAGGAACCCAACGACGATTTCTTCAAAGACGTTCAAGGAAGCAGACAAAAGAAAAAGTGACGACAGAAAGTCGTATTTTACTGAGAAAATGATTACAATCCAACATAAGGGCGGTATGCGAGCGCGACAGCAATACATTTGTGCGCGAGCGATATAGATAAGTAATTTGGGGTCATTGTACCAAATTCTTTCTTGTTCGCGATTGGCTATAAAAATTCAAGACCCTGGCAGATATCCGCCATGTATTTCGAAAAATATCGAAATGGAAATTGATGTTGAAGACACGGGAATCGGCAGCTGAGACTTAACAACTTCACGTCTTATGGACGACAACGTATTGGCGGTGCCCCTGGTGTTGCATTATGTCCATAGGCGGCGGTAACAACTTTTCATCTGGTAGACAGTCTGCTTCTGAATGTCCCAGAATATTTGAATATGATAATTCCTGTTCTGTTAAACTAAATATAGCAGGTACACGAAAGTTTTTATGATTCATGGTGAAGAAAATAAAAATATTTTTTAAAAACTTTTCAAAAAATTATTTATTACAAGAAATACCATTTACGTCTAAGTACAAAACTAAGTGTATCACATACAAATAATGTCTTTGGCGAGTACAGAAAGTACAAAGTATAAAAAAGTAACTTAACTTTTATAAATTATAATGTAGGAGGGTAAATTATGTACTTCCGAAAAGAAATTGTAAAGTTATTATCAGAGCCTTACAATTATGTACTTAATTATAGTGTATGTACTAGTTATGGGCAAGCCAATATTGGTGCGACATGTTTGGTGTCTTAGAAGATCAAACTTTAAGGCAAAGAACAGGCGAGTAACACGTTAGGAGGCTGGAACATGTCCCCTTATACATGATTTGTAGTTATTTATTATTGGCAGGACAGAGCATACAATTTCCAATCATCAATCGAAATTTGAACACCTTTGAACTTAACGGATCATCGATCTGTGTTTAAATACATTCAATATTATTTTATTTATGAAGAAAATAAATCAGTCTCTTTGTGATAAATTATAAAGGCCTTCACTGGACCTGGCTTGAATATTAATACCGTAATACACCGTTACAAAATTGTCATAATTTAGTACTGTGTCAGATACATTTTGGAATAACTGCCATAGCTGTAGGAAATATAGTAACTTAATAACTAAATAGGTTTAATAAATACAAGTAAAATTACTTGTAATAAAAATAAATATGTATTTATAACAACACATTGTGATCCTTAGCTAAGATATTACTTATTACATTATTTTGTGTGCAAAATAATGCAAATGATTTTATTCGTTAGGAACTAAGATATAATAAATACTAAAATAATTTTAGTGAATAGTTCGAGATATTGTGGACTTGTTTCATATGTATGTGGAGTAGAGGCTGCGTTTCCACCAAAGAAGAGTAGGTATGTGTTTGCATCTGCCAATAGGATCGCTTCATTTTCACAGTGACATCGTCATTGCTAGCTGAATCAACCCTGCTGATGGGCTCACATATTTCTCGGTACACATCTCTAGTGGAAACGCAGCCTTACAGTTGGCATCAGCTCGCTACTGATGAAGGATTTTAAGTATGAACTTACAGTACTATTTCACTTAAAGATATGATTTTCTGGTCTCAGTAAATTGGCAGTCTCAAAAAAGGCAGTTTTACGTAGTTATGAAATGGACTGTTAAGCGCGTCGCACACGATGAAGATACTATATTTTTTTAATTAAGATTAATGAGACATCATACAAGTGGAATAGAATGAAATTAAATGAAGATAGCTTCTCTTTTTAGCGTATATTGTAGTCTCATTGATCTTAAGATAAATTGTTATCGTCATCGTGTGTGACGCGCTTTATACACGAAAAATCAATAAGATACAACATATTTTGACATGATTTCATTGTTACAGTAATTTTTTTTTTATCAGTGCATGTTCGTTAATCCAGAGGTTTATATGTACGTACTATAAGACGGCTGTACTATGCATGTTATCAAATATCTTCAATTGCCATAGGCGAGTTTGCCTCTCTGAAGTGGTCTGTAAATAATTGTTATAATTTTTTTGGATACAAAATTAATTGATGACTGCAAAAACCTGCAAATCGCGAAATGTCTAAAAATTTTATTAGGCTATCTTCAGAGAGGCCAACTTATGTTGAGGCAGTTTTTGATAACTGCTTATCGTCCAGTCATAATGTCATTGATCTAATCTCACAACGGTTTATTCACCTCTCGCGAATTATAATAAACAAATTATATACTTAACTTAAGTTGAACTGAAGTTGCGTGTATCATGCATAGCCAACGCCCGTTCTTATTAATTATTCAAATTCTTAACTATAATTACATTAATCAATTGAATGAACGCTACCTAAAGATTTCATGTCGGAATGGACAAGACTTGGTGACATTTGAGTAAATAAATACGTACTTATAACACTTTTTAAATCAACACATCTATCGAAAATAAATAAATGAAAACAAAAGAAAACATTGTCGTTCAGAAAACAACCGCAATAATTCGAAGATAAACTGTCAATTTAAATTAAATAAAATTTTAAGTCAACATTTCGATTTTTTAGTTTCATTTGAAAAAGGCCAAAAATAATTTAGGCTTCTTAAAATTACACAACCCTTACTTATATTACTAAACCTTAGCTTCGAAGAAATTAATTAAAAACACGGAGCATTAAACATATTACTTAATTACTAATGTCTACTACACACCAATTCCACTTAATACATTATTTTAAATAATAATAAACAGTGTAAGGAATTGACAAGAAGCCATGATAATAATAACATTGAAATGGAATCAATTAGGATAATAGGACATCGAAGCATGCTGTATAAAAGCTATACTAATATTTTTAATGTAATTGTATTGTTATGAATCAGGTATTTGTTAACTCTTGGACCACACCGTCAGAATCTCATGAACCCACTACCTACAAATCAGTTACCAAAAAAGCGGCATAGCCAGTAAATATACCTACATTTAATAAATATAACAATGTGCACCCAACACACAACACAGAATACTTTCGTATTTACACTTATGGTAGTTTGAGTATGTTATACTTTGACGGTTTTATTACTAACATTTGGGTGTACTCAACTATGAAATAAAAATTAAAAACATTCTACAGATATTGTAGCCAGTAAATAACATTTTATCCTGGAAATCTATATTTTTCGTCGAAAGATGTATGTAACAGCGAAAAATAATTGTAATTGAAAAATAAAATGAGAAAACAATAACAAATTCGTCTATCTACACACTGGCGCCTTGCAAAACTAAATCTCGTTACCATACTGTGTATTGGGTATCCTGACTACAGTTTCCTTCGTGCCTATCTTGTCTGTATCTATGAGTGATCCAGAACTGTGTTTCTTCGTCTTAGGTCCTAAGGGCGGTACTTCACTACATGTTGAACAGTTATCGTCAGTTACCTTAGAGCTTGACCCGGCGACGCTGAACTTCTTCAAACTTCCCGTAGCGAGAGAGCCGTTTGATGACGAGCAGTGAGGTGGCAACAGGGGTACCCTCTCTTGCAAGTCTCTTGTGGAATTTGTTGGTCTATGGATGCAACTGCTACTACTGCCCGAATCAGACGGCGCACTATCGGGACAACCACCTAGTTGAATCCATTCTTGTATTCTGGAAGTCAGAATTAAATTTTATAATAAAATATGCCTACCGAACCTAGAATTTGAGATTATTAGAAGATAATAAAATATTGTACCTGTTGACAATTTGTTCGAAGTTAGGTCTTCTTTGCGGGGTGTGTTTCCAACAGTCTCTCATGAGCGCGTACATGAGAGGTGGGCAGGACGCCGGCGCCGCCAGCAGCTCGCCTCCTCGCACCATCGATATAACCTCCTGGTTACTGAACCTACAAAAGATTTACATTAACATATTTATATAATATGTAATACTAATGTACGTGTGTATGGCACTGAAAAAGGAGGAGCCTAAACGGCTGGATAGATTTTGATGACATTTTTTGTGTGTGTTCCAGTGGATTCCAGAATAATTTTAAAACAACTAGCTGTCCCCCGCGGTTTCACCACCGTTTATCGATATTATATCGTATAGCCTATAACCATATACGAAACATTCCGCGTCGAATGGTAGCAGTCCCGATATGTTTAGTACCTAGTTTTGAGGTGATGGTGTGTTAAAGGAGCCCTAATTTGCCTAAATATAAATAAAAGATAGAAGAAAAGAAGATATACCCGTAATATGGTTGGAGACCATAACTATAAATTTCCCACAATACAACTCCATAGGACCAAATGTCACTTTCAGTGGTAAACTTTCCGTAAAGTATTGATTCTGGTGGCATCCATCTCACAGGTAAAAGGCTCTTAGATTGAACCTGGAATATAATAACACAATTAAGATTTTTGAACTATTATACCCAAATATTGGAACAGGTATGTAATTGTATTATAAATACTTACTCTATAATAATCTGAACTGTAAATGTCTCTAGAGAGTCCAAAATCAGATATTTTGACAACAAAGTCATCAGAGACCAAGCAGTTCCTGGCTGCTAAATCTCTATGAACATAATGATGTGAAGCTAAGTATTGCATTCCAGATGCAATATTGTATGCAATGTTAAGTAATCTCATGGGGGGCAATCCCTTTCCAGAAGGTGGAGCTCTCCCCATCAGAAACTCATGAAGGTCCCCTCGAGCCATAAATTCAAAAAGCATGCATAGTGGCTCTTCTCTGAGGGCAACACCAACAATACAAACTATATTTTCATGTGTCAATTCGGAAATCAAATCAATTTCCCTCCTAAAATCTGCTTGAGTCTTAGCTGAAGCATTTTCCTTTAGTGCCTTCACTGCAACAAATAGATTTTCCCCATTTTTTTTCAGTGCTCCTTTATACACTTTTCCAAAAGCACCTTCACCTAACTCCTCCAAGAATTTAATTTGTGACAATGAATATTGAGGGATGCGCAATACTCCATTTCCTCGTGTATTCCGCGTCAAATGGGGTTGATTTGTGATGTTGGAGTTTGTCAATAATTCACTCATTTCTATTGGTGAATTAAGTCTTGAATTACCATAGATATTTTTGTCAGCATTAGGCAAATTAATGTCCCTTATAGTAGCAGCATTGTTCTTATTCCTATGTCTATAGCAGAGACAAATAATAAAACCAACAATTAATATTGTTAACAAAAGAAAAACAATGACAATATAAATCCAAATCTTATGAGCACATTTTGGAATGTCACAAAGTTGCTTATCAGTTTTCCCTTCCTTGTCGACTATACACCAGGGTTGAGTCTTGATTCCTCCAGGGTTTCTACAATAACTGTGTCTACCAGCAAGTTCTGGAAAATCTGACACTCGCAAATGTAACTGTTTAGACCATTCAATGCAGGACATTCCATTAATTGCCACATTAACTCTGCCTAAATAACCATTGCCATCTTCCCAATAGCACTCATCATCTGATACCATAACAGTCCCAATACCAATCTTGAGGCAATCTGGATCATCCTCTGGTAAATCCTGACATTCTTCAAGAGTTAACTGCTGACCAATATGAGGATGCCTTTTGGCTATAGCATACTCAGTCTGACATAATTCATTCTCTAGTATCTCACAATCTTGTTTGCAGACACGTTTGAGAACCGTTGAGTTATATCGGTAATTAAACATGTCAAGGGTTAAATTCTTATCTGCCTTCATATATAAAAATGGAAGAGCACCATTAGGTATATTTTCAAACACTATCTCTGGCATATCACTATTGTCATCTGGCTGATTGTCAGTATTCTCTAAAATAATCTGTTTCGCTTCCTTGAAAAAGTTTTCATTAGTTACAAATGGATCTCTACATATTGGGAAGGTGGAATAACATAAACTTGGCACAGCATAGCCTTCGCACTGAGAACTAATGTCATTAGAGTACTTAGTCACTTGTATAGCTTTTAATAATTTTTCTTCAAGAGCTATTTGTGTTGTGTTGTAAGGAATATACACAAATTGACCTTTAAGATGTGCTGCACACACTTTGCCTACATACTCTTGGCATATTGGCTCCAACTTTTGTGGTAAACTTGGTGTTGTTGTGTTTACACTCTGTGATCTTATATCATCTTGTCCTAAATGGGGAGTAGTCTTTACGCTAATCTCTAATTCAGTACCTAAGTCTGTATTAGGGAATAAGGATGTGTATGCAGGTAACTCATAATTTCCAATGCTTTCAGCAAGTTCAACTTTCAAATGTGTTGTCTGTTTCTTTTCAAAATTTTGTTTGATAACACAAGTGTAATTTCCCTCATCAGTTACCTCAATATGTTTTATTTTAAGATTAGTGCTTATGGTGTCATTACTTTTATCGAATTTAGTGGTAATATTTAGTTTATTGCTATCAATGATTTGTTTGTTATTTTTTAACCAATATACTTTAACATTTTTCAAAATTTCTTGCTGTATGTGATCAGGTGGAGACTCCTTCAAAGATGTTTCGATACCTTCTTTATTTTTCGTGTGCTTTTCGACTTTGGTGAAATTCATAATCGCTTCGCATTTGAAACGTACATCATTGCCGACTGTACGTGTAATGATCGGAGGTAATGTTTTCGAAAAGTAAATATCTAATTTGATACTCCATACTTTTGTTTCGGAGGTGGAATTTCCTTTTAACAAAGATATAGGATTGGTTTTATCGAAACTCGACGACTCACTTTCACACAGATAGAAGCACAAAACAATAATCACAAGAAGGTATTTCATGACTAATACTTTCCATAACACTTTCGCTACAGTCAAGCGTAACGAGTTTTTATATTTATCACATCACTTTATTGATAAACTTAATAAATTGATATGCACCATTTTTATGTTTTAATACAAATTATTTTTGTGATCTTGTATTCAGCAACCTATTTGGTTCAATTCGATCGACAAACTGACAGACAGACAGACCGTGACAGTGACAGACTGTTGTTAGGAGTGGTACCAGCCTACATATAAATATGGAAAATATTATTAATAATAATAATGTTTATTTCCTTTCTCCATACAAATTAGATATTTTTGAACAAGGCTTAAAAATTACTTATAATATTAAAGTTTGCAGGAGAAACTGGTTTCCAAGCTAAGCCGAAGCCTGTGTTATATTGTAAGAAGGTTGGTTATTATTATTCACACAAACTCAAAATAGCGAATCTAGCTACTACTATTGGTTACTAATTTTAATTTGTACTTAGTACGTTCTACATAAATAAATATTAAGGTCGTGGGTTCGATTTCCACCCAGGACAAACATTTCTGTGCATGAACATGTCTGTTTGTTATGTGTCTGGGTGTAAATATCTATATAAGTATTTAGAAAAAAAAAGTATTATATGTACTATATCAGTTATCTGGTCACGGTTCGATGGCCGTGTGTAAAGAATGTTCCAAAATATTTATTAAAGGTGTACCAACATTGCTTCTGCAGATTTAAAACGTTAAGCGTTGTTTGAGATCTTTTTATTAAAATTTATTCAAAAGTGTAACATGTAAATTTTTACTTAATTTATATACGGAAGCTCGGTGGGTCTTGTTTCAGGTTTGAAATCACGCATGCCAAATATAATTTTATTCAAGTTCTTCTTCCAGTTCTTCTTTTAAAATTATACCTCCTAGAAGTGTAGAGTCTGGAGGTAGCCACTCACAGCTTGTATCTTCTGATGAACATACCTAAAGTGGAAAATAATAACTATTATCTTCAAGAACTATTATATTCTTATTAGTTACAATAACTAGATACTTTATTGTACGTACACATGTTGCGATGCGACAAAAAAATTCACGTCCAAGCTTCAAACTAAATTGTGGATTACACTGCAGCTTTCAAAAAGTAAGAGCCGGCACAGTGGCTATAGGTACCTACTTAATGTGTTGGAATTGGCAATTTAAGATAGTACTTAACTATTGCGATATTGGAAAATGGATGAGTAGACAGTGTATCAGTACAATCAGATACTAAATCTTACCATAATTGACTAGAATTTCTTCTACACATTTGCAGTATAGTTACAATAATTACTTACCTGACATTTGCAAGAGGTAGCTTCTACATAGTGGTAGACTTCAGTGCCGGGTTGAGTGCCAGGGTCGCAGAAGCGCAGTTTCACAGAAGCATGTTTCCTTTCACCGTGGATGCAGACAGGGTGATGAGACTCTTTGTAGGGGAATTGCCAGTCGGATATCTGGAAATTTATAAATAAAATCAGCTACCTGGTACATACTGTAACTAATTAAGATAGGATACTATTAAGTTTGTCAAAAACGTTTATCATCAGTTCGATTCCAAGAAATCTGATTAGTGGTCAACTGGTAATTGGACAGTATCGAGATAGTGCAAAACAGAATTGTTCACATGTTATTGGTGTGTAACATTCCTGCATCTAGGATGTTCACCATAGGTTCTCTAGGCGAAAAAATCTTAAAATCTGTCCTAGAGCAACCTCGAGAGAAACTGTACAATATGGCCAGTTGCCTGGGTGTTTAGCAACCCACCTGACTACCAACGCCCAGGTCGCGGGTCCGATTCCCACCCAGGACAAACATTTGTGTGCATGAACAATTCTATTTGTTCTGTATAAAGAATGTCCCCAGGATATTATTATATTAGATATTATTATCAAATGCATACCTCGTAAGATAGGCAGTAACCTCTGCACGACATTATCTTGACATCATCCTATTAAGTTTGTCAAAAACGTTTATCATCAGTTCGATTCCAAGAAATCTGATTAGTGGTCAACTGGTAATTGGACAGTATCGAGATAGTGCAAAACAGAATTGTTCACATGTTATTGGTGTGTAACATTCCTGCATCTAGGATGTTCACCATAGGTTCTCTAGGCGAAAAAATCTTAAAATCTGTCCTAGAGCAACCTCAAGAGAAACTGTACAATATGGCCAGTTGCCTGGGTGTTTAGCAACCCACCTGACTACCAACGCCCAGGTCGCGGGTTCGATTCCCACCCAGGACAAACATTTGTGTGCATGAACAATTCTATTTGTTCTGTATAAAGAATGTCCCCAGGATATTATTATATTAGATATTATTATCAAATGCATACCTCGTAAGATAGGCAGTAACCTCTGCACGACATTATCTTGACATCATCCCAGCACCTTCTTCCATTGAAATCCGTCTGCATAGCTTTGTGCGTGTGACGTTTCAACTTGCATCTAGCATTCGTCGATGAGCCCGCACACAAGACACCAAAAATACAAAGCACGAGAGCTACAGTCGTAACACTTAACACGTTCGCCATTTTAGATAACTGAAATAAGGAAATTGATTATTTTTATGCCGAATTTTTATATTCAGAGCGAAGCACTTAACAAATATAAAACCTTATCTGAAGCGCAATCCCGAGATGTCTGACAATATTCGGCTGAAAAATGTTTTTATAAAGGAGATAGAAGGACGTCAAAACATTTCTTTCGGTTCAGTTCACATCACAATGGTGCACAAACCATTAGCTTCGCGATCGTGCCGTTAAATGCTGGATAAAAATAGAGATTTGCCATTTAGAATATATTTGAATATTTAACTTTAGTACCTTTCTTAATTACTCGCTTGTTTTTAAATGAAAATACATTAATGGTAGTACGTACCTACTCTACGTCGGGCATTAATAAGTAATTTCACTGACAAATTATTTACACAAAATGCCATCATGTACGTACCTACCGATCTCCGCTCATACAAAGTTATCATACCGATAATAAATGTTCAAAAGATATAAATACGATTGATAAATAAACAAGCGTAAGAGCTTACTAAATAACGAGATTTCAACTCGACCCAAAAAAGTCATTAAAAGCGTCGGTGCGGAACAAATTGCCTCATTTGGAAGAGGCTCCTCCTGTCGCCTCTTCGGTTGATGGCTGCGGTCTGACCAAAACTCAAAGTTCAACTAATTGCATCGTGTCTCTCGTGTCTTATCCGCTTGTAATTACATAAATCTCGGTAAATCACTACCGCGTGCGGCTAACTGAATAAGCCAAACCGAGCCCCAAAGGTATTTTTAAATTTCTCTGCTTTAAAAAAGTATGTTCGGAGAAATTCATTCAAATATCTTGATTCATTATTTCTTCCTACAGGTATTTTGGTTATTTTCAGAAAGTTAAAGATCTTGTATCTTTACAAAATATGTTTTCTACTCATACCGATGATAATGAATCAACATAAGGTTGCATTGGAGGTAGAATTTATGGTATTCCACCACCACCTTATTAAGCCGGACCATCATTTTGGGTATCAATATATACCTACCCAGGTATCTATTTAGTTACCTACTTCTTATTCTACCAACTAGTTTTCTCACAACCCATCTCTTCTGGATAATCTCATGAAAGCTTTCTTTAGATCAAAGATTGTTTCTACTCATATTTCTATGGGCAGACCAGTAGGCTTGTCGGTTAGAGACGCTGACTGCTACATAGGTCGTGTGTTCGATTCTCACTTGAAACATTTGCGTGCATGAACATGTCTCTTTGTTCTGGGTCTGGCTGTGAATATCTATAAAAATATGTATTTAGAAGAACTGTAACGTCTTTCCATATTATAAACTCAAGTTTGAGATCAGATGGTCGTGTGCAAAGAATGTTTTAGGATATTTAATTATTATAAATAAGCAATGTATGAGTCACATTCACACCGCGCCGGGTGTGAGCAAGGCAGCGAGCAGTCGGGCGGCCCATTCGTCATTTAGTGCAATTTAAAGGCATTGTGTGAGACCATATTCGCCCGTGCCCTTACTGGACCTTACTTGTACAGTAGGAGCTTATCGCTGACAGTATATGTTGAACAGAATCGTGTAACGTTCATTGTTAGTCAGCCGCTGCAATTCTGAATGTAAATTAAAGAGAGTTTTTTTGTTACTATATAGATTGCTGTTTTACATAAAATAGACATTAGTAGATGGTAGAACCTACATATATTATAATGCTTTAAGTTACATAAAACACCATACTTATGGAACGGTATAGGTACTAAGTTAGTTAGTACTTAGAAACTGTTACTTTTGATTTCATTTTAAGAATGATAGGTACCTTCTTTATCGCGTTGAGCACATTTTAGACGGACCAACAAACAGATAAACCTTATAATAGTATGGAGCATTATACACTACTATTATTATAAATAAGGAAGTGAGTGTTTGTTAGTTTGTCTTTCCAACACGTATCGAGAAACGTAACGGTTTGATTTTATGACGTGGTTAGCATAAAGTTTGAAGAGGGACAGAAACTACGTTTCATGCGGGTAAAGCAGCGGGGCGGAAGCTAGTTTTTAATAAAATAGACACAATAGCAATTGAGACCGGCATTTATGTCCAGATCAATTTGCAGCGTGAATACAATTATGGTAACGCATGATTAAGGCTAGAACAGCCATGGCACGGCTAAGCTGCACCATGTATAGTTGGTAACAATTGTCGTACTTTATGGTCTCTTGATTATTCGTGAAAGTTTCTGATGATACTTTGTTTGCGTGATTCATAAAATGTATTTTATTGCGATGTTCCGCATCATGCTACCTTTTAATAAGACTAATGTTAGACACGCTCTCGAGTCTTCTACGCCTATATATAAAACAGCTCATTATTACTGATAGATAAACAACTCAGTCTATATCTTAAACAAACGGAAACGAAATTCAAGGAGAGAATTTTTCCGTAATTTGATCGACCACTAAAGGATCACTTTATAATTTGGATTAAGAAACTTTTTGAGGAATTAATTGTAATAAAAATCCTGGTATATGTTACCGGCCAAACCCGATTAGGCTAAACTAGTTCTTCCTATACGCGTTAGGATTAACTAGTATAGCCTAGTCCAAACTGGTTCATCCTAAGCCCGATAGGATAAACCAGTTTAGGCTAGGCCAAACTAGTTGATCCTGATATAAATACGCACTCCCCAGGATAAACTGGTATGGCCTAGTCTAAACCAATTTTTAACAGAGTCGAAAGTAATTGTGCGATGTGAGGATATGTACATGCGGGAGTTGAAAACATCCACCACTAGTCCCTCTGTGATGCTTCTTAGAGCCCATACCTGCTCTGGTGATGTCCGGAATCACTCATGTACATGCCCACACACACAGTAGTACCAAGCCAACGTTATATTTAATTTCTAATTTTTTCTGCTCTATTCAACCCTGTTTTCGTTTTTTTATGTTTTATACAAAAATTTTAAGTTTTTGTTTTTAAGTAAATAGTAAAAACATTGTGTGTTCACACTTTCTGCTTTATGCAATAAATTTATGAAACTCTTAATTGTTAACTCAGAACAAATCGATACTGGTGAATCGCATTCCCTGAGCCCCAAAATACAAGCTCCTCTTAAGTTGGGACTCGCTGCCAAAGTGTTTTAGTTGTAAGTATATCTTGTGCTCTCTCCTATCTCTTGTGTTATTTTAATAATTTTTTCTGGCAATAAAAAGTTATTATTATTATTATTCATTATTATTATTCATTATTATTATTTTGGCTTTTTGGGTATACTTTAATGTTTAGACTAGGCCGTACCAGTTTACCCTGGGGTGTGCGTATTTATATCAGGATCAACTAGTTTGGCCTAGAAAAAAAACTAGTTTGTCCTGAAATTGGGTTTGGCCGGTAACATATATATTGATCGGGACCGATGAGATTTGGATTTTTTCTCTAAAATCTTGTTTCAAAACTATATATGACCTAGTATCAGAGAGTTTTCCATAATTCAACTCTCAGGGTTTATAAGGAATAATAGTTTGTCAAGCTTTCAAGTACCTGATAGAAAAATATTGCTGTAGTTTTACTTTACAAGCAAAGCTACGGATGGAAAGCTAGTTCAATAATAGGTAGGTATAATTTGCACAGTGTTTTCATAAAGTTGGGAGGGATACTTCTGTTGGTAAAACCGCGGCGGGCAGCTATTAATATTATAAAATAAAAGATTATTTTTTCGACTAAGTAGATACTATTTCTTTTTTTTATCGTAACAACCATACTGCAATTCTACGAAGTCTAATTGGGGATCGTGGGGCTTTATCTTAAAGATGATCATTAGCAAATTAACTCCGATGCACGAACCATCTAATTTCGTGCATATTAAAAGATAGTCTCTACAATTAGTACCTACTGATTTCATGCTCACGAAAAGTAATTGGTAATCTAATTCAAGAAGACAACTTATTAACACTATGGTAAAAAAGTATTACATTTAACGTTTTGTATTTCTATGACAGATAAGTTGAAACATTCTAAAACGTGAATTTCCTTAAGAATTTTCTATTATCCTTTGCTTAAAAGAAAGGTCGAAGGCGTTTCCGATCTCTACGTTATTTCTGTGTCAGCGGTCGGATAAGCCACACGCTGGCTGGATGCGAAATTGTGGTAAATAGTAACAAGTGATTTTAAACTCGCATTCAGCAAAAAAAAAATAACATTTCTTTGTTTTTTTTAAGTGTTGCCATGTCAGTGTTATAGCTTCCCAAATCCCAGTGTGATAGAAAAAGCGGTTTGTTGTGATTAGTGAAGTGTTTCCAAATCACGGAGTCACTGTTGTTAGTTGTATTGGTAGTAGTTAATATTTTTATATACATTACATTATAGTTAATCAAACCCTTAGCTATTCAAAGTAGGTTGCAGAGCTATACACAATAATATCATCATCATCATCATCAGCCTATCTCCGTCCACTGCTGGACATAGGCCTCACCTATGGCACGCCACTGAGCTCGATCTTCAGCTCTTTACACAATAATATACCCGAACAAAATTGCTGATTACCATACATACTCTGTTACCTCTATCAATAGGTAAGAAGTAACCAAAATATTGTGTTTTACCCAGAAATACCACAGAAAATAGAAATGTCTGGTTGGTTTAGCAATATATAACTTTACTGACCGGAGGTCCTAGCTTCGATTCTCAGAAAGGTGCAATTGAAGTATTTATTTTTAAAAACACTGTAGCCCGCGATTTATAAATTGCCCGAGGTATAGTATAGCGAAGACGCACATCTCAGATAAACATTCGCTGGGACTTAAATATATTTGTAAATAAGACTCAGTACAATGATACCTGACTATCTTTTCGGGGATAAAAGGCGTGATAAAATAAAATATTGAAATGTGATATTTTCGTGACACACCGTAAAATTGTCAGAACAGAGCGGCGGCACGTCTTGCCCCACTAAAGGCATACCTATTCAGTTTATGTTCCTAAGTAAAATATTATCAGAAGTAATGTTCTAAAAGTTTGTGCTTGTTTACTTTATTGACTTTGCTTCCAAGGTGTGTTCAATATAATCCCTACTAATATTATAAATGTAAATGTAAGTTTGTTTGTTACGCTTTCACGCAGAAACTACTTAACCGATCATCATGAAACTTTGTACACATATTGTTGGAGGTATTAGACGTAATATAGGATTTTCCTTTTTCCGGAAAAATGTTACATCCCTTGGGAACGCGGGTGAAAACGCGGTGGACATCTAGTATTATATAATATACATATACTCGTTAGATACGAGTAAATAATAATTGATTTCTGTCTTTTACAAATTGTCATAAAATATATTATTACTATTCAAATAAACAGAAAAAATATAGGGTAAGTTCCTATAATTATGGCACACTAGCTGTCCCCCGCGGTTTTACGCGCGTTCCTGAGGGATGTCAGTATTTCCCAAGGTAAAAAGTAGCTTATATGTTATTCCAGGATATGTGCCAAGTTGCATCTAAATCCGTTAGGTAGTTTTTGCATACAAACTTTCGCATTTACAATATTAGTAGGATATTGCGACTCGCAATCTTTAGAGTATAGAACGGGAACATTGTACCAAAAAAAAAACACAAGAAAGCATAATCAAATGACCATAGTCCCGACTATCAAATTTCGACCCCGTTTTCAATAACATAATTCGATAGCACCTTGAGAAAACCGCCGTGGCATACGCCGACAAACGTGTTCCTCTTTTACCATTTTGGTACGGAACTACAAAAAGCAGCAAAGTGGGTGTTGGGCTCGCTCACGACGGCCTCCGTATCACAGTAAAATATATTATAAAAAAAAATAGGATATAAACACGTTTCTGGTGTGTTGACTGGGGCGTCCATTAATTACGTGTGGCATTTAGGGGGGGGGGGGGGGGGGGGGGTCAAGCCGAGTCTCGGCAAATATCACGTAATTTTTTTATTAGCAAGAAACAGTGTAAAATTGCTAGAAGAGGGTTATATTTAGTAGTAATATTTTTTCACATCTAAATCTAAATCGTATACTTATGATAATATCAAATCTCACGTGAGATTAGGGGCGGGGAGAGGGGGTCGAGAAACATCTCACGACATCTCACTAAGGGGCTGTGGGGGGGTGTCGAAAAATCGCCAAAATCACCTCACGTAATTAATGGATTTTTAGGAAAAAATTAAAAACAATTTTTTTTTTCAATAATTCTTTAATACTTTGAAAATTTCAAGGTTCTTCCTATTAGAGTTAAAACGCGGAGCCTAAGAAATAGGGTCCCTTGGTAACCGCATGTAGATTTAGATACCATTCTAGTCTAAATAATTGTATTTCTCAATTACAGTGTTATGTATTGACGAAGTTCCGATTGGTACTTTCTTTGATTGATCGTTCAATCTTCCCTGCAAAATGTGACTGACAATGGACCGGTGTTGATATGCTTCGAAATCATGATTTTGTGTTCATTTCGACAACACATCATGCTTACTATCTTTACTCTGTTGATGATTATAGGTAAGTAACATAAGGGTGTACCCACACCGATGTAACTTTTTGTACAGCAACATTTTGCAACATGATAAGAAATCATACATTAATTAGCATTCTATAGCTATTTTTTTTTTAAATTTACTTGCAAATATTACTCCACAAAAGTCAACTTGGGTGTGGATGCGCCTTTATTATCGCTAGCGGCTATTGCGGATTTTAATCTATATCTATACTATTAATAATAATATTATAAAGAGGAAAGATTTGTATGTAAGTATGTTTGTTACTCTTTCACGCAAAGACTAATAACGGATATGGGTGAAACTGGGCACATAGATGGAACATATCCTGGAATAACATATTTGCTTTTTATCCCGGGAAAATGTGATATTCCCCTCACAGCTGGTCATGTAATATAATTAAAGCATTCCTTAAGAATGTTAAATAAGCAATACTAGTTATATCTTACTATTTATATAAGTTTTAGAAGTTCCGGCTCGATGAAGTGTGTTGTAACAAACTGGCCAGGTTTTAAGGTATCAACCCTGCCTTCTGATAATTTCCAGTTAAAATGCATCACCTTTCCTATGTAGATTAACTAATTTCCTTTGACTTCGTGTCGATAAACCTCTCCCAGACCTACGTTCAACGGTGAATATTAAAATGGAAGGTTCCTACGTAATTTCCATCTAATAGAGAAGGAATTATGAGTTAATTTAGAACCCCTGTGTATTTTCTCAGTTTGTAAATTGTTATTTATTTAGGACAACTGGTGCTGGTAATAAAACACCTATATTTTAATTAATTGGTTCTGAGAAGTCAAGTTTCTGAGTCTTTCTTCGAATTAATTCATTACTGTAACACAGAAGAAGCCTTCATTAATATTACGAATGTACTAGTTGTCCCCGCGGTATCAACCGCGTTCTCGAGGGATTTTAGATTTTGTATTCTATGATTGTTATTCCCGGGTATGCTCTGTCTATGTGCCAAGTTTCATCTTAATCCGTTTGGTAATTGGCGTGAAAGGGTGAGAAAGATCCGTCCATACTTATATACTTACTTACTGCATACTTCCATCCTCACAAACGTTCGCAAATTTTATATTAGAAGGATAGGATTGTTGTGATAGCACCAGTATTGTTTTAACAATAGTGTTTTTATACAGAGTGTATTTCATTACAACTGATGGAGCTGCGCGTACCAGCAAACGTGCCTCTTGGTACGCGAGCTGAGTTGTCTTGCCGGTGGCAGTTGACACCAACAGACGTGCTGTACTCCGTCAAGTGGTACAAGGACGGTAAGGAGTTCTTCCGACACGTGCCCAGAGATGTCGAGGTGAGGAGGAAGTTCCCACTGCCTGGAGTCGACGTAGAGGTATTTCTAAATGCAAACTTTGTCTTGTAGAATTTCCCTAAAAGTTTAAGTAGTGTTACGAATTTTGTAGAGAAACTTTGTAGCTTGTAACAAATTTTGCTGACTAAATATCCTAGGACATTCTTTACACACGGCCATTTGATCCCAAACTAAGCAAACCTTGTACTATACTAGATACATATTAATTTTTTTTTATAATAAGATCTCTTTTTATCTCTATCTCGAATCTACATAGAACAAAAAGTTTTAAGATGAGCAAAAATTTTTTGTTTCCAAAGGTGAAATGTATCAAGACAGTGAATCTTTTCATTTATAGGATAAACAAATGAAATTCTAATTTTGAATTTTGAATTTTCGCTTATCACTGTAACGGCCAAACTGCCAGCTATACAATTGTGTTTTTTTTTTTATGGAATGAAAACTCTTTTGTGTTAAATTTGGACAGAAACCATAAAAACGGAAGTGTTTCGATTTTTCTGCTGAGAAGTGTATGTGTACTTAGATAGCTATTTACACCCAGGCACAGAACAAAGAGTCATGTTCATGCACACAAATGTTTTGTCCTGGGTGGAAATCGAACCCACGACCTGCTTGGCAGTCAGGGTCGCTAACCACCAAGCCAACTGGCCCGTCGACCATGATGGCAACATAGGATTTATGACCTCATTAAATTTTCTTGTATGTCAAGTAGATCTTACTTCTAGAGTAGGCAGTGAAATAATTCCTTATACTACCGGCACGCTATGATAGCCGTTTTGACATACCAGATTGATATAGGAAAATAAACTATATTAGTTTGGAATAAGGTTGATTTCCATCATCATACAATTAGCTGTTGGATCAATATTGACCTTATGTATGTCTGAATAAAGGTTATTTTTGGAACGAAGTTCCTTATCACGCGTTGTGAAAGGGGGCTAGACGGAAAAAAATTATACGAAAAGTGGTAACAACCCCTTTTTACGAAATTAAAATGATATGGTTTATTATTGGGTTTGTTTTTTTTCATAATTTATTTAAAGGCTCCATACAATATGCTTAAAATTCTGTTGCATTTATAAATTAGTATAATTAGTAATTATTATAAGAAACAAGTTTTTCTCAACACTGGACCTAAACTCAGCGTTTTGGTCAATTCCAATGCGTATCTTCGTTCCATCCGGGTGTCCCTTGACACCTCCCAAATTTTTCTTTGCATGTTTAGTTAATTAATTGAATTAATTTTTATTAATAATTCAGGGTTATTTAGGCCTGCTCGGATGCGACCGAATTCGGGTGCTAAACAGATTATCTAGCTAAAGAATCGAATAGCTTCTATTCTGTAATTATTTTTTTTTTCATTTGGATTGAAGTTGTCGATTGGCACACGACTGATAAAAAAATACTGCGAATACCACGTCACCTTCATTTCATACTATTGAGTTACTACCAGTTTGATTGGCAACTGAGTAGGGGGGTAGTCATAGAAGTTCTGCGGCAAGAAAACATGCGACACATATTATACCTACGTTTGCAATAATTATATACAATAATTACCATATATCGTGTCGTGTGTTGTTACGTGCTTTGAAACAATAATGTGGTTTGCGCATAATATGCAGGTTGCTGTAACAATATTTTTTTAATGTAAATTGAAAGCCTAAGTAAGATTAAGGTTATTTTTTATAAATGCATATATGTATACTTATATATAAAAATGAATGTTTGTCGGTATGTCCTATATAGAATCGTAAACTATGCAACGGATTTTAATGCAGTTTTCAGCAATAGATAGAGTAACTCAAGATAAAGGTATAAACCTTCCTGGTCTAATGAAGAATCCTGGTTCATTGAAAGCAGAAAAAGCCGCAAGACTAGTTTTTTATAAAAATCACCATCATATCACACTTGAACGATATTTGTTGCGTGTTAACTTGTTACCTACTCGTGGACATAGGACATACTTAGGCAATGCTAATCTGGATATAAATAATACATCGAATATAATACCTGTGACATTCTTTACACACGGCCATCCGATCCCATACTAAGCATAGCTTGTACTATGGAATGTAAACCAGAAAACTCATATACCTACCGTATAATATACAATTTTGTAAAAAATATAGATGGTTATGTAGGTATTTACAATCAGGCAAAGACCAAGCAGACATGTTCGTGCACACAAATGTTTTACCTCAGTGGGAATACCCACGACCTGTAGCGTGGCAGGGTCTCTAACCACCATGGCAACTGACCGGTTAATTATACCTCTCGCCGGATATAATCCATCCTTATGGATTTCCACAAAGAAAGTTTGGAAGACCAACACCAGCTGTTCCCAGCCAGTGACTCCAATAAGACGGCACGTCAACCCATGCGGTTCTTACATGAAATAATAATAGTTTGTTACATACAGCAATCGGATTCATCGGCTTCGGAAATAAGGCTCTCCCCGGCGACTTTGGAAACTGGAGGTAGATACCGCTGCGAAGTTTCCGGGGAACGGCCGCTTTTCCACACAGTGTCTGACCACGCGGACATGCTCGTCGTTGGTAAGTCAGCAAATTATTTTGAATAGTAGAGCTCGTAGTGCAGAGTTCGTCCGGGGAAGTACTACCACATTACCGTACCACACATTTACATTACACCATTACACTACCATATCCGCCGTGAAGCAGTAGTGCACTTGTATTATTGTGTTTCGGATAGAAAGGTAAGGGGGCCGGTGAAATTATAGGCACATGAGACTTAACAACTTCATGTCTCAGGGTCGACAACGCTTCGGCGATGCCCTGGTGTTGCAGATGTCCATAGGCGGCGTTTATCACTTACCATCAGGTGGACCGTGTGCCTGTTTGTCGGCACCTGCGGTATAAATAAATAAATAATAATAATGATTGCTATTAATAAACACTGCAATAACACACTTAAAAGTTGGATGCCTATAGGAGTAATGAATTACAAGTTTTATAGATCCAAAATCGATAAAGGATATCAGTATAGTAAATTATTAGGTACCTATCCAGTAGAGGAAATAGGTAATGCACTGATAAGCTTAAATAAAAAAACCGATGTTATTCCCGCAGAATACTAATACAGGCACGCGACATCTCTACCGCATTCTCAAACCATGCAGGTTATTAAAAGGTAGTAAAATTCAAAATTGCTAAATATATAGATAAACCATTGATGTCATCAAGTCGGTATGTTCCACTTTCCGCCTGCATCATGTCAAAGAAAGTAGAGTAGTAAAGCTCTTAGTGCAAAGTTCGTCGTCCGAGTGAAATTACAGGCACATGAGGCTTAACAACTTCACATGTCAGGGTCGACAACGCATTGGCGATACCCCTGGTATTGCAAATGACCATCGGCGGCGGTGACCACTAACCATGGATAGAGATATATATATATAGATAGACATAGAACGTGGATTTAACTGCTTTCATCCCCTTTTTCAATTCCACAGTACTACCTGACCACGGTCCCGTGATGTCAGGCTTCCGAACTCGATATCGGGTTGGTGATCGAGTCCAAGTGAACTGCACATCAGGGCAATCTCGTCCATCCACTCACTTAGCTTGGTATATTAACGGGGAACCAGTACCGGACGATTATCTTCTTCCCGCCATCTTTAACACTCGTGGCAATGGTCTTAAGACAACGAGTGTAATGCTCGATTTTTTTGTCACCGAGAAACACTTCAACAAGAATGGACTAAAAGTAAAGGTGAGATACTGTTGAAAATCGGGTGATGTAAGGAATTGGAAATAATTTTGTACCGTGATTTTCTTTTCTTAAGTTTATTGATGAAGCCTAAATCATTACTTAGGCTTCAGATCAGAATATTGGAGGTAGTTAAAGTAGATGGTGTTTGAAATAATGTATTTAAGCGCTTTTGCATAATTTTGCAACTTGTTCTTCATACCACTGTCCACTGTCCTATAGAAATTAAAGTAACGTTTATTAACATCTAATTTACAGTCGGAGTACAGATCACTTAGGTATTATACCTATTGTTTGTTACAGTGCTTGGCAACTCTCGCCCCGACGTACTGGAGAAGTAATGAAGAGACTGCAATTCAAGAGAAGACTAAAATATACGAAGAATTCAAAGAGCGAAGTATTATTGACACCGGCCATAGAGCTGATAGAGTTCATGTAAATTTTGGTGTGAATTTAAAATCTTTTTCTTTTTTTAAGATATTTTTGTTTGGCGTAGGATCCGTGTATCTTTATGGACGTTATTAATTGATTGGTATTTTCGCGGAATTACATTTTATTGACTGTGATATCTGATGAAATGGCGACATTCGTGTTGAATGATTTAAGTTGTAACCAAGTTTAATATTGAGTAATTTTAGTGCAATTTTAAACATTTTTATGTTGTCTCTGTAAATAAAGACCCAAGATTCTGTGAGTCTATTTCTTATGCATTAGCTTGGAAAATGAATAAAAGCTATCTATTTGTAGGGCATCTTAAATGCATAACACGTCGTGATTGCGATACCTGCAGGCGGAGCGGATCTTCTGGGACGAATAATCTAACATATAGATAGATACGGCATAGATACCTACTATGGATAAAATTTTACATGGGTTGTACCTAGCTTTTATTTATAGAGTATTTTTACAATAATAGGAAAATTATCAGACTGCGTGACCCCATCGGGTTTAAAAAAAGACAGTGAGTCAGTGAAAGATTATTTGATGCCAGGATTCTTGTTGGGTGAAGAGAAAAAATAAAATTACAAATCGCATATATATATATATCATTACCTATTTAAACACAAATGTACCAACGACACATCGAAGTTTACGCTTAGAATTTAGAGGGTTAATGCCCGCAAAGGCTGCAGAGTTGCAGACAACAATTTTTTTTTATTATTTTTTTTATTATCTCATGAGCGTGTAATTTATAATTATTGATTGAGGATAAGACTCGTCAATGTACTCTATCTATATTTTATTAAAAAAGTATAAAGTAGGTATTCGATTTTCCATTTAGAGAAATAAATTAAAAATAATATTTCTGACGTTACAATTTGTCTATCCATTGATGACATGAAAGTAATTTTACATTTACAAAAAGATCTCTCTAAATAATGTGATGTAACATCTCAATTTAAACAATATCTTTAAGGCATTTTTAAGAATCAACCCGTGAGAAAATTCATAAATAGGATTTATCTACCCCTGACTTGACGGTATAATGTAAAATAATTGAGAAACAGAAAATAGCTATACAAACACAAGTTAAACATTAAGATGGAGGAACAAAATTCACCACAGCGGGCTTTTAATGGTAATTATATTCATCATCTTACTAATGTGATAAATGCGAAAGTTTGTGTTAAGTTTGCGTGTGTACCAGGGATGTTATTAATTGTGAGCAATCCAAACGACGCGGCTACCGTGTCTGATCGACCGGCGAAATCTGGCATAACGTGTCTCATTTTGCATTTCACTTCTGGCCTATTAATTTAATTAAAATTATTCGAATCTTTTATACCTAGCAGCTCCTGTTACGGTTTCCGATAGATTTTTTATTTCCGGTTACGAAACTGTTTAACATCTCTAGTTTCCCCTTAACGAAACGGTTAATCGGATCGAATGACATTCTGATTAATATATATTATAGGACTTTTTAAGTCAGGCAGAGCAGTGCAGAGTTCGTCCGGGAAAGTACGGTGATGTGGTAACCTTACCCATTTCCGCCGTGAAACAGTAGTGCACTTGTATTACTGAGTTTTGGTTAGAAAGATAAGGGGACCGGTAAATTTACAGGCACATGAGACTTAACAACTTCACGTCTCAGGGTTGACAACGCATTGGCGATGACCCTGGTGTTCCAAATGTCCATAGGTGGTGGTGACCACTTACTATAATTAAAACCATTGATTAACAATGCTCCCATAAGACATCTCTCCGACATTTTGGTATTTAAATAAGAACAAGTCAAGTTTGCACTAGGTGTGTTCATACTTTTGAACCTAGTAACAACCTAGCAAAATTTTAAAAGCGACCTTATTAGTTAACATATGACTCGGTTTAAACTGAAGCAAGCACGTGACAACTCGAAGGGATCGACACTATACACCAATATCATTTTGGTGACTATGCCATGACGACGACGTGAATAGGGACGGTAGATGATGATGAGGTCGATAGTTTGTCTTGGAAGATTATGCTATGAATGCGATTCGTTGAGTGGACCTCATTAAGCCATGTAGGATAGAGGCAAATGCCGGTCAATTGACCGTATGCAGTTATCTGTGGTAGCGCAGCCACTATCTATGAGTAGGTACACAATAGTCTGAAAGAAGATGATAATGATATTCATTATTCATACGCTTTGAGATCGTTACATTCATTCCTTTAGTATAATTAATACGTATAATTCTGATACTGTACCTCTACGGTATGTATATAAATAAACTAGCTGACCCGACAAAAGTTGTATTGCCATATTTATTTTATTATAAACTAAACGTTAACATTTATCGTACTACAATTATTAAATTCGACTGCCATCTTGCAACCCTATTGCGGATCAGTGGTTGGAACAGAATAATATACAAATCGCGATTAAAAAACAGGGGTTGATTGTAGAAGGGTGAAAATTTGAAGTTGTATGTATTTTTCAATGCTAAATCATAATATAAAATAAGAATAAAAAAATTTACAAAAATATAAAAAAAAAAGTTAGGGGCGTATAACCCTTATCACTAAGGGGTATGGACGATAGATAGTAGCCGATTCTCAGACTTACTGAATATGCATACTTATAAAATTTCATAAAAATCGGTCAAGCCATTTCGCAAGAGTATGGTAACTAACATTTTGATACGAGAATTTTATATATAAGATATCCTCGGATATTCTTTTTAACACACGGTCGTCTGATCCTGTACTAAGTAGAGCTTGTACAATGGAAACCTGACAACTGATATTCTACATTATAATATACATTTTTTTCTTTTAAATACGTACTTATTTTAAACAGGTATTTACCTACACCCAGACCCAGAACAAACAGACATGCTCATGCACACAATTGTTTGTCCTGGGTGAGAATCGAATCCTCAAACACGTGCCGTGGCATTCAAGGTCTCCAACTAGCAAGCCAACGGGTCCGTCACTATTCCCTAATTAAAACTTATTTAAAAAAAAAATAGCTTTATCTCCGCGGATTTACTTATGGAAACCCAAAGAATTTATGGTATTTTGGGTGTTACTGTACCTAAAGGGACAGACAGGTTTAAATTAATGTTAGATTTCTACTATTTTAAAGTGACGACACTTTGTTGGTTATTTAATTTTCATATTTTCTGACGCATTCTGTGATCTCTGTACACTCACATCACTACACACACCACTTAAGTGCAATTTGACAGTTGACATTTGACACGACTAGACTGACAGTTCTCACTTCTCTCGCTCGATTGAGAGAAACACGATGTATATAATGCTGTAAAACAATTATTGATAACACAAAGCAATAAATTTTTGTCCAAATATCTTACCAAACCACACAAAATGTCTCATAGACCTCAATCTAAATCAAGAATCAAAACGTTTAATAAACCTGTGTTTCACCTTCAAGATAAAAAGGCAGACGAGAGTGAATTATCAACTGGTTTGATTAAATCAGCCAAACGCACTGGACAACTGTGTTTATGCAATAAAGGGCTTGGCACAGGTGAGAAAATGACATTATTTATGGTACTACAAATGTCCATATAGGTACTTTCATGGACGGTGTAGGGTAGAGGCCGTCGTCAGGGAATTTAATAGCCCTGAATGAGCCGCATCCTGGGTATAAACAATTTATCATTTAATATTTATATAGCTGTTTCAAAGGTATTCTGCATGTGTATAATTTTATAGTACCCGAAAATGTATGGAAGATTGATGAATTAGTTATGGAAGACACCAAGGAGGTTGATTTCGCACGATCCGACTTAAGTAACTGGTGGAATTCCGAGCCGCTAAAAACTCTTGACCTTAGCTCCAATGCAATAAAAAAAATATCATCCAATGTTAAACTTCTGCAGCATCTGGTTACACTCAAGGTGAGCAACAGTATAATAATATAGTTAAGCTGTTCAAAAAAACAAGTCCTGGTCACAAGTTTTATTTTATTATATTATACTTAAACCTACTTGATGAGCTTTTTATCAATTGATGTCTTCTTATTGCACATTTGAGGCTTTCACTTGCGAGGAGTAAAGGACTTGCTAAATGCTAATTATAAAGGGGATAAATGATTGTAAAATTGGTGATGTATTTGCCGGTGCAAATGCAAATATGTCCCTATGTACAATATTCCTTTAAGTAGTACCTCATTTGTCTGGTTATGATTGTTAGATAAATTAACAAAACCTATTTATTTATAGTTACATGATAATGCCATCACAAGTCTACCTGCTGAAATTGGAGAGTTAAAAAATCTGGCTAATCTTAGTTTGGATCGTAACAAGCTTGTCACACTACCCAAAGATTTCTACAAATTGATTGAACTCCGCTGGCTCAGTTTATCACATAATGAACTGAAGAAAATTGAGCCTGACCTTGGTGATTTTGTTATGCTAAATTTTTTGGTAAGTATCTTAATCTAAGTGATGATAAGACTGAAAGTGCTAAGCACCTTTTTTATATTATTTTTACTAATCTATACTAATATATAATGCTGGAAAAATTACTTGGTTGAATGCACTAATCTCAGGAAGCACTGGTTTGAATTGGAAAGTTATTTTTGTGTTCAAAAGTCCATTTATCGAGGAAGCTATAGGCTATATAACATCACACCCAAAACCAAAATAAGCAGAGCATCAATGCAAATATGGGAAAAAATACAACTTTTACGAGCTAGCATTGCGCGCGCTGCGTAAACGGTCAAAGTTACGCAAATGTATAGATATAATATAATCTGAATTAGCACATAGGATACTTTTTATCCTCGGGAACGCGGGTGAATCCGCGTGGGACAGCTTGTATATTATAAAGAGAAAATATTTGAATTTTAATCTATAGTCTCATAACGATATATTCCTTCACGGGAATTAAATCTTAGCCTTTTTGGGTTCGAAATTGGTATAATGTTCCAACTAACATCTTACTATCCCAAATCTCATTCCCATCTGTATGTATATGTCCAATATCACATTATTAACCGCGTTCCACATTCCTGTCCTACACGAGAGTAATCAAATACGAGAGTCACTATTCTGCAAATCTCGCATATGTTCGTGTGTAAATCCCGTTTTATGTCAGTTTTTGTGCCGAATTCAAAGGGCTCTCGTGTAGTTTTGTGACCGCGAGAAAGTTCCCTGCGCATTCCTGCCCCCGGCAGCAGGGTCTGTTGTCGAATACACGAGAACATATGTATATGAGTACCGAATGGACAACTGCAACAGATAATGTGGAGAACCGCTCTCGGTCTCGTCCTGTCTCGGCTAGACCTCTCGACGAGAATGTGGAGTGCTCTTTAGTCCTTGAAGTGACTAATAATTCCTTGGAAAATCCATTCGAAAAAAGCTCTAGCTAGGCATGGATACTAATAACTCTGTGACAAACTAAGATAGACCTGAAATACTTAGAAATAGGGTTGAAACAAAAATGACACTCATGGTACAGTAAAACACGCGACACGCGATGGGTCCTGCGACCATCGAGGGTTATGGCATGTATTGAAGTTTCGACTCTATTTTACTGTATTTTAAATTCAAATTTCTAGGTACATATTCATGCACTTATTAAAAGGGGGATTATATAAATTTATGCTGTCTGACTTCACCGTCGGGTCAGGCTTTAAAAGATTTGAATCAAAATATATTTTCAATCTTTTTATTTCACAGGACATTTCTCATAATAAACTGACAGTATTACCACCAGGTATGGGATATTTGGTGCGTTTAGTTGATCTGAACTTATCGCACAATCAACTCCAAGAGTTACCACCAGACATTGTAAATCTTCGAGGTAATATAAATATGCCTTTATAGGTTGTGTAATGCTTGTTCAGTGTTGATGCAGTTGATACAACTGCAATAGAACCAAATCATGAGGTGCCAAATGCATAGGTATAAAGGCAATGTGTGTAACACAATATATGTTCAACAAAATTGTCTTCCGATTGTAATTATTATTAATTAAAGTGAAATAAATAAAATACTGGATTAACGAGAACTACAATTTAACAATTGTAAAGCAGTCAACTCCATAGCAATTTTATTGAACATTTTACCAGTTAAGTATATGAGAAATAGGTTTAATAATATATTAACAATTTTAGATTTGAAGAAATTGAATATATGCCACAATAATTTAAAGATACTACCTCCATTAGGAGAGCTACGAAAAATGGAGATGTTGGACGCGAATCATAACGACATCGAGATTTTGCCGGACTTTTACGGATGTTCTGCATTGAAAGAAATATATTTGGCTAATAATTATATTAAGGTGGGCAGTTATTATTAATTACTTAAAATGTTAATCGGCTCTGTGGTCAAGTGGTATGATGCGCGGCTTAGAGACCGGAGGTCTTGAGCTCGATTCCGAGGTCGGGCAAGGTAGAGTTAACCTATTTGACGAGACAGGTAATGTGCCTGGGAGATGGAGACAATGCTTGGGTGGAATGTATGTCGGCAGTGAAACCTCTGCCTACTTGTTATTTGAATTTAAAATGTTATTTAATATATTACAATATTTTTGTAGGAGATCACAGAAGAATTTTGTGATCAAATGCAGCATTTAAATGTGTTGAACATTAGGGACAACAAAATCGAAGTGCTCCCGGATAACATATCACTACTGCAGAAGTTGAAGAGGCTTGATCTTACCAATAATAGTTTAAATAAGTAAGTTTTTTATACGTATTTCTTTTGTTCTTGACTCATTGGTACGAATGATATATAGGCTGTATACCTGCCATAAATATGTTTTCTTTTTTAACTTTTTTTTAACTCTCGTTAATGCATCAAGTTAAGCACCTGTCAATTGGCCAAAAGGGCGGGTAACTACAAAATTGCCTTGTACAGTGATACGGTTTTCTCACGTTTTTTGTCATGGAATGTGTCATGGTTTTATAGGATACCATCCGACTTTTGTCACGGTATTAAAAGTCGCTACCTGTCATCGCATCAAAATTATCATGTTCTTTTAATTAACAGTTTCATTGTAATCTTAACGATTTTAAGTGTGAATTTAAAGACCGCCTCAATATATCCATTATCTGTATTTTTATGTTGCTAGCTGTCCTTCGCGGTTTCAACCGCGTTACTAACGGATTTAACATTTTCCCGATATAAAAAGTGTCCTATGTGTTGAACCAAGATAAAAACGAAATACAGTAGAAATCCGATTATTCGGAGCCTTCTCTCACAGCTCTGTCTACTTTAAGTCTTAACGATGTATGTCAAAACCATTGACATAATGAAACTTGATAAAAATTTCATTGGTGTTTGATTTGACTTTGAAATCGATTAACCGGATTTTCGAATGTAATGAATTTCCTTGTTTTAATTTGGTTTGGATAATCGGGATTATACTATTTGTGCCAAGTTTCATTTAAATCCGTTAAGTAGCTCACGCGTGAATGAGTAAGGAATATCCATCATCACACTGACAAATAGATTATAGATTATAGGTTATAGGTATATTTAGATATATTTCTCAAGTAGTAGAGCTCTTAGTGCAGAGTTCGTCCGGGGAAGTACTACCACCTAACCCATTTCTGCCGTGAAGCAGTAGTGCACTTGTTACTGTGTTTTGGTTAGAAAGGTGAGGGGACCGATGAAATTACAGGCACATGAGACTTAACAACTTCACGTCTCAGGGTCGACAACGCATTGGCGATGTCCCTAGTGTTGCAAATGTCCATAGGCGGCGGTGACCACTTACCATCAGGTGGCTTGTTTGTCGGCCCATGTAGTATAAAAAAAATTATATATATATATATATATATTAGGATTTTGTAATAATGATAATTACGAATTAATACTAAATCATATCACCACAGGCTACCACGAAACCTAGGCCTGCTATCACAACTACAAAGTATCAGTATGGAAGGCAACAAGCTTTCGTTTGTGAGACAAGACGTCATCCGCGGAGGCACTGACAGAATGATGAAGTTTCTACGCGATAAAATAACCGAGGAACTTGTTGATGAAACCAGAATCGCTAATAAGGAGTGGCCCGATAAGTAAGTGTACATTTTACTGATGACTGATGTACCTACATAAATCAAATGTTCAAATTACTTTAATCATTTATCTTAAACCAATTTACACTACAAGGACAATGTAAACTGCAATAACACTATAGATAGATAACATAAAAAAAAAACTCGGGTTAAAAAGTATTGTTTACCTTACAAACAAACTTACACACACACACACTCACACACCAACACACATACACAATAGCACACACACATACACAAACATTCGCATTAATAATATCAGTAATAATTGATATTTCTCATATCTACATTATATACTCTCACACAGGTATACATTGAAGAAAAGTCAAGCTCTCATGTTGCCAGCGCGGGAGCTTACAAATGTACCGGAAGATGTGTTCAAGACAGCTGCTGATGTGGAAGTACATATTGTCGACATTTCCAAGAATAAACTCACTGCAATACCTTTAGGGTACATATTAATGATAATAATAATATACATATATAGGGAAAATTTAAATTATAAACTGTATGCAGGCAGGGCCTTCTTTTCCATTGGGGACTGGCCAAATGCACAGGACCCTGCGATCTATGGGGTCCTAGTTCGGAAGAAATGGAAGCCGTTGGACTGCCCAAAGTTTTAGAGAACGCATGCGACAGATCGCGTTTTTCAGTTAATTACAAACAATTAATTAATAACTTTCTAGATTTTTTTATACCATACATAAACATGAATTACATCATACGTCAATTTAACAGCGAATTGCATATAAATATTTAAATAGAATAATATTTGCATATGAAATTGCAACCTTGTATCAATTATTATTGTATTAATTATTTCCAGGGTATGCCATATGAGCGAAACACTGTCACAGTTGATATTGTCTTCAAATAATATCACCAGTGTCCCGTCAGATATAAGCCGCTGCGTTCATTTACAATTCATTGATTTTGGTAAAAATTGTCTCTCTGACTTACCGATGGAATTTGGTGATTTGAAGCACGTAAGGGAACTTGTGATTTCTAATAACAGGTAAATGTTTCCTTTTTACTATTATATTAACTAAAAGGTTTTCTAAAAGTAGTACTTATACGAACTTTATGGTTCTCGACATCTGGCTGTCAAGGTGAAAAGGCTGTCAAAACAAGTAGCTAACAATTTCATGGAAAAATCAATCTTATTGCTTTATTTTATAAAGTTCATCTATTGATTTAATGGCTATTTGTATAATTAACCTTATCATCACGCCATAGATTATATTTTTCTATAACACTGAGAAGGCAAACGCGCCTATTAGATCTCTACTACTAATTCATCATAATAGTCTACTTTCTAAATTTTAAAATGTCCAAACTGAATGCTATATAGAATGTCTCTCTCATATCTTTGTTCAATAATATTCTTAAATTATGTTTACATTTTTAGGTTTTCAAAAATTCCAAGATGCGTTTATGAACTGGAAAACTTGGAGATATTGTTAGCCGCGGAGAATCAAATCGAGGAGATCAACGTGTCCTCTGATGCTCTCGCGAAACTGAAGAAGTTAGCTGTACTTGATCTGACGAACAACAGCATCTTCACTGTTCCCCCAGAGCTAGGAAACTTTACTTATTTGAGGTTAGTATGTACATACATTTAAAATAAGTTTTATTTTTACATAGAAACAATGGATATTACCCATGCAATGGTTGTTTGCCAAAAACCCTGCCCAATCAGATAAACGTTCAAGCACTCATCTTAGGGCTTTTGTAGACCGAACAAAAAATTATTAGCAATTTATGCCAAAAAATATAATATGATCCTGATCAAAAATCGCTGGAGTGATGTAAACTTTGAGTGACTTACATTCTTCTGTATTTGTAAACATTGTCCTCCATAGAAAACCTGTGAACTTCATTTTGGCTTCTATAGAAGGTCCATTTATAATTAAATAAACTTGTTCCAGGTCTTTGGAGTTAATGGGCAATTGTTTCCGTCAGCCGCGACACGCTATCCTTGCTAAAGGAACCGCTACAGTGTTGTCATACCTAAGAGATCGAATCCCCACCAATTAGCTTTACTTTGAGTATGGCCATGCGCAAAAATTCTAAAGTGTTGCCATAGAAACCAGTCAGCTTGTTTTAAGCCAAATATTTTTTTCTGATAGCGTACCTGATTTTGGTTGTCTTTTTTTGCTGTTACAGCTATTTGTTACTGCTTTCGGTTATTATTTTTAAACGGATAACTATAATTCGTTTATTTTGTTATTTATTTGATGCCTTGTTAAATTATAATTTAAATACTATAAATATTTTAAGAAAAGGAAAGATAAGGTTGTGAGGGTACATTCTTTGAAAACGTAAAATTTAATATATTTTAGGTACCGGGTAGACGATACGACTTTTTGCAGCCGATTTGTCCTGGTCTTAAATTCTGCATGAGTGTGACATAGCCCTTACCACGTAGAAATAACACGTTAGATAAAGAATCGACGTGGTTTAAATATTAGAAATCTTTAAGTTAACAAAGTGAGATAAAGCCAAGATGCTGCTAGGAAATTTTGATTAACACAAATAATTATTTATTCCGTTCAACATCTACTTTCCATAATATTTTTGAAGTGAAACTTCTTATGGCTTTGAAATTCTAATCCGCAACCTTTTTGTGTGACGAAAACTAAATGAATGATAAACACACTATACTTTTCAAAAGTCATTGAAGAATAATTAAAATGTTTCCTGTAATACAAAAGTTTCACTTCTATCGTCTGTCTTTACAACACACCATGTTTTTTTCTAACTACGACAAAAAATCGCACCGTTTAACCTCATCCTTACAAAGATGAAAAATATATTAGAGTGGACTAACCCCCTATCACGTTTGACATTCTAAACTAAAGTATTAATTGGATGATAAGTATAGTCAAATATTGTAGACGCTATTTGCCAAATGTTATAAAACTAATTTTGATAATAATTTATTCAAAAAACTCTAATCATATGAGGTTGCCAATGTATCGAGAGAAATAAAAATATCATCGTTTTTATTAACATCATTATCATAAATTAAGGAATTATATCGAGTTATAAAACAAAAAGTATTCGCCTTATATCTCTCGCCGAATAACGCCTGGAAAACTAATTGTATAACATATTTATTATCAATTGTTAACGCTAAAGTATCAAGAATACATACATATGAGACATGAAATTCTACCAAAGTATTGTTGGAGTACCTGAAATTTATTTTTATATACAGAGCCACTTTTATTTAGGTAAGCATAGCAATGGTTGAACCATACGCGAGAACAGCTGATCCCATCTTTTCCTTTACTGTATTATAAAGGTTTTTTGTATGGGAAATATTATTAACCTTTTGAACCCCCGTAATGGCATCTCAATGTCCTGTACGCCAAGCTCGAAAATAGATATAAGTTTTTAGGCACTAAGGCAAACTAAAATTTTATTGTAAACTATAAATAAATAAATAAATAAAAAAAAAAAAAAAAACTATATCAATAAAACCAATTTAATGTTTGTTTTGTTTTTTTGAGAATTTTTTATTGTCGAGTATAGACGGCACACAGGACACGCTTGCGCATGTCGAGTATAGCCGACATTGGCGTTTAAAAGGTTAATATTGTTCATACTGATGCGGCCTACTGAAGAGCTAAAATTGAATAATTATATCAGCTGATAATGGTATAGCTCAACCCTTAAGCAGTCAAATCATTGGCCGCTATATATGTATAGATATATATACGTTGCACAATATGTCAATAATATATCATGAGCACAATTTATCAATAGTGATAAAATTTACCATACATCGTGTGATTACTGAAAAATAAATATATGCTTTGACATAATGTTTTGTTTTCTTGAATATGGAGTCCTGACATTTTATGATTACTATTTATTTGGAGCCATGTTTTTCTTAATTTAAAGTGTAAAGTACAGAATAAATTATCATCCTAAAATTGCGAGTAAAGTAAGTAATTTTAATGTAAAAATAACGTGAATTCTAATAATGTAGAAAAGAAAAAAAATATTTAAAAAAAAACATCTAAAACTAAAAAAAATACCCCTTTTTATAATTTAATAGCCCTTTTTCATATATGAATTAAATGCATATTTCTTAGGTACTAATTAATATTCTTATGTACAACTATAATGATCGAAGAGCATTTCATAGTTATTAAAAGTGTTGCAGGATAAATGAAAACAATAAATTTACAACACATATTTCGCGATATCGAAACTCATTCTAAATTTACTTTCATTACCTGCTTGGGAGCGTTTGGGTAGCCATTGAAGCCATACAAATACATTGTTGTGAATAGTATAGGACAACACATTATATTGTATTGATGTTACGCTCGATTAATCAACAAAAATACCTCTTTTTAAGTCAGAAGGTTAACCACCAGCTGAACGGTCCACCTTATGGTAAGTGGTCATGGTCGCCTGTAGGCCGTAGAAATACAAGGTTTGCCAATGTGTTCCCGACCTAAAAAATAAATAACCTGAGCACTAACATCTATCGTAATCGTATCTTCGCCAAAAACCGATGCTATGAGAATAGGGACGTTGACTGACATGTCAAATTAGCAACTTTTTATTAAATGTAAAAACGAACGAATGTTCGGAATGGAGTTTTGTATGAAATAGCGAGTTGTGACTTCATAATTGTACAGCATCAAAAGATCTATTCCTTTTGGTTAGAGTGGTACTTAAAAATCACATAAATTATAAAATGTTGATCACATCTGATGTATCCGTGTATTTTTGGATGTTCAATACACTGGCTAGTGTTTAATCATTAATCTTGAATACAGGATAGTTCCCTATTTGATCGTCGTGCAACGTCACGATAAGCACGGTGTTCAATTTTACATACAAACCAGCTTCTTGGCGCACTCGTTACGATAACTGTACGCTTGCGATAGATGTTCTGATTGCAAAACTAAGCAGAACTTGTACTATGGAAACCAGATAACTAATATCACACATATACTAAATTTTTAAATACATACTTATATAGATATTTACACCCAGACAGAACAAACAGACATGTTCATGCACACAAATGTTTGTCCTGAGTGGGAATCGAACCCACGACCTGCGGCGTGGCAGTCAGAGTCCAACCACCAAGCCATATTTAATAGAAGGCTTTCAAGTGCAACTGCTACAAACCGGTAGGTGATTACCGCCGATTTTCATCTTAAAGTTCAAATAGGTGGGTAAGACCGTGCTAGGGGTTTTTTTATGTTTTCCTTTATAAAAAAAACTCAACCTTATTGCACGATTCGAACGTGGGCTTCGATTCTGTAAGGAAAATGAGTACAGCTCGAGGATGTTCGTAGCAGGCTCTATGCTCTGTCTCTTTTGCTAACTTACGCCATCATGTGAGAGGTAAGCTCTCCGGAGCCTCCGTGCGCAGCTCACCGATGAAGCTGGCATTCGACGTGAAAACAACTGAAATAAAAACTTCGAAAGTACAAGAAAACGACAGAAGATAAAATGTTGCCGTAACTCGAAACAATAAGATTATTTACCAATGCAATGTATAAAAATGAACATGTAACTTTATGAGCGTGATACATCATCAATCAGTGACTACAACATAAAGAACGTCATACAAATGCATTTTACTGCATCCCAACTGATGTCACCAGTCATTATTACTGATCGATGTGTTTTAACTCCTTTTTTAGGGTTCTGTAGCCAAAATGGAGCCCTTATAATTTTGCCTGGTTCGTTTGTCTGTACGACTATTAGTACTTTATAGATGAACTAGCTGTCCCCCGCGGTTTTACCCGCGTTCCCGAGGGATATTACCGGGCTAAAAAGTAGACTAAATGTTATTCCAGGATATTCTCTATCTATGTGCCAAGTTTCTTCCATATTCGTGTAGTAGTGTTTGCGTGAAAGAGTAACAAACACACATACATACAAATCTTTCCTCTTTTTAATATTAGTATAGATATAGATTTTGGAGGGTAGGTGTTCTATTAAATGCTATATAATAGTGTTATGAAATAAAGAAGGAAATTAATTGTGGTGGCACTCCACACATGCATTTGGGGCATGATAAATCAAGTGACATAAGATCTAGAAGATATCTTTGATTAGATTTCAAGGTTCAGTTTTGCGGAACCTTTCGTACATGGTCCGAAGCCCACTTTGCCCTGTTTGTAACATTTAAATAGGTACTATTAAAATTTAAGTTTGGTCACAACATACTTACCCGTAGTTAATGACTTCAATTATTGGCATAAATATAGTATTGTCTGCTGCTTTGTAGGATAATAAATATGTCTGCGTGTTATTATGTTCTTTTTACGTTTGTTAGATAAAAATATTTGTCATTATATTCACGAGACTCGATGCCCTGACTCGCAGCCCCATTTACATAACAATAGAATGAATGTAATCGAATTAACATAACAGATTACTTTTTGTAGGTCATTGCGGGACAGACAGGTGAACAAGCCGTAAAATTATCTATTAGTCTTGTTTATTATACTTAATAGTATGTAATATATGTTAATTTATACTATCTACTATGCTTTAGATCTTTATAACCATAATTTCTTAATGTTTCAGTGCAGGTACTTTCATTTAGATGATACGTAACTACGTTAGCTACATCCTATGAGGTTTTTAAAATACATATGTCGACAGATATCATCCGTAAAGTTCTCTAGGCTATCTTTACGTACATCCGACAGTATCTTAATGGCGCTTCATCATCCTGGAGACGGATGTTAAGCAAAAATCCTATCAATTTATGCAAATCACATGTTACATTCACCGGATAGTTGACGGATGCTTTCAAAACTGTCTGCCGCGTAAAATAACATAGATAAGTTAAATTTCCTGTTTAGTTTAAACTCGAGCCCGTATGCTATGCCGTTACGAAACACGTAGTTTTGGTCTTCTACGTTCGATTTCACTATCGTCGCCGTCGAGTCGTCACTCTATTGTAAATTGTAGTCTGTAAACCCATAATAAACTGCAAGGTCGCGGAGTACACGGCGTGTGATGTAGTGGGGGCCGGCACATGACGGCTGCACTTGTAGTTTCAGTGGAATCAGTAGCCGCGGCATCACTACCGCACCGCAGGTATCGCGATCTGCCTTCACTGCTCGCTATCAGACATCGGCCACTGTCAGAAACACGATCTAAAATAATAACTCATGATAATATTAATTTCCAGACCTACCTATAGCTACATGTGCGGGAATCGTTTATTTTGAAAATTGAATTGTAATGGTATTTAAAAGAAGTTCCTTTTTGAATGAGAAATGTTAAATTCTTTAATTACAATCACAAATTCTCAGTGGTATGTTTGTTCAGGTGTCCCCTGTGTAAAGCGGTCCGCAGCGAATTGCGCAACTGGTTGATCACCCTGGACTGAGTTCCTTAGTTGCATTATCACCTGTGGCAGCAAGTAGAACCGCAGTAAAGTTACGTGTTCGAACGTAACGCTCCGACCATTCAAATCAGTGATAGATTCTGTAGAATGTGTACGACCCACGAATATGTGAACATTAACTGTATTCCAAAAAGTCATCATAAGTTAAAGTAATCGAATGATTCATTAGTGAAGTGTGTTACGTGTTGGAATCGGATATAATGAAGCCATATGGAATCTCTATTGTTTTATCGGTGCTCGTGGTTATTCATAGTAAGTGATTCATATTTTTTTAATTGTCGACAACCTAATTGGAACTGCCTATTTATATTTAAATAAAATTATAAGCCGCCTCAGTACCATCTTCACAATCGTGGCTGTTCCGCATCTTATTTATCAGCTTTATAAAGAAGGCTCAGTAAAATAAAATAATAAAAGATCTGATAAAAAACTTAATTTATTGCATTCATAAATATAAATATTACGACTCAAACAAATCAATTGGTATGCAGTGGTGTTGACCGTTAAATAAAACTGATTTCATGCCCACCGGACACTTGTTTGGATAAATATTGGGGGCCATCTCGGCGCTAACTGTCAGCTGTATAATAACTAAAGCGATCACGATCAGGGCCAGCTTAAATATCTTTGGGGCAGCCATCTGGAACAACAAAATATTTATGACAAAGCGTGGTTACAATATCTATGCCTATATTTTTTTACTCTTAGTTACACCCTAACGCGGATAAATCTATTATACATGTTTGCCATTGTTCTTTTACATACGCCCATATGATCCCAACCCCTGAGTTCTCACACATACCTACACATAAAAGGCGAACGAAGTCACGGGCAAAATAAATATAAAAAAAAAACTGACTGAAGAAATATCCATAAATATATAATTTACCAAGTTCTGACGTCTGCGCAAGCGAAGCCGCGGTCTAAAACTAGTTCATTACACAATCTAATATTACTTTAAAAACCATAGTAAAAAAAAAAATTCACAATAGTAGCTTATTACACTTATACTTAAATAATAAATACTGTAAAAGTGTGTGAGAGAGCTCATAAATCGAGTTAAATATTTTTAACTAGCTGACCCGACAGACGTTATCCTGTCTTAACTATGAATATTGAATTCGATTCTTCCGATTGAATCGACTGTGAAATGTGCACTTCATTATATAGAAACTATAAATTTATCATTTTATCAATATAATTACGACCCATGACTCTCTTTCATACGATATTTCCAGCGCGCATTCAATCTTGCAACTGTCAAACGACTGACAGTTAAGTCAAACGCCATTAGAAAAATGAATATGGTCATTATGTTTTCTTAAATTTCCTAATCTTTCGCGCAACTTTCTTAATTTTTTCTTTCATAAGAACCTTCTACTGACAATAACAAAATACAAAAAAAGAATTAGCGATATCGGTCCAACCGTCCATGCGTGATGCCGTGACCAAGGGAAATAGGGATTCATTTTTATATATACAGATAAATGCGGGGGGCCGATGAAATTACAGGTACATGATACTTAACAACTTCACGTCTCAGGGTCGACAACTCACTGGGGATGCCCCTAGTGATGCAAATGTCCATAGGCGGCGGTGACCACTTACCATCAGGTGGACCGTCTGCTTGTTAGACGGCCCATGTGGTATAAAAAAAACTGTAATTTTTATTCTTAACTACATACGAGTATGCCAAACAAACATGCTGACGGTCCCCCTGATGGTAAGTGGCATCACTAATGCATTGTACCTGTAATTTCATCGGCCTGCTTGCCTTCCTAACCGTAATACACAACCGACCGACGTGACCGACTCCAAAAATAACAATAATTGTAACTACATTATATTATTGTAATAATTTGATTGACTTTTAAGTAGTAATAAAGCAATATTTTTTTTCTTTTTAGTGCGTATTAGTTTTTTAACTGAATATTATTGAATGTTGTGAACGTCCAAATGCACTTTGTTTTAGTTTGGATTTACTAATAAGACGCCAAAGCAAACATGTTCCTTTAAATATGAACACTAACAACTAACTATTTATTATTGTGTGCTCTACAATTGAAACCGAACAGAAATCGTGAGACAGAAAAACTGGTGGTATATGAAAATATCACGTTCATATGATTGCAGGAGATTTTATTTGTGATATATGATGTTTGTTTGTACTCAGTGTTCTCAGTGGCGTAGCTTGCCTTAGACGGGACCTTTTATTTTTTTATACCACATGGGCCGACAAACAAACGGCCGGTCCACCTGATGGTAAGTGGTCACGGCCGCCTATAGACATTGGCAACACTAGGGGCATCGCCAATGCGTTGTCGACCCTGAGACGTGAAGTTGTTAAGTCTAATGTGCCTGTAATTTCACCGGCCCCCTTACCTTTCGAACCGAAACACAGTAATACAAGTGCACTACTGCTTCACGGCAGAAATGGGTAAAGTGGTAGTACTTCCCCGGACGAACTCTGCACTAAGAGCTCTACTACTCGACAAAAAGATTTAAAGGATTATGGCTATTTCTTTTGTGGTTATGGATAATGATTTACAACTTTTTGCTTACGTTCGTACAGTATAATTGATACGGTAGATACGGCGGTACCTACGCCCCTGGTTTTTTTTAATAAAATATAATAAATAAACATTTGTTTTAAATAGTTCCTACCTTTACCTACCCTCTATGACATAGAATAAAATAAGGTTATTGTTTATCGAGGCGATGTATGGCAATTTAAGTGATTATTTACACGAGCTTTACTATAAGGTCAATTCAACAGGTATATACTGCTTTTGTAAAATTTTAAACCACGACTATAGAGAACAAACAAGACAAGACATGTACAAATTGAACGCGTGGAGCATTCCGACCAATAATAATAAAACCAGCTTCTTTTTGTACGCAATACGATCTATTTTCAACTAAATATATTTTAACAATAATAACCTGCCAACAAATCGATCACTTTCTGTGACGAACAGACAGACAAAGTAACATAATAAGGATGCCCTTTACAATTCTGTTATGAAACCCTTAACAAGTCACAACAAGTCACAATGACGGAAAAAATTACGGATAAAGTTTTTTAAAAGTACAGCAGTGTTTGAGGAAAATGGTACCAAACAAATACACAACCTCTTTCCCCAAACGTCTCTAATTATACTATCTCTGTTCCGTCAAAATACCTCTGTTGGCAATCTCTACAGGTAATTAATTTACATTAAATTAAAAGAGACGTCAAAAACTGATAGAGCTGACCTACTGTCACAGATTTATTTCGTGTTATATTCCTAACATCCTTTCTAAATACTAATGTTACCTACTTACGTTCATTCTCAGTACTGCAAATTGGAATGATTTTTACAATTCAATTCAATTGAGTTTTAAAATACAATTCGAGCACAAAACACCACACGCGATAATGGATAAATACAACCATACAATCTTATGAGCGGTCGGACACTGAACTAAGTATGCAGGTTTTATATTTACTTATTTTATTTAGAAAACTTGTTTCTGACATTCTGCGTTTCTCCTCATACGGTCAGCATTTCAAAATACAGTTTGAGGGGTCATTATATCCTCATATATGTTCGATATTATATAAACATCCTGATGCAGGCGTTAATTCTATGGAAATTGATTCCTGATTCTGAAAGTAGGGTATCGAAATTACCATATTTTTATATATTGCGATAAAATCGTTTACTAGATTAATATAATAACAAAACTTAATATAATGTCAAATAGCTTTGCCCCGCAGTGTCACCTGCGTTCCCGAGGATTTTAATTTTGTCCTCAGAGAAAGCGTTGATACCAAAAGATGGTTGAGAAAAAAACATCATAAATATTTATTTTTTCTAATTGAATTTATTATATTCTCATTTCTTTAATATTCTGCTATTCGGAACGGAGATAAATCCAATAAACCATTGAAATTTGTGTAGCCGTTTTAAAGTAATAAATGAGAAAACAAAACACTACTTTGTTTTATACAATATGTAACAAAAACCCTGTTGTTCCTTCTACCTACGTTTTAAGAATCGGTATACATACGTAATAAAGGAAGTCATTTATAATAAACTGTAAACACAAATAATTAAAATAAATATTTAATTATTAATATTTGTAATGTTATTCTGATATCTTACCTCTGCATGAAGCGATGACCCGAAATCACAAATAATAGGAAGAAGTTCTACCCGACCCGACAAAGAGAGTGGCCTCTCTTTGTCGGTGCCGCCGCGCCGCGCCGCGCCGGTTATCTACCTATTTTTTCTACACAAGTTCACGACTTTGTTACGGCTGTTGTTTATAACTTTAACGAATGAATCTTTGAAAATGTTGGTTTACACGATATTTTTATGCACAATTGATAATTGTTATAAGTACATTTAACACTTTTACATAAACAAAATAAAGTCCCCGCGTCTGTCACACAAAACCTTAAGTACCTACTTGCATTTTAATGTATTAATTTATTATAATGTCTACTAGACGGCCACGGAGATGCTGTTCAATATGACCACCTTGTACCTCGACACATTTGTTGCAACGCCTAATAATATTTTCACGTACGCTTTGTAAAATGATGCTATCGAACTTGATGTGGTCAAATGCTGCTACTATGCGTGAACGCATTTCGACCTGCGTATCACACGGTTTTTTAAACACCTGTTGCTTAACAGTACCCCAGAGGCAAACAATCGAAGGGCGTCAGATCAGGTGATCTTACGTAAACAAAACACAAGTCACTCACTAGGTCAACAATAACAACCGTTCGAAAGTAAGTTGCGCGGGAGACTGAGAAATTCGCTTATGATTCGCAGGGCGGCGGGTGGTGGGGTAAAGGGGTAGGAAGGCACGTGGCAGGGATACGAGGCACGTGCCTACGTTTTAGCGGCATCTTCTGTCGCATCAAAGAAAGCCGCCGAGCTCGTAGGCTATTTAGCGAAATAAAGATGTATTTGTAAAATCAGATAATCTAAACATTTTTTTGAATGTGTCGATTTTAATAGTTATTTGTATTTGACCTTTGTACAAGCCAATGTTTATAATTGTTGAATTCTAATATCATTAATGGTGTGCTTGTAGGTAATGTATAACATTCCTAAAAGGAATAACAGGGTTTTTGTTACATACTGTATAAAGATTTATGTTATCTATCAAAACGGAGCGCTGGTCACACAATAGGAAACGGTTCCGTAGCGGCGTAGCGAGCTCGTAGCAAGTTTTCTATTTTCATACGAACGTGCAGTATTGTTGGACTAGATATTCCTCACATAACTCCCGTATCCTCCATATTGATTACTTACTAATATATTAATAATGAGTAAGGCTTTCGGTTGAAAACAAAGAACTGAAGATCGAGCTCAGTGGCGTGCCATAGGTGAGGCCTATGTCCAGCAGTGGACGGAGATAGGCTGATGATGATGATGATGATGATGAAGGCTTTTTATTTGTTTTCACTTCAGTAACTCAAACATGTAGGTTTTGCTGCCTGAAATCAGCGAGCAAAATGCGATTTTGCTCACTCAGTGAGACAAAGTAATTTTTTTTTTTTTTAGAAAGACTTGCAAAAGCGAAAATCTTCGGGTTAATCATAAAGTTCGAAACATTCACAATCCATCTCTTTCCCGCCATTAGAAAGAGAGAGAGACAAAGACCAGCCCTTTCGAAGTTCCGATTTTGAATTCGATCTCAAAGACAAACACGTTCGGATATTCGTACTGAGTAAAGAAATTTTGCAAAAAGTTAATTATGTCTTTTAATGTAATTTATTGAATTTTTAACTAATTGTTATATTTAAATAAAAATAAGTTTATTTACTGCAAAAAAAACTGATATTTAACCTTTAAATATTTATTTATAGTTTCAATAATGTTACGTAATATATTTTGAATTATAAAATATCATGGGTGCTATTTCCGAACACGCCTTAATTTAAATAGAAGAGCGGGAATACAATAAAATAATCTTAAAATATGAGTGAAACTAGCGACGAGAATAGTATTTTAACACCGGAAGAGCTACAACAACAAGTTGCTGTTTATTATTTTATCTCCTAAATTGTTCTCGCTGCTGAAGTGAAAAATTAAGTGTGTTACACGAGAGCAAAGATTTTTGCATCTCGTGCCTTTGAATCCCTCGTCACACTCAGGATTCAACTTAAGAATCACTCGCTATGCTCGTGATTCAATCTTTGAATCCTTCGCTTGCTCAGGATCATGGGTTTCAAAATCAGCACTCGCAGCAAAAAACGACTTTGCTCTCTTGTTGCACAAATAACTATTTCACGACTAAAACTTGTTGAAATTTTGCACATACATAGTCTATGGTATGTCCTTCACATGGGCTACTTTTTATGACGGGAATGCGGGTTACAAATAGTAAAATATATTATACTAGCTCCCCCGTGGTTTCACCCGCGTTCCCGGGATCTAACAATATCCCGACACAAAAAGTATCCTTCACAAAATTCCAGGGCATTTTCTATATATGTGCCAAGTTTCATGCAAATCAGTTTAATAGTTTTTGCGTGAAAGAGTAACAAACATCCATACAAACTTTCGCATTTATTATATTTCCAAAAATTTGGCTCCATGGGATTCGGAGCAAGTATTTACGAATTATTATACAATCATAATTATTTATTCGGTGTATTTTTTTAACTACAAATAGGCTTGTATTTTACCCCAATTTATGATGGTAGGTGATGTCGTTGTCAAACATGGCAAGCACACAAAGCCTAGTAACTGTCAGAGCAGCTGTCGGAACACACCGAGAGGGACGGATTGAGTGAGGGACCAGTTGGCTTGCTGGTTAGCGACCCTGGCTGACACCCTGCAGATCGTGGGTTCGATTCCCACCCAGGATTAACGTTTTTGTGCATGAACATCTGTTTTGTTTGTTCTGTAGTATATCAGTTGTCTGGTGTACACAGTACAAGCTCTGCTTAGTGAATGTCCGAGGATTTATTTATTTATTATTATCTACCTATTTTTTTTAGTAATAGAGCTCTTAGTGCAGAGTTCGTCCGGGGAAGTACTACCACTTTACCCATTTCTGCCGTAAAGCAGTAGTGCACTTGCATTACTTATCTATATATAATTCGGTTAGAAAGGTAAGGGGCCGGTGAAATTACAGGCACATGCGACCTAACAACTTCACGTCTCAGGGTCGACAACGCATTGGCGATGCCCCTAGTGTTGCAAATGTCCATTGGCGGCGGTAGCCACTTACCATCAGGTAGACCGTCTGCTTGGACGTCGGGCCAAGTGGTATAAAAAAAAAAAAAAAAAACAAACCTATTATTAATTGTGTAATAAAATTAGAAAACTTTATTGCCCGATATGGCATACTTAAGCAAACAACATAATTACATGACACAAATATTGCATGTCTTTATTTATTCAAACACATATGTCAGTACATACAAAATCTAATATTGACTATTGAGTAGATATGGTATCAGCTGGACACTACACTGTATTATATTGAAAGCGCCGTAATAAATAAATAGTCTGCTATTTTAAAACGCTTTCATTAGCTTCGCTAGTAATTAACAAGTTAATACAATTTTGGAATTCGATTTAAATCCTGGGAAATTCTTTTACACACGGCCATCTGATCCCAAACTAAGCAGAGCTTGTACCATGGAAAACCGATAACTGATATACTACACTACTTTTTATTTTTCTAAATACATACATACATATATAGATATTTACACCCAGACACAAAACTAACAGACATGTTCATGCATTCAAATGTTTGTCCTGGGTGGGAATCGAACCCGCGACCTTGGACTTGGCAGTCAGCGTCGCTAACCACCAAGCCAAGGTGATTTTAATCTTTTTTTAATTGTTCTATCGATTTGAAACTTTAGTATTAGGGATTCGATATATAATACAATAATGAGACACCATACAGTTGATCTGATGATGATACCAGGAAGTGGATAGTGGAACTCTTCAGTGGCTACTACTAAACCCCTTGAGTTTGGACTCATTTGTTTTGTTTTGACTAGTCTTGGCAAAGCCATAGCGTGTTTTAATTAACGATTGTTTTTAATGCCGTCTAAAATTTTTCCATAAAATAATTTTTATGGAAAAAATTTGCTGGTAGAAAACTCAATTTTGAGTTAAGCTCGCCTTTGTACATGACATTTCTTATGTTAGTTTTAAATGTAAATTATTGGTGTACAAAAAAGTATAATAATAATAAATCAAACGTTACTGTATATAAAAAAAAAATTAATCTAGTTAGCAAGGGCTATGAAAAAATATAAAATCAATATAACGTTTTAAGATAAGGCTGTGTCGCCCGAATTATACTTAAACAGGTAAATAAATATTATGACCACTGAATATAAGCATCGATTTAAAACAAAATAACATGTGATACAGAATCAAGGCCTCACTGTTTTAATTGTTAATTTAACTTCTCCAGTCAAAGTGTTGCAGTTGTTTTACTCTTGTTTCTTTAATGCTTATATTTTACTAGCTGTACCCCGCGGCAGCACCCGCGTTTAAAGTCAACATATATTTCGCCTATCAATCACATATTCGGACTATATTATGCCAATTTTCATCAAGAGAGGTCAAATCGTACTTGCGTTATAAAAGGACACACAAAAAAATCAAAAATAATAGAATTAGTGTCAGTGAAAAAAAATCATGTACAGACAGATCCTACAGATGTATATATTCATAGTGAATAAGTAAAACAAGATTCGACCCGGGAAGATGCAATGTATCTGAAGCTAACCTACAATGTAGTGTTTCAATTTGGTATTTTTACTCTGCCTTCCAAATCATTTCGTATTTTTCATTCATTCAATGAAATCATTCAATCACATGATGACTTTTTAAATATTGAAATTACATTAGGGGGGGAGAGCTAATTCCTACTAATATTATAAATATTGTAAATTACGCTTTCACGCGAAAACTACTTAGCCGATCATCATGAAACTTTGTACACATATTCTTGGAGGTATTTGAAGTAACATAGGATGCTTTTTGTGCCGAGAAAATTTTACATCTCTCGGGAACACGAGTGAAACCGCGGGGGGCAGCTAGTAAGAAATAAAGTACAAATCTTATAATCTAGGTACATTATTAATTAATAACAAACTTCTTCAGTATACTTACTCTATAATTGTTCTGCAAAATATTGTTTCACTTAGAAGTACACTAAGTTAGATTTATAATATTTAGTAATAAGCAATTTAAGTACACTAAACCGTATGTAGCACACGAATTGGTAACACTAAGATACAACTATACAATCTTAAGAGATGTGAGACACTGGATAATGTTTGCTGATACTTGCTTATTTATAAAAGAAACTGGTTTCGGTTTTCGCTTCTTGCTCCTTGAACAGAATATTATTTCAACAGGTCATATGGTGTATCATGCGACGATGGTCTCATTAATGATATCTATCTGGCAGACGATATCATTACTACTGTAATAAAATTTGCATTAAAAAATGCCAACGAAAAGACATATTGAGTCTAGTCTAATCTCCAAAATATTCTCCGCCAAAAGAACACCTATGTGACCTATTCTATATTTTTTTTTGAGTCACAAGTTTACATGCATAATACCAATCAATATTTAGGAATGACTTCATGATCGATGTGCGGAGAAATGTAGTACTCAGGCTTTGTCAAAAAAGATATGGATTATCGTGTAAGTGCAACCCACAACCGAAATAAAGCGCTGTTTTTAATTAAAAACATCTGAAAAAGGTGGTTAGTGACGCTATCCACTAAGACTGAATGAGTAAAATCTCCTCTTAGCGGTTAAATACTGCCTATAAGGAATCCAGTGGGAATCCACCTATATCTACGGACGACAGCTGTCAGTCAGCGGTACTTTAATTATTTAATTATTGTATAAATTTGTAAACATTGTCATACCACTTCCTAAGTAGTTTTTGTTGGCAAATGGTTGTTTCCTAATCTAGAACCGAAGTGTTGAACATTTCCAGTTTCTGTTAACGCCATCAGAAGCATCCATTGACTTGTTTCAACAAAAAATAGACTTAGTAAACTTGGTGCAATGAAATGCATAGAAGTGGATCAATTGGAATCCAAAATTAATTAAATATAGTTATATTATATGATTGCGGGGATTGTATATGGGATATCAATATTTAGTCACATACGAACCATAATTTTGTCATACAAAGCGACAGCGTACGGAAGCAGTCTAAAGGCAGCCGAACTATGACCCACGGCTCGAGCTTCAAAAATCAATGCATAGGAGAATACGCCCAGCCATTTGTGTTCTCCCATTTTTTTTTTTACCTAGAAGCTTTTAATGTACACCTACACTAATACTATAAAGCGGAAATATTTGATGATTGAATAGGCTCCTAAGGTACTGGACCTGCCGAGGACGCAACGAAACATCGTTAAGCGGGTGTCATTTACCTTACAGAATCTAAGCCCAGGTTAGGCGAATATAATAGTGAGCGTCTAGCAGTGGTGAATTTACACATTATACGCCTATTAAAATTTTGCCATTCGATACTAGGGTATCATTATATTATCACAATTCTTAAAAAAAATGGTCAGTTAAATTATAACTTTATGATTAGTGGACTATCTTCCTAATTACATCACCCTAAAATCTAAACTTCGGCTGAGAGCCTTCTGCCCTCGCTGAACGTGTCCGTGTAAGCACAAAAGAATTAGGTGTGTAAGGGTATATGAGCCATCAGAGGTAAACACGTTCGTCCATTCCCAAAAAATACAAAATATTACACCAGTAGCAATAGAGTATAGTGCGTATTAGACCTCTTAGTGCAGTGTTCGCCTGGGGACGTACTACCACCTTACCCATTTCCGCTGTGAAGCAGTAGTGCACTTGTATTATTGTGTTTCGGTTAGAAAGGTGATAAGCCGGTGAAATTACAAGCACATGAGACGTAACAACTTCACGTCTCCGGGTCGACAACGCATTGGCGATGCCCTGGTAAATAGGCACATTATTTGATTTGAATATGACACTTTATAATTTAATTCACCGTCTTAGTGACGCCATATTTATTTTGACATGAACAATATTATGGATCTAATTTTCAGTTCACAAAAGATACACTATATCTGCCTCCTAAGTTTAAGGACTGTATTAAAGGCGTTTTGTTTAAAAGAATTATTATAATATTAATGAATATTTAAATGACAATAATGCCTGGTTGTAAATTTACTTAGTGTACTCTGTTATAATTTTACTAGCAATGTAAATGGTAGTACTTTGATAATCATGTTATGGTCACAGTGATAATACTGTGTATCATTATTACTCATGCTCGCTTTAGCCTTTGCTTGCAACGGCCTCGTGTGGCGGGTCTCTCACTTCCCTACAATATGGCGAGGAGAGCGATGGCTGCCACATGCGTCTTACTTGTGAATAGGTGATGCTTGTGGGGGCTGGTCTTCCATAGTTTATGTTTTTAATACGATATTCATCATTTTATTGTTTAATCATTGTTGAAAAAAATATATTCAAGGTCAAAGGTCAAAAAAATGAGTTTTTCGCGATTTTCAGCAATATAGTAAGTTTGATCATAAAAATACTTCATACAAAAATTGTAGAGCATAAAATTTCCTACATAAAATGGATTAATGCTTTTTTCCAACGAGCCCCCATTTTTTAGATATAACGGTTTGAAAAAGTTAGTACCTTGATTTTTTTTTTCCATACATGGGAAAGATGGGGAACTTTCAAATTTTATTTATAATTATATTTTAAACAATCTTACTGATTTTCAGCTTGGTGCGAATGTAGAAAGCTTTACTCTTATTTTTGGTCTAATTTGACTGGACTAAAATCTAAATTAGTTTTTTATAAAGAGTAATGGCTTAGTTCATTGCCGGCTCAGTAAAACATAACCTTCCGAACCCCTATTAGAGTCAGAATATTCATAAGTGCCTTGGTATTGGAATAAAAATATTTTGATTTCTTTTAATATCCTTACCTGTTTCAAGTTTATATCTACCTTTTATACTTTCTGAGATTTCGAGATTAATCCGTGAGTGGTAATTCGCTTTTATAGATATAGATTTCTCCCTATTTCTTGAGTAACTAAATATTTATTTGTTTTGTGTTATTGACGAAATGGTGTTATTGTTTACTTACTGAATTTTACGAAATATATTAGGAGTCCCATTAAACCAGGTCAAAACAAGATTCACACGTATAAAATACCTACTCGATAAGAAATTCTTGGATTCGCTTAACATATTTCTTATTATCATAATACCATGTTGTAACTTATTAGTAATCTGTGGTATTTACTGAATTATTTACCTACGAGCTGGTATGCCCGCCACTTCGTCTACTGTAGAATATTATCAATGCAACCTACTAATATTATGAATGCGAAAGATTGTATGTATGGATGTTTGTTACTCTTTCACGCAAAAACTACGAAACAGATTTAGATGCATATTAGCAAATAGATAGAGCATATCCTGGAATAACAAATGTGGAAAACCGGGAAAACGTGACATCCCTCCATCCCGTTGGATATTTATTTTTTATGATAAATTCTCTTTTCTTGAAATCTATAGTAGCTTCAGTAACTTTAATTTTGACCTTCATAAGTGCCTTCCGAGAGCCTAAACTGAATGAATGGTTTTGATAATTGAATTTATTTGAGCTACAAACAAAGATAAATGCTTAAACCTAAAACTAATAATCATAAATGTTCTGTTTTTCCAAGTAAACTTAATATTTTTTTGTTGTGCGTAGTTTCATAACAGTGTATTTTCGTCAACAAATAAATTTATTAACTTGTTTACTTACATTAACAACATTATTTAAGAATCATAAACACCTGCAGATCGTTTTTGATTAAGTAAATGCATCTGGGGAAATTCTCACCAGCAGAAATTGCATTGACACATTTACCTACATCGTTTCCTGTTTTAATAAAATTGTATTTGCAAATGAGTTGTTATTTTCGTTATACAAGCGTTACATAAAACTTATGCACGTATATACGTGAATAGGATATCCTATTCATCCATTTAAACAAACACATTTTCGTTTTAAGAAAGTACTAAGTATGCCAACAGAGTTAAGTTGATGATACCTCAGTTTGTAGTGATGTTGAATGCAGTATCGTGATTCGAAGCCTACAAACCTTTCTGTGAAGGAAAAACATCGTAAGGAAACCAAAGCATGGTGGAAGGGTACTTTGTAAAACCCAGCTTTCACCCAGTCTGTACCGACAGCTTCATTTGAGAGCCAGTTCCCACTATTGCCCGCATTATCACTTACACTGTGAGACATTCTAAGAAACAAAGTTACAGAGTAATAAAACAAATATTTCAGATAGCAGGATTTAACTATGTCTTACTCTATCAGAAATTGATGGACAATGCAGTGGAGGCCGCAAGATGACCTTCGCGCGGTGGTCAGGTGTGAGCCCCGAGCAAGCGGCCCCTGTATTCATGTACGCAGCTAGTGGTGATGAGGAGTCCTTAGCTGGGGCATGCCTGGCGCGCTGCCGGGAGCTTGATGACTGCGCCGCTGTCATCGTAGCCTACACCAAAGGCAATTGTCATGGAGTTGCGGAATCTACAGATACTCAACTGAGGGTTGACAATGATGTCGCGTATTTTAAGAAGATTTGCCTGGACTGTAAGTGGAAACCTTTTTGACAGGCCAGTTTGCTTGGTAGTTAGCGACTCTGACTGCCAAGTCGAAGGTCGGTTCGATTCCTACCCAGGACAAATATTTATGTGCATGAACATATCTGTTTGTTCTGTGTGTGGATGTAAATATGAATTTATGTATTTAATAAAAAAAAAGAGTATATGTAGTATATCAGTTATCTGGTTTCCATAGTACAAGATCTCCTTAGTTTGTAGATTGTCCCGGGATATTTATTATTATTGATTTTTTATTCAACCTTTATAATTTTCCCTACTATACTTCAATGACGAAATTTTGTAGGATTCAACGCTCTGTGTGGATGGACCAATTACATGTTCATACTATAACTATCTCTTATATTCTTATAGTGCCAGAGGAGTGCGCTGCACGTTGGTGGGCACTGGAGGTAACTCCAGGATACCACTTACATGCAGAGGGACCAAACCTAAAGGTGATTCTCAACGCGACAGTACACGAGTGTTACGACGCAGTCTTTACTACCAATGGCGATCAGAATTTCCGGTAAGCATTGAGTTTTCTACTTATAAAATTTTTTATTTATTGGGATTGCCAAAATAAAAAAATAAAAAAAATCAAATAAAAAGAGCAACTTGGTGCACATCCAGGTAAACACAACATACACAAATAACTATAACTAATTATTTCCTTTGAATAAATTAAATCAAAATTACAAAAATTTGAAATTAGATAAAAATAATTTAAATTACAATTAGAATGCATCCGACAAGCAACGGTAAACAAAAGTAAAATAAAAAAAGAAAAATAACGAGATAAAAATCAAATTAAACAAAATGGATATACAACTAAAATAAAATCATATTTAGAGATTGAGTAACAATAAAAATTAACAAAATTATAAAGCAAGTAAACTCGCTATGAATAATTTATTAGGTGATTTACTAGAATTTTCCAGATTCGAGATCAGAAGTGTTAGAAGAGATTGAATAACTGGTTACAACGCTATATAGAGCATCATGGAATCAATTGTCTTGTCATTGCCATTTTTTACTTAGAAACATAAGTTTACCTTGTTAAGGCAATCAATAACTGGCTTATTGTTTTAATCAAAAAACACTAAACTTTCTTTTCATCAGACAATGGGCCATTTTCTCTGATCGTGATTTATGTTAATCATATGACTTGTTATGACAAAACATATATTCACGCCCATTTAATGGGCCAGTTCGGTTGGTGGTTAGAGACCCTGACTGCCAAGCTACCGGTCGTGGGTTTGATTCCCACCCAGAACTAACATTTGTGTGTATGAACATTGAACATGGCTGTTCGTTCGTGTCTGGGTGTAATGTAAATATCTGTATAAGTATGTAAATAAAACGTAGTTTAGGTAGCAGGTAAATCTGTTACCTGGTAGCCATAGTACAGGTAGTACACTCTGCTTAATTTGGGATCAGGTAACCCTGTGTGAAGGATGTCCTGGGGATACTTATTTATTATCTCCGAAGAGGTAGGAAGTCACAGTAATGAGACCGTCATTCTAAAGAATATATTAAAAATTGAGATATGTGGGGAACTTAGTCGCTGTCTTTTAAACACAGTACCAATCTCAGGCTACATATAATTTCTAATAATTACAAAGACAGGATAAAACTACTTTACCTGACCCAGGAACCGTATCTAAGATCTTCGGGTCTCTAACAGAGCTTTAGACCACTTGACCAGCGAAATTATCTTATGTAACGAAGGACATGTTTACCTGACACCTCATGATATGTGTAACTATATTCTAGTTAATTCACACCTAACGGACTATTTCCCGATTCTAAGCAAGTTGACGTTGCATCACGGCTACTCACTGAAAACATCAGTCAAGGTCTGATGGTAGAACATCGAAGCAGAAACAATTAACACCTTAGGACTTATACATAAGACATATAATGCCAAGACACATGTGAAATTGTCATACATGTATGATAAGCTATGCTGCTATATTATCACCTTCTAATGTTGGTACAAATAGCTCACGAAGTAACAGATAAAACAGTGCCATGGTACCTGTGCCAGCATTGTTAACATTTCTTGGCACGCTAGTACCTGCAATAACAATTAAGAAATTTACATTGCAATTATTTAATAATCGACCTTAAGAGTAGTTTAAAACCTTAAATGTCCCGGGACATTCTTTACCCACGTCAGTCTGATCCCAAACTAAGCAGAGCTTGAACTGTGGAAACTAGATAACTGATTTACTACATATACAACTTTTTTCATTTTGTGTTTTTTTTTCTAAATACATACTATATGTATAGATATTTATACCCAGACACATAACAAACAGACATGTTCATGCACACAAATGTTTGTCCTGGGTGGAAATCGAACCCGCGACCTGTGACTGTGCAGCCAGGGTCGCTAACCACCAAGCCAACTGTCCAAATAAACCATAACCCATATTAACTTGACAGCGGATACATTTAATTTGCACGGTATTTATAATCGTACATTCCAAGTTTGTAGAGTTCTAAAAGAGACTCCCAAAAGGTGTGCGGCGACCAGACCTTTCGTGATGATATCCTATTATTTTGTTTTAACTCTATATAAGCTTTGTTTTTAACCTAATGTCTACTCTATTCTCGTGGCCGAAAGCACAAAAAAGGCTAACTGGGATTATAACATAGCCTATGGCCATTCGGAATAAAATACCTTTAAAAAAACGTGTGTGTGTACTTATGTACGCACGTAAGTACTTAGTGATACCCGAAATTATAGGTGAGAAATACTGCACTAAAACTATTTTACTATTCAGTCGTAAAATTGTAGTGTTCAAACTCTTTGCACCCGTCTGTAGCAACGAATAACAATTTTTGAAGTTTTAGGTTATTATTGACCATAACATCATTACTCACTTATTGACACTGACAGTTGCGATTTGTGCGACGTTCCGGAGAGACTGTTATCAGTTAACTTCATCCGTGAGAATTTTGTGTTACACTGATGCGCGCGCATCTAAAAATTTCACTCTACTTAATCATTTTTTCATAACGCGCCTAAAGAAGTATAACTTCAATAATAAAACAATTTTTCAAATAGGTCTCGTGGTTTCTGAGATTTCCCTCCGCACACATCCAAACTCACAAAATGTACTCTCTCTTTATAACATTAGTATAGATTATTAAGTATTCAATAAATGTTTTATTATTTTAGGTCAGCACAGTGGTTAGGCGTTGAAGGGAATTTTGATTCAGAGATGATCAAGACATCAGATTTCTCTATTGGTAACTGCATTCTCAATGCAGAAGACAAGTTCACTGAGCCAGAGTCCTACAGGGTGTCAAACTACTTCACCTTTTACATGGAGAACCAGTGTAGACATGACTGTAAGTTATTTTTTTATAACTACATTACGTTTCCAGGATAAAGACCTACGTTTTCCGCCCTTACAGTTTTCCGCGTTTTATTGTTACAATTTTCTGATAACAATTTTTTTTTAAATATTTATATTGTATTTTGCGATGAAGCTTTTTAAAACACTGAAAAAAAAAAAGATTATGCAGAACTGGTTTATAAATGCAGTTGCCTCCAAACAGCGGTAGGTTCTTGCCGACTAATTTCCAACATTAGACTAAGATGCGACTCGCTTCTTTCCCATACAGATCCAAAGAAGATAGATAGATGTTCCTACGAAGAATACAATAACCAAACGCTGAAGCACGTCGAGTTTACCATCAGCAACTACACCAAAGATGAGGTGAGAATAATAAATATCCTGGGACATTCTTTACACACCGCCATCAGAGCCCAAACTAAGCAGAGCTTGTACTATGGAAACCATATCACTACATAGTATAAAACAAAGTCGCTTTCTCTGTTCCTATGTCCCTATACATATATGCTTAAATCTTTAAAACTACGCAACGGATTTGACGCGGTTTTTTTTAATAGATGTGACATCCCTCGGGAACGCGGGTAAAACCGCGGGGGACAGCTAGTAACTAATATAACACATATACTTTACTTTTAAATTCATAATTATATAGGTATTCACGTCCTGGGTGGAAGTCGAACCCGCGACCTGCGACTTGGCAGTCAGGGTTGCAAACCACCAAGCCAACTGGCCTGTCACCCACAATTGTTACAATTATGTATATTTTTCCTTATGATTTTCCGGTTTTTTCATATCTCAACATTATGTCCGCCGTCGCACGTAAATAGATCATTAAAAGTGTTAGATATTATGACATGACAGCGCTGCAACGTTATCTCAACCGTTACGTAACATTTTACTGGGTACCTAATAGATAGTCTCACAGAAAAAGTTACCTTATTGGTTTTAAAATAAACCGCATCTATAGATCCAATGGCTAAATGTCTGATAATGCGGATTTTAGTTATGGTAAAGCTATATATGGTTCATTTTACAATGACATTCTTACCGGTCTTACGGGCCTATCAGATTGTGATGAGTTTAGTGCTGTACCTACTTTATGAATAAGTTAATAATGTATGGAATTAGCTTCTGCTTTAAATAGGAAAAACAACAAAAGGCGGTCAAAAAATCTAACATTTTTATAAAAAAAAAAATAATATTTTTGTTATAGTGGAAATCAAATCTGTCAAATTGGTAGATAATTATGACGAATAATTTTGTATAACTACAAAATAAGTGCTTGTATAAAAAAGTATCAGAGGTACGGTCTCGATTTTTTTTAATACAAGACATGATAGACTAACTTCGAAGTTTTAGGTATTCCCATAGATGTTATGTATTTGCATTTCCGTCACGTAAGTACTCAAATCTAATTTTAATGTTAGCAGTCGGTTTACCTTTCCTCCATCACCGAAATCCATAGGTCACACATCTCTCATAATTATTTTTAATATCCGTCATTTTGTTTCCTTTAGTGTAAAACAGCATGTGAAATAGAGCAGAGGTTCGTGTGCAGAGGATTCTCTTGGATCTCCGGAAGGGACCTGCACCCCGGAGGGAGAGGGCTCTGCGACCTGCATAGTGAGGACCTCGTCACCACCGGCTCCTGGCTGTTGCGGCGAACTGCCGCTGCTACCTATTATCGCAGGGTCATTTGTTTAAATCGTAAGAAAACGCAAAATTTACCCTCAGTAGAAATCTCTCTGCGCTCACTGATTTGCGGGGTAGGGTTTAATTGCCATTAGAGGCTAACACTCTAAAGACCACATATGAAAGGATTTTAATTCGCTTTGAAGTAAGTATCATATAAGATAACTCGCTGGACAAATATGATTTTTAACAAGATTTTATAAACTACTTATCATAGCTTGAATATTTTAACTACATTACTAATTTGATGCAAAGACTGCACTTCCACCAGAGATGTTGATGAGAGAAGCACTGAACCCACCAATAGAATAATTTTATTACTGTTATATCTGCTACAAGATTGAGAAGCTACGAAATAGAAACGATCTACCTCGCACGACTCTTACGAAAGGCCCTTGTTAACCTTCTTTAAATGTTTGACATCCCTCAGTAAGCGTAGAATGTTCGGGTTCGGAGTTGATAGTAACGTACCGCGCTCGAGGCTCGTTCCGCGGGCTCGTGTATGTGCCGGGACGCGGCCCGCGGTGCGGCGCGCGCGGGGCCGGCTCCGGCACCGCGGTGCGCCTGGCGCTGCCGCTGCGGGGAGACTGCGACGTCAACTTCGCCTACGGCATCTCTAATGGACCCAATGGTGTTGTTAATAAGTAGGTTCTTGCTTATTTCGATTTGAAGACATGCATTTTGTGGTTTATGGCAAGTAGACCGACAAATAACCCAATGGTGATCCTGATTATATTCTTTTTAAGCTCTCTTAATCTTACCTATAAGTAGTCACCGCCGTCTATGGATATTTGCAATTCTTGTGCCTGAATTTCCCCAGCTTTCATTTCGGTTTGTTTACCAAATTAAAGTAGAGATTATGTTACACAGAACGATGGCGTATGTGATGGTGATGATCCAGAACAACCCGATCATCCAAACGGCGGGCGACCGCTGGGTGCGCGTGGGGTGCTCGCCCGACGCTCACGCCAACACCATGGTAGACGCCACAGTCGCCGTCAGGGACGCTCGGTAAGCGAATACAAGCGGAGACTTAAATTATATATCGGATGGTATATGATTCAATGTAGGTGATGACACAACTCTGTAATTTACCGAAAAAAATCTGTTCCGCTGAACCAAACATGCAGTTTAAAATCATGGTTGGGTGGAAGTATGTTATATAATGTAGCCTACCATATGACAGATACGGCAACAAGAAGCCGTCATCGGTAAGCGAGTCACCAAACGCGTCGTCGCCGGCGGCTAGTGCGGTGTTCGGGTCCAGCTCCTCTCCTCTCACGATGTATGTGGTGCGCGCGCAGGACGACGCCCCAGGCGCTGCCGCCGCCGCCGTGTCACTGGGAGAACCGCTCGAGTTGCGTATTGAGACTACTGGTAATTTGTTTTTTAATATATAAAAAAATATATATTTATTATAAAAATTGAAATATCTTATACATTCAAATATGACTTTGATAATGAAAGGCTTTGTGACTATGCAGTAAAAAAAGTGGGAAGGTGCAATTGTAAATCTATGTAAAAGAGTGGAAAATCCCCCACGTAAGGCAATGGAATCAAACATGATTGAACTTGGCTTTGGTTTGTGGGGCTCATCTAGTAAATAACGTGGGCTCTAAATATAAAAGTCTTCAGGAATATTAGAGCCTATTTTAATGAAGTTTATTACCATTTCCCGACATGGTAGCTGGTCATTAAAAACGTCAATTTGTAAAGGCAATAGAACGTAACAACAAATTGATGAAGAATTTTCACGTAACATTAAGGAATGTAATCTGTTTGTAATTAAGGTTCTTGAAGGTACTCACTTACATATAATTTGATTGATTGCGTACAGATGAGATCGAGATAGAACCGTATCATCTTGTGGCATCTTCGCGACACGGTGACAGTTCTGTGTTGCTGTTGGACAGTAAGGGATGTCCCACCGGTCAGGTGAGTTCTAGTCATAACTACTACTATAAACTAGCCATAAGGAAGCCCTGGCAGGGTCACCATACAATGTGAGCGAATCGGGGTTTATTCCCATGAAACGCTCTGACTGACTTACAATCGTGTAATGCTTCCAATAGTGATGCTACAGGCTGATATAGTATGTTATAAGGTATAAATATTTATTACTTACTTCTATTTTCCAGGTGGATTTCCCATCATTCACCAGGTCCTGGCTGAGAGGGACTCAAAGACTCTCCGCCAGGTTCAAAGCGTTCCGATTTCCTACTTCACACATTGTACGTTTCGCCCTCGTCGTGAGATTCTGCGACAGGAAATGTCCACCGGTACCCATTTCATTAAATATTTTGACACATTATTTTTCTAAACAAATATGCTATGCTAAATGCTATAAATATCTTTGATAAATTTGCTACCGATTTTCCTTAAAACCTGAATACAGGCAGAAGTAATTTATTAAGGTATTTCAGGAACAAAAAATATATTTTCTAAGAAATATCTAATTTCGTACAGATCAACTGCGGCAGCCATTCTCAGGGACGAACTGCTCGAGAAACAAATGAAACCACCTATTGGAGTGACGATTCAGTTCCAGCGGCAGTAAAACAGGAAGAATCGTGGAAAAACCCACGTGGTGGTGTAGTGGCCCAGGGTGGTGCTGCCAGATGTGGTAGCACTGAGAATGGTGTACCACTGGAACTTGAGATGCACGTGGATTCTAAGGATATGCTATCGGCGGATACTCTCGTTCGGGCCGATCATCGTGCCGTTGGTAAGATTCTGGCATAATACATTCACTCAAAAACCTTAAAGTGACAGATGATGATATACGTACCTGCACGTGACAATAAGCGATAGCTGTTTGATTTCTTTATTTAAAATTGGAACGGTTTCAACATTAATTATGTCATCGGCAAAAAGTTCATAACATGTAACCTATGATATGTGACACGCTCGTGCGAGCACTTTACGCGTTGATACGCATCGTTGAATTGTTAAGCGTCTTAGATCATAAGGTAGTTAGGCGTTGATCATGCGGTAGATCGTCTATGTAATAACGTTTTTGGTCTAGTGTATATTTCACTCATAATAGATACGTGTTGTTCTACTTTCGTCATATAATTTATTAGTTTGGTATGAGAATTTGATATCCTTTGGATCATCTCCAAGGTCCCAGTCGATTTGGAAGTAAAGCCGTAAAAACGTAGCATACAAACAAACATTTGTGCTATGTAATATGTAGCCTAAGTGTTTGGTCTATACATGGATATGTCAGAAGCTCCAAACGATCCACAGATTGCGTCAGTTGGCTTAAAGATATTGAATGTACCATATCAGGTGAGGAGGCCAGGTATATGGACGGCGGGCTGGTGTGTGTGCACGAGTTGCTGGTGGTGGCGTTGGTGCTGGCGTGGCTCGCTGTACAGCTGCTGCTGCTTCTAGGCTGCTGCGTCCTTGTAAAGAGGTAATGTCATTAAACTTGCCAGTCAATATTTACGCATGAGTACTATTTACATGACACTGGCAGAAATTTCCGAAACCTTGATCAGGATCCGTTCGGCCGTTAAGAAGCTAATTAGTAACAAGCATACACAGTGACGGGACGGCGTTACGCACACTGTGGGCGTGGGCTACATCAATTTTTCTCGTTTCTGAATCAATACAATAACTACGAATATATGTATGTGTGGGATATACAATTATTATCGCCTCGGTGGTAGAGTGATATACAGCTCGGTTAGAGACGGCAGTCCTGAGTTTTATTTTCGGCTCGGGCAAGTTATAGGTATTTTTTGTTTAGAAATGATTACCGGCGGCAATGAGCACGACATGTCACGTTGAGATTTCAAATGAACATGTCTTTGGTAGATCTGATTACTGAACCCTTTGCCTCAATCTTTGGTGGCTAAAATTTGTTATAATCACTAGAAACTGTGAGAAATATTTTCCTAACCTACCTCATATTTCAGGTATCGTAACCTGGCAGAGTTGAGTATGCAGAAGGACTACCAATCGTTTGACAACGTCGGCTTCGACACTGGGTCGACGCACCGCCGCGTGCACTGGCCCGATCAGAATATCGATATATTACATGTCACATGAACATGCACTTATAAATAAACATGACATGCATTATAGTACGCAGTAAGCTTTATATCCAGCCTAAAACTTACGTAAATATTAATCATTATGTAAGAAAGATATGAAAATGTACTTTGTATAAATTGTTAATACTATGTTTAAACGAATAACCCACAATTATGAGGGTAACGTTAATGTATATAATAGAGCTAGTGATTTAAGTATCTTGGGTCTACTGTTAGTAATAATTGTCGAGTGCGGGGAATATAAAATCTATTGTATTTAGCATCCGAGAAACTACACTGTACCTGAGAACTTTGCCATATTTCAACAACTGAATCCAAATTCTTCCTAATTTAAGCTCGCTCCGAGCCTTTAAAAAGTTTCATTCATTCAATTTTTAAATATAGGTACGTACTAGAAGTAACAACACATAAATGTAAGTAATTGCTAATCTTAAATTTCTTTAACTTCGAATAATTGTTCCATTCCTTGTCCTGATCTGTAGGAAAATAAATTATTTATAACCATAATTACGCATGTATATTTTTTAAGGCTTTATTTATCTCGGTAAGCATGAAGCAAATAATAAAACAGACATAACTAAAACGTTTTATTTACATTTCATATCATTTTAATTTCTGCTAGTTTTTTTTTAATTTTCTACAGACTTTGTGGTCCTATAAATATTACTTAATAACTATGCTAACATACTAACATGAAAGCTAACAATTTCCAATCCAATACCAGTCCTAACAACACCTCAATTTATATTATGAATATTAGTCTTACTCGGTGTTGCAAGATTTAAAATTCAGATTTTTTTATTTTCATATCCTGTCGATTAGGTAGTCAATATGGAACGTGATAGAATCCCCATTCGGGCCTGGTTTTAGTTACTATGTAGGTAATCGTTACTGGGTGGCGTTGCTTGATGTAGCCCCGGCGTGTGCGAGCCCAGCGGCACCGGCCGCTGGCGGCGCGGGCACGGGTGCGGCGGCGGCCTGTCGAGAGCCCCCGCGCGGCGCCGCTTGCCGCACGCTCTGTCTGTTCGATGCTGCGTTGTAATGGTACCCGTCGAACTTATCCGATCCGCCCGGTGTCGCCGCCGGGAACGTCGCCGTGCCCATGTACATGATCTATAATGTATAATGATTTTAATTTTTAAGCTATAGGACATTATTATACAAGAGGATCATAGATAAAGATATATTTAAAAGCAACTATTTAACGAGCCTCAGAAAAGTTACTGAATATGCATAGCTCTATTATAAATTCAACATTCGCTCCAAGTCTATTGGTGATGGTAGACTATTAAACAATCGTCTCGTGGCAATCGCAATGCAAAGAATCTTTGTCAGTAACCAAAGCGAGTGGTGCCTAGCTCGCCCCTTGTCATCGGTAAACTATTACCTGTGGCCTGTAACCATCTGGTCCAGCCTCGTACTCGACCAGTTGCATTCTGCCATCAGGAAGCAAGACGTGGTAGGAGCCAGTTGCGTGGTCATCCTTCCTCTTCTCATTGTGGCCAAAGTCGAGACTCACCGCATTGTCTTGCACGTCGTACGAGAAATCGTAGTTAGCCGGTAACTGAGAAGATAACAAATTTAATAAATGACAAATAGATATAATTGACCATACCTCATGGACAGTTATCTAATCCTGCCTTCTTATTGATACACATTAGATGTGTGGCACGCACGTCACACTCAGAAAAAATTGGGTATGTATAAATGTTTTTTTTATTAAGAATGGACTTGCGTTTGGCCTTCGATTGACCCCAGAAGGAGTTATGACGAGGCCGAGGATGTAGCACGCTTACCCAGAAAATGCCTATTCACTCTGGCCTTGAATAAATCCAGGTTAAAGGTGTCGGGAAACTGACTCCGGAAGGGAGTTCCACTCCTTTGCTGTTCGTATAAGGAACGAAGAAGCGAAATTTAGGTATAACCTTAATTATATAGTTTTTTTTTGTTAATTCAATTAGAATGAGGCAAGCGTTGGGTGGGAACTGTCTTCTGACATACAGCTTGCGCTAGTTTTGAAGACAGGGCTGCATATGATTATGTATTTTGATTCAGCAATAAAAATCATTTTTATTTTTATTTAACCACATTTATACTCTTACGTGGATAAATTGTAGGCATTACAATCAAAATGATGGAAATTATTACCTTATGCATTATTTCATAGATAAACGTTCGAAGAGGTATATACACCTGGTACGATATTAAAGCAAAAACAGTGCTATAGAACTAAAATACAAAATATATTTTACCGTTGGTTCGGGAATCGGTTTCTTCGCGCCACCACCACCACCACCACCGACCTTGGGCGGTAAGTACTCCTGGGCAGATGTACTGGTCCATAGAGATAAGGATGCCAGTAAAGTTACCTGGAACAAATTTCACATTTATTTCACATTATCTTTAGTTATATAAAATATACTCTGAATTTGTGAAGGAGTAAACGAAAATTCTTTTCGTACATCTTATGTTGAAATTGAGTCATTAGTTTGTGTATTTATTAATTATTTTTCTTAAGAATTTACTTGAAGGTGTAAGTCGCAGATGACTCTACATCCGACAATATAGTATTTAAAATAAATAAGAGTTTGGTAATCACATGTGTTAATCCAGGTGATTAACTACCTTAACCAAATTTCATCCAAGTCTATTTAGTAGTTTTTTTCGGAAAAGAGATACATCCATCCATCTATCCTCACAACTTTCACATATTGGTAGAAAATGTTACATTACTCGGGAAAACGGCTGAAACCGCAGGGGAGATGAAATTAAATTAAAATAAATTATTTTTTTACTTTTATGTACCTGTTTATTTCGTTAGGTACATGGTTATTTCTGCCCAAGTCATAAACAGACAAATACGTAATTAAAATGTGTTAAAACACACAATGACCTATTTTGGGCGATGGGGTTTCTGCGCGAAAAAACATCATACTGTACACGAGTAAAGAAAATCAATTATACCTATTCTACCCATCATTTTCACTACATAATAATGCAACGATATATTCAGTAGTTAGGTATTGTTATCTGAGACTAAAATGTTCGGCAGTTTGGCATCGGTATAATAAATAGTAATGTTAAAAAAATTTTACTCACGCAAATGATCCGCCACATTTCAAGTTCGAGTTCGTGATCCGTGCTGTTTGAAAATCAAATGGGATTTGGGACAGATTTACAATGCTACGATGTTTATAAACCTGCAGGGTTGCGGCTGCGGTTTTAGTAGCGCCGCCCCTACATTTTTCATTATAAAGGTGCACGATTTACAAAAATTTCGAAATTTGTTTGAATGCGCTGCTACTCTTGCACCAACTATTTAAATTGCTGGGCAAGTTTGCAAAGTGTACTAATTTGTTGCTATAACTATTTTCCTTAAGGTACTTACCAATGAAACAACCATTCTAGGTACATACGTTTTCCCAACTTAAAGAAATAAACCTATTAAAGTTAAAAAAAACTAATAACCATAGGCTTTGTTATCGAAGCCAAATGAGCCCAATCTTGAGGGTTTAACTATAATATTAGCCACTAAAAGGTTAGTTTATTCTCTCCTGGATCCATCATCAGATCAGCTTTAAAGCATAAATATATCCATATATTTAATCTACAAGGCAATTAGAATTAAGTTAAAATTCCACATCACATACCTAATCATTTCGTTAGCTTTTTTTATACCACTATGGCCATAAACAAACTGAATGACGGCCTGCTTGATAAAATTCGGTCACCACTGTCTATTGAATATTGCAGCACCAGGATCAGGGGTATCACTTGAGTGTATAACGAAGTTCTTCCCGGGTTGCGATGCAAATATATATATATTTCATTTTTTTACCATAGTGGCCGACACACGGTCCACCATGTCCACGGATGGTATGTGGTCACCGCCGCCTATGGACATTTGCAACACCAGGACATCGCCAATGCGTTGTCAAACCAGAGCCGTAAAGTTGTTTAGTTTCAAGTGCCTGTAATTTCACCGGCCCCTTACTTTTCTTACCGAAACACAGTAATACAAGTGCACTACTGTTACACCCTACTACTCAAAATTCTCGAAAAAAAAAATTTTCAAAACTTCTTGAAAACCCCATGCAGTAGTGAAGGGAAGCCGATTCCGCATTCCACAACCTGAGCGTCCTTACTGGTACTTCATGTTACATAGTTAATTTTAATAATAAAAATAGCGAGTTAATGAAAACTTACCTATATACCTTACGGGCATTATGGTGGTACAGTAGTAGTGAAGCCGAATGCCGTGACGAAGGTGGGTTCTTGGACAAGCTTTCAAGAAAGGAAAATATCGTAAGAAGGCTATACAACGACGTAGGATACTTTTTAGGGCCCGTTGATCTGTTAAAAGTTTATGTATCGGAAGCTACACTTTAGAAGCCATGGTAGCTCGTTTAGCGATGATCAAGAAAATCGGCACCACGGTTTATTTACAAATATTGAATTAACGATACTATCAAGTAAATGTAATGAACTAGTAACTCTGGCAAGAACATTGTCAAACAAATGTCAATGTCACTGTCAGTGCCAGCCAGTCAGGAGCAAATTACAAAAAAACATGTGAAATGTTCTGATTCTTGAAGATAAGCCGGCTCTTCTATCCTGTAGTTTTTAATTGGTGAATTAACTTAATAACATTAAAGGTTACGTAACACAATGAATTCCTTAATAAGAATCCAAAGTAGGCTCTACCGTGCATTTAGCACTTCTGCTGTAAGGCAGTGTGCGGTGCCCCCCAAAATGAAACCAAAGAAATTCATCGGACCTGTAACATGGAAGTCCGTCGCAGTAACGGCGGTAGTAGGTGGAGGTCTTACTGGCTTCATGTTGTATGTCAGGAAGGAGAAGCAAGAAGCGCTAGACCGTGAAAGAAAAAAACAGCTGGGGAAGGCCAAGATAGGAGGTGATTTCGAATTAGTTGACTCCGAGGTATAGTATTAAAATTTTGATAGTATTTATGTACTTACTGAGCTATAACTGATAGTTTAACTGTATAAAGCACATAGAATTTCTAGATTCTGTAACATAACCTCGAATATCTGTTTTAGGGGCATAGGGAATTAAATACTCCATGAATCCGCCATCAATAAAATGGTATAGCTGAGTAAACAGCCACCAATCTTTGATGCAAGGATTCTCCTAAAGCCTGGATCTACTCATCTTCAAAACTAATTGAAAATGCAAATATTTTTATTCAGAGTCCTCTCAGTATAGTAATTAAGTTTTTCTATATTTTTTTCAGGGTAAGGTGGTGAAAAGTGCAGAACTTTTAGGAAAATGGTTGTTAATATACTTTGGATTCACACACTGTCCTGACATTTGTCCAGATGAACTTGAAAAATTGGCTGAAGTTGTTAACCTACATGGTAATTTATCAATATTTAACCTGTTTTCTTTTAAACTTAGTGATCATCTGATTTTAATATTACATACAGTTGATTATGTATAAATATTATATTTAGTATATCAGCCTTTTTATGCCTGTAATAGGGTACTGTCCTGTATTAAAGATAAGTTATCAAACACTAACCAGTGTATTGAACATCAAAAAATACACGAAAATGTCAAATATGATCAAAATTTATTTGATTTTTAAGTACCGTTGGTCAGTAAAAAGTACATTATTTGATGTTGTACAATTATGACATCACAACTTGCTATTTCATACAAAACTCCATACATTCAATCGTTTTGACATTTCATAAAGAATTGCTGATTTGACATGTCAGGACACATTCCTATTATCAAAGAAACTATGGCCTCAGCCATATGTGATCACCACCTTAAATACCTCTTATATGCAGATCCCAAAACTGTATAGTAATTAATATTTAGAAGGCACCTATTTCTTTTCAATCAAAACTTGAATGCCACAGCTAAACTGAGACTGGTAATAATGTATTCAATACCAAAAAGAATTCCTCATAACATACATGTAATTATAGAGGTCTCTTGCACTTACAGACAAGACTCCATCATCACCACCTCTACAGCCTGTCTTCATATCAGTAGACCCGCAGAGGGACACACCAGAGATTGTTGGAAAGTAAGTGCCTATTATATGTAATAGAAACTGAAGGACCATGAGATGTAACACTGCAAAATAGCTTATGGAAATCAGTGGAAGTTTATCAGCTGAAATATTACATTATGACATTTATGATGTGCTCAATAATTTACAGTGTAATTGATTGACAAATGATGTTCCTTGCCTTTTGATTTAGACTTCAAGTATTCATAGTATTTATTTGCATTCCACAATATTAAAATTAAATCTTAGGTGGTAAGTAATATCTAATTAACATTGGGACCCTGCCAGGCACAGCAAAATACATAGTAAGTAACATATAGAGAGGAGATCATCGATATATTGCAATTCATTTACATACATAAACATTTCTGACAATGAATTAATGTCTTATTTTGCAGATACTGTAAGGAATTTTCACCAAGGTTCCTGGGTCTGACAGGCACTAAGGAACAAGTGCAGAAGGCCTGCAAGTCATACCGTGTTTATTTTAGTGCCGGGCCACAGGATGTTGACAATGACTACATTGTAAGTCAAACGTGTATATTAGAAAGTTATTGCTTATAAAACTCTGAAGGGTTGTAATAATAATTAATTTCATCATATTTCAGGTGGACCACACAATTATTATTTATCTAGTGGACCCAAATGGCGACTTTGTAGACTACTATGGACAGAATAGGAATGCAAAAGAAATTTATGAATCAATGCTTGTAAATATTAAAAAGTTTGAAGTGGCAAATAAGGGTTCATGGTTTTGAACTGCCGCATTTATGTAGTGATAGATAATCTAGTATTCAAGGTATTTTTATTTAAGTAAAATAAAATAATTACTGTTTTAAAAATGATTTTCAATTACCTAGTAATTAAATTGCATTTGAAGGTTAAATAAATAAATAAATATCCTGGGACATTCTTTTACACACGGCCATCTCGTCCCAAACTAAGCAGAGCTAGTACTATGGAAACCAGATAACTGATATACTACTTTTTTTCTAAATATATAGTTATATAGATATTTACACCCAGACACAGAACAAACAGACATGTTCATGCACACAAATGTTTGTCCTGGGTGGGAATCGAACCCGCGACCTTCGGTTTGGTAGTCAGAGCGTTAACCACCAAACCAACTATTAGTTATTTGAAAGAACTAAAAATGAAAGAGGAAAAGCCAAAATAACTATTATTTCTCATAAAATTTATTGTGGTTGTACAATATTCTTCTCAGCATATTGCAAGTTATTTGAAAGTGCTAAATATTGAAATAACATTTGACTAAAATAAAAAAGCAATTTGATTATTTATTCACTATAGTTTTGAATGTACAATTGCAAACTAATGGTGAGTGACTTGGACCTAAAATATTAAAAGTTAGCAGTCATTTTACTAGTAATTTTACTAATCGTCACCTGTCCTCCTGAACTATGTATTTGCACTAAACTTTGGTCTAATTGATACTGTTTTACTGTAGCTCCTTCCAACATCGCGGCAGATGAAGAAATACTCACTCCACCTTCGTTTACCGTATAATTTATGTCATTATTTATTGAATTAATCCCATTTGCATTCAAGCATAGATTATTAGCTTCCGTTATACTGTTATCAACAACTGTTAATTCTGTTTTATTACTACTTTCATCCTGGAGTATTAATTCCCCTGATACCTCCATGGGACCTTCTTGAGTCTCAAAATCTCTATTGAGAATTGTTTCACAGATGGCTTCATTACTTGCAGCAAAAGTTTCTTTTGAGTTTTCGTCACATTTTGGTTTTGGTTTGGGTTTGTACTTAACAGCATCTTTCGATACGAGTTTATTTCGAACAATGACCATATTTCGTGGCGGAACTCTGTTGCTCTTCAGCTGGTGCGTTTTGATGTGCTTGACTAGATGTGACCTCGATGGGAATTTCTTTGAACAGGTCGCACATTCGAATGGTCGTTCACCTGCGGATATGTAAATTGTTTTTAAGAGAGAAGAACAAACGAAACTTCTTTACACAACCCACCTCAAACCAATTACTTCCCAAAATATTATTGGATACTGGGTCAGGCCCTGTGGTTTCATTCGCTTTAAATATGTATGATAAAAAGTAATCCACTCTGTACTCTCAGGATATGCCAAATTTTAGCAAGATCGGTTCGAATTTATAATTACTAACTGTCCCCCGCGGCTATTACCCGCGTTCCCGTGGGATGTCACATAAAAACCTTCCTCTTCAATAACTCTATCTATTAAAAAAAACCGCATCGAAATCCGTTGCGTAGTTTTAAAGATTTAAGCATACAAGGACAGAGAAAGCGACTTTGTTTTATACTATGTAGTGATGTATAATATATAATTTTATCGACTCCTTTTGTGAAGACAAACCATTGATAGTTTAGTGTCAATATAGAATAAGTATACACCCTTAAATGTATTTAAGATAACGATAAGTTGGAGGTCGTACCTGTGTGCATCCGCGAGTGGTCCCGGAGCCTCCAGGCGGACACGAAGCCCTTCCCGCAGGCGCCGCACGCGTGGGGCCGCTCGCCCGTGTGCAGCCGCATGTGCACGTTCATGTTCATACGAGCAAACCTAATATCAAACAGATATTTTCTTGACAAATGGTTTTTTTTCTAAAATATGTAAAATAGTCCGAACAAATGGAAATCATCAAGTTTTATACTTGTTAGTTCGCATATTGCTACTTCAACCATACTTCTGGTGAAGTAAATATTTTAAGATTTTAATCAACTTTTTTATTGTGTCTGAGCAGAATAAGATGAAGACTAGATTTTCAATTAGGTAATTTAGATATATCAGATTAGAATTGCAGGGGCTTCTTTGAACTTTTGGAGGCACTTAAGAATTATGGGGCCCCTAAGCCTATTCTATGACAGCTCTAAGAGCGAGACACCGATCTGAGCTGGCCAATGCTGCATCCTTCCGCAACTAGGTTATCGTTGGGTTACAGGAACTAGGGGCCCTGGGCATTTGCCCAGAGTGCTCAATGGAAAAGAATTCCTGGGTGTTTATTATCAACATACCTTTTCCCACAAATGTTACAGCTATAAGGCCGCTCGCCTGTGTGTGTGCGCTCGTGAGCTTTGAGCGAAGATCCTGACGTGAATTTACGGTCGCATTTACTGCAAGAATAAGGACGTTCACCTGGAACCAACACAAATCATTTAAAAAACAGTTGCTCAGGAAAGGTTGACTACACCAAAGTAAATGCAATCAGCTTGCATTTAGGATGTGGATTTTAATATGTATATCCAGCAACTTACGGTAATATTGTTTACCTTATATTTAAAACAGCGGGCTGATTTATTAATTTATTTATAAGACACACCAACAGTTCACATATTAATAATACATAATTTTGATTCTGATACGTAAACCTATAAGAGGCGTATACAGCATTAGCCAAATAACAATAGTTTCTAGTTAGAAAATTAAATTTATACATATCCAAATAATAAAACGAAAAAATTGAACTAAAATAAAATAACAATGATCAAGGTTGCTTAGATTTCAATAATAAGAAGCAGTCGTATCGTATTACTGTTTCGGCTAGAAAGATAAGGGGGGCGGTAAAATTACAGCCACATGAGACTTAACAACGACTTTCACGTCTCAGGGTCGACAACGCCACTGCAAGTGCGGTGGTAAGTGCCACCAGGTGGACCGACTGCCTGTTGCTCGTCCTAGATGGCATAAAAATAAAAATTGTTTACCGGTATGTGTGCGCATGTGTAGAGTCAGATTGGAGTTCTGTATAAATGTCTTGCCGCAGAATGAGCATACGTAGGGCTTCTCACCGGTGTGGGTGCGGTGGTGGGTGTTCCGCGTCGACTCATGCCGGAATCTATATTGCCGAAACACATCGAAATTTTTTTATATAATTTGACACAGGTCCGCCATGTTTTTTAATCAATGAAAGCACGAGGGTCGAGTCAGGTAGGACTTATGTAGGCCAGAAAGGCGTAACCACCACCTCTTACTGAATAAATAAATGTCCAGGGACATTTTTTACACACGGATATCTGATTCCAAACTAAGCAGAGCTTTAGAAACTTTGGATACCAGATACCTACATTTTTTTTTTCATCAACTAGGTACTTTTATAAATATTTAAATCCTGTGCCAGGCACAGGACACAGACATTAGCACATGGTAAGATTCCAGAACACCACAGTTGGCAACATTGTTACCTCTTGTCACAGTAGAGGCAGGGATAAGGCTTGGCGTCGTTGTGCACGAGCCGGTGGGACGCGAGGTGGCGCGGCGTGGGGAAGCTCTTGCCGCACACCGAGCACGCGCACGGCCGCAAGCCGCTGTGGCGGGCCATGTGCACGGCTAGTTGGCAACTCTCACTATACCTGCAGGTGTAATTAAGCCTTTTTAAGGCGCCAAAAGCTCTGTGGAATTTAAGACAATCTGTACCCTAAGCACGTACATCTATCACGTAGGCGTATCTTATCGATTGCGCCAAAAAAACAAAGCAAACAGTGCGCAACGTCACTGTATGCGCGATATATATTCGCGCTTGGGCTTCTGGTAATCGTTGCTTGAATTCTCCAAGGTTTGTCGGTTCTTCTTAATAGAAGGTTGTCTAAACCGGGGGTTACTTCAGTTTAGACATTCATTATATCATACTTTAAATCCATAGACTTCACACTCATCCCGCAACGACATGTAGTAAACTCTCACGTCTATGATGCTTGATTTTTAGATATTTTTTGCTTATGTCTAGAAAAAGACACTTTAGGACAATAAAGATACAAAATCCAATACCAATGCAAGTTTTTTTCATTTTCAAATAGGGCTTAACAAACACATCTGAATAGTCTCGACTCTAATTCTAGTTCGGAAGTTTGCTTTAGTGAAAAGAGCCGGCAATAATCTCAGCAATTACTGTTTTAAATTAAGATCGATTTATACACACAGTTTATTTAGTCTCACTTAACATTTGCGTGTATAAATGAGAGTATATTAGTCAGATTAGCCCCACAGATGAACTGACTAGGTAAAAGTTACTGCAGTTTCCACCAGTTCGGAAATCAGCCTTCAACCTTGCCTTAACCATATTTAGTCGATATTGTTATTCCATGTTCTTGCATTGCTTTAGCGTCCCTATCAAAACCTAATTCACTTCACATTTTCATTTATACAGTCATAAAAATACATATTTTATTAGTCTGTTAGGTAGCACTAACGTAATAACGCCCTATTCATCCCTGATTGCCATTCAATTAAAACTGTTCGCGCATTCAACGCATTCATGTTTTACTATCTTACATTCACCTCCTCTTAACCCTGTACATTATCCTTTGTTATTCATAAGTAAGCTAAGTTTTCCTCTGTTTAATTTATCTTAAAAAAGCCAATATCAACCTTATACCCGAGAAGTTAATGTTGAATTTTAAAAGTATAATATTGAACGCAATATTCCACGCGTTTTCTATTTATATAATTGTGATATTTATGCGTGCTGACAAAAATAAACGAGACAAAACGACTGGAAATAACTTGTTTGTGCATTTGTGTTGCCATTAATAAAATGTGTTGTACTTGTAATAAATAATTTTATCCTTTATCACAAATTTCCGTTATTATGACAAATGTCTGTAACTTATTATAAATTAATCATTATTGTTATTGTCATTTACTCGTCTGCTTTCATAAATAAGTTAATACTGTAAAAAAAACAACTAAATATTCTAAATCCGGATTGATGGACGAAGACGACATTCTTAAATATAGAATTACACAAAATTTAATTTTTGTGTTATTCTATGATTTTTGTTTTTTTTTTTTAACTAGCCTTATTAGGTGTCAGGACCATGCTAATTGGAGTTGTGGCCATTGGAGGAAGCGTATAAAGCCTAGAAGTAACCAGGCGGGTTCTACAAAAAGTTCACCGAAAGTTCAATCTCATTCTAAGATTTTAATCCACGACCACGTCACGGCATTTGACATCACATCCAACTAAGGTATCATCGGCTTAAATGTGTGCAATTCAAATTGAACTTTATTGCCACTGAATAACGATGCAAATTAGAAAAGCGTACCTTTTATCACAGATATGGCAGGCATGTTTCTTCTCGACTGTTTCTCCTGTGTGTACGCGCATGTGGCGTCGTAGCGCATACATTTCTACGAACATCTTCCCGCATGTCTCGCAAGAGTATGGCTTGGATTCCATGTGCCTTTGGATGTGCCTTCGCAGGGTTGACTTAGCTGATAAATAAATAAAAAATTCTTTACCACCAAGTATACGATGTTTCTGGTCACAGTTGCTGGATGCAGGCGAGCCAGGACCGTTTGCTGTGAGAATGCATGAGGAGGCCTATGTTTAGCAATGGACATCATTGGGCTAATATGATGAGATGAGATGATGCCGACGACGTGTCAGTTGGCATGGTTAGATACCCTATCACGCCGTAAGTCGTGGATTCGATGACCAGTCCCCTGACTGGGAATCGAAGGGGTTAAATAGCATGTCTGTTTGTTTTGTGTTTAACAATTATCTGTTTGTCACTGTACAAGCTCTGCTTAATTTAAAATCAGATAACCGTGTGTCTAATACGTCCTGAAAATGCTTCGTGTAGAAGCGAAACACGTATCGATTTCCTGTCGAGTTTCCTTGTTTGAGACTTGACAGAGAAGGAGGTTCAGCGGAATTAACTACTTAATATTTGTTTTTGTATAACCTTACAATGGATTTCCGCAAGGTCACGCCTAAGTCAACTAGTTAATATTAATAAATACATACTATTAAATTCCTTGTTACACTGATTACAACTCCAAGTGCTCCCCTTAGAGTGTAAAGCGGAGTGCACCAGCAGATCATGTTCAGAACTAAATGATTGTTTACACTGCCCGCAACCATAGGGCATGTTTGAATTTCCATGGCAATTCTGTATGTGTGTATGCAGTGTTTTTGCTTTATGAAATTTCTGAAAAGTAATAATTAAAAATACAAATAAAATAAAAATACAATACCTGTTTGAGTAAAAGGGATGTGATTAAACAAAAGTGAAATGTGAGCAGTTCACATGGGTAGGAGTGAAACTTTCAGAAAACTTCCTATTTCATTCTGTCACAGGCTAAATCCTATAGATGTGTTTGTCTCCTTTTCGTTTCACCTAGTTTGAAATCAAAAATTGTTTAACTTTGTCCCTAAAATTGTTAATGTGTAAGAAGTAAGCAGTTTAACGTAAATTTTCAGGATAAAAATATGTTTCCATTAGTATGTTACCTTTGAACAAAATGTGCATATAAAGTAGTTTTTATTATTTCCAGACTCTTTCAAAATTGAGTTCGAATCTGAAAAAAAAAAAATTATTTGAAAATTATGGGACAGCAGGTAGTTTTAACTGATATAAATAAAAAATGTTATTCACACCTGTTATGACAGCATCTCGCTTTTTCCTGGAAAAAATTAGATAACATATTTATTGAGACTGCTATATAACTATACTACCAGCACGCTACGATGGCCGTTTTGACGTTTCAGATTGTCATAGGAAAAGAAACTGTATTGGTTTGGAACAAGGTTGATTTCCATCATCATACAATTAGCTGATGGCTCAATAGATGCACCTTATGTCTAATGGGATAAAGGTTATTTTTCTTTGTCATTGTTAAACGTCAAAGCAGCCCTCATAGCGTTAGTTTAAATAAATTCGCAAATACCGTGCTAGAACAATACTATACTTTTCCTACCTTTTTCTTTTTGCAGTATTCTGTACTATACATAGTTTGTCATTATCACTACCAATATCCTCAAGACTTTCCAGATATTGAATATCTGTTAAAAGAAACAAACAATATTAAATTGGTAGTTATGGTGAAATAAAATAGGTGAATTGTTTACTTTTAAATTATACTAAAAGATTTTAAGTTTAAAGATTGTAAGTACCAGCCCATTTGTTGTATAAAAAGGAAACAAATGTTTTTTTTTTTTAAATAAATTCATGTACAAATATTCACCATTTTCAGTTGGAGTACAACAAACTCCAAATTATTACTTAGTAATCCATAGTGGGTATAATTATGTAGGTAATACCGAATATGGATAAGTAACAGTAATGTATGATTAACTAGATTTATTTTTTGTGATCAGCATTTTATTTTTTTTATTTAGGAAACAAACAGCTATTTTACAGAACATGTTAACAATTAAAAATAAACTCAATTTCTCCACAAAATGTGGAAGCTAGTTATGAAATAATGAATAAAAATTACCTTCTTGCAATTCTAGCTCCTCTTTGATTTCAACCTCTGTGGAGTATGTTTCTTTGGTTTGGTTATTAGGTTCTCTGGAACAATTAAAAATGGCAAAATAGCCAAATGAGATGAGAAATCCTACTTATATTATAAATGCGTGAGTTTTTATGTATGGATGTTTGTTACTCTTACTCACAAAAACTACAAAACTGATTTGGATGAAACTTGGCACATATATAGAAAATGCCCTGGAATAATACATAGATAGTTTTTGTGCTGGAAAAATGTTACATCCCGGGGAAAGCGGTGGAAACTGCGGGGGACATCTAGTAAATCTAATAAAGTTAGCTTTGTCATTCATCAGAATCATCATGCAATAAACCATAGGACTTTTATCAAGATTGGAACTTTATATCAAAAGCTATAAAGTAAATTATACAATGACATTTTTGGCTATCAAAATGGGCCTATTAGATTGTGACTGCTTCATTTAAAATAATATGAATGGATCAAAAAAGTATAGAGTAAACAGTATAGTAATGACTTTACGACCAATGTGCGGAGAAATGTAGTACTCAGTCTTTGTCAAAGATGTGTATTTTCATGTAAGTGCAACCAACAACCGGGAGAATGTTTTTACTTTTTTAGTTAATAACTTCTGCAAAAGGTGGTTAGTGACACTACCCACTATGGCTGAAAGAGTTAACTCCAACAGGTGATGCATAAATGTAAAACATGCATAATTTTTCAAGTAAAAATACTTACAAAACATTATCAAATATATTCTCAGTTTTGCTGATGAATTCCCCCTTTAGCACTGACTTCAATGCATAATCTGACTTCTCACACTTGTTTTTGAACTCATAGCAATGTACTACTTGGATTTGGCATGATTCACAAATAAATGCAGGGAGACCATCTTCAGTAATCACCTGCAATTTTGAGAAAGTTAATGACTTGTGTGTAAAGATGTACTATAGTAATTAAAAGCTTTTGGTCAGAGCAATCCTAGTACCTGAATTGATGTCAAAGCTGTAAACATTTCAGCTAAAATATTGTTTTCTTTGGTTGACAGAGCAAACATTACACTGTTGTTTGGAGATAGACATATTCGGCACACACTCTGTATATTACACTCATTAGAACTGAGGTATTGGAACAAATCAAACGGTATTTCGATTTCTACGTAGTCCTCATTCACTGCATTTTGTATTTCTTCCTTTGGTATCGTTTTTACGCAAGGTGTATCAAGTTCCATCGCTATCGGCTAATTATTGATTGATTTCAATTAAAACATATTTGTTCCTATTAATATTTCAATCAATAGGTTTTTTAAATGTAACTTTTCGTTATGATTTTACTCCGACGTTTTAGTTCACCACAGATAGATGAGCAGTAGGTATTTTATTTTCTAATTCCAATTGCAATAATGCAATTTGTTTGTTGTATTCATTGTTTATCGTTGACAGTTGACTGACAGACATGTGACATTAGGTAACACATTCATGAAGAAAGTAAAAAAATTACTTATTTATCCTAAAAATAAGTAATAGTAATAAAGTACATCAAAACCCATATTTTACTTATAATAAAAATAATAGTAAACCTCTTTACGCCCATTATTTATTTAATCTTAGGGTCCAAAATTTACAACATAGTACATACTGTAGCACAAATAATTTTAAATGTTACATTATGTTTAGGCTCTCATCACCTAAATTGCCAACACCGGACAAAAACTTAAGAAACCCCGGACATTTAGGTGAAATTGGGTTTTTACTCGGACACGCCATAAAATATTTACACATTTTAAATTGGATGAGGTTCACGATTACGAATATATTTTTAACTGCTTATCTACTGATTAATTGGGATTCCCCTGACACAAAAAGTGGACTCTTTATGATATCCCCATCCGGACCCTCCCCAGACCAATTACAAATATATACCACATTATAGATACAATAATCGTGGTCTTGAGCTCATACAAATGATAGTTGGGCAGTTTTTCCAATTGTTCCTTTTTTAAAAACCTTATTCGGTCTATTACGAACATTGGCTATTATAATAATAAAATACTAACATTATGGACGTAAACAGATCTTATATTAAAGTGATTATTATGATCCATCCTATAGTTGATAAGTTAGGAGGAAGGCACGCTTTTTACATCTTTAGAAGCGCATATCTATTAACCTAAATACAAAAAGTTATATGGAAACATATAACTTTATGTTAAGTTATATGGAAACATGATAAAGCGTGCGATAAATCTTAATAAATAACCTTTTTTTTTGTTTTAGGACTGGTGGCACAGGTGTGTAGATTACTAGGTCATAATGGTAGGTATTTATTTCACTATGTTGGTATAACCTTGTGTTCGACCACAATTTTAGTATGGTAGGTGATGATGCAGCCAAAAGTGGCCAGCTTAGCCTCAGCTTAAAAGGGAACTGGCCCGCAAGAGGCGCGTAGGCAGGTGCTTGGCGCCAGATTTGCGTTTGTCAACGAGCGTAAACTTATATTGATAGGGTTTGAGAATAGTAGAAATTACGCACATTGCGTGTGCGGAGTTATGTTAAGATTCCTAGTTTTGTGCTGCACTTGCAAACCAAAAACACCTAGAGTAGTTACTTACTTAATACTTACGTTGCTTACAACGTCAGTACCTAAGTAGGTACCTATCCTCCAGAATATTTATATCTAGGCATACTATTTTTATATCCTATGAATGGGCAGCACAGTTTTGTCGGACAAATAGCAAGATAATCATTACGTAATAGTAAAACTACTCTTCATTCGTCACAAATATAGGTAGGTATGTAATAACATTGATACATCATTAAAATGCAGGTCGAACGGTAATAATTGCCTAAAATAACCAATTTAAGTTTCGGGAACAATATTTGGTGAAGCTAAAATAGGTATTTATTTATAGTAGCTACAGAAATTATTTGCATTGTGTCTATTATTGTAGGTGTGATTATTTTGTTTAAAGACGTATTTTGCCCTCCGTGATAAGAGTGACCCTAGGAGAATAGATAATGTGTGCGCCGCTTAGGTACAGTAGTGTCCCGACCAACATACAACGAGCCGGCGGCACTCAAGCTACTCCCCCTAGAGGCTGGATCACACTTGGACGGCGATCCGTTGGTGCAGTTCTCGTCTCTACCAATATGTTCATTGGGATCACCTCCAGTGGAGACAACGTGAATTCTCATTACGATTACCTGATTTGAACATCTGAGGTAAGAAATCCTTTCTTTTGTTTTAAAATTTGAACTTGTAAGTTCAGATGAGCTGATCGTCTTTGGTTAAGTACATATAATTATCTAATAAGCGATAGTAACACTTATAATAATTATATATGTTACTTTGCAATTTTATTTATTTATGACGAGCACATGGTGCTTTAACCTGTCTTACAATGTAAATACTTGTTTAAATTTCAAAAATTAAGAAGGAACTTACTGTATGTTTATGTTCTTCAAAGTACTCTGATACAAGAAATTACTTATTTAGATTTCTAATGGATTGTTGAATAAGTGATAAATAAATTCTTATTTGCAGGCACCTCCTACCTAAAGAATTTCTATCAATCAGCAAATATGGCACTCGATTTCCTTGCTGGATGTATTGGAGGTAGGTTCTACATTAAATTTTATATCAATATCAAACTACTTAGAAAATGTAGAGTAGAAGATGAAAATGTTACATTGGTTACAGGATGTGCAGGAATCATAGTTGGACACCCATTAGACACGTTGAAAGTTCACGTACAGTCAGGTAGAGGAAGTGCACTGGAATGTGCAAAAGTTCTCTTGAAAGGAGGAACATTAGCAAGTGCATACCGGGGAGTATGGGCTCCTTTAGGAGGTATAGCAGGTGTGAATGCAATCGTCTTTGGAGCCTATGGAAATACAAGAAGACTAATGCCAAACCAAAATTCACTCATAACGCACGCGAGTGCAGGAGCAGCAGCAGGCTTCCTACAAAGCTTCGCTTGTGCTCCTGTAGAATTGGTAAAAACTCGTCAGCAACTATCAAAACCAGGAGAAGGTATGCCTGCGGGAGCGTTGGCGGGCGCTCGACATATCCTTAGGACCGGCGGATATAAGGCCCTCTTTCGTGGACTGGGGATTACAATAGCTCGAGATAGTCCAGCATTCGCTATTTACTTCGCAACATACGAGGCGCTGACACGGGGAAATCAATCAATGATGCGAGTGTTCACTGCGGGAGGAATGGCCGGGGCTCTATCGTGGGTTTTACTGTATCCAGTAGACGTAGTTAAGTCTAGAGTACAAGGAGATGTATTGGGACGTTACTCGGGAGCGTGGGACTGCTTTAAGCAATCGGTGAAATTGGAAGGTTGGCGATGCATGGGGCGTGGTGTGGGCGCCGTAACTCTTCGCGCATTCATCAGTAACGGTGCTTGCTTCACTGCGGTGGTGTGGACGGAGCGAGCGTGGCAGTACTGCACATCCAACACAGCTGTCCAGACACTCGTGCAGGCTGCTGCCATTAGTGAAGTAGTGCGACACGATAGTCCGGACTTACACTACGATATGTGAATTCTAAGCAAAGATATGATTCATTTGAAGTATGGAACAATCACAATCAAGGAGATAACTTGAAAACATTTATATTCCCTCTGCTATAGAATGTGAAAAATAAATCACTTCGAACGAGCGAATGTCCCATTTGATAACCTTTTGGGTTTTGTATTATTATCACAGCCATACCAGCTGTACGGAGCGTGACTGCTGAGATCGAAAATAAACAACAAGATTTTCTTATTAAGTACCATATACTTGTCCGAAAAATTTTATACAATTTCAAAAATATTCCAAAAATACAGGTATGATTACATTATGAAAATATCACAACATTATAAATATGCCAAAATTGCTATAATAAATGTAAATACTTTTAAAAATAAAGGACGGTTACATAATAATTTGACATAATATTAACTTCACTATATACTGTTTCCTAAAACTTTTAATTCCCCATCTTATTGATTAGGTAGTTAACAATCGCTGGGAAGGCTTCAATGTAGTGAAAATTATCTGTGGGACCTGAAATGCAAACACTGAAAAGTTATTAAAGATACATTCAGATACGTAGGTAGATATAATGTAATATATTAAAATAATTAAGTAATATAATAGATAACATAGCTTGACCCCTATCTTTTTATTACCAACACATCATCAGTAAGTAAATTTGGTAATTATGAACTAACTAAGAGCAGAGTATAAAAAAAATCATATAACAATGAATGATGCAAAACTGTGATAATCTTAGTAATGGAGGGATGCGCGGGCTGTGAGGCGTGACCAATTATAATTATCAAGAAATTACTGAATGAATATCAATAAACTGTTAAGATAGTAGTTTATTCATTAAATATAGGTAAACAAGGCGTGTTAGGCGTTGTCGAAGTAATTGAAGGTTGACTATAGGTCATTTTAAGCCATACTGCGACTGAAAAAAAATTGCAAAATTGGAGGAAAAAATCTTGAAATATTAACGAACAAAACAAATTTTCGGGGTTAGATAGTAAATAGATACTACTAAATCAGAAGTTTGTTGTGAGACTGCTACCTTCACACACGTGAGAGATTTTCAGGGGAAAGTACTACCACCTTACCCCCTTCCGCCGGGTAGCAGTAGTGTTTATATTATTGTTTTGGTTGGTAAGGTAAGGCGATGTCCCTGGTATTGCATTATCCATAGGCGAGGGTGACCACTTACAATCAGGTAGACGGTCTGCCTGTGAATCGGTCTACTTTGATTTAAAAATTCCAATTTAATTATTAGTATTCACTCGTGGCTCTACCCAGTTTCGAGCTCCATGCTTTTATTTTGAACAATTTAAAATGAGGATTTCCAAATTCGTACCGGAGCATTGATTAGTCCTGCTCCATAGGCTGCGGTGGAAGTGGAGGAGGAGGCGGTGGCGGTGGGACCACGTCGTTGTTCACCTGGTTCTCCATTAGCCCCAATTGCTCCAGCATGTCATTATTGTCTTCCATAAGGTGTACCTGTTTTATGAGAAGGTTATACTGTATCATATACTGTACCATTTTTTATTTTTTTAACATAGGCAAGTAGGTAGATGAAGCCATTTGAATGAATTGCTACATAATTAAGATATAAAATACTAGCTGTCCCCCGTGGTTTCACCACGGTTTTGCGTAAAAGAAAACATACAAACTTTCGCATTTATAATATTAGTAGGATATTTTACACTGACGTAAATAAACTATTTTTATTGTATGTTTATTAATTAAGTATTTATTTTGATTACAGTCACTGATTTCACTAAATAGATTCTGTGCCATGAAATTTTTAAGGCGTGACGATTTTTCTTATATGGAATATGATAGCATATTAAAATAAATAAATATAATAAGAAACTGGCAACATGGGTGGGTCTTCTTTATACTTTGCCGCGATGCGAAAGCTAGCCTGTTTTAAAGCGTAATTACATCTTTAAAGATAATCATTAGATTTGACGGCATAAGTTAAATAAGTAGCTGATACAGTATTTCGCTTTGAGGTTGTTCCAAGAGGCTTGTCTCTAGTTTTTCATAGGAGTTTAGAATAGGGGGCGTAGACTACGCCTTCTACTACTTATACTAGGTCTAAGGCTAACCGATAACCTCTGTATCTGGTTTAGATAGGTATTCATTTGTCATGGAAATGTGAAAAAAACGGGTATTGAACTTTGTACTTGACCACCACTACTTATGATAAAAGCACGCGTTGTGGCGTGCTGTCACATAATAACAAAATACTTATTTTTCTCTGTAGGTGTTTGATATCTAATGACATTCGGCAAGAGGCTTGCTCAAGAGTGATAGTTTAGTCGAACCATTATGACAATTGTCAATTTTAATGTGATTTAATATCTTTTATTTATTTATTTCTTACACATCGTTCTTTAGCATGCAAACATGGTGTTAAATTAAAGCTTAGAAGAGAACAGAGAACTGGCAGGGTTTAAAAGCGGGTCCCAAACTAGGCACAGCCTGTATCTTAGGAAATGTTCCAGACACATCATAGATTAACTCCTCCAGGCATGAATGAAACTGAGTTGAGAGATTTATGTGTATCTCTTTCTCTTTAATAAATTGAAAAGAATAAAATTCTATCGTAAACTTAGTTCTGCCAAACTCCCCTGTGCGATATTGTGTGCAAATTTTATATTACAATAAAGTTAAATAAATTTATTATTGTCGCTCAATCGACCTGACGAAACTAATAATGTTCGCACTCTTTAAAACGTTAACAATGGAAAGAGAGATTAAAATAAATTTTAGTTCTACGCAGATCAGAATTGGTACTTATTTAATCCACACATCCATACTAATCGTACTAATCCTACTTCAAACTAATGTTATAAATGCGTTTATGATGATGGATGTATCTATAGATAAAAACTACCGATTGGATGAAACTTGGCGCATAAATTGAGCAAAGCCTAGAATAACATATAGAATAAATTAAGTTGTAAGTAATTATTATTATTTTCTATTTTGTGATCTTGTTATTTTTTTAAAGTTACCTATATTAAGTATTTTGTAATTGTTAAATATAAAAATAGCCAAAAAGTCAGAATAGATAAAACTTATATAAAAAATTATTTAATATCTAAAAAAGAATGTAACCTTGCTGAGTTTTTTGCCGGTTCTTCTCAGTTGAAGGCTGACTTCCGAACCGGTTGTAGCTTCAGTAACTTTAAATTTGACCTTCATAAGTGCCCTCAGAGGGCCTAAACTGAATAAATGGTTTTGAATTTTGAATACTTTTAACCCAGGACAATATGACATCCCTCGGTAACGCGGGTGAGACCAAGGGAGACAGCAAGTAAGTATTATAAATGCAAAAGTTTGTGAGTTTAATGTATGGACGTTCGTTACTCTTTCATGCAAATACTACTAAACAGATTTGATTAAAACTTGCCGCATAGATTGGGCTTGCTCTGGAATAACATATAAGATACAGTTTATGTCGGGCAAATGCTACATCCCTGGGGAACGCGGCTGAACCCGCGAGGACAGCTAATAATATTAGGTATAAATGCGTCTGTTACCTTTCCACGACTATACGGCTGTATGGATCTCGATGAAATTTGTAATAAGTATATTATAGTTACTTTGTGACATAGAGTAGGATATAGTGTACTTTTCATCCAGGTAACGTGGGAAACAGCGGAACGGAAGCTGGTGAACGAATAGAACAGTTTCAAATCCTACGCTTACATCAGGCAGGGCGGTGCGATGCTGGCCGTGGCGCGCTGTCTCTGACAGTAAGATCTTCTGTCGCTTCTCCTCCATCAGCCTTTCACGGTGCTTGTGTATGTAGTCGTAGACGTTGGGCAGGCCCATGATCACGCACGCGGATAGTGCTGAGCGGTAGATGTTCATGTCAGTCGCTTCGTACCTATACATAAATTGTTAGTTGTGTTAAACCAAATAAAAAACAAAATAGAACCCTGAAGGCTGATATCCAACCCGCTGGTAATTTCAGGACCGTTGACCTTTAAGTGTCCTCTGTGACCTAAGATATAGAAATCATAAAGATATTTACATACAGTCAATGGTAAAATAATCATAGTCAAAGAAGACAAACCATTTAAGCGTCTTAATAGCGATTTTCCATTTTAAACTTTATATTACATATTAAAATTATACAAAACCATAATTAGAAAAGATTTACGGCCGAAAATAATGAAAGTGTTTGTTTTTTTTATTAAGGGTCATATGAGGGTTGGGATCAGGCAGGCGACCGGCAGTAATTTGCCTTTAGCGAATGGCCAGAAAGCATAGGCATTGCGCCGACCCCAAATGGAAACCGGGCAGGCAAATTAATGATGAAATTTTGCCAAATTATCTATCAGTGTATACTGAGCAATACAATTAGACTGACAAACAGACAGGTAGACACCGAAGTAAAAATTGTTAAAGGTTCTTTTTTCACAATTTTAAGTAAGGATCTTTATATATTCTTTGTAATTATAGAAGTACGGTCAAAATTGATTAAAAGTATCCAATGGCCTAGGTAGGCACTAGGCTATATGAGTGCCAATTTCAGCAGTATAGGTTCAGCCGTTTCACAGACTCCTACGAATTTATAATAATTATTAGTAAGAGCTAGGAATATATCCTCGCATATATCACAAATTGTGCCAATTAAATAGTAATTTAACCTTCTAACTGAAATAAACTTCAACATTGCTTTAGACAGTGTCAAAAACTTTCGGGTCAAAAGATATATAAAACAAACGTAATAAATAATAAACATGCCACCCCCTTCTCCGGTATAAGAAACTGGATAACGTAAATATATGTAGCCTAACTATCTAAGACGTCGTTCGACGACCATCCAAAACAAAAAGCACAATGACTTCCATTTGTTATTCAATAATAATAAATAATATAATGAAATTGCCATTATCGCGACTTTTTAAAAAGATAATTTATAAATTCATTATTATCAATAATTGTGTTCCAAATTCATTGTTATCGTTCTTAAAAAGAGGTGTGTCTCAGTGTACAATCGTACCATAAACATTATTAAAAAAAACTATACCACTCATTAGTCCTCTCATCGTAGCACTCGACGTGGTAGATAGTGGTGACGCCATTAAAACCACCGATGGCGAAGATCATGTCATCTATCACTTCTATAGCAAAGTTACTGCGAGGGTTGTACATGTCCGGTACCGGAGCCCAAGTGTTGGCTCCCGGATCATACACCTCACCGCTGCACATTCGTGAGATGCCATTAAATCCGCCTATTACGTATATCTGTAAACAATCGCTTCATTATAAAAACGGTATGGATTTTTCGGCATATAAACTTCCTTTAAAAAATATGAATGAACATTAGTAATATAACATTCGTATGTTAAATGTATTCGATTATTAAAACCGATTTATTATTACATTGACCGCGCCACTACGGAGATTTCTCTAAGCTCACGAACCGAACATTCTATCTAATAAGATGTCGTTTGAACTTTGAATCTGAGAAAGTTACATAATACGGGTGCCGACTGAGTCAAGAATTCTGGATATTACTACAGAATTTAATGTTGATAACAATATTGTTATGAGATATCTTTATCAGAATTAAATAGGTAGGTAGGCACGTGTTTTACAAGCTGGAATAATATAATAATAAATATTCCCGGACATTCTTTTACACACAGCCATCTGATCCTAAACTAAGTAGAACTTGTAGGTACTATGGAAACCGCATAACTTATATACTACATGTACAATTTCTTTTTTCTTTTTGTTAAGTCCATACTTATGTAAATATTTACACTTAGTCACAAAATAAACAGACATATTCATGCACCCCAAATTTTTGACTTGAGTGGGAATCGAACCCACGATCAGTGGCGGGGCGCTCAGGGTCTCTAACCACCGAGCCAACTGGCCCTGCAAAGAAGGCTTACTGCAAGATATTTTAGTAAACCGGTTAAACATACATAGGTTCAAATAGGTACCAGCCACCAGTGATGAAATACATACCTATATGCTTAGTATAGGAGGGCTTTTGCTCTGCAGTGGGACGATTTGAGCTGCTAATAAATATATAGATTTTATAAAAATCTCTTATGAGTGTACCTAACTACCTTGTTGTGGTAGGCGATGCAGGAAACCCCAGAGCGGCGGGAGCGCATTGGCGCAAGATTTGTCCATTGGTTCGTGTCAGGGTCGAATACCTCCACGCTGTTCATACACTCTTGGCCGTTGAATCCGCCGGTAATGTAAATTTTATCTAGAAATTTTAAGCTTAAATGTGAACTAATTATATCTTCTCTTAAAAATGTTTGGAGGTCCTATAATTGGTTACTTATATATAAAAATATCAGAATGAATATGTCTATAAGAATATTTGCATTTTTTCAGGAACGAGACATAAAGCATAGATTCTTAAAAACAAAGCAGTAATATACTAACTGTCAAGAGCAGCGGCGTTAGCATCCGACCTCTGAGCATTCATTGGAGCAACAAGTGACCACTGATTAGTCCTGTGGTTGAACCTCTCCGCGGTATTCTGTCTGTGGTGACCATCGTAACCACCCATCGCGTATATTGTCTCACCTAGCACAGCAACTGAGACGTAGCAACGCCTTGCATTCATTGGAGCTACCTAGATCAGTTGGGAGTAGGTGAACAAGTAAAAACTGAATACACCTCTAAAGATAGAACAATATTATTATTATCCTACGAATATTTTAATGTGAAAAATGCCTGTACAGATTGGAACAAACCTAAAAATGGCATACAGATAGAATATATGCTGGTAAGGATATTTCTTATCCTGGGAAAGCATTAGATCTCTCAAGAACACAGGTTAAACGTGGACCGAAATCCAGTAGCAAATAGGTTTATTTCATTTAACTTCATTTCACTTTCATTATCACATAATAAATATTTATAAAACTGTATGATTTTACCTCACGCCAAGCTTTAGTGACGGCGTCAAAACAACGACATGAATTAAAATAGTCCATTCCATCAAAACCGCCGATAACGTAAATACAGTAGCCAAGGACTGCTGTGCCGTGGTACGCACGAGGTCCTGCTGGATCAATTTCTTCTACCTGAAGAAAACGACGTTACGTCATAAGATAACGTACCCAAGCAATTAAAGATATCTACGAAGTGACACAAACTTTAATCCATCGATCAGCTCTTGTATCATATGTTTCTATAAATGCTGTCGGTGAACCACCACTCCATCCTCCAATGGCAAATAGAACCTAAAACAGTAACACTATTTTATTCACATTTCTTATGAATGAGTGCGATGTGTTCTTTGTTGTACATCCAAATAAATGAATATATTTCCGTGCCTAAGAAAAATAAATTGAATTACTTCATGTGGTACTCTAGGACGAGCTATTTCAGGCGTAGCTACTTCACCATCTCTCTGAGCAATCATTTCCAGGTCGTAGAGGAACTTCAAAGTTTCAATTATAATAGGCCTGGAACCTTCGTTGCCCGTAACGTATGGATGATCTTTTACGTTTTCTAAAAAGAACTGAAGAACAGGTGTATTAATGGTTATTCAAAATCCGATCATTTTGCAATCTAACTTAATATGAATACGCCTACTTGCGTGTCAAGTAGTCCAAGTCGTATGCTGCCCATCAATTTGACTGTATGCTGCCATCTTAAATCAGGATCATAATTGACCCAACGCAAGACAGCTTCCCACACAACTTCCTCACTCTTCACGTTAAGCTCATCTTCGAGGATTATAGAGTTAAGTTCATCAAGAGGTAAGTGCAGGAATTCATCACTTTGAGTCGCCACCGTTACAAAATAGCGTAATAAGTATCGTCGAGAATCCGCTTCAAGCTTGTAACAAAACACTCGTCTGAAATGTTGTAATGAATCTAAGTAATACCCTTGCCAATAGGCGTAAACTTTTAAATAAGCTACTAGATACCTATCTACTATTAAGAAACTCTACATAACTATTTTTAACATACCTAGCGAACATCATGATGCCCAGGCAGTTTTTAGGGCTCAATGAGACTCTGAGATGATCACTACAGAGCTGTAGGACTCCAAGGAAGGCCAGATAGTCAGCAGTCATGAGCAGCTCGTGTACATTGGTGTCAGTGACATCGATTCGGCGTAGGTATGCATACTCGATCAGCAACAATAGGATCTCAGAACGCACGCCCGATATTAAAACATCGCTCTGTTCGCGTGAATGAAGTGTTGTTGTGAAAAGTGCCCTGTGTCATTAACGTGGTCTAGTTAGTCTTATCTTAGGAGTAGAATAGAAAGCTTATCATTGCTATAGTTTGTTCTATATGCTATAACATTTACTTACCTACTTGCTCTAAATATTATCATTGACTGAATTCAATATTATCTGGTTTTCAATTCGATTTAGGTATTATTACATATTCAAAACAAAATCGTTATGGTTACTATCATCAGACTGGTTTAAGCCAGCAACGGTGCTGCACCTGGATACCATATTGGAAATAGCTAATGATCTGTACTTGTCCTTTATTTGGCGGACCAGTTGGCTTGGTGGCTACAGGTTGTGGGTTCCATTGCCACCCAGAACAAACAAGTGTGTGAATGAAAATGCCTGTTTGTTCTGTCTGGGTGTAAATATCTATATAAGTATGTATTAAAATGTGGTGTACGTAGTGCATCAGTTATCTAGTTGCCACAATACAAACTGCCTCCGAGCCTTATTTATTATTCTATACTGTCGCAGCTCTGCAACACCGCACCACATCGTATCTACTAAGTTGTATGTTGAATAGATTCAGATAAAATACGTTCTAACAGAAAGTATGGGCTGCAGGCAGAGAGAATGGCGCGGTGGACCGGGAAGGCGGCGCCGTCGTCCGCGCGCACGATCGCATCGCAGAGCAGCCGGCACTCGCGCAGCCGGTGCAGCGCCTGCATCGCCGCCACCGACATGCACCGTCCAGTCTCGCGACCCGCCGTCTACGCAACCGAACTTTTACCACAGAGGAACTGACCACCCTATCCCTTAAGCCATTCAATAAATTGTTTTTAAAAGAAATAAAAGTCACAGTACACAGTCACATACCATACCATTGCGGTTTCAGCACATTTACGAATTGCTAATGTTGGATGTTTGATCGGTTAAAATACTCTGTAGGCAAAGTATTCTTGCCGCCAAAAACACACCAAACAAAACTGCCTAACATTTACCAGGTGTATCCTAGAGAATCTAAGCGATGAAAGTATCAGAGACGCGTCGGTAAAAACCATGGTTACGCACCAATTGAGATCGTTTAGTTTATTGAGAATTTTCATACCAGGTTCCCGCTTTTACTGAACTGTACTTACTGTGTTATTCGGGTCGTTTTCCATTTCAGTGCGACTTTAGCGTAAAGTCATCATTATTACAATTGTCACGCGCTAAAAAAAACCTTAAGTGCGAGAAACGTGTTACGACACAATCGAGATTTAGCTCAATAAATTTATAAAAATAACCGTAAAAATAACTAAAAATAGCAAAATCAAGTCATTTGATAAAACATTTTAGGTTAGCAAAAAAATGATATAAGAATGACAATCATGTCACACCTTTTTTTTCCAGATGACATTACTGGTTAACAATATTTTCATTTTCAGCGGTTGCCTTGTTGATTGAAAACTTTCAACGGAAGTTTTTCTGCAGACATAAAGGCGATTACGTGCTACTGGAACCTCTAATAAGGTCGATTTATATACTCGTGATTAAAATAAATACTTATTAATTCATTAATATTTTCTTCGCAAAAATGACTATTCATAAAACATTATAAATACTTATCACGCTTCCAGCAAATAATAACAAAATTCTTATTAACAAAACAAACTTACAAAATTTACAAAACACTGGCCTTATAGATAATAGTTGCAATAATAATGATAAACTTAAATTAATAGCACAATAGTAAAACGTTCAGATTCAGTTGAGGGGCCTGATGACCTCCCTGGCAGTAATACCATCTGACCTAAGTCGAGAAAGCAAAGACTTGTACACTACAGGGGCAAAAGGCAGCACCACACCACGGTCTTGTATTTCACCTGGAACAAGAATTCAGTATAATCTCACCTTTCTAATCAGTTTATGGTCGATATATAGGGCCATTTCAACTTGTTATTTATGCTACAGTTAATGGATTAATTTTCGAAATGCATTTGAACAAGTTTCCTTAAGATTTTGGGATCTCCTTCTGGAAGCTTTTCACGTACCATCAAGAACCATCTTAGCAGCGATGGCAGTAGGCAGTCCAACAGTTCGGGCCATCGCTGTGTATCCAGCAGGATTTCCTCTAACCGTCATGGTTATTTCACGACGCTCTCTCTTCCCATCTCTCCATGTAACGCCAACCTCGTGTCGCAATACTACAAAGTCAGTTTCTTCTTTCTCTGTAAAATTTATTACATTCAATTTGATACTGATATTTTTAGGTACAAGTCTAAAGATTGCAATTGCTTACAAACGGGTGAATGTAGCATGAAAAATAAACTTACCAAGTTGTAATCGCTTGCTAAGGAAATGACTGATGGTGTCGAGAGGCGTGTTGCACTTGACTATAGCATCGTCTTCGAGGAGACCCAGAGATTCCAATGCCTGCGCACCGGAACTGCCGATGCGTTCTGCAAGACGAGTCCTCAGATTCCCGTAGAATATAGACGAGTCCATCAGTCCGAGTAATTCGCAGGCGAATTGGCGCTAAACATGAATAAAAACTCTTAAGTAATTCTATTTTTAACAGGTCTATCTTGAAATTTTTACTATCGACTTAAGTCTCGTCACAAAATTGTAAATAAAAGTTTGGCTATGTAAGCTTACCCAAGTTATATTTGGTCCCTCAGGGTGGAGAGATGGATGAGGATTGGGATCTACAAAACCGAAAAGCTGCATCGCCTTCATAGTTTCCGCAAAACCTGTCCAGTAATTAAGACAATTAATTTCTATTACACAAATACCACAGTAGTACCAAATACATAACACAGTCACTTTTGTACCAAATCACATAAGTCTCTATTATAGAATACTTTACGGTATTCAAAATGAATTATTAAATTTTACCTGATAATGCATTATTATGAAACTAATTTTACTTGTGCTTCTCAGATGCTTACCTCTATACCTAAGTGTTCCTCTGAACATAGTGTGGGCATCTTCAATGCCGTAGAGCGATGAGTATTGTGTACTGTCTCTATTTGGGAAGCCTTCAAAAGCAAAGCCTGGCAGGAAGTCCAGTTCGCGAGCCACTGACATCAATTCACCTCCACTTAGTACTTCTACTATCTAAAAGAGAAACATAATATATTCTGGGTTATTACATACGTCCATCTGATCTATAAATGAAATATACAAAATTTGCCAGCCAAGGGACGCTTACAGCCCTACAATAATTGGAGTTTACGAAATACATTTTTATTTGGTGGAATAGAAAGCATAGCATACATACATACTCTTCATGACACAGTTTGGTAGTTTCTTTTTTCTTTGTTTTGGTTTAATTTCGTAATTTAAATTTTTTTAGTAATTTTTTTTTATAAATTGTTTTGTGGTAATTAGGTAACTGTAGCTTGTATGTGATATATATATATAGGCCTTCTAAGACCTCGTTTAAACGAATAAGACAACTAAATTAGTATTTAACAACTAAACAAACAGACAAGTTACTCTCGAATATATAACTTTAGGTGTAACAGCAAAACCTATAACCAAAGGGCTTCAAACATTAATAAAAAGTGTATATGTTAATACAACTCCATATCTCAAGGACGACAACACATATGCGAACCAGAATTGCAAATGTCCGTAAGCGGCGGTGAACACTTACAATCAGACGGACCGCCTACTTCACATACAAAAAAGCCTACTCAATTCACAGATAGAGCCCTCATGAATATTTGCTCTCCAGAATCGATAGAATCGACTAAGTACCTATTAATACTTTAACAAATCAAGTACCTACTTGATATTCAATGTTAGCATTGAGTATAAGTGTATAGTTAATTGTCAATTTATTCCAAGATAACTGGAAACGGAAGGAAGACGCTTGAGTGCTTTATACAAGATTGGAGATAAAGTTTGACGTTCTCTCTATATTGTTTTATCTCTATATGGGACAATTTGTTAACCGATAGATAAACTTCAGTTTCGCTCCTTTTTTTACTGGTAACTGGTCACCGCCGCCTATAGACATGATGTAGTGTTGCAAATATAGTTTTTAAGCCTCATGTGCCTGAAATCAGCGGCGGCCTTACTAATTGCGAGGCTCCGGGCGGTAGGTCATTGCGAGACCCTTTGTCCTTCGTGAAAAGTATGTGATGCGAAAGTAAGTCTGGTTGTTTGGTTTAGGTATTTGTCATGTTTGACAAGAAATGCTAAAGTTATACAAATAAATAAAATTTGCAATCTACATTTATTTATTTGCTTGGATTGTGCGAGGCCCCTGCAAGAGCGAGGCCCCGGGCGATTGCCCCGTTCGCCACCCCCTAAGGCCGCCTCTGCCTGTAATTTCACCGACCTCCTTACCTTTCTAACCGAAACACAATAATACAAGTTCAGTGCTGCTTCCCGGCGGAAATAGGTAAAGTGGTATGTAATTTCCTATTTTAACAGTTACACACAGTTTCATTTTAAAACATTCAATCAATGCAAAATCAGCCCTAAATCAATGATATAAAAGTCAGAATTAATTAAAATGATCAATATTACCTGTCCTTTACTAAGATATTTAGCAGCTGATATAGTATTGAGCAGAACACCTCTTGGATTCCATGAGAACTTGTATCGAAGGGCGTTGTCGCTGAATTCCGGCGCAGGAAGACCTAATTTATTAATTGAATATAAGTACAGTACAGTCAGATACTTAAGTAGCTTAATAAATTTACAAAACTCTACAATCAAGAATAATAAATAAAATCAAGGCGTTACTAGCATACTACAAATATTTATAACTAGCTGTCCCCTATGGTTTCTCCTGCATTCCCGACAAAACTAGTTCTATGTCCCTCTCCATACTATAGGCTATGTGTATGCCATAATTCAGCAATATCAGTTCAGCCGTGAAAGCGTAACAAATAAAACAATGTTTAATCAGTAAATTCTTTCCAGTCCCTCTACATTCACACAAACTCATAAAATAATAATAATAAATATCCTGAGACATTTGTTACACAAGGCCATCTGATCCCAAAGTAAGCAGAGCTTGCACTACGGTTTGTCCTGGGTGGAAATTGAACCCTGGACCTATAGCATGGCAGTCAGGATCTCTAACAACTAAACCAACCCAATTTCCCACTCTCATTCTATATAATATTAGAAAAGATTGATTTGTTACAGCGTGCAAGTGTTTTGTAAAATTGGATCTATTGACCTGCTTATGTTTTGATCGTAGCGTCATTTCTGCAATTTGTTTTGAAATACACCACTACTCTTTATAAGTAGGTAAGGTCAATGTATCTGTTACCTCCACAATATGACACAAACGAGTCGATCCTTCCTCCGTGATTCTGAATGTCGTGAATGCACTCCAAAGCCAGTAGATGGTCAATGCCTGGGTCCAGTCCAACTTCGTTTAATATCGTCACACCAGCGTCTTTTGCACTGAAATTATAAAAGCGGTTGATTATATCTAACAATTTTTGAAGTAGCAGAGCTTTTAATGCAATGCTGTTAGTGGTCACCACCAACTATAGTCCATCCAACTATAGTCCATATTCCATCGTGAAGCAGTAGTACACTTGTTTTATTGTGTTTCGGTTAGAAAGGTAAGGTCTGGTGAAATTACAGGGACATGAGACTTAATAACTTCACGTTTTAGGGTCGACAACGATTCAACCCAGTATAAAATTTTACATAAACATTTTTTGTTTTTGAAATTAGCTAAATAAGTAATGTCGAAGAAAATAGTATATGTAGTATATCAGCTACTTTGCTCTGCTTAGTTTGGCATCAGATGGTGAGTAAAGGATGTCCTAGGTTACTCACGCTTGATGCAGCTCCTGAACTTCAGGACGGACGTAAGACGCGGTCACCATGTGCGAGCCCGCGCTGACACAAGCCCTCGCCACCGCTCCGTGCAGTTCATACGGCAAGAGGGAGATTACAAGACGGGACCGAGACGCTATCGATCTTAACGCTGCTTCATCGTTGGCTTCGAAGTACTCTGAAGATACTCCATAACGTTCTGCTAGAGCATCCGCCTCTTCTTTTGCTTGAGATGCTGTTAACATTTTATTTGTAGTTTCAGAATTTTAGTGATAAGTTTCCAATAGGTTTGGTCGCATTTAAAAAATCTACATAGCAGGGATAAGCGTTACCATTTTCGATAATTAGATTCGCAGAAAAAATTGCATAGCACCATTTCCCAATATTCATCAAAATGCAATCAGACTAGGAAGTCATTTTCCATTATGTTTCCAAATTCTTAACTCATTAGAATTTATCAAAGAGGTATCTTTCGACTTACCAATTGTAACAGCAATATTCTTATCCCTCGATAGGTATTCGACGACCGGAGCTGACACTAAGCCACTGCCAAGGATCACGACAGTGTTTTGCTGATCATTGCCTTCCACCTTGTGCCGGGAACGACTGCAAGAGTCAATTGTTTTATTTCAGATCTCAAAGTAATTTCTGATCGTAAAAGGTCGGCTGTGGGAGCAATATTATAGAAGCAATCAAATGACCAGATGTAAAGACCTACAACTTCTTCCTAAGGTGGATACCGTAGCTGGTATCCATCTCAGTTGAACAGTTCGCCTTTTGTTCCATGAAAAGTGACACTATACATATCGATAAAACCTGTTTCAACTTCGATAATTGCAATGAAAAGTACATGAACAACGACAGATGCAAGTTGGAGCCGCTGAAACAATGAGAAGAATTAGGGCTAAAATAAAAGGTGCGAGTTACTACCGTTTATGTACTTACGTATTAGACATCCTCAGCTCGTTGATGTATTCGAAAGCTGGTGTCAATTTTCCGTTGCTGGTTATAATTGCCTGTGAATTAAATAATTAATTGTGAATTTTCTAAGCCGTCTAATTTTAAATTCTTTCACTGATAGAAAGGAACATTACTCCCGAATGATAAAGGCTAAGTTTATGCCTCGAGATAACATTTAGTTCCTCGGGGAAGTCGGCTAATTTACTATCTTGCTCTCAAAATAGAATGCAAGCAACTTTACCCCTTGAACGACTGGTGACAAGGTATGTTCTTCTAAAGGTTTGGAAGCGTCCGACGTCATGATGTCGTCTGCGTACGGCAGGAGCAGGTCGCCGAAGAAGTCAGTAGATTCTCGTGGCAGTTGTGTTGGCATATTATCTATTGAGCACACCAACACACCTGGACCTTTGAAACTATCAGAAACAAAAGTTAATCATGAAATGTATTCTTTCGTAAATTTGAAAATTTCGCATTGGAATGCTAAATGGCCCAATTAACCAACCTTGTGCTGTTTTCGTAAGCAACATGCTTGCGATTATCACCTTAGATTATAATGTTAATCACTCATTACAGATAACGTTTGGTCTTTACTCTCTTAAAAAGAAGTCATAAACGTGCTGAATTCCTATTTTGTATTACTAGAAGACCAGGTATTTATATTGTGACAACAGGAACATTTGATGAATGAAAACACTGGACCAAGTTGACTATTTAAAGATGAAGTAGAGTAAGTACAATGATTTTTAGAAGTAAATATGAGGCCGATATTATTACCTCTTGGTGTCCTTGTTTCTGTCAGCGTCGTAGAGACAGAATGGTGTGTCGATGGTGGTGCACTCGTTCATGAACTCGATGGACCCACCCGGATCTGCTGATATGTCGCATATTGCTAGCATCCTGCAAATCGTTTTCTATTTTAATGCTTATTGATTAGCTTTATGTAGATATATGCATTTGAAAAAGGACAATTATGTAGTAAATCAGTTGTCTGGTTTCCATAGTATAAGCTCTACTTAGTTTGGGATCTAAACAGTCTTGATTCTTTCCTTAAATTTGTGTAAAGGCAAATTTAAAATTTCAGCAGGGATTTTATTATAGATGCGTGCACTAAGTCCTAAAAATGAGCCTTGCACTTTTTGCAGTCTATATGCAGAAGTGACAAGTTTATCCTTATTTCTAGTATTGATGGAGTGCATATCACTCTTTTTGACATAAAGACTAATATTTTGATGTACAAATATTATGTTTGCATAAATATACTGCGATGCAACTGCAATTTTTTTAAACTTTTCTCTGAGGGAAGCTCGAGAACTCAAATTATAAATTGCTCGAACTGCTCTTTTTTGCAATATAAAAATTGTTTCTATATCAGCAGCTTTACCCCAACACAAAATGCCGTAGGTCATAACACTATGAAAGGAGCTAAAATAAACTAATCTAGCCGTATCGACATCTGTAATCTGCCTGATTTTTCTAACTGCGTAAGCTGCTGAACTAAGTTTTCCCGCAAGACATGATATTTGTGTCCCCCATTGAAGTTTTGAGTCTAAAGTAATTCCTAAGAAAACTGTTGACTCAACTAGGCTAAGAGCTTCATTGTCTAAAATTAAACTACAGCCTAGTTTTTTAACATTGGGTAATGCAAATTTAATACATTTAGTTTTTCTTGCATTTAAAACAAGATTATTAACAGTAAACCAATTTAATACCTGGGCTAATGCACCGTTTACATCGTCATAATTGTATTTCAGTCTATCAACACCAAAAATCAGTGAGGTGCCGTCAGCAAACAGTACATTGATATATACTAAAAATAGAAAAGGCCCTAGAATAGAGCCCTGGGGTACACCCATATGCACAGGAGAACCAGATGATTTAACTCCATTCACATTAACACTTTGTACGATTTCAACAAATTATGTGCTGCACCCTTAACTCCATAATAGTCTAATTTACGCGTAAGTGTCTGATGGTCAACACAATCAAAAGCTTTAGATAAATCACAGAACACTCCAATAACATTCTGCGACTTTTCCCAAGCGTTGAAAATTTGTTTCAAAAGTGCTACCCCGGCATCAATAGTGAAATGACTATGCATTTTTATGGTAAGTATGACCTGATTCTACATACAGGTTTGGTTCCAGACGACGGAAATCCCCATCGGTTTGAAAATTTAATTTTGATTACCTGTTTTAAATTGCACCAATACCTGGGAGCTGTGCCCAGGGTTGCCTCCCAACGAGGAACTCCTTAACGGTTAATAGCTCAAATCAAGATCTTTTTCTATTTATTACCTGTGCGGTAATGCTGGAGCGCCGATACTCTTGGGCAGCCATGGCGTGTGCGAGGGCAGCAGCAAGTGCTTAGCGTCCGGGATGGTGAGCAGCTTGGGGCTGTCCACCGCCCAATAGATGCAGTTCACCAGTACCGACGTATAAGGTGCTATCTATATAAGTACATACAACATTACATTAAATTATTGGATGTGCATTTAGATTTGGAGAACGTACGTACATAAATTCTTATCCACTATTAAAATGATTCCATCTTCAGTTGTTATTGCTTGATTTGATCAAGGAATAAATATAAATAAATAATAAATATCCTGGGACATTCTTTACACACGGCCATCTGGTCCCAAACTAAGCAGAGCTTGTACTATGGAAACCAGATAACTGATATACTACATATACTACTTTTTTTTTTCTAAATACATACTTATATAGATATTTACACCCAGACACAGAACAAACAGACATGTTCATGCACACAAATGTTTGTCCTGGGTGGGAATCGAACCCGCGACCTTCGGTTTGGCCTGGGACATTCTTTACACACGGCCATCTGGTCCCAAACTAAGCAGAGCTTGTACTATGGAAACCAGATAACTGATATACTACATATACTACTTTTTTTTTCTAAATACATACTTATATAGATATTTACACCCAGACACAGAACAAACAGACATGTTCATGCACACAAATGTTTGTCCTGGGTGGGAATCGAACCCGCGACCTTCGGTTTGGCAGTCAGAGCGTTAACCACCAAGCCAAGTGGCCTGTCGAAACGAATGGATTGAAGAAATAATTAAAAGATTATAATTATTTAAAATCCGTAATAATGTTATAAATTCTGTCTCTGTTTGTTTTTTCACTGTTATGTATTCACGGCTAAACGGCTGAATGAATTTTGATACGATTTCGTAAGGAGATAAATGGAATCTCGATGAATGAGATGGGCTAACTTAAAACTTCACAAAATAATATTTATCTTCCATATCCGCAAAACCTAATCGTGGAAGCCAATAGAAAATAAAACGAAGCATGATATCAAACACAAATTATATTAAGAATAAAGTATACAACATACCTTTATCTCTATGCATGCAAATGCGAAATATATTTTTATCTTACTTGTGTTTCAACTCAATTACTTTATCTTTGATAAATACCTTCATAAGTAAATAAGTAAAAGTCGGTGTGGCAAATCGCACCCCCTTTTATTCAAGATAAATGTCGTGACACATTTTGCATATTATTTTGTTGTTAAACGTACATTGATTAGATAACTAAATAATCAGTTGAACACGTATCTTGCAAAGGTTATCATATCACTACCCATATAATATTGTATTGTTATTAAAATCCTGCATGAATTACGCGTGATTTAATACGTTAATAAGCCTTATTTAAAACCCTACGTAATTCGATAATTATTATTGTGTACATATTTTTTTATTTAATATTAGTCGGTATGTATTTTTTCAGTACAGTCGTGAAATATACGACCTTGGAGAGTTTCGAAATAATATCTGACACCCTTTACATAAGGTTACTATGGTTACTATTTATAGCGACAGAATTTAGGTAATTAAGCCATCTACAAGTAACATATCCTGGGACATTCTTTGCACACGGCCATCTGATCCCAAACTAAGCAGAGCTTGTACTATGGTATTTTTTATTTTTTTTTATGCCACTTTTTTCCCGCACACCAATTTCACCGGCCCCCTTACCTTTCTAACCGAAACACAGTAATACAATTGCACTACTGCTTCACGGCGGAAATGGGTAAGGTGGTAGTACTTACCCGGAGGAACTCTGCAATAAGAGCTCTACTAAAACCAGATACCTGATTTACTTCATATTCTTCTTTTTAAATACACAATAAGGATAATTACAGACACAGAACTAACAGACATGCACGTAAATGTACGTCTTAGGTGGGAATCGAACTCACGACCTGCAGTCAGGGTTTCAAACCACCATGCCAACTGGCCCGTCAAATGAAAGAAGATAATGAATGAATGAATCATGAAATCAGATATGATTGGAGAACTCTCCGTGGCTATATATTTACATTTCTTTCCACGAAATAGTTATCTTTTGATTTAAGATGAGGAAATCAAATAAAGTGATACTCGCCAATATTTTTTTATATTACATACCTTTTGAGCGAACGTGGAAATGTACCGTTCGGGATGCTCTTCATATTCCTGATGATCGTATCCACCACCATTTTTCCTTTCAAGGTGATGGCGACGTCGCACTTCGCAGCAGTATATTTTATTCGGACCTGACAAATGTGTTTTAATTCATAGAGGTGTAACAGAAGAATGGTTTTATTAATCTGTGGTAGCAAATAAAATATGATATAACTTACTTCCATGTTCAGCTACTTTCCTCAGCATTTCAGGTGGAACGTACTCATGCGGCAGCTCTTGAAATAATTCTTGACTTCCCTTGATTAGAAAAACTTAATTTAACCAGTCACTTTTTACGTAGTTATTGAATTATAATATATTAGAGTTAGGTAATTAGTAGGAGTGTCTCATTAAAAGTACTCTGTTAGGTTAAGCAGGTACATATAACCTAAAAGGGTACCTTAACACCTCTCAAATGCTCCACCTAGCATACAACAGAAGGTGCACGACATTCTTCGTGGTCTGTCTGGAGCATTGCGTGTCATGGGCATTATACTCGTATATGGGTACCCACTAAGTAGTGGCGTATGTAAGTATGATATTTGTGTCTCACCTGAGACACATTCCCTGATCCAGTGAAAACGAACGTGAGTGGCCCGAGAGACTTTGGCATCATCCCTAGAGACACTTCGTAGCCAGCATCCCGGATCGCCTGCCGCGCCATGCTTGAGTTACGGTAGTTATGGGCTGGTCCTATATGCTATAAAAAAACAAAATGTGCTAGAGAATTATTTCATATGAAAAGAGGTTGTAAGGGCTATTTAGGTGATAAGTGAATGTGTTGCGGTCTCAAATCTTACTATGTGCATGAGCTTTCAGTAAAGGAGCAAATCCCAAGCACCTAAGGTGCGTTCCGACTCTACTCGAGAGCTAATCTCTTCTAAGAATCGTGTCCTTACCATTTTCATAACCAAGGTGAAAGATAAATGGTGGTTAAATACAAGTCAATCCCTAGTAAAACAAAAACTACCGAATTGGAAACCTCCTGTAGTAGCCGGTCAAGAAAACATATGTGGAGTCATCAAGAAACTCAGCTTGGTTATATTACTGTAGGTAGGCAGATTGAAATTTTTGGCCTCATCCATACCTTCCATTAGTCTCATCTCCTAAATCCACGACTCTCATTACCTACCATGAAAGGTGTATGATGACCGAGGGCCAACAGCCGCAGTCCGAGTCCGTGCAGAATGTTGATCATGCCAGCGACGCCGGCGTATTTACCGAACGCCACCACTCGGTTGCCGGTCTGATCCATCAATTTCTCGTAGTCTATTAGACGAATGTTCTGGAATTAATTCAAGAGTTTGTAGGAGATATGCCTATCGATAGAATATCATAATTTCCAAAAATAACCTAGAATTTCTAACATCAATGGATCGGGAAAGAAAAAGATTAAGAAAGTTTTTTGGTCAGTAAAACAACCCATGGACCAACAAATCATGGAGTTGCCCAAATTTCCAATTTCTATTGCAATTTCAATCAATTAATCTTTGTATGTTCTAGATATAATTGGCATACCTTTGCCAGAATTGCATCCAACATGGGCATATTAGCTTCCTGAGCTTTGATAGTGTGCGAAAAGAAGCAGTAAGTTTTGTTAGGAATGAGCAGGTCAACCGGGGTCTGTTTGACCCCAAATATGACGTTTGCTTCGCTGATATCCTCCTGGATTATTGCCCCAGCATTTATGTATGACTGAAAAAGAAGTGGCATATTAATACACTGACCGAAAAGGTTACATCCTCGGTATCGTCATAACTCCTTCTGGGGTCAGTCGAAGGCCAATCGCAAGACCATTTAAAAAAAAATACTAATTAGCTTCACTACGGCTGTCCATATTAGAAGGATAGACTGAGACTACAATGCAGCGATGTAGTAAGTAGGAGCAGCAATGGACGAAGTTTTATAACAAAGGTTACGACGATAGAGGTTTTGACAATGGCTTGATTAGAATAGGAGTGGATTTAAATGACCAAGAATGATTTGCATAACATTTAAATTAAAAATTAAGCAATTTTTTTTTTCATATTAATAATTGCTAGTTATAGTAATGTATTTATTACCTGCATAGGATAGGCACGCCGATTGGACGGCTGCACTATAACTTTGACTCCTTGTCTCACAAGTTTGTTCACATTTAAAGGTGAGAATGGGGCTCGTCTCTCCCATACTGATTGGTCTTCTCTACGAATAGCAATTACTCGTCCAGACTGTTGGTAATGTTTTTTTATTAATTCATATGTGGGTTTTTGCACTGATTATTCCATTAATATATTTTTCGTAATTTTATCATTTATCAATAAACTAGTATACCTCCCGCCGTTCCCCCGCATTCCCAAAAGAGTAGGGAAGTAATGTGCATAGTCTACTACAGAATATGTGTAGCAAGCAAACGAACATACTTTCGCATTAATAATATTATATAAGTAGTTAGGAGCAGTAAGGATAATCGTCCCCCTGCGACTTAATTCGTACTTAGAGCCTTATCAACTTTTATTCTGGTTTGTTTTTATGACAAAAGACGTCAGAATGTGTTAACCACCTAATGATGAGTGGTTACCGCCACCAATTGGCATTGTCAACCCTGAGACGTCTCATGTACCTGTAAGTTCACCGGCCGCCTTAGCTTTCTAATCAAACGGTAACAAGCGCATAACCGATTCACGGCAGAAATGGATAAGGTGGTAGTACTTCCCCAGACGAACTCTGCACTTAAGACCTCTACTACTTCTACACCAACCAATTCATTGTACTGTTTGACCTACCATCATAATATTTTATTAATCGATTTGAAATGAACAGAATGAACAGTTCTCGACACACCCTAAAGATAACTAGTGTCAACAAGTTTAAGGTAACAAAACAACAAACAATGATATTTATAACAAATCACTGTTTATTTCCATCGTAACAATTCCTTATCAGTTTATTTTACTTATGCAATGTGCACTGTTCAAAACTTTTCCTGTCGATTACGATTGTTTCTGTCACCTTCATTATTTGAGAGACTATCGCTAATTAACATTATTATTGTTAAATAACCAATACAATCACGCCTTTATATGGATGGATTAAGATGCAACTTGGCATAAAGACAGATACCCTGGAATAATATATTTGATATTTAGGGAACGGAAGCTCTTTTCACACAGCTACATACACTCATAGATACCTACATGTAGCTAGCATTAACCAGCTTTAGTGATACTTCTACATTAAAATATTATTAAAGCCCAAGTTGGCGAAAAAAGTACCTAATATCTAACTTCTTATCTGGGAGTCACCCCAAGGACAAACAAGTAGGTTATAACCCTCATATTTTTGTCATAACAAATGTATGAATGGCCTAAATAGTTTAAAAAAAATATCGATGATCTGAATTTTAAAAAAATACTTTAAAAACGTTACTTAAGTATAACTGGTGAATTTTTATTCGTACTTAACTTATTTTCATCGCCAGTCTGCTCTGGGCAATTGTGCTTAGTTAGCCTTTGAGAGTAGTAGAGCTCTTAGTGCAGAGTTCGTCCGGGGAAGTACTACCACCTTACCCATTTCCGCCGTGAAGCAGTAGTGCAATTGTATTACTGTGTTTCGGTTAGAAAGGTAAGGGGGCCGGTGAAATTACAGGCACATGAGACTTAACAACTTCACGTCTCAGGGTCGACAACGCATTGGCGATGCACCTAGTGTTGCAAATGTCCATAGGCGGCGGTGACCACTTACCATCAGGTGGACCGTCTGCTTGTTTGTCGGCCCAAGTGGCATAAAAAAAAAAAATGGGAGTTAGTGCATCTAAAGGCCATATAAAAAACATTTCTTGCTGGGTACGGTTTTGCGATTTTCAATTATTTTAAATGATACGATCATATGCATTCATCCTTCTAATTATATAAATGCTAATGTTTGTGAGTAGGTATGTATAGATCTTTGTTACTCTTTCACGCAAAAACTAAAAAACAGATTTTTATGTAACTTGGCACATAGATAGTATATAACTTGGCTTACCACATAGAATACCCTTTTTACGAGTGAAACCGCGAGGGACAGCTAGTACAATATAATATCTACACACTGTTCAGATGGAGATTTTGATCCTACAATATGCGAATACGCGTTTTGCGATGTATCCAATTATTATCTAAAATCGAGTACGTTTATAATCTTTCCAAACATATTGTTTTAAGTAGGTTTATTGATAAGTGCCTATCTTATTTATAGGCATATACACATATCCTTAACAACAACCTGAGTGCTATCTATATTACGTGTTACCAAGCGGTGATACACCTGTGATATTTATTATGAATATAAAAGTTAATGTTAATATGTTTGTGGCATAGGGTATGCTATCTAATACATCCAATAGTGATCAAACCAAAGTCAGTGGTTTTATTTATTTTATTTTATTTACTTATTAATAAAACAACATATTAAGCATTAAGTATACATATTTGCATTTTATAATAAGGTAATGTTATAGTATTCTGATATATACACCAATTATAGATGTGTACAGCATTTACCACATTTGGAACGAATATAAAAGTTAATTGAAATAAGATAGGAAAAATTTTAAAACTAAAAGTTTAAATTAAAATCTTAAACTTCTACTTCTGTCGGAACTCCCGGAGTGCCACTGTTTTAATATCTATGACCCCCAAAGCGTTAGTCAGCTAGCATTCGAATGTCACTATAATTATTTCGTTCTCAAATAAACCTTCGTGACGTAAAACCTCGAACCACGTAAAACAAAATATTATCGAAATTATAATCATTATCTAATTTCAGTTCATTAAATTCCACATGATCATTTAAATCTTATTCTAGTGACCTTCATTAACATGATGTTATCATGTCAATTTACAGCTTATGTAAAAATATTAAGAACTTATTCCATAATTTACGTTTTTGTATTCTACTGCTAGTAAAGTATATTATAATTATGTACATTTACTGGCTGAACGCTGTCTTACCTGTTTCGGTTAGTAAACGACTTGATAAAGTCCCAAATCAAACACACAACAAACCAAATATCAAAAATCGCCAGCCATTACGCCGAGATATAAACACGTACAGAAGAATTATGCAACATGAGTTTTTTTTAAATGAAAGTTTTAATGCTTACTATTGTCTCTAGAGCAATGCTATTTTTGAATTAAAAAATATTATCGTGATCCCACTGTTCAACTTCTATGAGATTTTAAAGCACCAGAGAACACTGGTCGCAGGGTTGTTATGTATGTTCCTTACATACATAAATGGTAAAAAATAACATTTAATTAATACCGCTCAATTTTAAAAATTGAGAATATATTGTCAATAGGACTGCGATATTTTTTTTGTGTACCTAAGTATTATTAATATCTTACCCGTTATTTTTTTAATATCTTTTATTTTTTTATTTGTCAAACAGGGCCGAGTAAATTAAGACGTTCCATGATATATTCTAAATTAGACCTAAATTAAATTAGGTTCTTTACCATTTCCTTACGCGATAGCCCTGGCGTGCAGTATATACAGAAATCTAAATACTTGTTTAGTGTTAGACTTATCTACTATGTACTGGAGAGGAATAACTTAGCCAACATCACGTTATAGTTAATTTGTCGTTAAATGCGCAGAGAGGTGTATTTAGTATGTACATATTTATATATCCAACGTATGCTAGGGTTGCTAGGTAATAATTTAATATTAGACTTTATTATATATTCTTCTCTTTCTCTTTTGTTACTATGTTTAAAAAACAAAGTATAAACCATTAACATACTAAATCGAGAACTAGCGACTGTATGGATTTTGAAACTGAAAACGTGCGCGAAACTTTATAGATATAACGCTGCCTACATTAAAAATAAATTAAAAGTACATACCTTCGCTGTAGAATAGTAAGCTACATGTTTCGTATAACGACTCTGGGAACGAAGAGACGCAGTTTTATGTAACATATTTCAATAATTAATAAATAACGTCTCACATTAATTAAAGCAAATATTGATAAGTGATCACACAGAAAACGTTCTGCTTCTCGCGAAGCGATGTTGTAATCTATTATTGTGCTTCAAAATAACGAAGCTCATTTAAGAAAACATTACAATCGACATGACGTTTTTATCACGAGTGATAGTGATAGTCATTAATTTGCTGTTCAATAATAAAATTATAACATAATTATACATACTGCGTCCTTTTAAGTTATAATAAAATATTTATTTATTTATTTCTCCTCACATGACAAGACTTATGCTAGGTACAAAAAATTTAAAATATCTATTTTGGTTTCACAGTTTACAGTCTAATGATATTTATTAATGTATATATCTATCCTACACGAGAATATATTGTAGATAAGTAAGTAAGTACACAAGATTTGTTTATGTAATGACCTGAAAAAGAAAGATAAATACGAAACTTTTCAACAATATTTCAACTTATCGAAACAGCGTTAAGATCTGACTGTTCAAAAGTGCTTGAGCCCTATTTGAATAAATATTTCTTATTTCATTTTAACTGACAGCATTGCCGTCCGCTTTAGATCTTACCTACCTACATGTTAGAGTCCAAATAGAGTTAAGATCATTTATAGCACCAAATATCTATTACTATCTTGCAAACATAGGTATGTAAAATTACCTACAAAATAGGTCCTTATTGTACAATATCACAACTTGCATTTAACTTACAACATACTGAAATAAACTTGGATAACTTATTATTGTAAAAAAAAATACTCGGTGGGTTTCAAGCACTTTCCGCTGCTCAATGTGATCGATTCATATAGTAAACCTAATTTAATTTATTTTGACATTATAGTTCGATACATAACTTTTAATAGAAATTGTATAACTACCTAAAACATATTAGAATAGTGTTAACTTAAAATCGGTAAAATCCTTGAAAGGAATCAAAAGTGAAAAGAGATATTTGTTTCTTTATTACCCATATTTATTACCAAGTTATTTAAAAAGCGCAAGATGATTTGATTTTGGCGGTCTTCAAGGTAACCTAACCACGTAAGAACCTAACCAACCAGTCCGCCAATACTTTTACGATTTTTATAGAAATGATTTTTTTCGGTAAATCGTTTCATCAAATCGGGTTTCGTCCAAATATCGGATACTCACAAACTATTAAATGCTGGAGGATTCTGAGAATAAACAAAATCAAGTAGACTGAATCCTTAATAACATAAAATCTTGGGATTTATGGTCGTTTTGAAAAGAACTATGTGTAATATAGTTTATTTTCACATGTATACCAGACCTAATCTCAAAACTTCTTCATGATTAAATATATCAGTTGATTTCAAAAAAAGTTAACCTGTTGGAACATGCAAGAATTTTAAATTGATAAATTTGTGCTCTAATAATTAATTAAGACGTAAAAAATAAACATGAATTGGGGTTGGTATCGTGTTATTATTTGTTGCGGCTGGAAACAGGTCTTTAGCTTTATTTTATTACCCGACTACGGCGAAGCCAAAGGAGGGTTATGATTTTGACCGGTATGTATGTGTGTATGTATGTTCATCTGTTCCCTCATAACTTTTAAACTACTTATCGTAATTTGGCAAACGAGGTATCGTTCGAAGCGTCTTGATCGTCTGCTGGTTATAGGATATGTGACGTCACAATAAATTAGATATGGTGCTCTCTACAGGACATAAAGGCATTAACTATAAAAATTCTTATAAGTGACATAAAATATGTGACGTAAAATGTTACATGTTGTTATGTTCTTACTTGGGCAGTAACTGTGCACAAATTGCAAGGATGCACTCTAGAAGCAGTAATTGATTTAGGGAAATCACTATTCGCTAAGGGACAGGCCTTTGTGGCCCTCAGTAGACTCAGGTCTTTAGATGGATTCGATGTGTAACTTTAATATATTATATATGTATATTATTATATTATATATAATTCAATAAAATCTAAATAAAAAAATGTAAACCGAATCTGCAAATACTTTATTACGAAATTATAACCCCAAAATAATTGAAATAAAAAAAATAAGTTCAAAAACTAAAACCCGACTACGAAAAATTACGCTTTAAAAAGTATGAAACAAGAAAATATTCTCATGTGAAATTGTTATATACGAACTATCCAATATTTATTGTCTATTAAATAAAAAACTCACACATAATATATTTTAAAGTATTTAATACCTGTTCATAGTGATGTTCAGAGGATAGCCGTGGTCGTATGAGCCACATGACCATATATGAGGTGGCATACAACCACGGCTATCCTCTGAACATCACTATGAACAGGTATTAAATACTTTAAAATATATTATGTGTGAGTTTTTTATTTAATTTTTCATAGTCGGGTTTTAGTTTTTGAACTTATTTGAATTAAAGAAAGAGACCGGACTAGAAATAAAGATTTATGGTGTGTGTGTTGAGTACTACTTGATTTAGATATTGTGACAAAGAAATAATGAAGATAATTACATGAATGTAATATCGAACTGATTATATTTCACTATCGATTCAATTTGCGGTATCGATTACATTACAGACAAGATCGGTAAAAAAAACAACTAAATAATAACAGCATGCTTCACGTCACTCACGTCACAAGCAACTGAATGACTGACTGACTGATTTAAGTTTCATTCAACTGAGCTGATTGCCGATTGGTAGTGACGGTTCGGACGGCCGAGTTGAGTCGGTTGATTCATCTGTGGATTGCCGTTTGTTGAAAAAAATTATCGCATCTAAAGTTGTCTGAGAAAATCACACTGAGAAATTTATTTATTAGTGAACAATTGTACCTGTAATATTAGTGATTTTTAGTTTGAAATTGAATAATCGTTTGGGAGAATGGACACCTTTATAAAAATTAACTAACAGTTGTATTTAATCATCATGGCTCGCATCCTGTCTCAGGATCAATTGAAAGGGTTTGAAAAATACAAGGTAAATCCTTTAATTATATGTTCTCAATTGTCACATAAAAGTACAGATTTATGATTGAAGCCCTTGCTTATTAATCAAACCATGTCTTCCAGACAAAAAAAAATAAAAAACTAATAATATTTTTCCTTTTATTTAGTACAATTCGATTGATACCAGCATACTCAGCAATTATGTTATGCACCCATTTTGGAACTGGTGCGTGCAGGTAGGCAACCAATAATATTTTAATAACAATTTTTTTTTATGCAGTACATTTTTAAAACCTTAATTACAATTTATTAAAATTGATATTGATATTATTGTGGCTTAAATGGTGCTTTTGAATTGGCATAAATGGTTTACCATATAGAATTGAGTAACAACCGAAGGATGGGAGAAGCAATGTAATTAAAGTAAATAATAAATAATGCACCTAATGCCATGCTCCTTGCAGAATATTAAGTAGCTTTTTATTGTATTTTAACTGGGATATATTATGTAATTATGGATTTATTACTAAACCTTTTCAAAATAATTATATTAACAGTATCTTTACATGTTTACAGTTTTGTCCAGTATGGGTGGCACCAAACCTGCTAACATTCACTGGCTTTCTACTAACTGTCTTTAACTTCTTATTGTTTACCTACTATGATTATGGGTTCCATGCCCTTACAGAAGAGAATGAATCAAAAGACAGTATACCGTCATGGGTGTGGGCTGTATCAGCTGTGAATTTATTTGTGGCATACACCTTGGGTGAGCATTTTTTATTTATTTACCTTAAGCGAACGCTATTAATTATATTACAGCAGATATGATAGTTGTAACAGATCCTACAGCTTTGATCCTTTCCAGACCAAACAATATTGGGTTTTTTTGGGTTCCTGTGATTCACAGTATTGTCAATTATTACAATAATTATATCTTAGAGTAGTAGAGCTCTTAGTGCAGAGTTCGTCCGGGGAAGTACTACCACCTTACCCATTTCCGCCGTGAAGCAGTAGTGCAATTGTTTACTGTGTTTTGGTTAGAAAGGTAAGGAGGCCGGTGAAATTACAGGCACATGAGACTTAACAACTTCACGTCTCAGGGTCGACAACGCATTGGCGATGCTCCTAGTGTTGCAAATGTCCATTCCATTTGCTTGTTTGTCGGCTCAAGTGGCATAAAAAAAATAATTAAACTACATAGTTTCCTGTTTTACTTGTATAATAAAATAAATTATATAAATTATTTATACATAAATTATATTTCACCTTACAGGTTTAGTTAATGAATTTACAACAAACTTAGTCATTTTACTGTCTCATGAGTGTTCTACAAAAATTATATGTAATATGTTATAATGTTTTATCCCTGCTATTTACTGTTAACTCTCAAAGACCTGCATTATACACGCGCGAATAATGAGCGGCCCTACACGCGACGTACTTGGCGCCTTTGTTTTTACTGACATTCAAAGAGAATAAGGCCTATATGTTAATATTTCTAAGTGTTTAGAAATTCTGCAAACCATAATTCAAAAGTGTACGAAATTATTTTGCTAAACTACAAATAGGTATCTACTCAGTTATGTCATGGAGACATTTATGACCTGAAGAATGGACTTATATCTTGGTATATATTATACAGCATATTACAAAACTACCCGTAAAGTCGATAGGAGGTTAAATGAGGTCTTATAACGAGTCCATTCACAATATTTAAGAACCGTAGTAACGCTGTATAACATACCCCAAAAAAATTTAAAAACATATTTTTATGTAACTATTAAAGTAGACAATTATTAGGTAAAATAAATACGTAGGCCTTTCTGTTAAATAATCTGGTTCCCGGACATGACAGCTTACTAGGGTTGTTGGCTTTGATATAATTATTTATATGGTTACAGTGTATTTTGTAACACGTTGTATAACTAACTAACCCCCGCGGTTTCACCCGCGTTCCCAACGGTTGTTACATTTTCTCGGTATAAAAAGTGGCCCATACGTTATTCCAGGGCATGCTCAATCTATGTGCCAAGTTTAATTCAAATCCGTTTAGCAGTTTTTGCGTGGAATAGTAACAAACATCCATACGTACAATCTTTCGCATTTAGAATGTTACTAGCTCTCCCCGGCGGCTTTACCCGTGTTCCCGCGGAACGTCACATTTTCCCGGGACAAAAAGTAGCTTATATGTTATTCCAGAATATGCTCTATCTATGTGCCAAGTTTCATGCATATCCATTTTGTAGTTTTTGCGTGAAACAGTAACAAACATACTTACATACAAATCTTTCCTCTGTATAATATTATTAATAGTATAGACTAACTGTCCCCCTGCGGTTTTACCCGCGTTCCCGCGGAACGTCATATTTTCCCGGGATAAAAAGTAGCTTATATGTTATTCCAGAAATGCTCTATCTATGTGCTAAGTTTCATCCAAATCTGTCCCGTAGTTTTTGCGTGAAAGAGTAACAAACATTCGCATTTATAAAATTAGTAGGATAATATAATAGGATATCATTGAACGTATGAATAATAATAATACTTATGTTATTATATATTAAATAATATAATTATATTTATCTTCATAAAAATCGTTTATTTCGAACCCAGCACTGTTCATTTCCGTCTATAGGTACTTTATCTTTTAGTAGATATAATTTTTAGATATTTACGTAAATAACGAATAGTAAGTACGTAGTAAAGATCGATGTTTGACTATCAACTGATATAATTTATTTAGATAAATAGGTAAATTACGTATGGTTTTTATCATTCTGACAAAATCGTACGATTGGTAATCTCTAAAATACTAAACAAGGTCACTATTTATGTCTGTTTGTATGGTTGTGGGTTAAAATATATTTTAACTAAGTACGTTATAGATTTTGATGCGGTTTTCACGATAACTTAAACTTGCGGCACGCTATGGCCGTTTTGACGTTTAACAATGACAAAGAAAAATAGCCTTTATTCCTTCTTATATAAGGTGCATCTATATAGGTACAACAGCTAATTGTATGATGATGGAAATCAACCTTATTCCAAAGCAATACAGTTTCTTTTCCTATGACAATCTGAAACGTCAAAACGGCCATCATAGCGTGCCGTATAATATTATAGGACTATGCCCAGGCGAAGGCCAAGGGTCACCTAGTTATTAAAATAAACCAAGTACATAGTTTTGTATGCTTTTTCCTGTAAAATACATACACCTATCGTCTTGCAATCTGCTTTTATATACGTTTAGACATGTAGAAAACATAGTAAAAAACCATGTCGGTTCCCGGTGTCTGTAACCTTAGCACTTTTAAACTAAGCAACTCGGTTTGCAGCGGTTATAATCAATAGATTATAATGTGTCAAGATGAAGGTTTATATAGTAATACATGCATATTAAAGTAGTGAAAGGATTTTTTTTAAAGAATTGCGACTATTATGAACGCGGGTGAAACCGCAGGGACAGCTAGTAAGTCATAAGCAATTTTTCCCTTACGCGAACAATTTCGGCAAGCGCAAATGGCTCTCAGTGGAAGGTTTCAAATGGTTGCTGACATACGATTGTGTGTGACATACGCCCTGAATACATCGAAGTCTCATACTATTACACTTTTTGAAATCTTGTACAGAAAGCTAAAACAAGAGACTGTAGCAGTTAATGTCGCAACTCAAACCAACCATAAAATTATATCTTGTTTCTGTGATCGCACTCAATTACAAGATTCCAATTCATGGCTAAATGATATATAAGACATTCCAACGTATATTACAGAGCCCGCTATGTATCGCAAAAATGTCATCAAAATCGATCCAGTAGTATTTGAGGAATATGATTATAGACTGATACACACAATCAAACACCATCTTACCCCCATTTACCGTGTCAAAATTTTAATTTAAATACAAAATATATAAAATTGTTAAAAAAGAAAAACAATGTAACCTTGCTGAGTTTCTTGCTGGTTCTTCTCAGTTAAAGGCTGACTTCCGAACCGGTAGCAGCTTTAGTAACTTTAAATTTGACTTTCATAAGTGCCCTCTGCGGGCCTAAACTAAATAAATGGTTTTGTATTTTATATATCTTATTGTACGGAAACCAAGTTAGAGTCTTATTAAATATGAGTGGGGCTAAGTTACATTGTAATTTGTATAATGTGCTTATGCTCCGAGGCAATGGTCAAGGCTCAGCTAAATCGTCCTCATTATCCCATTACTGGATCTTGTTGACTTTGCCTTTACTTAATCGGCGTATGTTTACCGACGGTTTGTGATTCTACTCGCGGAGAATACCAATGAAATAACAAACCATAACACCAGGCGCTTTGTTATTGAAGAATAGATATCGTCTGCTCTGTTTTATTTACTTAGGCAGAACCTGAGTACCATATATGGTTTTATTAAATTGGCAACACTTTCGTTATTTTATTTTACTACAGTAGTAGAGATCTATTGGGTCCGTATTGACAGCTGGGGCTGTTATTGGAAAGTGAACCCTATGATGTTATATAACAACCATAAATAGGTTCATCAGTAACCTCATATAATTAACCATTAGATCGATAGATAAAGCTTATCCTAAAAAAAACAAAGTTTCAGATAATTTGGTCGCTTACTACGACCATATCGATATGTCATTTGGTTGGTTTATATTGTCTTTCTAGCTTCAGCCCGCAGTTATCTTTCTATTCCCGAGGCATCTTTTGTTTCTCCAGGATAAAAATAATCTCTGTGCCGTTCATTCTAATGCGTAATGAAGTCACAGAAAAATGTCAGTCTCCAAACTTTTACATTTATGATATTAGTGGGATATGTTTTAATTAAACACTTGTAATATTATATAGTGTGTCGGCGCGATCGAGTACCCAAGTGTGTTCCGGTAGTTGCACTTGAGACCTAGGTACCCTTAAGACTTTATGCGATTACCACATATCTTACCTAACCATTATACCATGGTGAGGTCGTATGAGACTCGTTGAAAACAATCGTTACGCAGTGCTGAGGCTTATTCTGTTACTGTAAAATAATTTTTAAGTTAGTACACAGCCAGTAGTTAACATATTCTTATCTTTCCTACAAATATTATGAATACTTTTGGTGAGGTTGGAAGTAAGGATGTTTGTTACTCTTTTATGCAAAAACTACCGAACGGATTTGGCACATATATAGTTTCTAACCTTCTACTTTTAGGGAAAATTGTACATCTCTCGGGAACGAGGGTGAAACCAGAGGAGACAGCTAGTTTTATTTTTATTCGTATTGCAGTACAGAGATCGTTCTCATTTTACTATATAAACTTTTTAATGATCAAAGCAAGGCCAAAATTCCGTTAGTAAAATATACCGCAGATATTTTTTTATCGATGATTCGTTTACCGGGCTCTGTAAATGTTGTGTACGTCAGTATGATAGAATGAACTACTAGTTTAAAATAAATTCAACGGTGTTTATTTAAAATGCGTCGATATATATATTTTCTACAATCTCGACGAATTCACGCTGTGACTATACCCTTTCACTCGCGACTCCGCAATTAGACGAGAGGTCCGCTATCCGCGTGTGAGATCACTCAGCGAGTGGTTTGTGAATAGCACAGCCCCGATGTTAAATATTTATCTATGCCCTTTGTACAGTGACTATGGGGAAGTTAATACCTACCTAATCGTAATTACATAGTATATTAGTTCAATATGCCTCTCATAATATTAGGTTGGGGAAAAAGTCTTTTCGCATTATAGTATGTATGAACTTGTAATAAAATCTCTTTGGCTATACTATTTGTATCTGGCTGGTTTTGATATCATTGAAAGTTTAAATTTTAAGAACATAATTTCAAATTCAAATTAGGAAAACGTGTGATTTGCATTTGTTTTTCGTACCGCCAAGATGAGTGAATCTAATGAAGAAATTCGATTCATTTTAAAATTTTACTACAAAAAAGGTAAAAATGCAACGCAAGCCGCGAAAAAAAATTGCGATGTTTATGGACCTAGTGCAGTGTCTGTGAGAGTAGCACAAATTTGGTTTAAGCGTTTTCAGTCCGGAAATTTTGATGTCAAAGATGCACGTCGCTCTGGTCGCCTCATTACGGATAAAATGGATACCATTTTTGAAAAAGTGGAACAAGATCGGCATATCAGTAGTTACGACGTAGCTGAAGAACTGGGAATTGGCAACAAAACAGTTTTGGCGCATTTGAAAAAAACTGGGTACACAAAAAGCTAGATATTTGGGTACCTCACGAGCTCACTGAAAGAAACCTAATGAACCGTGTACTCATTTGTGATTCTTTATTACGACGTCATGAAACCAAACCATTTTTGAAGAAGCTGATAACTGGTGATGAAAAGAGGATCACGTACGACAAGAACGCGCGAAAAAGGTCGTGGTCAAAGGCCGGTCAGGCTTCACAGACTGTGGCGAAACCCGGGTTAACTCGCAACAAGGTGATGCTGTGTGTGTGGTGGGATTGGAAAGGCATTATTCATTATGAGCTGTTACCACCAGGCAGGACCATCGATTCTGAACTCTACTGCGAACAACTGATGAGATTAAAGCAAGAAGTTGAGAGAAAGCGGCCGGAATTAATCAACAGAAGGGGTGTGGTTTTTCATCATGATAACGCTAGACCTCACACATCTTTAGCCACTCAGTAAAAATTAAGATAGTTTGGCTGGGAGGTATTAATGCATCCGCCGTATAGTCCTGACCTTGCACCTTCAGATTTCCACCTGTTTCGGTCTCTTCAGAATTCTTTAGGCAGTGTCAGGATAACATCACGAGAGGTCTGCCAAAACCACTTGTCGCAGTATTTTGATCAGAAGTCCCAAAATTTCTATAGCAATGGGATCATGTCCCTACCTACAAGATGGCAAAAATTTTTCGAACAAAATGGTACCTAGATACTTTAGTTAAATGTAAATAAACTATATAAAAAATGTTTTGAATTTTCTTAAAAAATGCGAAGGACCTTTTTCTCCCAACCTATTATATCAAAACAAAAACTATTCGATATAACACGATGACGTACAAAATACATGCAAAATTATTTGACGCTTACCTAATTTTATTGACACTTCGGCGCTAAAAATGTCTTTTGAATATGTAGACAGAATTTTATAAGCAAATGAGCAGTGAATAATGTTAGTAAAATAGTAACATTTTAAATTGCTAGTTTGTGTGCTTACTTATAATTTAATTTTGATTTACGTTTCAAAATCCTAGTAAGTTTATAAATGCGAAAATTTGTATCGATGTTTGTTACACTTTCACGCAAAAATTACCAAAGGGATTTGGATGAAACTTGCCAAATATATAGAAAATGCCCTGGATTAACACATAGCATACTTTTTGAAACGGGAAAATTTTACATCCCTCGGGAACTCGAATGAAACCGCGGGAGACAGCTAGTAATTTATAAATTGTATAATTATTTAATATCACTGGCATATTAAAATTGCTGTAATCTATAATAATCAAGGTACATGACAAACACGACGCGTGTAACTGGAATGATTTGCTTAAATTGTTAATGATAAATGTATTAATGTCCATTCATCTATTAATTTCAAATCTGGACATTTATTTATTTAATTGTTTATAGATAAATAAAAACTAATCTATACTACCTACTTGTACCTAATTTATTTACCTACAATTAGTGATATGAATGGATAAGTTTGACTAATATGTACTTGAAGTATTGTATACTAGCTGTCCGCCGCGGTTTCACCCGTGTTCCCGGGGATGTAGCATTTTCCCGGCACAAAAACTATCCTACGTGTTATTCCAGGGCATTTTCTGTATGTTTAATCCAAATCCAGTTTAGTAGTTTTTGCGTGAAAGTGTAACAAACATACATACATACAAACTTTCGCATTTATAATAAAAAGTAGTATACATACGTATATATATAGTCTGTTAGATATTGGGTACTGTTATAATATTATTATTTTGTAATCAAACGGTTGTGGCGTCGCGTCTCGTCTCGTGGTAACATTGTCCGGCGATTGATCTTATTCGTAGCGCCCTTTGTTATCTAATGTTAAATTTAATGTGTCGCTTTGATAATATCTAAAACATACCACATCCTTGTTCGTAAATAACTTTGTGAAACGTTGTCATGACAATCTATATTTAGAATACATATACACGTATAAGATTATACAAAAATAAATATCTAGTAACTAGTTCCGCTGGATCTACTTCTCTGTCAAGTCCAAAACAAAGAAACTCAACAGGAAATCGACACGTGTTTCGCTTCTACACGAAGCATCTTCAGGACGTATTAGAGCTGCTGTCACTGAGTCGACGCATTAGTATCACAGACGTGTTACTTATGAATAAGTCCATGTGTCAAATAAATAAATATCCTAGGACATTCTTTACACTCGACCATCTGAGCCCAAACTAAGCAGAGCTTGTACTATGGAAACTAGATAACTGATATACTTCATAATATACTAGTTTTTTTTTTTCTAAATACATACTTATATAGATTTTTACACCACAGAAACAGACATGGTCATGCAAACAAATTTTTGTCCTGGGTGGGAATCGAACCCGCGGCCTGCCAAAGTTTCAAGTGATACAAGTACTTCGTTACTTTTGCTATGATTAGAATAAAAATAATTCTAATTGCTTGTTAAGTGATGAAAGTACACTATCATTAGTAAACATCGCAGTATGGTCCGACTGTATGCGTCATTAATAAAAGTCAGAGATAATCGTGAAATAATACAATTATACCACTAACTAAGACGTAATTCCTATTAGTCCTAATAATATTATAAATGTTTGTATATATGGATGTTTGTTCCTCTTTCACGCAAAAACTACCCAACGCATTTTGTTGAAACTTGGCACATAGATAGAGCATATATTGGAATAACATATAGGCTACTTTTTATCCCGGGAAAATGTTAAATACTTAATTTTATTTTGATTTACGTTTCATAATCCTACTAATTTTATAAATTTGATGAATGAAAGTTGGCAAATATATAGAAAATGCCCTGGAATAACACATAGCATACTTTTTTTAACGGGAAAATGTAATTTTTAGTATCTCGTGTATGACGCGCTTAACGTCCTTCGGGAATGCAGGTGAAACCGCGGGGGACAGCTAGTATGTTTGCATAAGGACTTCAGTTTCTAATTACGTTCGGTTAGTTAAATTTTAGTGATTAAGTAAAACATTTACATAGGATATAACGTGATATATCAAATACAGATTCCGACCGTAATGGCCTTAACTCGTCGACCTTGACTTAACACGCACCGACGACAAGATGACACTTAGACTTAGGTCTAAATTACTCGTTTTCAACAAAATACATCCGCGTTGAAATAAAAATATAGTATTTGTTTTATTCTGCAATAAATAAACAGTTTACTTTTAGAATAGTCTAGCAAGTTTCGTTATGATCGATTCTCCTTGTTTGGGAACCAGATATCAAGCTTTGTGAATGTTTTTTCTATTCAATACAAATTATTTATTATTGAAATTAAATTAAAAGAAGAACCGGCAATAAACTCAGCAATTAAGTACTCCTTTCAAAATAAGGTTTATTTTATTATTATCAATGCTACAAATGGTTTACTCGTCATCGTCAACTCACTAGCTTCAGTCCCGCATGGTTACAATTGAACCGCTGACATCGTAAATGTTACATATTTCCTGCAATTAGGAATCTTGGATCACGCCTAATGCCTTACACCCATATTCTAAGACGTTTCCTCGAAAATTCCTCGACTCCACTCAACCTCACTCAAAGATATTAGTATACATAGTTACAAAAATCTCATCCACTCGACTTGACATCTCTCACTCGATGTGAGGAAACAACTGTCAACTTCAAGGTACGTCGGGACCAACCTTAGGATGTTTATTGCTTGTAAACAGTTACTGAAACTCATTATTTATTTCATTAATATTTTATCTGTAATATAATGACGTCATTAATGACATGTTACCCCGACTTCGCTTCGATACAACATCAACCTTCAGCTCGAGCAACCGCTCGTTTTACTCAAGTTATAACTTAGAATACCAATTTTGAGGATTCCTCGAGAAAATTCTACCGGTATCCTTCGAGTCGAGTTGGAGTCGAATGATGTATGAGGAAACGTCTTAGAATATGGGTGTTAGTATCCGTTTCCTCAGACCGGCACGAAGATTAGAGCAGATTTTTATAGTGATTAAAAGCTAGTTTTGAATCATTGAAATAAAGTAAAATATTTACACTAACCATTCGCGGTTAGAAAGAACGGCTCTCAAGCATTCTTGTATAACTAAAAAATCGAATGTAAAAATAAACCTTATTTCTATTTTCAGTGATCTAAATCCCTATTTTATACACTATCAAAATACGCTCTCCTCTCCGAACTAGTATGTGTGAACGAACACTTAAAAACCCTTTGAGTTTTTTGGACAGTTCGAGTTATACCAAGGAAATGTTTACAAACACTTTTAAATTTGGCTCAAATTTTCTGGAAAATCCTTCGTGGGAAGAGGTGTTCCAGTGTATTTATTTGATACCAGCTTTCCCCCGCGGTTTCCCATTGTTCCCTAGGCAGTGCCGGATTAACCACGTAGCAAAAGTAGCAATTGCTACGGGCCCCGCATGTCTAAGGCCGCTCACCTCCGATTGTTTTTACTTATGAGCCCAAAGCAGACCAAAGGCCCCACGACAGAATTTGCTACGGGCCCCGCGCTTACTTAATCCGGCACTGTCCCTGGGATGTTATTTTTTCCCAAGATAAAAAGTAGCCTAAGTTATTCCTTAAAACATCAGCAATGTGCCAGTGAAAGTGCCGTCAAAATCAATACAGGTTTTTTGGAGTCTATGAGGAACATACACGCATTGATTTTTATATATTTAATAAATTATTAATTGCAGATGGAATCGACGGCAAGCAAGCCCGTCGGACTGGCTCCAGCGGGCCCCTCGGAGAACTCTTCGATCATGGCCTCGATTCGTACTCCGCCGTGCTTATTCCAACATGCCTGTATAGCATTTTTGGAAGGTATGTTATCAGAAGTATTTTAACTATATGTAACTCTTTCCTATATGTTTTTTCTTTATAAATATATATGTTCTGGAACATTCTTTACACACGGCCATCTTATTCCGAACTAAGCAGAACTTGTACTATGGAAACCTCATAAATTAATATACTACTTCTTTTTCTAAATACATCTAGAGGGATTTAATATCTTTTTACAAGATGTCTAGAAGCAATTTACTAAAAACATCGATTGTTCCAGGGATGAATTAAGTCCACTGAGATTTTTCTTCGTCATATGGAATATATTCATCAACTTCTACCTAACTCACTGGGAAAAGTACAACACTGGCGTCATGTTTCTACCGTGGGGATATGACTTCACCATGCTTGTAAGTTGATACGCTTATCGACTGCACATTGGTGCAGTATGTGTGGAGTTCTGTGTACCTAAATAGATGTAGATAAAATGTCGCTTGTAAAAGGAACTTCACGGATTTTAATGCGCCTTTTATAGTCCCTTAAAAGTTTTTGTTAATCGGGAATAAGTTTCAAATGCTAGCAAATTTAAGTATCGAAGTATGACGTCAAGGAAACAAAAATTACTAGTCCTGTAAAAACCGTGGGGCTTTCTTCTCAATCATTCTACTTATCAGGTAATTATCCCGCAATAATATAATACCCAAGATTCGTCTAGGTATTGTGTCATTTAACTGACTTCATTGGTAAACCGACCGGATTGTGGCTAAAAAAAGTATTGTATAATGTTTGTTTTTAAGGAATACCTATACAAGAAAAGTGTATTATATTCATACAAATTATTTTCTATACCCATTGCTCACCACTTCATCAAAAGTTTAAAAAGTATATCGATAATTTGGTAGATTGGGGATATGACTCTTTTGGCGGCGAACACAAAGTATACTTTACATGAGCAGTTTTTTTTTATACGACACATGCCTTGAGTCAGGCAGGCCCCTATAAACATTTGCAACCTCACGGGCACGGCCAATGTGTTCTAGAATCTGAGACGTGAACTTGTTAAGTCTCATGTGCCTGTAATTTCACCGCCCCCATACTTTTCTAACCGAAACACAGTAATACAAGTGCACTGCTGCTCCACGGCGGAAATGGGTGTGGTGGTAGTTCCCAAACGAACTCTGGACTGAGAGCTCTACTACTTTTGAAGCAGTATTCAAAATCTCTCTCCCTCCCTTTCTCTCTCACTCTCTCTCCGATTAAATCTGTAATATGTATGTCATATGAGGCCTCTACTCCAGGGTTCGTGTATCCTGCTGCTAGTGACGTCGGTGATCGGGCCGCGCGCGTGGCACGTGGAGCTGCCCGGCGGGATCACTCCGGGCATCGTGTTCGAGTTCGTGCTGTACTTCTCCGCCATGCTCACCAGTCAGACCGTTATATTGTGGAATATTTACAAGTATGTAATATTTTTAAACACACGAAGCTTTAATAAAGCCAAAAAGGAAGGTTTAATTCAATCGATTCATAACAAACATTTAGAATTTCTAATTGTAGATAGATAAGGAAGTTCTTAAAAATAATGCCTAATTATTTAGTAAGGTCTAAAATACGAACCGCTTTAAAGATCTCCCCATCATTAAATTTAAACATAATGGACAATAACATTTTATTTTGTGAATATTTTTTACATGTCATTCAAAATTTACATTGTTTCTTTCGACCTAATAGGTACTAATTGATGAAATTTTAAAATATGTATGTTTTAATATATTCAAAGCATTATATCTAAATTGCACTACTGCTTCACGGCGGAAATGGGTAAGGCGAACTCTGCACCAATTTACTTGTCTATACAATATTTGTAGAGACAAATTTAGACAACGTCTGTCGGGACAACGAGCCTTTCTATATAAGTAAAACTATTGAGATATCTTTGCTTTAACTTAACTAACTTATTAAACAGGTCGTACCGCGACGGCACAGGCAAGATGCGTTCGTTCTCAGAAGCTATAAGGCCGCTGGTGCCGCTCGCGTTGTTCCTGGCGCTCAGCACTCTGTGGGCGCTCTGCTCGCCCACAGACATCATCAACCGCGGACCCAGGCTGTTCTATATCGTCACCGGAACTATATTCTCTAATATTAATGTAAGTTCATTTATTTAAATGTCTGATAGGGTCTTCTATCTATCTGTATATGTTAAAATGATTGTAAAAACCTCAAAATCATTTTTATCAAGTTCTGCGACTGAAATTAAATTTGAATGTCAATGCCAATAAAAACCTCGAGGTTAGAAGTTCCCAGCGTTCTCGCCTACGTCTCTTAAATGGGTAGTAAAAATTTATATTCCTAATCCCTAGTGTCGACTGATTGTGTCACAAATGAGCGACACCCAATGCGATGGGTTCAACGGACTGTTGATACCGTACGCGGCAATAGTAGGGGCAGTGATAGTCCTGCAAGTCTCGCCCTTGACAGAACTGCTGCTGCTGGCCATGCTCTGCATCACCAGCTCCATCGTGCACATACACTATGGTACCAAAGTGGTAAGTATTCCTTCTTTACGTGCTTTTTTATAGATAGTTTTTAGAGTAGTAGAGCTCTTAGTGCAGAGTTCGTCCGGGGAAGTACTACCACCTTACCCATTTCTGCCGTGAAGCAGTAGTGTACTTGTATAACTGTGTTTCTTCTTTAGAAAGGTAAGGTGGCCGGTGAAATTACAGGTACATGAGACTTAACAACTTCATGTCTTAGGGTCGACAACGCATTGGCGATGCCCCTAGTGTTACAATTGTCCATAGGCGGCGGTGACCACTTACCATCAGGTGGACCGTCTGCTTGTTTGTCGGCCCAAGAGCTATAAAAAAAAACATTTGACTGTCGGACGGGTCCAAGTTACACACCTTATCCCATATAAAGACACCACACTCACGATGATTTCCTTTTTTTATTCGATACTTCGTTTATAAGGTACCCATTCACATGACAGAGGTCATGGCCATGTCACTCAGAATATTATTACATATTTTGCATAGCTTATTACTGCATATATTACATATTTATGAAACTGAATGTTTTGCATATAGTATAATGTTTATTCTAAGAACCTTTGTTAAAGAATATAGAAAAAAAATAATTTAAATTTACATTCTTTATGATTGTGTTTCAGGTACAAGAAATGTGTGAACATTTCAAAATCAACTGTTTCCATATCAAACCAAAGGTAATGTAAATTACTCAATAGCCAAACAAATTATCTTTTTAATGTTGTAAAAAAAACTATACTATTAATTAAACCCTCGTATTGCGGTTGTATTTTATATGTAGGACTAATAATAATTCTACTCTCATGTTTATACATATAGATTTAAAAAAAATGTTTGTCTATGTATACCTACTCCATTTTTTATGGTTCTGTAGAAGTAAATTATTCCAATGTAGAATATTAAATTACCCTGTAGCCAAGCACTCGTTATTTTTACAAACAATCAAATTACACATAAGATCTTCCAAGATAATGTGGTGTATGTGGGTTTGAATGTGGCGTTGAACGTTACGTGGTAGATAATGCACAAAATAGTGCAAGCTGTGAGCAATTATGTGGGAACTAAGCCTGCGGTATGTAAGAGCACTGTTCTGGTAGGGTTAGTTTTAGTTAACATTTCCACATAGGAAATTATGTGATAATTATATTATTTTGTATACCAACTAATTACACTTGCCAAGTAATTTATTGAAATGTTTCCAAGTCTATTGGCTTATTTAAATGTTGATGGTAATTTAGTCAGTTGTAAGGAAGCCTCTTTCAATTTAGAATATTGTGAAGGATTTTTTTAACTGTAATACGAGGACCAACAAAACGGTGTATAATTATATTCTATAATGTATTCTCTCTAATTTAAATATTTTTACTAACTATATTTTGCTGCCAGTGAAATATGACAAAATCAGATATTCCAAATGTACCTACCTAGGTCATTGATTTACTTACTATTTTGATTTTTAAGTGCTCTAGAAGAGTTGGGATTACACAGTTTCTTTATATTTATTATAATTAATTAAACAATGTTACTAGTTGTACTAGTCAAGTTTATTTATGTCACACATGCCATACAATCAATAATTGTTATAAAATAACAATATAGTGACCCCATGCCAAATGTATGTAACAATAGGTTTAAATTTATATAATTTTTAATGGAATATTAAAATTATTGTATGTAATGTAGGTTTTGGTCTTGGTAAAACATATTCATTGTTGTACAAATGATGTGTTTTTACTTATATTAGATATTTATCAATTTTTTAGATGATAATTTATGTGTTGTAACTTAGAACTTAAATAGAGAAATTATTTTAATCAATTAATTCAATTATAGATATATTAAAACAATACTACCAGTTAGTGACATATTCCTTGACTGTCGTTTACTTACCTCATTGTTGTAACCATTACCATATATATATATTATATAAATATGTGTATATAATAGACTGATATGGGGGTTAAGGGGGCTCTCCCTTATTTGATAAACAATAATTATCTAAATTGATGTTGATAAAGATTTAAATAACTTAACTACATGTTAAGACAAATACTTAACATTTTAATATCATGAAAATGTTGTTATTTATTCCAAGTTGCAAAAATATACATAAATAATGCATTCCAAGATATATATTTGAATTATTCTATATCAAGTTTTTAATGTGTCTACTTTTAATATACTGTATTAATACTAATTTTTGAATAATTACTATCTCTTATCTCTGTAGCATTGTAGTTATGTCTAGAAGTATATAAACCCTATGACTGGCTCTAAATTAACAGCCTACATTGTAATTAATAACAGTTTTTTTTAAGTCCCTACAAATCGTTTTCTTGTAGGTTTGCATTTGGTTATAACTTTTGCGATCTGATATTCAATCTCATTTGTTTTTAGTAAATATATATGACTTATTTTTCCAACAGCATGTTTATGATATTTTATAAGTCAGAGTAAGAATGGAGTTAACAAAAACATGCAATTCTGTTACTATTAAGACAAAATCCCATTCCATATACAGCCTGTATTAATAATAAATCTTTATTTATATCAGATGGTAATGAATATAGACCAGGGTCGATAATTTTTGAAACCAAAAAAAATTACAGTAGGATGAAACCCATTAGAAAAGGAGGGGAATATGATAAAAATTAAAGGAAAAATAAATTACGGTCGATCCGAGTTCGGGAAGTAGGTGGGGGTGAGTTTTTAAGGGTAAAAAATGGTTTATCTTCATTTCCGGCAAAACTACAAGTCCTATGAAAAAAAGTTAAATGGCAAAGTTGTAGGTAAGAAAAAGATCTATAACTTTTGTATTTACAATTTTTTCACATAACCTCAAAATTTAGGTGAAAAATTCAAATAACCAAGTTTTTGGTTTTTTATTTATATCGTTTCCAAAATTTTAATTTTTTCTACGAAATTTGGTGAAAACTTACCTTAGTATGTCCCAAATACACTGTAATTTATTTGATTTAAAATATTAATTTTTTCGCCTTATTTTAACTTAATATCAAAAAAGCACCCTTATTTTCAATCGAAAATTCTGACGTCAAAATATCAGCTTTTTCCAAAAAGTCTGTGGGCTTTCTGTTCGTTGAAATATCTACTTTCTGATGGTTTAAAAAAATATATACATTACTATAGGAAATGTTCTCAAAAAATGCAAAAAATTGAAACTCAAATTCGACATTTTTTTTTAATCATTATGTAAAATTTTGAGGTATTTATTAAAATTTATTTACCTGAGTGACCTTCGGTAAATTTTAGCCCTTTTCATGAAATCTTACTAGTTTTTTGAGTAATTAAAGTGTAAATTTTAATAAATACCTCAAAATTGTATATAAGATTTAAAAAAATTATTGAATTTTTTGCATTTTTTGAGAACATTTCCTATAGTAATGTATATATTTTTTTAAACCATCAGAAAGTAGATATTTCTACGAACAGAAAGCCCACAGACTTTTTGGAAAAAGCTGATATTTTGACGTCAGAATTTTCGATTGAAAATAAGGGTGCTTTTTTGATATTAAGTTAAAATAAGGCGAAAAAATAAATATTTTAAATCAAATAAATTACAGTGTATTTGGGACATAAAAAGGTAAGTTTTCACCAAATTTCGTAGAAAAAATAAAATTTTTGAAAAAGATATAAATAAAAAACCAAAAACTTGGTTATTTGAAATTTTCACCTAAATTTTGAGGTTATGTGAAAAAATTGCAAATACAAAAGTTGTAGATCTTTTTATTACCTACAACTTCGCTTTTTAACTTTTTTCCATAGGACGTGTAGTTTTGCCGGAAATCAAGATAAACCATTTTTTACCCTTAAAAACACCCCCACCCACTTACCGAACTCGGATCGACCGTAATTTATTTTTCCTTTCATTTTTATCATATTCCACTCCTTTTCTAATGGGTTTCATCCTACTATAATTTTTTTTCATTTTTTACCATTTTTGAAGGCTTTGGCCCTGGTCTAATACTCTCCCAAAATGTATACATGTGGTATCTCTACTGTGTTAGGTTACAGGATGTTGTGACTGGGAATAAATGGTTAAAAAAGTTCTTGAATTTATATGAAAAAAAAAATTTATTTTTAATTATGAAGCATGTCTTTGTTATCTCTAAACTCAAATGTTAGTCTTCCCTACAAGGTGCTAATTTTTTTAGTAATTCAACCCTTGTAAGAAAGTATATTCTTTGTTATGTATGAGTTGGGCAATAATTTATATTTTTTTATGTCAGTAATAATTTATCATTTCAACCACTCCAAAATTCCAGAAATGTGTGATGTACAGGACATTATTGTATTAAATCAAAATAATATGTGGCTTGATATTATACTGTTTTTAAATATGCTCAATTTTGTACCTGTTTAATTTTATGTAAGGTAGCATATGTTCAGGAGTTGGGAAGGTTGGAACTAAGAAGTGACTGCTTCATCTGCTACTTTTTAATTGTTTTGTTTATTGTAAATAAATATTTTAATTTATCATGACATTCACTTTATTTTTCTCATCATAATCTTAGTTGCTTTAAATAAAAAAATAGTTACAGTATCAGCTTAGTAGATATATTAAAAAATATTTAATAATACCCTAGCATACAGAACTCAGAGTTTCATTTATTTCATCACTCATGGATACGAGTTTCCTCCACTGGTCTGGAGTCATGCTGATGCCCTTTTTTCCTGGTAACAGCTCACCGTTCTTCTCATAGAACTCCCTTATGTCTACATAATACTTTCCTTTGAATTCCCTTACTTTAACCAACTTTTTACCCTCCAATACCCAAGTAGGTTCTTTATCATTGGTCCTGGAACTCATCTTAGCCTTTTTCTCTGGAGGTGGATTTCTCTGTGGAATAATTATAAAAATCTTGAAAAACTAATAAAAATGCAAAATATTTTCAGGTTAAAAAATTATAGCTCATGGTACTACTTCAGATGATATCAAATCTTTAATTATGGAAAAGTACAGCAAACCATAATAATGTTTACTTTATTTAATGGTACTCGTATAATGTAGATCGATAAACTTAATAAGAAACTAGTAGGCATGCAAGCAATGTAACTCAACCACGGCAAATCAATCAAGTTCAAATTGTAATAATAACTTAATAATCTTGATTATGTAAATATAATTTTGAAACTATAGAATAATACTATAGATTAACTGCTTTCCATATAGTAAAGACAGATTATGTTACTTAAAAATAAAATGAAAAATCTTACATCCACTGGCCCGTCATCGCTGTCGCTGCTGCTGGAGCTTTCCTGTTTTTTCTTATTTTTAGGCATTGTAATTTATTTCGAGATCTTATCGAAAGAGATGAAAAGAATTCTCCTTCTTTCTTTTATTTTTGTCTAAAACTTGGACAGGCAGGGATTTTAATCTACCTACCTACCGGCTATCCGCGTAAAATCGATTTTCATTCATTCATACTAATTACTTCATTCTTTCCCTAAGTGTTACCAACAAATCTAGAATCGTCGGACAGGACAATTGTAGCCTTAAAATTTGACGCCAAATTCAAATAAAATCATTATATTTTTCTTACCTGTCTAAAAGGAAAACTCTGCAATATTTTTAATACATTTTATAAAGACCATTTTTAGATTTTAGCAATAAAGCTTCGAAAATTGCAGCAGTTTCTTTTTTAAATTATTATTATAATTAAAGAGGTATTCTAGTGTAATCGCATAAATTTGAGGGGTTTTTTCGGATGCTATAAATAAAAAACAAAATATTTTTAGAATCCATTTTTTGACCACTCGAAAAATACAGAACTGAAAATGTTATATCGTGTTCAAGTGGGGGTACAAAAAAAGTGGGGCGCCAAACTTGTCACGATTGCAAGCCTCCTTATAATCTGAAGCAAAAAAATAAAAAGATTATTAGTTTAGATAAATGCTGCTATCGAATGTTCTAAGAAAAAGTGGAAAAAAGTTGTTTTTTGCAAAATTACGGTTGTCCGAAATAATGATACCTTTTTTTCTATTTTTTGTACTTTTATGATTTTATTTAAAAACAGTAGAAAATACGTATTTAGTTATAATAATAATTAACGCAATAAAGACATGTATTGATAAGACTCACACCAAATTTCAAGTAAATCGATTCTGTAGAACTTGAGAAATCATACTAAACGTTTTAAAAAATATAGTTTCGAGAAAAACGCGTTTAAAGTTTCTGGTAAAATTACGCCCGAGGTCAACCCTAAAATGATATTTTATACTTACATTTCTTCAATCCTTCAATCAATTTATTTCAAATGATTTATTTACGAATGGAGAAGATGTAATATATTGTGCATTTTCACAACTGCATTGTAGTGCAATTTTTAATCCCAGTCCACGATGAGCTATCAGAGAAAATTTTATTTCCTTCTTGCACGTACCACACGAAACTAACGATGAAATAGCTGTAAGAAAACTATATTCGTTATAAACAATGTTCGTAATTGTTGGAAATGATCACTTCTTCATCCCCCGATTTGCTTAATTTAGCTGCTAATGCACTTGTAAAACGAGTATCTTCTTTTGCAGTAAATCTATTGCCGTGGAATTGCCTTTATTTCTTTTAGTAATGCGAAAACAGCAATTTACGTGTCGGTTCTACAAAGAAGTAGGGATCATGTACGTTTTAGAGCATCGCCGCAAATGAGGATTATTATATTATCTTCTTTGGACCGTTATTGATTTTTACTATTTGAATAAAGAATTTTCTTTAAAATTTTGATTAAACTTAGAAAATCTACTGTCAATATTGAAAATATACCTCCTTTCGAATGTAAAGTAAAAGAATAGTAATTCTTTTTTTATATTACATTTTGTTCTTACATTTACTACAAGCCAAGTCATAGTCAGTAAGTCAGCCACTCATTCACTTAGTCAGTGAGTGACAGTTACATCAGTGTTACCAACTCTACCAATTTTTCGGTAGATCGACCAATTTTTACTCCTATCTACTACCTCGCAAAAAGAATCTACCAACTTTTCAAATCTTTGAATCCTTATATCCGCAACAGTGATATTAATGCCTTCAATTTTGACGTGAAACATCTATAGCCGCACGTAAAACCGATTGTTGTATATATTATGTCGAATCCTGAGAGAATCTCGATATCGCAATGTAGGCTTCTCACGTGTTGCGTGGTGCGGGCAGTGAAGGATTGTATGCGTGTTCATAGATGTTACCACAGTTTCTATCGTACTCTGTTATTTTATACATAGTTTCACATCTGCCAGGCGTCCCGTGACGGCTCACATTTTTTTTCCCTTTATCTTTTTTCATCTAATTCTTTAACGGGTTCATTAAATACGATAATTAAATGAAAAGAGAGAATATAATTAATTTCATACTTTGACTTTTGAAATTCGAATTGCGCGCTTCACGCACGTCCCAATTTTAACCAATGATAAATATAGGTCGTAGATTTACCAACTTTTCACAGTAAGATTGGTAGGGACCTATCAACTTCTGAAATTATATCACGAGATAAATTTCGAGTTGGTAACACTGAGTTACATAGAGAGAGGAAAGTCATTATATACTCTTTGGAGGAGAGGACTACAGTATGGCTGTTGATATTTTTTTAAATATCGGATTTTCCATATATCTATATTTTTAAATATATCAATATCGGAGTTCGATATATCGGCTTTATTTAAAAAAATCATAAGTTAGCTCAAAAATGATTACACAGTTTATAGTCGAGTATATTTATTAAACAAATTAAATTATAAATGTTTTTAAGTGTTAAGTTATAGTTCTAAGTAATTTTTATTAAATTAAAATAAGACGATTAAGTATACCAATATTTTTCAGTAAGAGTTTTTAAAAATACTCTTTGTTTTATATGTTCAGTTGTTTGGCTACTACGATTATTAGGCACTAAAAATTGATAGTAGAAGCAACTCGTTCAGATGCTACAGATGTCGCAAAAGAAATGAATATTTAACAGCTATTTCTGAGATGGCACGGGAGTAAAATGCCTACAATCAATCCGAAATTTCAGGGCATTTCGAGACCTTGAAATATTTGGCTGATCTAAATACTGCTTTAATTTAACAGGTATTGTACCAAAACTCAAAATTATACCTGGATTTTTTTTAAATAGTTTTTAGTTCAAATTTTTAATTAATAACATTCAGTTTTTTATTTATAGATTATTGCTTTATTCATTAGTTAATTTTAAGTACTTTAGTATGTACACTTTGTTTTATTATGTTAGTATTAGATCTATTGTAATCTTGTTTACAATTAATGAAATAATAAAAGGTTTAAAAAAATAATAATAATAAAAAGAATCAGAAATTGTTGAGTGTCGGCTAACTTAATTTTCATAAATAAAATACGGTAGATTAAGTTTACGATGATTTTGTAAATTAAATGTATAACGAAAAATTAATTTATTTAAAAAAATATCGACCACCGATATCGCAATTTCAATATAGAACTATCGATATATCGTCCAAAAAAAAATTAGTAATAAATATCGATATTTCGAAATAATAATATCGATATTTTACAACAGTGCTAGACTACAGACAGACAGCTTCACTCACAGCAGTCACAGTTGAAATCGGTTGTGATTCTCCTACAGTACTTAAATGATTATTTTTTAAACAGCGAAATAAATAATGCTACAGCCTTGGAATGATCCAGCTATTTTAGCTCCACCTGTACACACGTCGCCTAAAAACGGGAAATTTAGTAAGTTTTAGGTTAAGTACTTAGCATTTTTTAAGTTGTTACATATTTATTGGCTTCCACAGTACTAATTAATCATATGAAATTAAAATGTTACGATGGACCTCATCGTTTTCAATGTTGACATTATGCGCCAAAAAAAATTTTAACATGTACCTAACCTAATATGCTATTTAACTCTTACAGATATAGCAGAACTTACACATACCTGTAACACGATAATAAGAATATTGTCAAAGCAGTCACCACTACACAAAGAAGGAGCTGTTTTATCAAGATTCCTGTATAAATTTGATAAAAAATTTCGCAATGACATAGGTTACAGAAACTTCAAAAAAGTTAGTACTACACTTAAAAAATATTTGCGGCTGAATTTTTTGAAAGATGTTGAAAATTTTGCTTCAAATGTACCCAGTGAAGACTGTGACTATTTACCTACCAGACAAATGTTGGAGTATATTTTAGTCAGGCTGCTAACATTTGCAAAGTTAATGTTGAGGATTTGTGTTTGCTCAAAACAAGCAGCGGTTTTCTATATGGATAGAATAAAGAGAGGCGAGAGTTACTGGATGTCTTTAATGCCTTACGCTCTGTTAAGCAGAGTCTGGTCTATGAGCATGGTACTCGTACAGCACTCGTGTTCCTGGTATACCTGTTTACACAAACAATTAAACAAATTAAATTTGAAAGGATTGGATTTCTTACCGTCAAATTATGAGTTACCAATAGATATGGAGAAATGGTTAGACATAAAAAATTTGGATAGTTTAGGTAAATTTCAGTGGTCACAGAAGAATATTATCCATATAAACATGTCACTGTGTGAAGATGAAGATGGTGATACATTTGGAAATATTTTAGAATATGTAAATCAATTGAATAATGAAGAAGAAACATTATCAGAAATTGATAGTGAAATACTTCCAATAAATTTAAAAGATTGCAATCAATTACATATTACACCTATGAAACATTTTGACCAGGGTGAAGCAATATCAAGAGAAAGTTTCATTTTACAAAACTTTCAAAATAAAATGGACTATGCAAAATACATCCATTCATTTGAACGAGTAACTAATATTAAATCACTACAAGAGTTTGTAAGTAAGGAAGAAACTTTTAGACAAAATGGTACAAAGCAATCACTAACAAAGCATCTGAGTCTCATGCAATGGCATGCTTTAAAAAATGCATTATTACAACAGTATGATTCATTATCAAAGAATAGAAAAATAGAAAGAAAGATCCAAAAGATTTGGAAAGAAAAGTGCTTAGATTACATTTAATAAAAAGATATTAATTTTATATTTGACTTTTTACTATGTTAAGTTAATATTTACAGTTAGTGTCTATATAAATGTTACAGCACCATTTTTACAGGCAAATAACTACAAAAAGATAAGCACTTCAGATATTATAAATTAATATAATGCATCCAAAAAAAGTAGAGCTCAGGTACATACAATAATAACAAAATACATCAATGTACTCTTAATTTTTTTTTTCACAAATACACTTAGGTAAATGATGAGACTACACTAAATTGGTTACAATGACAAGCGGCTCTTCCCTTATGGAATAGGAGATGTTATCAATTCACAAATAAACTTATTTCATGAGTAGATAAAACATTGTTTATATCAATAAACTAACATAAATACTAAGCATGGAAGATTTTTTATAGTTATACACCAATAAATATTTCAAACATTCAATGATAACAAGATATGGTTAATGTAATGCTAAAATAAGCACATGTGATAAGTTATTATAGGATATGATTTAATAAATAGTTTGTACAGAAAATTATTTCTCTGCAATAATTGAGGTCTTATGTTTCTTGGTTGGATGTGTGCTTGAGTTTTAATTTTCATATATCAACAATACACTGGTTTAGATGCTATACATTATAATAAAAGTCCCTTGATGCGTCAGGTTGTGCGTAATTTTAAATTTAGAACGCATTTTATTTTGGTGGTGGCAGTATGATACATTCACATTGTTTTGTATAAATTAACCTATTCAGGTCGTTTTTTTTTATCAATTACACTTTTAAATTACTAGTAACATGAATCGTAGTATTTAATGGTATTTAAATAGAGCCGTTATATTCATTGTTAATATTCGAGAGGCAAATTGATACCGCAATTTTACCCATAAATTGTGTTACAAATAAAATGGAATGTAATAATTGGAATTACATCAATAAATATATATTGATGCTTTGAATAGTTTGTGCATGTTTGTTATACAAGTGTTTTTGATAGTATTAATATGAACAGTAAATCTCAATTTACTTCCTAGTGCTGGACAGTTTCTGTAACCGTGACTTTAAACCACCTTCTTTCTTAGGTTGAGTCTGAGTCATGGATTTTCTTTCTTCTTGCATTTTTTTGGCTTCTTTCAACCTGGAAATAGGAATTCGCGTTAAGTTTACAGAAATATTTATCGATTACAGAACGATTGATAGTTTACTCACTTTTCTTTAACAGCTATTTGTTCTTCCTTCTTATATATATCTTTGAAATCGCTACAAAAAGATGTCCAAAGTGAAAAGAATTCCTTAGGTTCACACTCTTCAATTTTACCGCATTTTGGAGTGTACTGATAAAATTTTACTGTAGCTATAAACTTAGTGCGACACTCTTCTAAGTTTTCATTTTCAGTCTTTAATTTCTCCTCGGCTGCATTGAGGAATATTGTCATTTTGTCCTTGAATACTTCAAGTCTTTTAGTGCCTTCACCACTTGACGGTTCCTCATTGTGGTTTCTGGAATTGGCATCCGTTTCTATAACCTTTTTCGTCTTTTCATTACATGCTGAAAAACAATATTTGTTAAAGGAAATGTACCTGGAAATGTATTTCTTTATAATTAACTATTCTGTAATTTTATCAAAACATTTTAACCTAATTTGTACTCTACTAATCTTTGGCGGTACGTGTACATCTATTTCTAACCAGAAGCAGGTATGCAATTTGGTGCTCCGAGAACAGATTTTCCTATGATATGCTAAAAAATCCCTTAGTGCTCACATACGTAATTAAAAGTACCTCTGTGCAAAATATCAAGTTTGTAGCCTCTTTAGCTTAGGTACTATATATATTGATCAATGAGTCAGTCGGGACAAATAATAATATATGTATAGATTTACCAGTAAGTTGATTCCTTAGTGTAGTTAAATTGGCAGCGACGTCAGCGAAGTCCAACGTGGCGGCGCGAACAACATCACCCGGTTCAGGTACAGGGAGCAGGCACGTGTCCGACATGGCACCGCCGCACGCCCGCATGTATGTACGCACTATGAAGTGTAGGAGAGTTACGTTTGATTGTTTCGACTGAAAAACAATAAATAGTGTGAAACAACTAAATGGAAAAAAATTAAAAAAAGAAAAAAGTCGAAGGTCGCGGGTTCGATTCCCACCCAGGACAAACTTTTATCTGTATGAACATGTCTGTTTGTTCTGTGTCTGGGTGTAAATATCTATTAAAAAAGTAGTATATGTAGTATATCAGTTATCTGGTTTCTATAGTACAAGCTTTGCTTAGTTTGGGATCAGATGGCCGTGTGTAAAAGAATGTCCCGGGATATTTATTTAAAATTCAATTAAATTAGGACATACGTCATAATTTACCTTTATGAACCTTACCTTAACATCTTTCAACTTGGCAAGTATTTCAAGACCAAATCCATCAGCTTGTCCTCTTTGACCATTACCGCCGTTCATGTAATTGCCGAGTGTCAATATTATAGCAAACAATTTTTTCAGAGGTTCACTTGTTATCAAAAACTAAAAATAAAAAATTATTTTAGTAGCAGTTTAAAAATAAACAAATATATCACGCCGGTCTACCATTGAGGTAGTCAGAAGCCACAGATTTCCTACCCATTTGACATACTTTAGCTTTCTCTACATTCATCAATCTATGCATACAAATCCATCTTGGATGCTTTTTACCTGGCTCTTTATTAGAACACTAGCTGTCTCTCGCGGTTTATGCCGCTTTCCCCAGGGATATTACATTTTCCCGGGATAAAAAGTATCCCAGGTTTTAATCTAGGAGCCAAATTTCATCCAAATCTGTTTATTAATGTTTTTAAGGTTTCACGATTCATATACATTCTAATTATTATAGACAACGGGTCTAAATCGTGTATAATATAATAGAATAATGAAAACAAATCTGTTTATGTTTTTGCGTGAAACAGTAACAAGTGTCCATACATCTATCCATTTTCACATACTTTAGTATGCCTGTAATCCTTTCAAACTTACACTATAGATTTCTTTCATTAATCTTCTTTTATACGTTCTACCATGAAAAAAAAATGTTTTAGTTATTTTATGTACCTCACAAGTATGTTTCAAGTTGTCTAATTTGTGCATTGTTGTGCTAACAGCGTCTTCAAACTCTGCTTGAAACATAAAGCATGATATTCGTTCAGCAAAGTTCGGAATACCCGACAAATCATGCAGGAACGCTTCTGGCTTGTCCAATGGTATGTCAGGTTTACTAGCTAAGTGTTCTTTTATCATACCCAGCTCTTCTTCACTAGCGCGCTGTAATACAACGAGATCATAATTATAATTCATTTAATGAAATTATTAAACTAAAAAAAATAAGTAAATAATTAATTACCAATTCATAAATTTGTTGTAAAGCTTCCAAAGTGACAACGGAAGTATCAAAATTATAAACGGCATTCTCGATTTCTGAAAATTCTACATGTAAACTTTGAGCGAGAATACCGACGTTTTGCGATCGTTTGCTATCTAATATTTTTATTGGTTGTATTTTTGTTTTCACTTCCACTTTTTTTTTCACTGGCGCTTTTACAACTTGTCGGGAGAAAAGATCTGTAAATTCTTCAATATTGTCTAACTTGGTTTCTTCAATTTCTAACCAAAGAGGTTTTAAATTTGTGTTTGATTCTCCTAGGCAGGTAGGGGCAACTGGAATAGCTAATATTCGTGTCCAATACAGTGGTTTCATAGGCGCTGCGGGTTTCACTGGAGTTTTCCTTAAAGCTGCAAAATGTAGTAAAATAAAACATAAAATACTTTGCGGATCATAACTTACACATAAATAGATATGTTGTTAAATACTTACTGGCTCTTTGCATGTTCCAGCCTCCCACAGGAGGAGCTGGAAAAGGCGCAGGGCCTAAATTAGGAGGTGGTGGGGGTGGTCCCGGTCCTACTCCCGGCATTCCCGGTGGAGGCGGGGGTCCCATCCCTGCCATTGGTGGTGGACCCATGCCAGACATGGGTGGTGGTGGTGGTCCCATACCAAACATTGGAGGTGGGGGTGGGCCCATTCCAGGCATGGGGGGCGGTGGTGGGCCCATTCCAGGCATGGGGGGCGGTGGTGGGCCCATTCCAGGCATTGGGGGCGGTGGTGGGCCCAGACCTGGCATGGGGGGCGGTGGTGGGCCCATTCCAGGCATGGGGGGCGGTGGTGGGCCCATTTCTGGCATGGGGGGCGGTGGTGGGCCCATTTCTAGCATGGGGGGCGGTGGTGGGCCCATTTCTGGCATGGGGGGCGGTGGTGGGCCCATTCCGAGTATTAGTTCCAATCCAGGCATGGGAGGAGGTGGTGGACCCACACCAAGTATGGGGGGTGATGTTGAGTCTATTCCCGGTATTGGTGACGAAAGTGCTCCCATTACTGGCTTTGGTGTCTGTGAAGGTTCCATCTCTGGTTCTGGTACCATTGCAACAGTATCTGTTTCAGGTGAGGCATATGAATTTAGATCTGTTCCTGGCATGGGTGGTGGGGGAGGTGGCATTCCAGGCAGTGGAGGTGGTGGATGACCCATTATAGACTCTTGAGAAGTTAGTGTCTCTAAAACAGTCCTTTGATTCTCCACATTTGCTTTTTCATGAGTTTCACCAATATGCGCGGATCTCTCTTGTTCTGTATTATTTAACAATTCTGGTGTTGAGAGTCTGGTTTCCAACATTGGACATGCCTTTTTATCAACATGTGTGTATAAAATTTGAGTAACTGGAACATTTTTTAAATTTGTATCATGTTTTGAAAATACATCATCTTTTTTATTTAAATCTGAGAGACTGGTTTCAGCACTAGCATTCCTATTATTTAATATATCAGTGGAAGTATAAGAGCTAAGAAATGATGCATCAGAGGAGCTATCACATGTAGTACTGTTACTTGTAAGATTCGTGTTGTTACTGAGATGATCTACAACTCCAGATTCTGGTGGCTCCTTTTTAACATCCTGTATCCTTAATTCTTCATCATCAACATCATTATCTGATAATTCATCTCTGCGAAAACTTTTATTACATTCCCTACTTTTATTTAACTTACAATAATTCTCTATTTTTTCAGATCTTATATCAGCTTTGTTTTCATAATGTTTAATAACCATCTCATTTTTACATTCTATGCTACTTATATCTAATGTTTTTTCATTATTTACATTTGATCTTAGAGGGTCATATTCAGGTATGTTTATCACAGGTTTATTAGATAGTTTTAGTTCATTTGAAACAGAAGTTGTTTGTACCTCTTTACTAATTAAATCAGTTTTTTTAGATATATTATATTCAGTTATAGTATCAAAGCTCCGTTCTAAGTTTCTGTTGAGTGATTCAATTTGAGTATTGATTTTATATTTTTCTATTTGAAATTCTAATTCTTGAAGTTTCATCTTTAGCTGAGAAATCACAATTTTAGCATCACTTAGGTCACTTATTTCTTCATTATTATTTTGGTTAAAGAATCTATTGTTTTCTATGCGATTAGTAACTTGTTCCTGCATCATGTAGTCGGGTTCTCTGTCAGGAGGCCATGCGGTCATATGCAGCCTGCCTGGTGTCACTGGCTGCGATGCTGGCACCTCCGTGTGGGCCCAGTAATACATTAAATTAGGCTGAAAAAGACATATTAATTTAAATTTACTTACAGCAGGTCTAAAACAGGCAGAAATTTTTTTTTTAATATTTATATATATATATATTTTTTTACTATTTATTTAAACAGCACACTCAGCATAAGAGCTTTAACTTACTACTAAAACTTAGTTTAATACTCTGCCCACTCATTTAGTTCTGAATCATGGTTAATTATGATAGTAAAGCAAAGAAATTGTATGATACTCATGCTATGTATAATCTCCACGCAAAAACTACCTACCACACCATAAAATCCCCTAGGCATAGTATATTGAGTCATTGAAAAATAAAAGTAAATAAATTTATACCTATAACTTGTAAAGGTACCTACTTATCCCATAATAATATTTATTGGTTTTTAATTAATGTAATAGTTGTATGCATTACTTTGGAATTTTAATAATGTAAGTTCACCTTGAAAATGTTTTCGGTGGGCGCATCTCTATCAGCTATCTGTCTGAGCACGCCAGCTGCCAAGAGATGTGTACAGTAGTGTATCCCGAAGTTTTTTAGATCTTGACTATTCAACAAACTCTTTAAGTGGTTATTTTCAGCGACAGAAGACAAAAACCAGTTTAGAAGCATCTGACCTGGAAAAAATATACAGAGAATTTATAATTCGTAACAATGTTACAATTTCATTTCAATTCATGACAAAAATAAACAATCGAGACCGACCGTCAATGACATTTTTGAATGAATGATTGAGTGACAGACGAGTCGGTGCGTTCACTGCGTGCTGCCATATGTTAATTTAAATGACTAAATCATAATATGACTCGAGACTGGCTAAGTAATTTACAAGGATTTGGTTGCCATACTTAAAACTAGGAATAAAAAGAAGTCTAAAGCTGATAATTATTACACTTATCACAAACATTTAGTACCCGTTACACATATTGTGTCGTTGCTTGCTACTTTTATTTCATCAGATAAATCGTCGCATAGGTGCTTTCGATATTGATTTCATATTGGTAGGAAAACTAAACTGGATCTTTTACAACACTAGGTTTCCCCCGTTTTACCTGCGTTCTCAAGATCAAGACTACCCATAAAAGCGTAACAAACAAATTCACTTTTTCATTTATAATATTAAATTAGGATTACGATAACAAATTCAAAATAGACAAATCAAACACAATATTCAAAAGTAGATACGAAAGAAAAAAAAATACATTTAAAATTGAAATTGATTTAGAAACTCAACAGTAGGTATCCAGATAATAAAAAGGGTAAAAGTATCCTCGGTATATACTTTATCATGATTTCTCTATACACGAATAATCAGTCCTTAGATGATACAAATCAAATTAAATCTTCGTTATCAATCTTATATAATTATCTTATCTTATTAAATCAACCTTAACAGTAACGCATAAGGTGCATTATTGTCTGCCAAGCATAGTAACATACCTAATATACGAATAAAGAGTTATTGAAAGTAATTATTCGTTTATAAAAGTTATAGTTCAGATTATCCATGCCATTCCCATCATGTATGTAGTTAGCAATAATGAAACTAAATTTTATAAGCTTCATGTATGGAGTGTAGAAGTAAAGGAGGACCATCTTGTATGGGGGATTAGTCGGAAAAGTGTCCACTTGTAAATAGCAAATTAGTTTTCGAATTCTCACCGAAATAGCGCTAGTGTAGCAAGTGGAAATGATATGAACTTAGCAGCATAAGCAGTTATAAAGAGACTGAAATGTACTGGGTTTGTTTCCTGTAATTCTTTAATACTATTTTCTATTTACAATTAATTGGGGTACTTAAAAACACTGTATAATTTTATTCCATACTCATGTTTGTCTATAGATTATAATAATAAAAAAAAAAATGCGCTGTCACAAAACGGAAATGTTTCTTTCTTTTTTTATTAATTTAGTATCCTACTCTAATAATTTGTGGCGCTGTATTTAAAATTCTTCCAATTGCTACAGTAGCGCCCCCTTAATTTGCTCCCTTTCAACGGACACTTTTTTGTACACTGAGATGGTCCTCCTTTACTTCTACACTCCATAGCTTCATGTAAACGTCTCAATATAAGAAGTATCGATATACAGAGAATTACGAATTTAAGACCACACTACTCTACTACCTACTAGCAACTTTTATTGCCTGCCAGCTCAGGAAGAACAATCTTTCATCCCACATATCTATATCAATGCAGAATCAGCTTGAGCTAAGTTCGTGTTAATCACCACACTCCTCACAGAAAGACGGTCAGTGCTGATCGGCCGTCAGGTCAGGACGACTATTATCTAGCTGTCTCGGCATCAATCGCCTTTGCCGGGCAGTCGTCGGCGCTATTTGGCTGGTCAGCATATGCAATCAGCAAATCGACAAACTTCACAGTCTTCGAAGGAGAACGTCGTCTGTACCCTTATAAGCCGTTAAAATGATTTTTCAGATTGGCTGGAGCAGATTCCGCGTCGATATGTATTTGGGGAGTAAACCCACTGGTAATTAATATTTTTACTGGGAAGTATAGGTACTCACCTTTACGAAAATTTTCCCAGAATAATTTAAAGTATTTAATTCCATACAGCTTTTTTCTATTCGTTCTTAGGTAAACCTTTATCATTAGGATACCCGTCTTTATATCGCACTCAATTTTCATAGTATAATATTCTTTATTTAGAACCAATATCTCAGATCGAAGCCATCTTACACTTGTACTAATGTTTAACTTTAACTTTTTTTGCGGTTCATACAACACAATAGCATTACGATTTTTAGGACTAATTGAAGTAGAGCGCAGATATTTTGATTTGGGCGATATTCCAGCGCCGAATGGATGGAAATCGTCGGTATAGCCAAGGTGCAACACATTCACAATATCTTGGATTCCATTTCGTGTAGAGCGAAATTTACTCAAGAATTTGACGTAGTTAAACTGTGAAACCGATGAATTGGTAAAATGGACGCGATTTGTCGATAATTGCATTATTTCTTATTTATAATTTTTACACAAGAAGAAGTAGCCTTAGGCTCACACCTTGAGTCACGTATACACAAGACACAACTGGCTCATATCTCTACATTGGCTAATGATTAAAGAAGATAAGAATTAGGTGCAATTATAAGATAAGCATTTTCAGAGTCATATTGCTGATTCACATGCATTCAGATGTACTGAAATTTCTTATGAAGATTGAATCTCGTTTTAGCGGTATTAAATTAATATTATTGTGACCTAATAAATAGCTCGCGGAACTCTATGTTTAATAATAGCATAAGATAAACTAATGATGTCATTAATTATATATAAAGTAGGTACAACAGTTTGTGATAAGCTTATTTCATAGTATTTGACGTAGCTGGCTAAGTCTTTATTGCTTCTGAATTTCAAATAATGGCTGATTGATTTATTTTACTTACAATATGTATGTGTAGGTAATATTGTTACTTACCCTCGAACTTTTCATATAGTCGAAAGTCTAGTTTGTCAGGGACAAATTTTGGTCTGACCACCCTGGACTCTGTTAGCTTGTCAAGAGTTAGGGATGCAACTTTCCTGAGCACATTAGATTCTGCAACAGGGGCGTCACTGACGCTGGAGTGACGCCGGTCCTTCTCTACAACCACAGCTGTAAAGCAAATTAGAGTACAAATTAATTCGATATTATATCTGCTAATCTGTAACAACTTAAAAACCATATACCACTCTAATATAGATCAGTAATAGTAAGTCGCTAAAATAACGGCGAGAAATAATTTAAAAATTATATATCATGGGTATGACGTGATTTATGCTATACGTATATCGAATATGTAGTTATATTATAAGAAACATATGGGGAAATCTCCGATTCTAAAAATTCTTTTTATTGGGTAATCCAACCCAATTTTAAATGTCTTATTTAAATAATACAATGTCTCCTACCTTCTGTGTAAGGCAGAACTCCATTGCCAACCAACATTCCATCCAACTGTTCTTGCTTTTTTTTCTTATAAAAATTCTTTATAAATTAATAAGTACCTTCTATGATGGTTGCTTGAATAATACTAGTTTCAGAGGTAATTTGAAATTCATTTTTAAGAACATTTGCCTATTGTTATATATTGCTAATTAATGATTCTTGGATATACCTAAACTTATAAAACCTAATACCATTTTCCTGTTGTAGGTACATCAATTACTTATTCGGTGAATTATATTTTTTTTTGGATTGCATTAAAATTAAAGCGATGCTACAGCAAAGAAACGAACCGACCAAAACTGTAAACACCATTCCGCATCAGACGCTATTTGCTGGATAAATTACTATAATTGTTACTAAAAATACCGTAGAAGACGTAATGTTCGTAGTTTTTTATTGTAGATATGTGTCATAAGTAGAATTTTCAATCTTATTATTTTCTTGGTTCCGTTTTAAGAAACTTACTTATAGTCTAAGAGACGTTGAAGATCGACCTTCACCCATCTGATAACCAGATGCGACACATCAGTGGCATATATCTACGTAAGTTACAACAACAACAATTATTTTCTCTCGATAAAACTTTCAAGCAAACGCTTTCTGTAAAAAAGGGATTCCTACTGTTGTTTCTTTTATGTTTTGGATCGCGTGGACTTGTTTGTATTCGATTGATACGCATGAAAATGGCTACTGCTATGTAATAAAGTTGGTTATCGACTGTCTCGGAGATCAATTCGCTCTGGTAGTAAATGTATCAACAAACTGGTTTGTTGATTCCACTGAACCATTATTGAAGAGTACTAAGTACCAAGCATATTATACGCAACATGTAGGTACCTAGGTACTTACTTATACCTACTCATGAGAATACATCGCTGTCGTGATAAAATAACTTTATCATGAAGGTAACACTGGCAGATGCTGATATTGATAAGGGCCCCACAAATAAAGGATGCTAACGTGTATCGATATAAATCTATAATAATTTTTATTATTAGAGTTCGAACCAGCTGCTTTGTAAGCTCAGGGAATAAAGAAATTAATGTTGTATTGGATTAGATAAGGTGATATCTAAATACTGACCGTTTTCAAGAAGGTTGAGGGAAGGTTCGCAGGCAACCGGAGGCAGCTCGACTTTCCGATGTTTGGATATCGTGAACGAAGTCTGCCCAGGAGACGCCTTCAACCGGTTGTCGCGGAAATCATGGCTGCACTCGTGCGTGCCTCGCTCAAGCTGTTCACCGCGCGACCCGGACAATAGAGCGCCCATAACCTTTTCATTCTCGCCTCTGTCACAGCTGTCATCAAAAACGTCACTTTTTTCTTCTTTTTCTATGTCATCTATAGGTAAGGAAGAAGCTGCATCGTCGTGCGGCATATCTACTGTGATCGGAATGGGTGACCATACGAGCGGCGCGGGAGTGTCCTCCTGCGAGGGTGTGAGCGTTCGCGGCAAGTCCTCGAGCGCGCTGTCGCTCTCGGCGGAGTAGTAGCACTGGTTTAGCTCGACGGCGGCGAGCGGCGTGAGCGGGTCCGTGAACACTGACTCGGAGGTGGAGTCGTTGGCGGGCGAGGCGGCCGCGGCCGGCGGAGCGACGGCGGGTGGCGGCCGGTCGCGGGTCGGTGACCGCGGCTCCGCGCGCTGCTCGCACCTGGTCACCGTTACCTCTGACTGCACACTCGACGACTCGACGCCCTCCTCGTCCCTCTTCAATGTTTTGAACACGCACTCGACCATATCGTTATCTGATGTTTCGATCGGTTCGTTGATATCCGAATCAGGTGTTTTATCAAAGTTCGTATCGATGGCATCTCGTTTTGCGTCACTCTTTTTCCTTCCGTGCTTTCTGCTCTCTCGGCCAGGAGATTTTCTATTCAAGTTCCTCATAAAATGTTTACTTCGCGAAGGTGACTTTCCCGTCTTAGCTTGCTTTTCATTAGCTTGAATATTACCCATGATGGAAACAAAATGATTACCAAAGCTACAATATAATAAAACTAACGACTTGATGAGTTTCAATGTGATACAAAATTGATAAAATATATAAAATCTAACATGAAGCAATTTCACAGCCCTCCGGTGTATAAATGAATCTCTTTTTCAGGCATGCGCAGTTCTAGGGGTGCTTTGATCAATATTTTTGATGCATCCAAAATAAGCCTTTTGTGAATTTCATCAAAACTTTTTAAAGGTGGCAAACTAGAAATATATCAATTAAAAATTTCTGACAGCAAATATAATTACTTAAATTTAAGGGAATCAATAAGGCAATATTCCGATAAACTTTTTTATTTAGATACCATTATTGTATGGAATCCAGTTCTAGCTTGTTCCAGTAGATGGCGTGACTATGCACTACTTCATTCTAAACTCGTATTGCGGGAAATTGAACGGAACTAACTACTTTCAAAGTAATAAATGCATTGGGTGAAAACTGTGTGCGGTAATCCAATACAATTCAAACATACGCGAAAATCGCCACCGCGTTTTGTGTTTTCACAAAACGATAAACCTGCTGGATAGGTTGAAGCCTCGGCGGCTTACTATTGTATTTATTATTGTACAAATTACTGGCTTAATACCGCTCGCTATTTTTCGCTACCCACAGTGAAATCAGCGACTGTCGCTGATAGGTATATTTGTGAACAGACCTTAAGGTATAACATATTAGTACCTATAGGTGTTATGTACAAATATATACTTTTCTTTAATATCTCTGAAATCATACAGACATACAAGATATTAAAAATAGTGCCAAATTCTCTTCTTACCCTTTTTGTTTGGCAGTGCACGTCCTAAACATGGCAATCATCTAAACGAAAGACCCTTACCACCTGCTAAACACCTGTTTGAATATTAATCAAAAGATCGTACCAATCTGTTTTATGAAACACTGCCTCTAATACTGGGACAGCATCGTTACATTATGGGGGAAATAAAGAATAAATAAAATAAAAGAACTTCGACATATACCTTGGAATTTTCAGAAGTAAAATATTGCGTAAAAACCATGGCACGTTGAAGGGGCATTTTTAGCACCTGCAACCTCCTGCCAAACTTTAAAACAACATGAAAATAACGCATTTCCGTCCGGTCCTAATAATAAACTAAGTAATATATGATAATTACCTACTGGTATGAATAATTTCATTATTTTCCGTTCACAAAATTAAGGGTGGAGCTTGTCAATGTGCAAACAAAGCCCGTTCATATGACACCCTATTTGCCAGAGCGACCCCATTCTCAAATTTAAACCCCTAAATCAGATTTAAGTTCCAAAACCTATAAAATGCTATTGTTTACCTAGTTTTACTACTGTAAAATGTCAAGACGATAACTTTTCAGAAAAACAACAGTTACACAGACAAATATATACGATTACATTTGGAACAGAGACAGGGTCTCTTTTACCGCTGGCCGCGTAAATAAGCTCCAGAGAGAGCTATGCTCGGAATTTCTCTACGCAACAGACCGAAACGAGGACATTCGTAGAAGATGGATAGGAAACATAGCTCCTAGATGCGGTAAGAACTAAAGTGGCAATAGGCAGGCTCGAAGAATTGACGATGGGGAAGAAAGGTTCTCGAGTAGCGACCACTTTCCAGAGGGCGCCGAGCCTGACGGCCTCTTACCAGGTGGACCGACGAGCTGCTGTAATCAGGCGGCTCAGGACCGTTTGCTGTGGAAATCCATGGCTGATATGATGATGGTGGTATTATTATTAATTAGAATTTTCTTCACAGCATTTTAATAAGCGAAATGATGGTAATAACTTACCTTTATATTCGGGTTAATAATAGTTACTAGTAATAGGTTAATAAGTAATAGGGTTAATACCGTATAACCTAATGATTTATTGGCTTCCTGTAATAATGTAAAACTTATTTTTTTACCATTGGTGACTTGAGACCTATGCTATTCAGTACCAAACACGACGCTGAATTGATGTAGCGGCTATGTTTGTCTCTTTCGTGGACTCAGCAATCTGATGAAAGGTTCGATCTCCGCGTGTTCGTTTATGTGATGACTTGGTCTGGCTTCTGTTTTTGAATTGGAAGGCTAATAAATTTAACTTAATATTAGGTATATTCTACTCAATCTTGAACTCTAATTTGTCTTTAGATTTACTATATTTCCTTTTTCTGAACCCAAAGAAGTATGTGTAAAACAGATCGTTTTGTTCGCCACCTCGTATATATTTTTTTTAATAATATCAAATATGTAGGAGAAAGAGGCTTACCTAAGGCTGTGTTCAGGTTGTCGTTTGCAGAATGAAAGTGTGATTGTGGGATATTGAATCCAGATCACATACCTACATACTTACATAAAATACTAGTTGTTAATATAGATAAGCTTGTTTATATTGCATTTTTCTATAAATAATGTATTCTATCCTTTCTTTATGTATTCGAATAAATAAAACAAAGGACCTATTTTACTTTATTGGATTATTCACATCTTTATAAAACGCTTTTATTAGCTTGGTATATGTATGTAACGGAATTTTCGAACGTGATTTCGGCCCACTTCAAAACGTCGAATTAAATTGAAACTTTGCACGCTTACCAGGGACCAGTGACAATGCAATAATTGAAATAGTTTGTCCCATTATCCTTACCAGGATCTTCAGGATTAGCGATTTAAAAAACTAAAAACATACGCTTTAAACGATTACGCGAAATATAGCTTAAAAAAATAAAAAACGCACTTATAAACACGTTTTTTTGTGTATGTCACACTATTCTTAATTTAAATTTATTGAAAATTGTTTTCTACTTATTGGTGTCGCTTTCTATATAAAGTGTGTTTTTTTAAACTATAATTTAAATCAGGAACAAGAATATTACATATTTTTTCATGAAATTGCTACTACAGTGCTTCGAATGCTACCTTGAATATAATAAGCTTGGAGCAGGAAATGAAAATAGGCTTTTAATTTTTGTTGATCTATTATCGATTTATTATAAATATATTATTTAAGATTTAAATTATAGGATTAAAGAATGTTACGTTTTTATTAAACACCTCGGACCTTACTTTTATAAAAAAAATCATCTTATTTGTTTTAAGTGATTATATAATTAAACTTTAACATATCTTTACTCCCATTATCCCTGAGGGGATAGGCAGAGGCCCCGATAATAAACACATATTTCAAAAACCGAAGAATTTTAGGTCCCAACAACATGTGGTCAGCACTGTCACCGTCTCTCTGGGAATCGATCCTAGGACCTTCGAGTCTCTAGCTGAGGTTCAGGGGCGAGATAATAATACTTTAGCAGGTACACCTAATAAAACCACTCATGAAAATACTTATTAAACAAAACTTAAACAAGAAAAATGTATACGATCCTTTAAAATTAAAGTTCCTACTTTGCAAAGAACTTATCACATTTACTGTAAAGGGAAAAACTTGAGACGAAATTCTACGGTATTTTACTCTTTTGTACTTCACACAGGTCCTTCCTCGGGGAGCTATAAAGGAAAACAATTGAAAACAATTTTCTTCTCGAAAAGCTTTTTCATACTGAAGAGGCATAAGATACAAAATACGTTTACCCATTCTCATACGCCCAGCTACTCATGCCGTGTTCACAATTCGTGTAATGTTGCGTTCACCAATTGTAAAATACTTAGCTGTAAAAAAAAGTCCATGTAAAAACAGTGTCTCAAGATATTACTCTCTGTATTAGTAAATTAATATCTTGTTTTTTCTTTTTCGTTTTTCATTATGACCTATGTTATGTATTTTGTAAATGTTAATCATAAAAAAATATTAATTTAATATACGAAAAATTATTAAAAAAAAAAATTACTTAAATTTTTACCGGTATTTCTCAGTTGAACCGGCAGCTTCAGTAACTTTAAATTTAACCTTCTTAATTTCCGCGGGTCTAAACTGAATAAATGGTTTTTGCCTTACCATTGTTTTATGTATGAAGTTAATTATGTAGGTATTAGATATAAAATTAATATTTACATTTTCGGTACTGTTGATGTTCTGATGAACTCCTTGATGTTACTGTTTTTTTTAATATCAGTTTTTCCAGGCGTTCCAATACTTCTTAGAATAGTGAGTTATGGTCTTAAGTTCATACAAAAATGCCCATGGAAAAAGCACTTAAAAATTTTCCCCAATTTTCCAGATTTCCGGCCAACTTTTGCAATTTTACTTCCCTAAAAATATTAATCGGACCAACGAACAGCAGTTAGCTAATTTATATTTAGGTATAAACATAATACAAAGGGTGAATTCGCTTGGTGGACAAGAATCATGACTGCCACACTAGGTCGTGGGTTCGATTCCCACCCAAGACAAACATTTGTGTGCATGAACATGTCTGTTGATACTGTGTTTGGGTAACTTTGGGTGTCATCGTCTAAATGAGTATATGCATCACAACATAGTATAAAACAATTTAGAATAAATAGTATCTATAGTAAAACCTACTAATATTATAATTGCGAAAGTTTGTATGTATGGATGTTTGTTAGTCTTTCACGCAAAAACTACCAAACGTATTTGGATTAAACTTGGCACATATATAGAAAATGCCCCGGAATAACAAATACGATACTTTTTGTGCCGGGATAATGTTATGTCTCCCAGGGACAAGCGGATGGGACAAACGGACAGGGATGCGGATGAAACCGCGGGGGACAGCTAGTATAAAAATATGCAGTATATCAGTAATGTTGCTCGACTTATTTTGGCATTTGATGGCCGTGTGTAAAGAATGTCCAAGGATTTATTTAGCCATTTTTATTTCCAGGTTTTAACACAATTTCACACTGAAAAACTTTTAGGGTACATTTTTTATAAACTACAAAAACTTAGTAACTGAACCGAATTTCAAATACTAAAGGATAAGTCGTTAGCTCTGTTTGAAACTATAACAATAGGTTAACAGAAACTGTATCTTGCATGTAACTATCACACAAAGAAAGTCGTTGAGATAGAGGAGTTCTTGAATGGAAACCGATACTTCTGCGGTAACTTTAAGTGTGCAACTTTGTTCAGGTTTTTTGTTCTACTTATATATTATCTTGAAGAAAATAGACAGGATAATTTCAGTTACTTTGAAAATCATGTTGTGTTATAAACTTCGCATGCATAACCGAATTTATCTAGTACTTACCGGTTACCAGCGGAATGACAGAGCCGGTGTTATATATATAAAGCGTCGATTAATTTTAGGAATTAATTGTACTTGTAGATGGAATATTAGTAACATCTGCTCGTTTCACCTTCTAAATGGATTTATTAAATACCAGTTGGCCCCAGAGGTTTCATCCGCGTTTATCGGTATTTATAGCCTTTAACCATCTACGAAAAATTCCGCGTCAAATGGTAGCAATTTTGTCCCATCCCGATTTGTTCAGTGGTTTTGAGGTGATTGTGCGTCAAAGGAACCCTATTTTCCTTAAATATACCTCTATAGGTTTATCTCGCTTTAGAATTACATATATTAGACAGATAGTAGATTTAATAATTTAATCTTACCTGTGAATACGGTATTGTTTCAATTAATACGAAAATCATTATGAAAATTACTTTCACCAGCAAATTGTAACGTTTGTAAATAAACTTTGTTAGGTACTAGATAACTAATCATTTAGGCCCTCTGCTATTAGTTATTATTTGTGTACAAATCGTTATTCGGGACTATTTGGTGTGCCGTAAAATAAAACACTAGGTCTGATTTTATAGATCAATAGTAATTATTAATTAGTTCAGTTAATTTTAATTACGAACAATTTTATTCATATTTACTTATTAAATAAATGTACGTATGTAATAATACTAGCTGTACCCCGCTATTTCACCTGCGTTTATTAATATCATATAAATACCCGATAACCATCTAGGAAAAACTCCGCGTCGAATGGTAGCAGTCCCATCCCGATATGTTGAGTAGTTTGAAGGTAATGGTGCGTCAAAGAATAAATATATTATTACTAGCTCCCCCGCGGTTTTACCCGCGTTCCCGAGGGATATCACATTTTCCCGGGATAAAAAGTCTATATGCCTATATGTTATTCCAGGATATACTCTATCTGTGTGCCAAGCTTCATCCATATCCGTTAAGCAGTTTTTGCGTGAAGATACCATACATACAAATCTTTCCTCTTTATAATATTAGTATAGATAAAGAAAATAGAAGATAAATGAAGATATCAGTTGTCTGGTTTCCATAGTACAAGCACTGCTTAGTTTGGAATCAGATGGCCGTTTAAAAAAAGTCCCAGAATATGTATTTATTTAAATAGCATATCCGAGGTTTATCTATTGATTTAGAGCGTAACAATTAAGGTCTTTGATGCAATTTGTTAAAGATTAATAATAATTATTACAATGGAAGTCATCTGAAATGCCTTCTCATATACAGAGTTATTTCCAGTTCCAGAGAGTGATGTTCAATTAAGCAACTTAAAAGGGTTTTTCAATTTATCGCTTGTACAAAGTTTTTACAAGTTCGCCAGACGGTTTGGGCCAGCGTGTAATATAAGCACGCACCTCCAATTATAATAATGATTGAGGAACTCGACATCACCTCGATACTGTTAGCGGTCGAATAATTACACAGTAATGATGGATAATAATAAATCGATCTACCAAAACATAGTCGTGACGTAATACTTCAGTTTTACCTACTTTTATAGAACATGGCCCCACATCATACAGGTTTTGAATAGTTAGTTGGAAGTTAGTTTTTCAATTACTAAAGTTATAATAGATGGGTTTGTAACACGTAACTGTGAGTTTAATACATAATGATCACATAATGTAGTGTAATTTGTACAAAATAAACGAATTTTCAGCATTATTAACCTTTATTTATACAAGTGTTTCCTCTAGATAAAACAAAATCAGCAGGATTTGTTATTTTTCACGTGTGGGAGACGAAATCAATAATATCAATTTTATTTTATTTGTCAAAAAGGAGATTTACAAATACTTGTCACTTGTAATAAATGTCCTTCCCTCGTTTACATTTTCAATAAATGAACCGAGGACCTTCGAAAATCTCATTTGGCCCTTCAGCGAACGTGACAGGTTTGCGAAATATCTACATGTAGATGTAGGTATGTTTCTGCGTCAGGGATTACCTATTCGTTGTGTAAACTTTGTGTTTATTTATGTAGGTATGGATTAAAATATTATAATACTATGGGACCCTCGACGTTCTGCGAAAACAGACAAAATTCTAACCTGGAAACTTACAAATAGATTTGAATTTTCCAGTGAAATGATTAATCGGGCTTTTAGTATTAGGTACTTTAACATAAGAAATTGTAGTTCGATAATTAAAAATCTGTCAGTAAATTTGTGTAACGTCGCTCGGCTAACAGACGGAGGTCATACGTTCGATTCTGGGGTTGGATAAGGGACAATTGGCGTTCCTTTGTTTAGAAGTATTGACCTGTAGGTTTGGATTGGTAATGTGCCCAAGAGACCGCAACAATGATCACTATATGTCACGTTGGGGCTTGAAATATCTTCTTTTTATTTCTTTTTTTTTATTGGAAGCGACGAAGGTGTTACCCTCTGATGGCTCTTCCACCCTTACACGGACATTTAAATATATTCGATAGAATGTGTCTTATAGTACTACGACCTCTGCCTACCTTTTAAAGTAAACAATATAATGTGCGAGAAGCTATCTTTGTACAGTTGAGGCTTGTTTGACCACAATCTTACTACTGTAAGTGATTATATGAATACAGGTGGCAAGCACACAAAAAAAAGTTTATAAAAATAGCTTTATTTCAGAAATCATTTTAACACAACATTTTGATCACAGATGTCTAGACAGTTATATTATATATAAGATTAGCCGTCCCCCGCGGTTTCACCTGCGTTTATCGATATCATATATAGCATATAACCATCTAGGAAAAATTCCACGTCGAATGGTAGCAGTCTCATTCCGATATGTTCAGTAGTTTTGAGGTGATGGTTCGTCAAAGGAACCCTGTTTTCCTTTTATATATAGATGTTTTAGTACTATAATAAAACTGTAGAACCGTCGTGTATGTACATTGAAAGTATTTGCCAAAAACTGATTTATAGAGCTCAACAGAATACAATAAGACAATTTTTGAAAATTGTTTGATCACGGTTATCTCCGTAATTACTAGACGCTTTTTAAAAGGGGTATTAAAGGAAACTGGAACGTAGCTTCGGGCAATAAATACCACATTCAGTCAAAATCGGGTCACTACTCACTTAGCTATCAAAAATCAATTCGATATCGAATATTTTTCTAAAGTTTGGTTATTGGGCATTCATCCCTATTCACTGTTAAAGTTCTAGAGTCTTTATTGAAAGTTTAATTGTTCTTTCCGAAATCCCTCCAGTGAGACACAAAGGTTGGTTGCGCTGTATCTGGCGGGTCCACAAAATAAACATTGCAATGAATATTTCAACAGTTCAGAAGCATTATTAGGTACACGCCAAACTATGACGTAGCGAGGCTCGGACTTTCCTGTGTAGGTATTTTTTTCTAAATGCGTAGATGATAGATAGATTTACACACACAAATGTTTGTCCAGTGTGGGAATCGAACCCACGACCTGCGGCGTGGCGCCCAAGGTCTCTTACCACTAAGCCAACAGGTTACTCAAACGTAGACATTGTTTAACATAATTCATTGAATAGTGTTTATACTTAGTCCATATTATATGGTTCACTAAGTACCACACTTTTTTTTATATTTGGTACTATTTATTTATATTAAATTCAAAACGTATTAATTTTCTATTGTTATTGTATTCAACGTGTTACAAAATACCCCGTAAAAATATAATTAATTATATTTATTAATTATTGATAATTATATTATATATTAATTATCAAAGCCAACAACCCTAGGAAGTACCAAAGTATATATAACAACCTGTATTTATTATTATTTATAATTATTTTTTTCATTAATTTTATATCTGGTACTAGCTTTCCCCTGTGGTTTGACCCGCGTTTATCGATATTATATACCACCCAGGAAAAATTTCGCGTCGAATGGTAGCAGTCCCATTCTGATATAGATATGTTCAGTAGTTTTGAGCTGATGGTGCGTCAAAGGAACCCCATTTTGGTTAGCTGTTTCCCTTTAAGCGTTACAATGCGTCTTTTTTTTCAGAACAACCAAAACTACCAAAACAAACATACTACCCAAAATCTACATGCGCATACTGTCACACACTTAGAAGGAACATACAAGTTCATGCCCACGAGTGTTTGTCTTGGGTGGAATCAAACCTACGACTTGTGGCGTAATATTTATTCTAATCACCAAGCTATCTAGCCAGTACATTTTTCATATTTTAATATAACGATAGTACATTATTATCGTATTTTTTTAGATAAAGTCAATAAAAAGGTATCTACGATATTATCGAATCAAGATAAAACTTACCAAATACGGCAGTTTCCAATAAGAACATCTCGTACGCTGACCGAACAAACTTTCCGAACACAATTATTGTTGGGAAAAACTTTCACATTTTGCCTACCAATCCACAAGTTCCAGATTCCGATTTATAAGTCAACATATACATAAATAGTCTTATAAATATAGATAAACTTTTCCCAACAAGTGAGTAAGTTGAGTTCAAAGTGAAACTCAATTTTGTTAATGTTACTCCCTCTGTTATCGACATCACGGAACGTGAGACGATTTAATCGGTAAATCCTTTTCTTGTTTGAAGATAGGTTTTGCTATATATTTGTAGAGTTCTTTGCTTACCTTACAATTGCAGTTTAGCTTGATAAATAGACTAATTCACTCTCGTTTCTCGTGGAAGGTAGCTAATGCTTGTAATAACACTTATTGTTCATCCTTTTTGTGCGAATGTAGCTTGTAAAATACCGTTTCAATATAACAGTGGTGTGATCCGGAAATGTATTTTTTTCTTTGTTCTTTTTTTATTAAAAAGACTTTACCAGCCTGTACTAATATTATAAAGAGAGAGTGATAATTTCGTGAGGTAGCATGTATGCGGGGGTAATGTCAGGAACCACGGCGCAGAAAAAAAACATCACTATAATAAATAAATAATCGTTTATTTAACTCAAAATAGTAGTAAAATTATACATGTTTGCTCTTATTCAGTATACATAAGTTAGTAGCACATTTTGACAATGAATGGCTAAACTAGTTGCACAAAGCAACTGTTCTATAGACATCAGTATCCCATACCTTATATGACAACTATGTACCTGTTATTTGATTTATAAATCAGTGATATTTGTGTACCTGTTCGATTTGGTTTTAGGTTAAATAAGTTTGTATGGTATATTGTATATATGGTACATTATTCCGGACACAAGGATACAATAGATCCCTCAGGAATTTGAGTGAAACTGCGGAACGAAAAGCTAGTTTTATATATAAAACGCGAACCTTTTGTCAAATTTTTTATTGGATATGTTTACACTCAAAACTTTATATGAACACAAACTCTATCTATTATAAAATAATACATACCCTACGTTTTTTGTTATATGTAATAATGGATTAGGCGAAGTGATCTTATATTTTCGACAAGATTAAAGTCAATTCTACTTGTTTATATTAATAGGTAAAAGTAAGTATGTCTATGTCTTCTGAGCGGTTTAGTCCAATTTTAATAAATAATCGGAGTATTATGTTTCCTCGATACAGGCTTACCTAGTGAGGAAACTAAAGGAAAATCTTTCTGATAGTTTAGATCTGCAAAACTCTTAATTATCATTACTGTTGAATATTATTTTTATTATATAATTATTATTATTATTATCCAGCATATATTCTATCTGTGTGCCGCATGCCATTTATGCGTGATTGAGTCCGAAACACACTAACTTTCTATTTTATTTAGTTATCTACCTAGGGCACTACCATTAAGGACTCAGGCACTTCGCAGTCCTTTGTTTCTTGACTCCATATAGGATTATTAGGTAGTATGGCATTAGGAGATAGGCTAGGTTACCGCGTGATGTTATCCCTTACCCAAAGCCTCCACTAAATTATGTCGGAGTTACCGGACCGCTTTATGGACCCCCAGCACACCGTAACGGCCGCCAACTAGTAATTATTAATTATATTCACTGATCGAACGATCTGTATGGTCGAAACTAGAATGGAATCCTCGATCTTAACTATTTAGTTATACGAATTGTTTACAAAGCACAATTGTGCAAAAGGTGAATACATAGAGTTATCTTTCGGCGCACACTGTCCATTTTTGAAACGAACCATTGTTTATTGTGCGGGAGGGTCGTTGATAAAAGGGTTGAGACGTAAAAACGTAATTTTAATTATGTTCCTGTCATACTTACATGCGGGGTCCTCCGTTGTTTACGTATGGGATGTGGTGCTGGGGAATACAGAACACTCTCGTTCAAACACATTTAAAATTGAATCGGAACCTGATGCCATTTCGTAGGCAAACTGTTCTGGATTGCGGCCGACGTCCGTCTAATCAACTCTGAATCAATTATTTGGTTACAGAAGTTTGTTAATCAATCGGAAATCGAAGTTGAAGTTCAGAAGGTTCAGCTCTTAGTTTAGATACTCATTGAAAAACTTAACTATTGGTTATACTTAGGGCTGCCATCACCTAAATTGCCAACGCCGGACAAAAACTTAAAAACCCCGGACATTTTGGGATTATTCCCGGACATACCTAAAAAATATTTTTATACTTATAGCTTACATCAATCGGTTTTTAACTGCTTTATCTACTAATTAATCGGGATTCCCTTGACACAAAAAGTGTCCGGGTTTTACACGGACTCTTTTTGAAAACCCCATCCGGACGCTCCCCGGACGCCCTCAAAACTAGGACAAATCCGGGACAGGATGGCAGCCCTAGTTATACTTACTGATATTTAAGTGTATTGGTACCGATTATGGTGTTACTAAGGTAAATTAAAAAAACTTCTAAAATAGAACAAAAATAAGAAGTTATCTTACAAATAAATATAGGAACCGTTTGTATGTTTGTTTGCACAGAAGCTTTACTCAATCACAATGTAATAAAACTTCCTGTGTACAAATAAGTAATACCCTGGAATAAAACATAAGGCACTTTTTATTTCGGGAAACCATTCAATCCCTCGGGTGTGGGTAAACCCGTGGGCGTATGTTAGTTATATAATGAAATTCGTGCTTTGTATTGCAAATATTTTGAATAGTGGATACTCGAAAACCAATTCAACCGAACAAATATGTACGCGTGAGTTATTTTATTGGCAGATCTGGGTGTCTAAAATGGCCACTAAAGCAATATTGTTGAATGAATTTGATTACCCAATATTTCTAGCAAAAATTGTCGCATTTATGCAATAAAATAAAATATCAGAATTGGGAAATTCATTCCGTTCAGCAACATTATTGTTGGCCTTTTTAGATCCCGTATAATAATATAATCCTGTATAAATGTAACGGTACATTTCTATGAAAAAGGTTTTGATACTTGGAATCACCGTGAAGGCGTGTCGTTAAACATACATTTTTTCCGGTGACAGTGTGACATCATTGGCTTATGGTACGGTGAATTTGATTAAATTGTCGTCAAAAAAAAAATTGTTGAAAAAAATATATTCTGTAATATTGTCTAAATTATCTTGTGATATCATTTTTGTTTTTGATTTCTATATTAGGTATTTGGTAAATGATAAATATAAAAACGTATAAAATAGCCGACAACTTAGAATGCATACATTTAAAAAATATATATATTGGTGAGTTTCTTGCCGATTCTTCTCAGTTGAAGGCTGCCTTCAGTGACTTTAAATTTGACCTTCATAAGTGCCCTCCGCGGGCCTAAACTAAATAAATGATTTTGAATTTGAATTTAGAAAATATTGATATATTATTTTTTTAAATAAAGCCGTGATCTGCCAATTGTACAAATTAACTGAACAAATTTATCACTGGGAACATAATAAGAAATCTGCCAATCTCCCGCCACAAGGCCGCGCGGTGCTATCCATCATTTTCCGATTACCCAGATGGTTTGGTTACATAACAGAATATTGAACAAAGTCAATCATAAGGGAATTAATCATTTGTGTAATTATAATTTATTACCTATATTTTATTGAAAAATAAACATTTACCATGTTTCGGAACAGAATCCATGTGACACTTGGAAACATGTTAAATATTAAAGATTATTATGTCCATACAATACAAATCGCAAAAAATTACTTTTGGCACATCTCTGATTGGATCGATTTCGCACTGAGCGGGGAGGGTGGGTCCCGGTGTTAAGAGGCTGAAGTATCGGTATGCTTATTCTATCATTAAATTGACTATTTTTACTATTCATCGGATATAGCGTACTTTGCTTAGTCTCTCTATGATCGTGACACCATTTCGCAAAATTTTGAGTTAAGCCCTTATCGTACTGAGGGTGCGAAATATGCTTTATTGTTCACACCACATAAAAAGAAAGTGTAATAAAAAATATTCTAAAACAACATTTAGCCAGCCTTATTGCAAATTGAAGCAATTTCTTCCATACATAATCTTTAGGTTTATTATAACAATAAATTTGTAAATTTCAAAGGTATATAGCAAAGCGTAGTTATTAACTAAAGGCGGTATAGATTACCTAACCAAATAGTTTGGGTCATTAGTAAGACCATACGGAGAATAGAAGCAAAAACTTACTCCTGGCGCCAGTCGGTGCTCAGTTACGTTATATGCGATAGGTGTTTATGTATGTATGTGTGTGTGTCTGTATTCATTATTTTCGTGTGTTACACATACTGCGTTGTATGCCCTTCATATTTTGAGTTTGAGTAAAACTTTGGACACCGTTCCAAACTTTTACGTTCCACGTTACGTAGCACATGTAGAAGTTTGTCGACGTGCTACGGTACCTCGTAGCTGTTTAGCATTTCTTACCTTGAAAAAAAATGTCAGCGGTGACAAAGTTGTATCTCCCAGCCTTGTATACTAAAACGAAATGCAGGGTTTAAAAAATTAGATTTTAGAAGACTTTTTATATCTAATAATATAGATGGATATGGAAGTAAGTTACTATACTTACATGAAGAAACTCTCAAAAATATAAGCAACATTTCTGTTTGATTTTCACTAGACTTTTTTTAATTTGGAGAAATTAGTGCAGCTTGCTACAGGTTGTTTATACCTAAGCCTCAAATAGATGTTAAATAAAGCTTCTAATAACTATATATCAAGTAGTTGAGTAGTAGCCCCAGAATTAAGTAACCAAGAAGCATTTGTCAATAAGTAGTAATAATCGCCCCGGTGCTCTTTTTTTCTTTTTACCTCTTTTACGGTCTCTTAGTCCGTACTCTTTGAAGATTCTACGATAAATTATTTTAAGATTAATTGTAGTAAATTAAACCCGCCCCGGTGTTCGAATGGGCATTCAAAATTCAAAACCATTCATTCAGTTTAGGTCCCAGAAGGCACTTATGAAGGTCAAATTTAAAGTTACTGAAGTTACATGGTTTTCAAAATCGCCGTGGTGATTACCACCTGACTTTTTTCATAAATAAATTATGCAATTTTATTTTCATTCAAACATGGATCAGATAGCTTGCCGTAAATACCCTCTTGAAATGCACCTGTTTCTATTTCTATACTATTATAATGAGGAAAGATTTGTATGTAAGTATGTTTGTTTCTCTTTCACGCTAAAACGACTAAACGGATATGGATGAAACATGGCACATAGATAGAGCATATCCTGGAATAACATATAGGCTACTTTTATCCCGGGAAAATGTGATATCCCTCGGGAACGCGGGTAAAACCGCGGGGGACAGCTTTTTGTTATAAAGAGGTCATGTTTGTATGTACAAGGTATTCCCATCAGCTACCCAACCATTTTTAAAAATTCTTTCACTAATAGAAAGCTGGAGTATTCTCGAGTGATTTACCCCGGGAAATCTTTAATGCCTAATATAATTAAGGTTTAAACCATCTTAATACATATAATTCTTCTGTCCATGTATATGTTAGTGAACTCCTAAACTGCTGGAATGATGAGCATGATTTTTTGTGTGTTCCAGTGGATTCGAGAATGTTTTAGATTCACAATTGGAGCCGATAGGTGGCGCTGCGATCGAATTCCCGCATTGTTTTTTTATACAACTTTTGTATGGACTTTTTTCTTCAGGACAACGTTTGTCGGGACGGCTAGTAGTTACATAAGAAAGAAAACAACAAATATATACGATAAAATTCATTTATTATTAGGTACATTAAGTAATATTTACAATTTATTTCGTACTAGAAATCGATTCTTAAATACCTACGATTGTGATCGACTCCCTGGTTACTTAAATGTAATTTATGGCAAATATATGGAGATTGTGAGAAATATACAAAATTATATATCAACAATTACAAACTAATTTTTTGACTGGAATTAAGGCAATGTGATAGGATGAATGAAGATGCGCCTTTATGATAATACAAAATGATTATATATTCATACTAGATATACAGCGTGTTACAAAACTACCCGTAAAGCCCAAAGGAGGTTAAATGGGGCCTTATAACGAGTCCATTCACAACATTTGAGAAACCGTAGTAACGCTGTATAACATACCCCAAAAAAAATTCAAACACTGATTTTTATGAATGAAAACTAGAAAAACTATTAAAGTAGACAACTATTAGGTAAAATAGGTACGTAGGCCTTCCTGTTAAATAATCTGGTTCCATGACATGACAGCTTACTAGGGTTGTTGGCTTTGATAATTTTAATTTTACGGGGTATTTTGTAACACGTTGTATAAATTTAGCAGACATGTGCAAAATAAAAAAATAGTTATAAAAATGACAGATGATCAGTATTTCTAACCGTTCTTATAAATATGAGTAATAAAAAGATTACAATCTCCATTTCTACATTAAAAATTTTGAAGCTCAAGTATATAGAATTTTACGCATTTTATACAAAAATAAATCTACGATCCGTAGTGCGTTTCAAACAGAAGAACATTATAACAATTATTATACCTAAATGAGTTCATAAACAGCTCATAGTATTCCGACAATTTAAAATGTAAGACAATTATATCTATTGATACATACAATGGGCACCCCTAATGCCCGCCGTAGATTGGTGCTCTTACCCTAATCATAACTTTTATAACACTAATCTAACACAATGTGCGTGTAATTAACTTTTCAGTTTGCAGATTGGTCGCTTTCATTATGGGGCGAACAAACAATCTACAATCCGAGTTAATTATGCAAAAAAGCATTTCGACTTCAAGTTGATTACTGTCACTAAATCAAAAATAGGAAGCTCATGAACATTTTGAGGTTATTTTCACTGCTAGCAACACAATTGATATCATAACATTATACTATTGAATACTTCAGTTATGAAACTGTGGCAGTAAATAAATTGAAGACGATGCGGTTACAGATGGCGAACATTTTACGAATAATCTAACGAAGCAATGGCGTATTCCAACGCCACTTACAACTTCAAAAGTTTTTATCCTAGTTTTGACTTAAATTTGTTTCTACAAAACGCGTAGCATCCCATTTTAATGGGATTTTATTAATACCTTACAAGTAATCAGCTGCAATATTAATATTATGAGTATCATAAAAAATATTCAGTGCAAAATCTATATAACTAGGTACTGAAAGAAGACAAACTTTCAACAACTAGCAGATCTATTGAAAAGTCATGTCTCATGTGATAATATAATACTTACAAACAAACTAAGTACTTAATGTTACGCTTTAGCGTGAAGTTCTGTTTTGTCTGATACAAAATGATTTAATTTTACCTATCATAAATAAAGGTGGGCACATTCTTTTCTTATTTAGAATTTAATAATGCTATTATCATATCATGAACTGATATTTAATAGTTTCCAAACTTAATTATTAATTTAAATTAATGGTCCAAGGATTGGGAAAAATATAAATTTTATTTATAAAGTCGTTGAATTTTAGTTATAAGCATAGATCTATAAAAAATAACTTGTAAGACTATGGCACTCGATTAGCGCACGAAAAATATATGTTATTAATAGTACCTATTTATAAAATCATATTAATATAAAATTGTGATAGCAGATCGCTATGTAATCTAATAAGATTTATATTTATAACAATGCAAAAAGCAAATTCATTAATTATATACAGTGTAAACTCTTTATAACGTTATCCTTTATAACGATAAACTCCCTATAACGTTGAAGTGAGCCCAAGTTGGTTGGTTTGTTCACTTTGTTTTGTTTTTTTTTGTTCACTCCATATAACGATAACTCTCTATAACGACAAAAAATGCTCAGTCCCTTGAGTTTCGTTATAAAGAGTTTACACTGTATGTCAAAATTACCAACTAAAAACTACAAAATATAAATCTCGAAGCAGCTTAATAAAAATACTAACTTTTATTGCTTTCATTGAAAATAATGCAAACATGTCTATCATAAACAACGTTTTTGAAATGGGAATGGAAGTCAAATGTTTGAAATGCAATCGTCTTTTAATTAAATAGTATCGTAACGATATTATCACGGCTATATTAAATTTTGGGCATACATTCCAAAATGATATGCCCAGAATCAAAAAGTCAAAAGGTCTAACTTATATAAAACAAATTACAAAATTTGATTATAACCCTTCATTTTCTATGAAATGAATAATGTATCCCGGTCTAAATTGAATGGAAAAAATCAGGAGATATTAAGTGCATAATTCCTACGCATGTACTTACGTATAACACGTAGGTACTGTAAGTACACTGCAGCATAATCTAGCGGGTGCACTAGGGGTGAAAGCTCTTCCCATAACGCTAATATACACACCCTTTGTATTACATCTTATCTAAAAAAACGTCCTATCAAATACATCTTCAAAAAAGTGAAGAATATTAACAAGAAATTTACATTTGCAACTTACGCTCTAATAAAATCATTATAATGGAAAAAGATGTTAGATGAACAGTTTATTATTTCTTATATATATCAGTTGACAGTATGTTACATGTATCACTATGTAGAATCGCCAACCTTATATATCGTTAATTTTAACGTAGATATAAAACAAATCTGTACGCAGCTGCCTTTGAACCTAGAAATGGTCGGTTATACGTATTGTTTCTCGACTTAAAAGTGTGCCAACTAAATTAACTTAATATAGAAGAGCCACACGATAGTCCTTTGGATATTGAAGTCGTTTTCTGCACGCGGTTGTAGTGTTTTTATTTTCCACTGGCTCTGCAGTGTACATTTAAAATAATATCATTTAAGCAAGTGGAAGATAATACTTTGTAAATGTTTTATGTATCCAACATCTGTGCAATTTGTGTAAAATTTTTGGGCTTTGCCAGTATTATATATGGGTTGAGGCCTCGCAACATGAACAACGGTTCCATTATTTCCTATTACATTTTTTCACACGTACCTACGTTATTTTCGTCTAAACAAAGTGGTTTGACTGTGACGTCTGGCATTCATAATACGTCATCAGTTTTAATGCTATTTCGATGTTGCAGCTTACATGTTAAGGTTTCAATTAGCTTGAGCGAAATTTTGTGAGGAGTGCTTTTAATAAATAGGTACTTAATAGAACTTTTAATTAGTGAATAGCAACTTCTGACTTATATCTCCGATAGCTTTACTTCTGCTAGTTAAAGATCTTCGTTATCGTGTGTCAGTTCGATCTTCTTGGTGATCTTTGTATGAAAAGTAATTCGCAAATATTTCAAATTCAATCTACGGCCTTACTCATAAAACTATATTGAATAAAAATATTTCTTTTCTTCACTTTAATTATTTAATTTTTTAGGTTTTTTTTATATATAAGGGAATTTCAAATTGTTTTAATAAGTGTTGAGTACGTGTGCTGTTGTTTTCAGGAGATTTTCGGTATAACTGGATCAATTCTAGGTTCTAGCATTATCAAACATTATTGACACAACACGCGTTCAACAAAGAACGTTCCTACTATCACAATTGACATAACAATCACAACATTAGGCTTTCGATGATTCATTTACAACCCATAATTAAGCACCCGTTTTAGGATTTTTCACGTAAATTTGCTTCATTTTATATCGTCTAATAAGTAAAATAAGCAGTCATGCATGATCAATGTTTTTTTTTTATTTATAAAGTTTAGGGAGATCACTCAGTTTTTATGGATTAAAGCATATAAAAGTTCCTCTTTATCATGGATACGCATGGTGGTGTCGTGTGTGGGGTTTGTCTTAATTCAAATATTACTATAGTCTGTAGATATTCTAACCATTTCTTAGAGGGACACAACTTATGGCAAAACGCTTTAAATGTTATGCTGTATTTAACGTGTGCTTCAAAATGTATGTAAACACACGACTAAAAGCGTTTATGACATTATGTTTCCATCTTCGATGTGAATTTAGAGACAAGCTCGTCGTTCTATTGAGTTCAGAACAATTATAATTTCCGAGTAATGCCAGAGAAACCGAAGTCTTATCTAATGTTCGTTTCACTTCAGACCCTCTTCATTTGATTCTATAATAAGTAATCACTTAACGGTAAATGTTTCGATGTCGCTCGTAACTTAGTTCACATGAAGTTTTGAGCTTCATATGTCTTTAAGTGTACTGAGTACCCTGTAAACGCTTAATCTGTTTAATAGGTTTAGTCGCGCTTCAACGACTTATTTAAGCTATTCACAATATCATGAAAGTCTCATGTTAGTATTTGGCAGTGAAAACAAAGTGTTTACAGATCGATGCCTATAACGAAAAGAGATTAGTTTTGTAACATCAGATCGATTAAACAACATTATGGTCGCTAGACAGGATTTATAATAATCTCAATGCTCGCGTATTGAGAAAAGTGTATTTATTAAGTAGTGTTCGGCCTCCGTCGAGTATCTCGTACAATGTTACAGCCTATACTTACAGGTGGTGGGTAGGGAAGGTGGTTTCAGACAATGATCTCGCGGATGACGCGGCGCGCGCGCGAGTTGGGCGTGGAGTAGCCGGACTCGAGGGACTCGTCGTAGCTGAGCGACAGGTGCGGCGGCTTGTCGTCGGCGCCGGCGTCGTCGCCCGCGCCCCCGCCGCCGCCCCCCACGCCGCCGCCGCCCCCGCCCCCGCCGTACTCCGGCAGCCCGCTCACTTCATGGTACGGTGATTCTGCACCAAAAATACATGTCAAATTAAGGTACCGAATTATTTCAATTCCCAGAGTAAATATGGTAACGTAGCGTCTCATTTTCTTGGGACAATAGCACGATCCTATGAAATAACTATTTCTATGCAATATTCATCGAAAATAATCGTGGTAACAATAGTAATCAGAATGGGTCTTCAGTCCACTTCTTGTTCGGTCGGCAGATCGAAACTTTATTGCTGTAGTCTTTCTAGTTCGACGAAACCCTAATTTAGAGAAGAAAGTTATGATGAAACAGGATGAAAAAGAAGGTCTGTATAAGTGGTAGTTACCGATATGTTGGTCCATGCGTTTCTTGGTCTTGTGCACGGAAGCATAGGGGTCGGAGCAGTACTCCTGGCGCGAGGGGTTCTGGCTGCCGCGCAGGCTGTAGTCGGCGGGCGGCGGCAGGTGCGTGTAGGCCGCGTACTCGTCCATCGTGCGGTACCCGCCGTGGGCGATCGGGTCGTAGTCGTAGTTGCTCTGCCGGTCCATTATCTGGTGCGCCGGCATCCCACCGGCCGTATTGGCCGCGGCCATTTTCAATTGCCACAACGAATCCTGCGAGTTGACGCTGCCCCCGTTGTTACTGTTCGTGTAGCTGTTCTCCACGTATCCCATGTTCCCCCCTACAAATAATAAGTGCGGTTATAATCTATTCGGAGCCTACGTAATGCAGGGTAGATAATACAGGTTACACGGATCATGCATACGGATACAGGTGCACACAGCGATCGAATTGTTACCTTTGACGTAGACGGTCGATAGTCCTTAGTGATTGCACAAGAGAAAATGTTACAAATAAATAAATAGAAAAAAGTTAAAAAACGCAAAGAAAACAATTGCTCGTCTAACAAAATAGGAACATATTTAACTGAATTAAAGGGATGATAGTTAATTTAGACAAGAATAAATGATTGGGTGAATGAATTAGATCATATAACATTGTGTGATACTTACAATCTGAAGAAGGTACGGCTTGTACGGGGTGTGCTTGCGTATGTGGCGTGACATGATACGCATATCCACCCTGTGTGGCGTACATAGTATTCTTGGAGTCATCGAGTGACCGAGCCAAGTCCATGGAATGTTCCAGAGCCTTATTATCCATTCCCGCACTCGGGTAGTACGGTGGTGGCGCTTGATTTTGCGGCGTCACCTTTGCTTGCTTCATCGAGTCCATTTCATAGTCTTTAGATCTATCTTTTTTGTTCTCTTTCCTCTTGCATCGACAGAATATGAAGAGCAAGCCCAAGAACAACAGAAATACTACACATGATACCAATATGGCAATCGTAGTCGCCTTTTTCAACGCGGACGCTTCTTTAATGTAAGATGGACCAACTAAAACAAAATGTCACACGAAAGTTAGATAATAGCTGATCGTCATACATGCAAGTAGTTATAAACACACGGAGAACGTCGCTTCAGTGTCATCCATTATTTATTGTTCTAGCTTTCGCTTTATATTTCATCCGCGTTCCAGAAACGAGAAGTTAAGATTTGTACGATAGTTTATTTTCCTTTACCCGATTATAGCTTTCGATCCCTTTGAAATATTCATCATGTTTCTAAAACTACTAAAATACAAGTTGCGTAAAATCCAGTAGTACAGAACGAACAATGAAAATAAATGATCAAAATAATGAACATATATGATACAATAACTTACTTTCAGCTTCAGTATACTCGCTGCAGACTTCCTGGTTGACTTGCAAGCACAGTTTGAGTCGTAGACGAGGATTGAGCTCGTCAATAGGTGGGTCTGTGATCAGGCGACCGTTGGTCCGACTGGGTTTATTCGGTAATTCTAGAGTACCTTCCTGCACTGTCGCTACTGCTTCAGATAATCGTAAGGGTACTGTGTCCACAACCTAAGGTACAAAAATTTACTAAGCAATGAAATCCCTTCAAGAAGTTATAAAGTCAAATAATTTTTTAAGTCAAAAACATTTTCACGTCAATATATTCGAAAAAGTACTTGAGTCAGTACTGACTAAAGTAGCTATGGCTATAGTTCCAACAAGGCGAAAAACAAAATCCATTTTATCTGTTGAACATATTCATTCTTGGACTTGTGAGTCGTATGTCTGGCGGATTAGCATTCGTTCATCCCGTTTTGATCGATTTTAAACCATACTAGACGAACCGCCTTGTTTATTTTTAGCAGTCTATACCAGAGGAATGAACATAAAAGCTTTAGAAATTCCAATAACAAAATTCGTTACTATTCTGGATTATTCCGTTCACGAAGCAGAGAGACCAAGGATTCGAAGCATTTATTTGGCTACTCGGAAGTTTAAACCGAAAATATTTGTCCAGTGCAGTCGTAGTAAAAACGATAGCTTTAGTACTTTCTCGTCCAAAAACGGGGATAAGCATTTTGAACTTTATTCCGACGACAGTGTAAACATTGTGCCGAGTATATATACTTAATATTTACGGTTTCACTCTTTTATCGTCGCTTTTTTGCAAATTTATTTTTATGGTTAGTAATTTGGCATTCGAGAATTGCGATATTATGAATTCATATGCACTCATTTATGAAAACGTAAGTTATGGCTAAAAGGTATTTCCTGCATTTTACGGGATTCTATAATGTTTATATGAATACGTTGGTACTGAATACATGCTACATACACTTATAATTTTTTTTAAACTATAATATAGAGCGCAATTAGCAGTTACCTGCCATCCTCCAGCACCGCCTGTGTACGCCAGTCCCTCCGCTACACCGACCAAAGACAAGCAAGTCGGTGACACGGTAAAGGCGATGCCCCGCGTGCTCGGGTCGTATGTCACCTGCTCTGGTGGTGTGATCTTGTCTACCTTTGTCGTCACCGTGATCTCATTCGAATAGTTACTCTGTCCTTTAGTATTGACCGCCTTCACCTAAAATACATATGACGTGAGAACCGATGCCAACCGCTGAACCCAACTCGATCGTGAGCATTCTAAAGCGTGTGGAATTCATAGCGACGGCACAAAACATAAAACAAGACATCGGAAAACTGAAATAAACTGACGGCGCGCCCGTCGGGCGATTTACCTTGAAAACAAATGTCAGATGCTGTCGGTAGCGATAACAATGAAAAGAAAAACAACAAAATAAGTTAATACTGCATTCGAGTAGTTTACTTTAGAAGATCAATCACTAGTTATTAAGATTAACTATAATGCAAATTGAAATTATCTATTGTAAATTATTATGTACAGATTAATTAGTATATCTTTATGATTCTAAACTAGTACTTGATAGAAACAATTTAGGTATGTGAGAAGTATTACCTTGAAGGAGTAGTTATTGTGTTGGTTGAGACGGGTGACATTGCAGGGGTTGGTGCGTCCGCAGTCATACTCCATCCAGTCGTACTCGGCGGTGCGGTCGGAGGAGCAATGCTCACTGCCCGCACCAGACCCTCGCATCGACACCTTTCGGTACCTCACGAAATACTTGGTACTCGATAACCCCCCGTCGAAGCCCGCTTCCCACTTCAGTGTCACATACGACGAGCCCACTTTCTGATTCTCGAGCCCTCGAGGTGATTCCGGTGCACCTTTAGGCTGCAACCTTATCTGAGGTCGTATGTTCCCCAGCGAATTCTTTACTTTACAATAATAATCGCCATAGTCTTGAGGTTTCACAGTCTTAATTTTGAGCACGCTCAAATATGAGTCGTTATTGTCGGTCGTTGTATTAATTTCGTAATGTCCATCTGAGGACATCTGCAGGGGCGCAGTGTTCGATCCATAGAACCACTGGAATTCCGGTTTAGGGTACGCTTGCACCCTGCATGATATCTCAGCTGTCTCCATGACGTCGTAGGCGACTTTTTTTTGTTGTCGAATCGATATGGGTTCGTCTGAAATAAAGTTAATAGTATGAAATCAATGAGAACGTTAATAAAAATTATTTAATGCACACGAACGTGTTACGGAATATTGCATAGTGTGCACAAACTACCGTACCACGAACGTTATAAAAACGATGACAACTTAATCACTTCGTGCTCGTACTTACGTTCTATTCGTAGATGCATCGTTGATTCGACTTTCTTGACTTCATTTTCAAAGGTGCATGAATATATGCCTCTGTCTTCCGGGAGCAAGTCGTTAGTGTTCACTCTTGCTTTCCCGTTGAATCGTAAAGTACTTTGAACGTTATACACCGAATTACTGCCTTCGGTTATATCAGTTTTCACTTCATACATGTTAGTATCTGGCTTGATTTCAGAATTGTCCTTGTACCACTTGATATTTGGTCGTGGTTTGCCGAGGGCGCTACAAATCACTGCAAAGTCTTGTTCGCCTGAACGTTTCGTCATGTGTGGCTGAAGTTTCGTTTGGAATCGTGGTGGTTGGTGGACTTCTAGCGTAACCGATGCACGGTCCCCATGACCTAGTTCATTAGTGGCTTGGCAGTGGTAGACCCCTTCACTACCCAAATGTACACTGGGGATGGTATACTTGTTGCCGGTGGCGAGCACGGCGGGTTTCGAATCTGGTGTTTCTATGTTACGAAACCATCGGTACTGCGGCGCCGGCCAGCCGGGTGGCTTTGCGCTGCACGTGAGCGTGACGCCCGCGCCTTCCTGCGCCACGGGCCGGTCGGGGCTGATCCTAGCGCGGCCCGGCTTGTGCCGCACCAGCACTGCCACCGACGCAGTACTCGAGCGTTCTACTGGCTTTCCATTACTGGAAGATATGACGTTTATGGCTTTACATAAATAAGTTCCTGCCATATCAGCGTTCACTCTAGTCAATAATAGAGTATTCCCACTTTGGTGGAAATCAGGTTTTCCCTCCATCGTCCATTCTATAGCGGTAGGTTTGGGATTCGCGGAAACTTCACATCGAATTTCTACGTTGCCGTCTTCCTCGGCCTCGTATGTTTTAGATTCAACTGTCACGGTTGGAGGAAATTGTACGTCTAGGTACATTTCTTTCTCCCCGGGGCGACCGAGACCATTGTCAGCTGTGCAGGAGTACTTGCCAGCATCCTGTACTGTGACCCCTTGAATCGTGTGAGTGAAAGAGTTAGATATATATTTGCCGTTTCTTGTCCATCTGACCGAGTTCACTTTGGGTTTAGCGTCGACTTTGCAGTCCATAGTGGCGACACCTTCTATTTCCACTCGTAATGGATTTTCAGGTCCAACTTCTACTCTCGGGAAATCTAGAATAAAGAAATATAGTTAAGTACATCTATATAAATTTATCTATAGTTAAGTAGCTTCAAATACATTATTAAACAGTAAACATTTTCATGTTTGTATAGCGTATGAAATATGTCTGCATATTTAATAAGATTTTGATGCGGTTGTTCGTAAGCCGTTCAATTTTAATTAAAACCATTTTGAAACTTTACTACTGAATATTCTTGCCTCTGTCCACAAACTTGTTTATGGTAACTCCCGATAAAGATGGAGAGCATTTATAGCTAGAAGGAAATGGCAAAGTATTTTTTTTACAGTTGAACCATGTGACGTTTCCATATCAATCGATGAAAAATGTTCAAAATCTTTAGATAACAGGAAAAATTAAATGCAAATCCTAATCTTTAAAAAATGTGGTAAATTTAATCTTGAAACTCCTACAAAAATTATGCTTGATCAAAATTGATCTTATTGCAGATACAATTAGGTTGGTTTTAATTCAGACGCGAGTCCAACTCTCATTCGGCCTACTTTTTACACTTCTTCCTTGTTATAACTTTGCAAGTACCCTCCTATAATGTACAGTGTCTTTTCGTAAGCTATAATACTGCAGCGTGTTTTCATTCCATGGGTATATTTATTTGTCTTTCAATCGTCTGCAATGCCCGGCTGTAATAGGAAACGGATGTGCCGGTGCACCAATAATAAATTTGTTTACAAAATCCGTCAGAATTAAAACATGTGCTGTACTCATTTACGGTATATGTTTTTTATCTGCCTTATCCAGGTCACCTGATGATAAACATCGTCCAGATCCATGTGGTAATCTTTGAGGAAATTATCATAAAACCTTTCATACGTTTTCCTGGTATGAAGAAAGTATTTTTTTTATTTACTTTATACCATGAAGGTACTATAATGTTATCGAACTAATCACTACATAGTATAAAACAAAGTCGATTCTCTGTCCTTATATCCCTATGTATGCTTAAATCTTTAAAACTACGCAACGGATTTAATGCTGTTTTTTTAATAGAGTGATTGAAGAGGAAGGTTTTTATTTATAAGACATGTGACATCCCACGGGAACGCGGGTAAAACCGCGGGGGACAGCTAGTATTATATGTAGTAAAGTTTGTATGTTAACAAATTGACTCGGGCGTGGCCTAGCGGAAATCCATTATAAGATAATACAAAAACAAATATCTAGTAACTAATTCCGCTCTCCTTCTCTGTCAACTCCCAAAAAAGATTAAGATTACTTGTTGAAGGAGATCCAACGGAATTAGTTACTAGATATTTTTTGTATAATCTTTAGTTTGTATGTGTCAAACAGATGGAATAATACACTGGATATCTTTATTAAACATAACATTACCGGATTAAACCTCTCACAGAAGCATAAGTTATAATTGCGTTATAATGTTATTTTTATTTATGTCCCCTCGACAAGAATGAGCTGTTCCAAACAAACAACATAAAACCAAGCTGTTATTAAATGGAATTAAAAACTTATCGGGCTATTACGCAGCCTATTATTTAACATGCCCCAGTATCCTGATTCGTGTTGTTAACCGATACAATCCACCGTTTGAGAGATCGTTTGGCCGATATTGTTTTGCGGTTCTCGTGTCGTTCCAGAAATGAAGGGAGAATCACCAGTGTACGAACACTTTGCAGATTAAACACACAAGTCGGGTTTTGTCTGAACTTAATAATGTTCATTTATTCTCGTGGTCGGCTTACAACTTTATATGTATGAATAAAATAATTGATCAATTAAGTAGAAATCTTATTACTATTGTAAATGCGGAAATTTGGTTGTTTGATGTTTCTCAATCACGCTACAACGGCAGATCGTATCTGGATGAAATTTGGCACAGAGATAAATTATAGCCTGGAATAGCACATAGGCTGCTTTTATATAAAAAAGGGAAAATATAACAACCTTCGGAATGCGGGTGAAGCTGCGGGAAACAGCTAGTAAGAGATGTTTTCAAAAACATTATTGTGTAGAAATACATTACCTATTAATGTATTGCAGTTGTATCATAAAAGGTTTTTAGCTTGGTAAAAACGACATTTTATTTAACACATTCCATGGTATAAATTCTAAGCATATTAATCCATACCTACGAGTATTACTCTGTAGAAAAATCGTTTTTGTAAATGCATTTTTTTTTGGGAAAGATTAAGGTTGGACATGGAGGGGACTAATTGAGTGATACTAAAGTTTAATGTTTTTAGATTCTTCGTCTGTTTATCGACTTATAATTCAAGATATACTGGACGTATTTTTATGAACTTGTATTAGTAGATTATGATCCTAGTCAACATTTAGGGTCAATTACTTTTCATTCGACTTCGACAGCGCGATAAGTTTAATTGCATTATTTTCGATAGATTTCACACTATTTTAACATTACTGAGTGGAGTAAAGGAGTTGAATGTTTCATCACGTTTGAGGGACAAGAAATAAATGTATCTTTAAACTGTTTTCTAAAAGACTTAAGGACAAAATTATATTATAAATTTTAAGGTGTGTTTCTTGTTTTGTCCTTCTTTCATGCAGCAAGAGAGCAATGGATTCAAGTTTAGATAGACATGTTTTATCGGAGAATAAAATTTACTCTTTACCCCTAACGGGAACGCGGGTGAAACGGCGGGGCACACTAGTATTAAATATGTATAACATAACATCACATTGTCCATTCTAGGAGCAAGTTTGGATATGACGAGAGATCCCCATTTGCTAAGAGGATGCGGACTTAAGTTTAGAATGGACGGCGGAGGCTGTATTTGCGTTGAGCTTTTACGTTCCTTGATAGCCTGTGGCTGCGCTCTGGGATGCTAGTGCCTGAATCTGAGTCGACACACGCTTACATTTGCACGCCGAATAGGACACTACAGCTCGCACAAACGGAATCCCTCATGTCTCTTTAGCATACGTCAGACTGGCCAAAGTATAACTGACAGGTGCATTTTACACTGAGCTTCTTTTTCTTACTGTATTACATATACATATATTTTGAGCCCATTATCATTTAAAATAAAAGTAGTTTCTGTTATTCCTATTTCAAAACATTCACGTAATTACGAGTCTTTCAGTTTTTACCTCTCTTTAATTTCTCTGAATGGCTTCAAGAGAAGGCTTGAACTAGTTGTTCGTAGATAGGTGTCCTCATTAAAACTAAACGCTTGATTGCCCGATGAACAGCAGTAATGAAAACAACAGTTGCACTTACAGACGAGTGAAGTAATGAGTGTATTTTCAGTAACGATATGCATTTTTTTATTTGAAAATCATCTTTGTTTGCTTTAACATAAAGTAATCTTTCGGATGAGCTTTTAGCGTGATGCCTTTTTCCGTAACCCATATAATGTTTTGCCTGTATATTGCTTTGTGAGCTTCAAACTGTTGACCTAAAAATCTTTTAGTGAATAATGCAGAGCTTATCTAAGTCTAGAAAATCTAATAAACAGGAGGTATTTAATTTTGTTGGTAGCTTTGCTTGATTTTTAGTTCTGAAATCTCTTGCAAACCTATATGGAATATGAATATGTCTTTAAAAAAATAAAGCACATTTTTGCGTCTGTGCCGACAGGGGTTAGATGAGTTTCCACCCTGGTTACTAGAAGTATAAAAGTGTTTTTATTTTTCAATGCCACAGGCTATATTAGCTTCTGGATGGCTCTCGAAATGTTGAATTTCGACTTATTTATCTACGCTTGCTCGTCTATGCGTATTAAATATTTTATCTAAGAAAAACATTCAGAAATAATTCATAGTATAGGTATGTTTTTAATTACAAAATATCGTTGATTCTCCGTAAATGAGAACGAATTAATTAGCATAATTTTATTTATAATATTAATTTATACACCAAAATGGTAATTTATATTTGCGATAATTGTGTGTTTATATCCGTTAATTATTTTTACGGGTATCTGTACCTTAGATTGGTTTTGTCTCACTCAGTAATGGATAACTAATTAGAGTACTAGAGCTCTTAGTGCAGAGTTCGTCCGGGGAAGTACTACCATCTTACCCATTTCCGCCGTGAAGCAGTAGTGCAATTGTATTACTGTGTTTCGGTTAGAAAGGTAAGGAGGCCGGTGAAATTACAGGCACATGAGACTTAACAACTTCACGTCTCAGGGTCGACAACGCATTGGCGATGCTCCTAGTGTTGCAAATGTCCATAGGCGGCAGTGACCACTTACCATCAGGTGGACCGTCTGCTTGTTCGTCGGCCCAAGTGGCATAAAAAAAAAAAAAATCTAATACCCGCAATGTTTTAAAACTGAGCATAAATAGCACTATACTAATGCTGCATTAGAAAACCTATGATATGATGAATGTTGATGTATATTTATTAGTGCAGCAACTTAAATAAGCACTTATCAATGCCAGCACGGCCAGGTTGTTCATACGCCTGCAATATTATTTTAATATTTATTTCCAAGCTCCCGAAGAATACAAATGATTTCCATATTTCCGTTCTAACGTTGCAAGCGAACATTGGCTTCCAAGCGTACCGGCAGCGTTCATGCCATAATTAGACAGCTTTGTCCATTAGCTCTCTTTGTATACTGTTCTGCACAAATTCTAAATTTAAGTATTGCTGTATCGGGCAGTTAACTGTTTTACCCGTACTAAAACCGTTGATTTCAGGATTACCTGGATTAATATATCCTCACTACAATCAGATTGCAGACGTAGGAAGAAACCTGCCGAAACATATTGATCTTTCTACGCGCATAAATAAAGTTCACGTCACATTAAAAGGAATTGCTTACGAGCCTTCAATATTCAGAAGGACGTCAAGGTCACAGTTGGTATAATAAATATTTACAACTGGGCAGCGGCTGTATATCTAGACGTATGGGGTTTTATAGAAATGTGTAGCTGGATTAAGACATTTAGGTACAAACTTATGTAGAGATTTTTAATTGAATGATGCATGATAGCAACGCGTGAAACGCATAATATATAATTTTACGAAAACATTTTAATTTTAATATCTTGCAATAATTGTTTTGACTTTTGATATAAATTTAAACAGGATCTTGAAAGTAACTTTAGCACGGAAATAAATCAGGCATTTACACGAAGTAGGTACACCAGTAAAGCCTATGGTAGGGCCATTAACCGATTCCCAACAAAAGCTAATTGGTAAATCGACATAATCGTTGACTAATTAACCCAAGGCTCTATCTATAATGTCGGCAACTTGCGAGCTTATTCTATTAATCAAATACGTATGAATAGTTAATCTCTTTAGTACGTACGAGACAGGTAGCTTCAAATGAATTTTGTTATATTAATTGCTCTATTCAAAAGGAACCCATAATGTCGATTCATTGTCTGTTTTGTTAGGAAAATTCACTCATTGATAGAACCGTAATAAAAATGTAAACGACGTTTGGACCTTTAACATTCATTACTATGGTAGTTATTTATTTTATTAATTGGACAAAGCTTTGACAGCACGTGCAAACAGAAACCAGGATTTACATTATAGCTTTATATTAAATTTGATACTTTATAGGTATTAATCTAAGTACGGTTTTTGTCAAGCAATCTTTTGTTAGTGTCACTAGGTCTTCGGTTCATACTTAAAACTTTCGAACACTTATCATGGGACCTCTGTGAAGAAACCAGCATCAAAATCCTAGCAAAGACAGGCAGGTTGCCAGACATACTTCATTTTATAATGCGTAGAAATAGAAAAAGAAAAAAATACTTACAATTGACACTGAGCTCGACAGTGGCATCAAGTTGTTGACCTTCAGGCATGGCTCGATTCCAGACCACGCATCGGAAGGTCGCCCCATCGTCTTCCCTGGTCGGCATCAGCGTCAGTGTAGCCACAGTCGGCTCCGCTCGGGTTTTCCCGTGCGTCATTACCGCTTCCAAAGGGTAAATGGACCTATCTCTGTACCATCTGTAGGGATAACGACTTTGTCAATAAGTATTATCAAAATATATTTCTCTTAAATGGTACTTTATTTTTAGTAAGTGCAAAAAATCGCACTAATTTATAACGTTAGTAAATCTTGAAGTTTCTTCTCTAAATAACAAAAGTTGAATGACGAATCGCGAGAGAATTCGATCTTGAAACCGTAAAAACCCACATACTAATAAAGTGAACCTTTCTTTTTTGCTCCGAGTAAGCTACTTTTGAAATATTACGTAAAAAATTTACGACACCATGCACGTACAAGTTTACGTGTTTTCGATAATTTCTAGAGTGTCACTGGGAATTATTGAAAACCCGTAACTTTGGGTATGCCGCATGCGAGCTACTTCCGAGGTGCTTATTCTGATCAATTTGTAGCGCGCTTGTACGAGCTCGTCTAATTTTATCGATACTCGATAGTTACAGGTTCCGATGTAATTGTACAGGTGCACGTATCTAAACGTTACAAGTGCTAGAGTTTATTTAGACTTTTGGCTCCGGCAATATCTTTGAGAGTATTATCATGAATACTGCATTTGGTCTCCGCTGTCATAAGATAAAAACGACAACAAAGCAGTATCTGTACTTCGTCCAGGAAATACAGACACGGCTTTGTTTCTATCTATATTTGAACCTCCATATTCCCATGTGACTGCGAACCGGCATTCAATATGTTACTGGAACTAGCCATACTATAAAATAGCTACAATTTGTTAGAGCTCAATTCACGGTAAAGTCTAGAAGATGAACCTTCGTAGGAAGTTAATTCGATACAGTTTTAGAGGCATTTTGATAATGTATGGATATCTATTTAATGGAATATTCCGTGCATTCAATTTGGCAAGTACGCCACACTGTTACATCCAATATCAATACAATTTTGATTAGAATTCTCCTTCACACAGCAGGTAAAACCTCTGTGTAAAGGTCATGAAATGGTGATGAAGAGGCCCCACTCCACTTAAAGCGTTCACTTAATTTTAACAACATAAAGGTAACTACAATTTACGTACACGGTATGAAAAACCGCGCCGGCTTAGGTTAGACCCCACTCGGAATAGAATTTAAAATTTAAACAGGAAGGTACCTAAGTTTCTCGTTATAAGAATCAGCTGGTCATTTTGGTGGTGAGCTCTTTTGATTTCTTTATTTATTAACCGCATTTGAAGTGGCATAACACATTGTGTACAAACACATAGCGTAGTGTTACAGAAAGAAAGTGGCGCTCCCTGTAATTGCGGTCCTTGCTGCCTATTAATACCAGGGTTCGCAGTCCGTAACAAAGCCGCAACTTTTTGGTAAGTTGGGACACGAATGGGTAATGTTAGGGTTCAAGTTACAAGCTTTGGACATTATGGATGTTTTATGTCACATAGTTCACGTTAATAATTAAAATAATATGACAGTTCAATTTATTTATAACCTTGTTCCGAATAAGAATTTAACATACAAGATTTTGTAACAGATAATCTGTTTGAATATTATGTTAACAGACATTAGATTTGATGAGTACGAAATTAAAATGTCAATTGATAAAAATGATTTAGAAGAGACGAATGCAAGGCGTTTGCTATTCTCACTATGCTTTCTAAATGATTAAGTGAATAATGTGGATTTCTTTCATGGCTGGCGCCGCGTAACAATATGTGTGGTGGCAGTGGTCATTTGCCGACCGCCCTCCCGGCGGGTACCGTATCCTTACGTTTCCTCCCTAACTCTAATTGAATCCGAGTCACTGCCTACATGAAATTTATCACCACATTTATCAGCTTTTTATCTTCCTCGTACGCCGTACTTAATGTGTAAGGTGAAAGCCAATTATGGTCTTGCACTTGGACAAACTCCGAATTGAATTGGTGGGAAAGAAAACCTTTGTTACAGTAGAAATAATTACTGTTAGATTTTATTCTTATAATGTGATATTTGATATTCCTTGAAATGGACATAACGGTTGCTGTCAGCAAACTCACATATGTACTATTAGCCATATATTTAGGGACTCACTTTCATTTGTTTTATTATTAGTTTTGTTTTGTATTAAGTTTGGCCATCTTGTTTTTAGATCCTTCTCTAAAAGTTTAACAAAGACAAGTACAGTAAATAAACTCTAGTCAATATTATGGAGGAAAAGCACTACGTATTTACCGTTGCCATTTTAGTATTAGGATCTGAACGAATAAGCCGGGATTAAACGAGTCTCGTGGATACCGCTAATCAGGTCGTCCAGGAATTCAACTTAAATACAGATTGAAATGGAGTTCTTTGTTATTATGCTTTCGTAATAAATTAATGGAAACAAACGTAGTTATATTCTGAGTAAATTCAATGGTACTGCTTAGTCGCAGAAAGTCTTTGAAAGCAGAGCTCTACTGTAAACATGTTTGTTTACCTTTCTAATTACTAGTTAGCACAAGAACAAGATATGAATAACAAATGAACAATAACTTCATCACATTGAAATGTAGTAAATGGCACACATTTTATATTAGGTACGTGACCATCGTACCGAGTGGCGTAATCCTAAGAGCATGGGTAAAAGATCGATCACTCACTTGATGACAGGTTCGGGTGATCCACCCGTACTGGAACACGAAAGATTAAGTTCCCTTCCCTCCTGCGACTGTGCCTGTGGCCCCGGGTTGAGGACCGGCGCCCGAGGATGGGTGAGCACAGTTAGGGCGTGCCCCTGGGAGTGTAGCGTACGTCCTGAGCCGCCGGCCTTCACGCGGCACTCGAAACGACCGTTGTCCCGCTCGTACGACACATTCGAGACCATCAGGTCGAAGCGACCTTCTGCCGGTGCATACGTAATTCTGAAACAAAATGATATTTCCCATTTAATAAATAATAACTGTACCGGGAATGGACAGTTTACAAACGTTCGTTTGGACGTTTATTTATACAACAAACAAAACAAACATTCGCTTACCGAAGCATATTTGCAATTTATTATATTTTATATAAAATATAAACGAAATGGCGGTTCGGACCTCCCTCAAAACTTTAATCCGGCAAAGAAGATTTATGTGAATCGTAATACCTTTACCTTTGTTTTGATAAAAGTATATAAGATTTGTGTTCTGAATAAACTAAGTATTTTAAACTCAAAAGACAAAAGCTTATCTCCCGAGCCCGATCCAAGCTAAGAAGCTTGAAATTTTGAAAGGATGTTAATTATACCGTAGGCCTAAGTAAAATGATACAAGAGGGTTTTATGAAATTGCGTCTAAGAAGCTACGGCGTCCATCACAAAATTATTAGGTACTGTGGAGAAAAGATTTCCTGCCTTATTTAAGGTAAACAAAATAAACAAGACGATGTTTTATTTGCGTGATACAAGCTCGAGGAACGATACTGATTCTTTTGTCGCCAGCAGAAAAATACCATCTGCGTAGTGAAGCCTAGTTTGACGTCGTTACGTTATTCCTATGTGACCATTTTCGGGTCATTCAGCTTCACCAGGTTTCAAATTATTTAGGGCAAATTCTTCTCTTCCGTAAGCCCATATTGTCATGCCCGGAACACACTGTATAACGTTTGAACGTGAAATAGGGAACCGATTATACGTTCCAAGCCGTTGAAAAGTTCCATTTCCAATGGATAATTGATGGGGCAGCGAATATTGGTTCTGGCATACGGCTCAAGTCTTAAAAAATATTTAAGATTCAATTTAATAAGTCACTACAATGTTTTTTTTTATTTTTCTACAATATCGAATCTGTGATAAAATATTCATTACACGTAAGTACCCGTCGGCCGGCCATTAAAATAAATAAGTGTTCAATTCAGAACATCAGAGTGGGTTAAGGAAATAAATTTAATGTTGAATATAATAGATATGGTTTATTTATTTGACGACGATTGATGTATGACAATATGAAAACCATTATGTTTGTGATGAAAACAATGAAATTGATATTTCAATAGCATCGCACGACCTTAATAAGTTGCCAGACAAATACATATTTGCATATGGATATGAAACGCGCGTTGACAAGGTATGCAAGGGGTAATAAATTCAGCATTTGCAACAATCATTGAAGACTAAAATAAATTAAACATTTTGACGGGTCGAGTGGCATGGTCGTTAGATACCCTGACATCGTGCCATAGGTCGCGGGTTTGATTTTCACCCAGAAGAAAAAGTTGTGTTCATGAACATGTCTCTGTTCTGAGACTGTATTTAAAAAAATATTAATCCTAGGACATTCTAGACATAAGGCCATCTGATCCCATACTTACTAAGTATGTTAGTTATCATGTGTACATAATACAAGCACTGCTTAGTTTGGGATCAGATATATGTGTTAAGAATGTATGAGAATATATAATTCGATATGCCCTATACGAGTATCATAAGATATACCCGTGATGCTTTTTTTTTTATAAAATGTTCCATTTGACGCAAACATTTTAATACTTTCAGGATGAAGCAAAGTAAACAAGAAGGTTTAACAAGATTTTTACTATTGGAGTTTATACATGCATTGCATATTTATGACCGTTGGAAAAATGAGGAGTGCCAGAATATTCCCGCGAGGACATTTTTCTTCCTCACATTAGGCATGTCGCCGTATCGCGTTCAATGAACATGGAATTACCAGCCCTACGTCTTATTTTTATAAATTAGATTGCGTCACATATTACGTAGAAATATTCGTATATTATTTACACCCGTAAATAAGATTTCTTGAAATGCAGAGTATACAATCAATTTACATTTTAGGCACCTACCCTAAAATACTTGACGTACTATACTTAATTAATATTAAATAATTCTTTCCAACTATTAGTGACTACTAAATGTTATTCATCGTTAATTTTGTATGTTTTCTTATATATTGTTTTCAGAAAACATTTTGAACATAAAAATAATATGAGAACTTTCATATTTGTGTATTTTATTAGGGACAATATTATTTTTGTCTGAAGGTTGACAAGTAGGCGGACAATCTACTTGATGAACTCAATTATTTAGGCTTGTTACACAAGTAGACATATCAACATGTTTTGTCCACTTCTTTTAAACTTTTATGTATATAATTTACCCAAAGATGTATTCTAAAAGAGATAATTGGTACCCAGGACAAACATTTGCATATATGATCATGTGTGTTCGGTGTCTGGGTGTAAATATATCTGCAGGAGTATTCATTTATTTAACAGCTTGTCTTAAACGTCGAATGCCGATGCAGTGACGATTGGCATGTGTTCTAAACCTATGTGCTTGAGGTTTCGGTAAAGATCGCAGTGCACCTGCACCCGAATTATGTTATTCTCTCGTTTACAACGTGGAAGCCGTAATAGTTTGATGGTTCAGCACGCGAGCAGTATGAGACAGTACTGCGAGCACCGTCGATGTAATACAAACTGACTGCATCGACGATTCCGAGGGCCTTATACGATCGCAGTGTACAGTACTATATACAATAGTTTCCCTATATACGTCACCTACCCTTTCGCATTACTTACCATAGTGTGCTTGTAATCAAAAATCCTATCCAAAGCACAAAAACCCATTTTATAATAATTATTTCCTGTGCCAGAAGGCTAGTTTAGTTCTAAAGCAGACTATTGAAGTGCAGGTCAAACATTATACAATGCATTAAAGTGAAGTAAAGTTTGTGGAGTTGCTGTAGCCTTTTCAACAATATGGCGCGAACTAAAAGTACTAATATAACATTACGAGTTTAACTATTAAACTTGCAGCACGCTATGATGGCTGTTTTGACGTTTAACAATGACAAAGAAAAATAAGCTTTATTCCATCATACATAAGGTGCATCAATAGATCCAACAGCTAATTGTATGATTATGGAAATCAACCTTATTCCAAAGCAATACAGTTTATTTTCCTATGACAATCTGAAACGTCAAAACGGCCATCATAGCGTGCCGGTAGTATAAGTGAATAGGGCATGTACATTTCTAAGAATAACTTGTATAAAATAATACAATAAGTAATATCGTGTTCATTGTATGGTTTTGGCGGCTATTAGTTGGTAAGGCTTTAGGAGTCGGAATCAAGTAAGTATAACGGAGTTAATTATGTTCACTCGCTTTGTGTATCGAGTAAATCAGAGAAGACAAATCTGGAATGCGTAATATATCGTGACAGCTACGTTGTATTCTCCAATCAAGTAAACTTTAACGTTTTAACAGGGATGTTGACTGACATGTCAAATTAGCAACTTTTTATTATAATAATAATATTACTTTTTTATTTTTTTTTATGCCACTTGGGCCGACAAACAAGCAGACGGTCCACCTCATGGTAAGTGGTCACCGCCGCCTATGAACATTTGCAACACTAGGAGCATCGCCAATGCGTTGTCGACCCTGAGACGTGAAGTTGTTAAATCTCATGTGCCTGTAATTTCACCGGCCCCCTTACCTTTCTAACTGAAACACAGTAATACAATTGCACTACTGCTTCACTGCGGAAATGGGTAAGGTGGTAGTACTTCCCCGGACGAACTCTGCACTAAGAGCTCTACTACTACTAAAAGCGTGCTTAATAACTAGATGGAACAGAAATAATAATACAGTTTCCAAATATAATTCCTAGTGTAAAAAAGTTGCGACGTCATAAATGTACAGCATCAAAAGATGTACTCTTTTTGGCTAGATTAATATTTAAAAATCATATTAATTATAAAATTTTGATCACAATTGGTGTATTCGTGTATTTTTGGATGTTCAACACACTGGCTTGTGTTTTATTGAATACAGGATAGTTCCCTATTGTGAGTAAATCTAGTGTTATATCAAAATCTCACTACTACTAAAAATGCAAAAGTTTTATTGGATTTTTGTTACTCATCACACCAGAACGGCGGATAAGCGGATCTGGATGAAATTTAGCTGAGATATAGATTATAATCTGGAATAGCACATAGGGTACTAAATCATTGGGTATAAAGTCACACTTTCTGTTTGTCTGTTTGTGAGCAAAGTTCTTTTGAACTACGCAATAGATTAAAATTCAGAAAAGTTAGTTTTTTTTATGAATGATATGGGTCACTAGTGTCTCACTCTTCTAATCTGTCACGCAATAATTACTTAAGAGATTTGTATAAAAATTGGCACACAGTTAGAGCATACCGTGGAATAACAAATAGCTTTTTATTAGAGTAAGTATAATATTTTTTTTTATGACAATAAATAACCTTACAATATAAGATAAATCGTTACAGTTTAAAAAACCCTATGTAATGTAAAAGTTTAAAGTTAAATTACAATGTTGGATCCTTTGGGAAAGCGGGTGAAGCCGCGGAGCGGAAACTGTAGAGCTTTATCCAGTAAGGAGGTTTAACTTTCCACTTTTAGATGTCATTTCTATGAAATTGACGCGCGTCCGACCACAAAGGTTGTGATGTCATAGGTTTGATATGAACTAGCCTCATCATAGTGAATGGAGAACGAATATATAGGTACTGTGTATTGTGGTAGAGGCAAACTCACATATATGTGTGTGGGGTATACAAATACAACTAAATGAAACCAGTTGTGGCAATCTTAATACTAGCTGTGCCCTGCTGTTTCACCCGCGTTGTCGAGGATTGTAGTTTCTGTCGTCAGTTATAGCGTTGATAACGAAAAATATTCGAGAATAGCAATTTATTAATTTTTTTACCATTTTTTTTTTTAAAACCACAGAGGTATATAATGACTTATTCAATCCTTAAATTACTAAATTTCCTACAAATTTCTTTGTAGTAGGTACATAAGTACCTTATTGTGCTATTCGGGACTGAGATAAATCCAACAAATTAAAGATCCTTAAAATCTGTGCAGCCGTTTTTGAGATATAAATGGTGTAACTAACACGACTTTGTTTTATATTTATAGATACATGTAGGTACTATTTATTTAAAATTTGAATGTTTGGATGGATTGCTGTTTGATACTCAATCACGTTAGAACAGCTGATCGGATCAGCATTCGAAATTGGCACAGGTATAGTTTATAGTCTGGAATAGCCCATGCAAACAACCGGACGGTCCACCTGATAGTAAGTGGTTTACGCCGCCTATGGACATTTGCAACACTAGGGGCATCGTCAATGCGTTGTCGATCCTGAGACGTGAAGTTGTTAAGTCTCATGTGCCTGTAATTTCACCGGCCCCCTTACCTTTCTATTCGAAACAAAGTAATACAAGTGCACTACTGCTTCACGCCAGACATAGGTAAGCTGGTAAGTAGTAGGTACTTTCCCGGACGAACTCTGCACTAAGAGCTCTACTACTCGGAAAGTCCAGGGAAAATTTAACATCCTGCGGAAATGCGGGAGAAACCGCGGGGGAAAGCTAACTAATAATAACTTCTTGTGAAAATACGTTAATATATATCCATTCTGCTATTCTTACATATTTGGCCTCGTTATAACTTCTTCAATAGGGCGTCACTGGACAACTCAAGTCAATCCCTATATCTATCTAGAAAGTAAATCCAGCTAGTGTGTGTCTGTTTGAAAGCTCTAATCTGAAAAAGTGCTTGAACGTATTTTCACAAACAAGTTTTCACTTATTCATAGACGAACAGTCACGCTTTACGCCGGGGAAGACGTTAAGAAGTTTCTACGGTATGTTTTTCTCCTTGTGAATACTATCCTTCTCATATTTATAAATGCGACAGTTTCTGTGACTAGATGGATGGATGTTTGTTACTCTTTCAGGCAAGAACTCCTAAACGAATTTGGATGAAACTTGGCGCATATATAGTTTGTAAGCTGAATTAACACATGGGACGCTTTTTATCCCTTAGGCACGCGGGTGAAACCGGGAGAGTAGATACATAAAAAACAAATATCCAGGGCCATTTCAGATCTACTTTTACTACGGTTACCGATTACTAATATAGATATTTACCTACACCTAAACAGAAAAACCAGGCATGAACCACAAATATGTTTGTCCTGGGGCTGTCCATTAATCACGTGATGTTTTTTTTAGCATTTTTTTAACCCCTCCCTCCCCCTTGGTGATACGTGGTGAGGTTTAAGACCCCCTCCCCACTCATGTTTCTTCAACACTAACAACTGGATAAGCATCTTATAAGTCTGTTGTTGGGACTGTGTCATCATTTTCGCGCACTACGCAGAGAATCTATAAATCTGGCTCATGCGTTTGACGAAAAAATTTATACACGTGATATCTTACTGCACTCCTCTACCCACTTGTGATATTTCGTGATTTTTGCCGAACCACCTCCCCCCCGCCCTTTCGAACCTCTCGTGATTAATGGACGGCCCCCCTGGTTGGACATCGAACCCATAACCTGTAGCTCTACTGGGAATCAAATCTAAAGGTACACCCCGGCCTAAATTGTCAAATGTAGGATGTAAGCAAAAACGTTGACCTCAATTATAGTTCTAAAGACAGGCTGGGGCGAGTCACCTAGTGAAGATGTATCTGAAAACTTGTCCGTACCACACACGTTCTAGTTAATAGGTAAAATAGCATATTTATCGTAAGTAGAGCAACACAATACTAAACTGAGGGAAATTTGAAACTAGAGCGCGGTTGTCATTGTTCGTGTTAAACTTAATGTTGCTTGTAAAGTTGAAGAGATAAGTTTAGGTAACAACCTTCCACGTACTAGAACTAAAGGTACATGTGCGTTGATGCCTAATTAAGTGTAAATAATGGGCAATTATAATGCATACACACTATCTTATCCAGATTGTACGCGCTTGATCTGTCGGTCTGATACCTATTAAAATTTTGTTGCAAGTCTACTCAAGTAAGACGATGGCTTTTCTAGTTAGCACTATAAAGGCCACGTGGAATGTTTCTCATACAGGGCTTCGTTTTCCACCCAGCGCGTTATTTCTCAATTTTGCCTTTACCTTTCAATAAGAGCAGGTATCCCATGCTTTGTAGCCCTGCTCATATCTATCGCATCTTAGGTCCTGGCCAAGATACCGTCATAAACATAGTATATAAACCGTGTTGGCGAAGTCATTTAGTTATTATAACCTACATTTTCAAACTTAAAAGAAATTATAATTCATGTAATATATCTCCACGCTCATTCTACGAAAAGGCAAGAGGTTAGGTCTTTGTAGCTTCAGACTTGATTATAAATTGCGTACAGGCCGGTGGTAATTTCTAACAAATAATATTTAAAAAAAAGAGATCAACATGAATAACTTACTGGTAATTAGTCTCCAGCGGTATATTCCCGATGGCAACGTTATCGTGTCCACTGGCCGTGCTCCTCACCCAGTAGTAAGTGAGGGATTCGCCTGCGAGGGGCTCCAGGGCGAAGCGGCACTGCATCGTGACGTCATCGCCTTCCCTGGAGTCGTGCTGCTCGTCTTCCGCCCGGGCAACCATAAATCCTGGAAAAAAAGAAAGAAAATGTAATTATATTTCTTATTAACTTTTTTCAATATTGTAGCTGACCTTGAATATGTTTACCTATTTACGAAGACTGGTCACGTCTAGACAGAACATATAAGACTTAATATGCTAAACATAAGACGCAAACGAGTTGTATGTTCTGTTATAAACTGTTTTTTAACAATTCAATGCGATAGTTATCCACTACAGTACACTAACCAGAGTCAGCAAACCAATCTAAATTCATAGACTAGTTAAGTCCGGACGAGTCCTTGCGAAAATAATCAAATTCAACTGTTTGTTCATATATCTCGTTGCCAAACAACCTATAGAATTGCAATGTTGATCCAATTGTCACAGAGGCATAGCATATTCGTTCACGATACCTTAAGCCTGTACACGTGAGACCCATTTATTTTGTCAGGGAAATATAATTTGAAGGTACCGTTGCGAGGTCGAAAATTATTGCGTTATAAAATACGATGGAATAAATTCACAGAGCGATTTTCGAAAGTCAAGAAAAAATATTGTTGAATTAATTTAAACGTAGCAGTAAATATTACTGAATGATCCAATAAATTGTGTCTATCATTTTATATATTGGAATAAATATATAAATGAATTAAATTTGCTTTATCAATCATTATTATTAATATCAAACAATATTCTTTATTTAAATTATACGTACACAGTTACCAACAGTGTAACCTATTTATTTAATAAATTTGATGACTTTTATGTCATACAGAAAAAGTATTACATATTAAGCACTTTATATTAAACAAGCTGACCCCCGCGGTTTCACCCGCGTTCCCGAGGGATGTAACATTTCCCGGCACAAAAAGTATCCTATGTTACTTCTAATACCTCCAAGAATATTTTTACAAAGTTTCGTGATGATCGGTTAAGTAGTTTTTGCGTGAAAGCGTAACAAACAAACCTACATTCACATTTATAATATTATTAGGGATATTAAGGTTTAGGGATTAATGTAACAGTATTCTGATATGTACACCGAATAGATGTGTACAGCATTTACCATATTTGGATCGAATGTAAGATTATAAAAGTTCAGGAAAATTTAGAAACAAAGCATAAACAAAAAAATAAAAACTAAACAGGTTTTTTTTATAAGGCGAGAATAATTAGTACCTTAATTAATTTATTTATAAGTTATTAAGTAATTAAATATTAAGTTATTTATAATAATTCTTTACTTAGGTATAGCGTCTGTTAAAGAAATTACGTCATCATTTAGACACACGAAACTGATTATTGTTTTAAATATCTTTATGTCGAACCCAGAACACTACTAGCTGGCCAACAACAGGTTTTAGATGTGACATTAATAAATATTTCTTCTACCATTTGCAATATTGAAAAGTAAATTTCTCAATACTTAGCACAAATCCTTGAACTATTCAGGCATTTTTTGCTTTACGAACTTGATCGGCTATTTATAACTTATATACTGATTTTCAGTTCATATTATATCTTATTGTTGCACCTTAGTACAAATGTTCATACAAATTTTAAAAACCATGATGTAACGTATTTTTTTTCTGATAATACTGTCATTTCATTAGTTTCTCTTTCCACCCAACTGGATTGATGCTATCCTTGTTATTCTTGTAACAAACCGGAAGGCTGTCTCGTTCACACATCCTCATCAGCTTAGGTTGATACTAGGGTTGTCGTATCGATAAATTAATAATTAGAATAAAACCGCGGCTGCATATTTACATCAGCCTACACATTAGACTTTAATGTATTCAGATTTAAGCCCATATTCAAACCACACCCATGTTTCACCCTCTTCAGGTTTAGGTAAAAACATGATGTTATTGATTTTTGGGACATGATTAACATGGTTGTTACCGGTGGTATTTATAACAAAGCAAATTATGGGTCGGTAAAAAAGGCTTAGGGTTTTGCGTAACATGATAATCGCTTGATTTTTATCAAAATATAAATAAGAGAGGATCATAATGACCTATTAAAATGAAATATTCTGTTACTTTTACTTACCATTTCATTAGGATATTTGTTAACTATAATAGCATTGTAATATTAATTATGAACAATTGGTTAGTTAACAAATAGGGATCTACTAGAAGAAGGTTGTGTGACAACCTTAGTAAACATGACACCCATTCGAGAAGGCAGCAACGGCATCGGCGCGGGCGCAAGGCGCTCTGCTGCGGTCAATGACACGAGGTCGCGTGCGCAGCCTGCCACGGTACCACCGGGCCCTAATCGACAGTCAGCAACCATTACCACCTCCATTTTAATATTTTATAACCAAATATCGAAGCCACTCACTTATGTTCCTAATAAAAGTCCCAAAAGTTACATTTCCGTTGAAAGTTCAAATTAATTACAATGATTGGGAATACTGCATAAAATAATCACAGAATTGGTTAAATCGAGTGTACTTTGGATAATGAAACATTTTTCATTTGTTAAAATACAATTTTCAAATTAGTTCTCGGTGTAAGTATTTCAGAAAAATGCAGAGAGTAATGAAGCTATGTTGGTCAACTTAGGGACACACCTGTTCAATCAAGTTATTCCACTCTGTAACGGTCTGAGATTGATTTTAACCAAGAGCCGCGGGGAGTTTTAAAATACCAGGCACCCTTTAGGTACTGAACACTAATAAGAAAGTAATTATTTAAGTTTCTTAACAACTTTGTTAGTACGTGGAGAAAATTGCCACTTGAAGTACAACTGCAGTGAGAATACGCCTTCTTGCCTGCTTGTAAATTTAAGATCTGCAACTTACAGTGATCAAACGGGGTGCATGCATAAATAAAACACCGCGTTTCCCGACGTAACGTACACAACCCGCGTTGCAATTTGTGAATGACACGAATACCGTGTGTCAATCCCTCTGACTTCCTATTTCCCTACATTTTCAGTGCAGGTAATATTGGTTCCTTTCTGTTTCATTATAAAAGTGGAATGAAATGAGTTTTTGGGCGCGACTTTGTGACAGAGGATGATTGGTGGTTGGTAATAACTTTATCAATATCTTTTTATGAGATTTTTTACAGTTTACGTCTCATAACTTTCAAAATTTGACTGGCCAGTTGACTTAGTGATTGGATTCATTGACTATTACGCAGATTGTAGGTTTGATTTTCACCAAACTTACAAGTATGTAATTAAAAATAATTACATGATAACATCGATAAAAACATCGAGATGCAGTTGTCATGGAGAGTCTTTTGGGAGCAAAACCATCCGAGGCCGAAATGTCTTAAAAGAAATGTAATACTATATACATATTATTAAGGCCTTTTGGATTAGAGTTACAATGTTAATTTATAAAAGCGCAATACAATTTATCTTAAAATAATTTATCATAGAGTCTTTAAAGAGTACGGACTAAGAGTCCGTAGAAAATGTAAAATGAAATAAATAAAAGTAAAAAATTATTACATGTACTGAACAGTTACCTGGTGCCATACATACTTTAGAATAATAAACTTAGAAAATCCAAGGATATATTTAATTTTAATAAATAAACCATAAGATTTTACCGTTGGTTTTTTTAATAAACAACGAAAAATATAATCGCAGTTAAAGCAGCGCAGCAGCGAACACGTAACTCCTGCCTCATGCATTTTACGGATTTAATTTCAATAAACAAATTGGACACAGGCAGTCGTAACAAGATAATAAAGAGAACGCAATTTTTCTACTCTTAATTAAATTAATACCAAAACAACGGAAGCTTTTAAAAGCAGTTGTCATTTATAAGAGTCCCCAAAAACATTTTTGTTTGTCATTCTTAATTGTTTTAATTATTCCGACCTAAGTCTTATCTATGAAGGTATCAAAACGCTCCGTTATTAGGGCTCATAATAAATGCCGCGTGGTGCCTTACAAACTCCAAACTTGTAACTTGTAGCCGTATAACCGTACAGGCTGTTTATAAACAACAACTTTGGCCAAAGAAACTGACGGTTATTTATGTAGGCCAACATTCGCGAACTTTCATCACTTTGTCTCGTCACTGATATTGCAAAGCCTGTTCAACTATAATTAATGTGTCAGTAATATTATGATCTATTGTGATGATCTGTGAGATGTGTAGTCAGCGTACTGTGTAATGGCCACTCTATGTGCTACAATGATATGACGGGAAAGTACAAATGATTGATTAGAGAAAGAAATTAACTTTGCCTTTGTTACTCGGTATAATTAACACCTTTTATTTCCGTGAACCGCAGGGTAAAGACAAAGGATAAGAAATATAGCACTACCATAGTGTACTAAGTAACTCAAAGTAGGTCCTGGATCGATATAACAAGTCATACTTTCCTGACAGCTTGCAGCAAGGGGGGTTTATCAGACAAATGCATTTTGAAAAATTCAATATATCACTGAAAAGGTAGTCGTAATTGTAAGGTACTAGTGGTCGCCTAGCAATCGAATTTCGACTGTAATTTTATGTTATTAAAGTTATTTTTATCAGAGTATAACCTCTATAAACATAGAACTTTTTTTATTTTGTTCTATTACGTCAGCTGCGAGCGTCAAGAAATACGTCATTATGTGTTTGACATTGGCTGTATATACGTAATTTGTGTGTGTGTGTGTGTCAAACGGATGGTAATGTGTGTAATTTTTTTTAATTAATTATAGGTATTTCTGATGCATTTAATATAAAAAAATTGCTTTAGGCACGTCTCTCCATATAAACTTTAATTGTGCCAAATTTCAGGTTCATCCGTTCGCGCAATTTTTTTAAGAAGGTGTACAGCGGTTCGCTTCATGTATTAATATGTACCTAGATATTGGAATATGAATTTTAATATTAAAACATAAAATAATATTTCTACCAATACACGTATGAAACTATTTCAATTTAAAATGTCTGTATTATAATGGAAATAAATCAAACAATGTTTCATTTGTTTTCAGCGAACCGAACATTTTAATAAATAAATGAAAATCGACGTTATATGTCTAGGCAGCTTCTCTAATATTTACTTATCTATCTAATACCTTTAAACGAGCAATTCTTGTGTAATTAGGATCTCGGAAACGGCTCCAACGATTTTCATAAAATTTAGTATGCAGGGGATTTCGGGGGTGTTAAATCGATCTAGCTAGGATTCATTTTCAGAAAATGACGTTTTATCCGTGTTTTTAGGCAATGAAAACTGCTACAATGTCATTAGAAGGTAAGGTTTTCAAGTTACATTTTTGTGAGAAATACTGTTATTGGAAGCCCTTTTTTATCGCATCTAATTCGTATCTAGGTATATATGACAGTGCTTTAAAAAAGAGAATACGGTAGAAGTCACGTTAGTAAAGAAACCCGAGCAATGCTCGGCCATCCAGGTACTTTGCAATTAAAAAAGGAGCAAATTATATATTCTTGTAACTTTCAACGAATCCTCTTAATTCGCACATAATTTAATTACCTATGTATGGTCTTTCGGGGTAAATATTAGTTTATACAAATTAATCCCTTAGGTTACACAATTAACAAATATTTATTTTATTACGAATTTAAGGGTTGATACACAAAATGCTGAAACACGCTATCCTTTAGGAAATACAATCTGGGCTTCGATTCTGTAAGGAAAATGACAATAGCTCGAGGATGTTTCATTGCGGCCCCTATGCTCTGTCTCTTTCGCTGACTACGCAACCACGTGAGAGGTAAATTCTCCGAGGCCTACGTGCGCCGGCTCGCCGACGAAGTTAGAATTAGCAACGCCTTATTCAGCTAATACAAACTTCGTCAGCGACCGCTTCACGGAGGCTTCGGAGAGCTTTCCTCTCACGTGATTAGTAGTATTAGCGTAGTAAGCGACAGAGATAGAGCATGGAGGCCGTGACGAAACATCCTCGCGTTAGTGTCATTTCCCTTACAGAATCGAGCCCTTGGATTAGGAGCCCAGTATCTAACCTAATTTCAAAATTCAAACTCGACCTTGTAGTTTTTGGTAACGCTTGAAAAACAATTGTATCAATTTAATAATAATATTATTTGATTCACTAAGAGGTTGCAGAGAACTTAAATTATTGCGTAACTGTTATCATAATTAACGGTCATTAAATTCATATAATTAGGATAATGCTTGGTAATGCAACCAAGGATAATTAATCTAGTTTAACAAACAGTGCGTAAACAATAAGTTTGATTAATGCGGTATCATTTGCGAATCACGAACATAATATTACGCATTTTCGCATGAATTATTTATTTCTACTTAAACTCAATGATCATTTGGGGCGATTTCTCCATCGACAGATATTCTATAATTTTTTGATAAGTCTACTAGCTTTCCTCCGCGGTCACACCCTCGTTTATCGGTATCATATACCCTATAACCATTTACGAAAAAATCCGCGTCCAATGGTAGCAGTCCCATCCCGATATGTTCAGTAGTTTTGATGTGATAGTGTGTCAACGGATCCCTATTTTCCTTATCCCTACTAATATTATAAATGTGAATGTAAGTTTGTTTGTTACTCTTTCACGCGAAAACTATTTAACCGATAATTATGAAACGTTGTACACATATTCTTGGTAGTTTTAAAAGTAACATAGGATACTTTTTTGTGCCGGGAAAATATTACATCCCTCCGGAACGCGGGTGAAACCGCGGGGGACAGCTAGTATACGTATAAGTATAGTGACAAAAACTGTTCTTTATTATAATTAACTGATACTGCGTAACTGGCCATTGAGAATTTAGGCCTTAATAACGTATTAAAATAAATATTAAATATCCTGGGACATTCTATACATACCATCAATTTGACATTGAATCCCAAACTAAGGAGAGCTTGTATAGCTATTATACTACTACAGGGTTCCTAATCACCAAGCCAACAGTTTTCATCAATGTACAAAAGTGTTATATAGGTATACGATAAAACAAAGGTGATTACGCCAATACTGCGGTAAGAATTGAACGGCGCTTACTCAATGCAAAATTGGTTCTGCGGTATTATATAAATTGATCTATGATATACAATTCAATTAAGTTAGCAAAAGGATTTAATCTACGATATTACTATACATGTTAAGGGAAAAACAAGAGAAATGGACTAAAATTATTATGGAGTGGTACCCAAGAGATGGTAAAAGAAACAAATGACGAAAAACTAAAAGGTGGGAGGACGATATAAAAAAAGTGGCTGGTCCTGAATGGATACGAATAGCAAAACACAGAGAGAAATGAAAATCTTTGGAGGAGACCTATGTCGAAAGACAAGCTGTTTTTGTACCGAACGCCGATATAAGTAATATAATGTAATTTGTTTTTTTTTATACCACGTAGGCCGACAAACAAGCGGACGGTCCACCTGATGGTAAGTGGTCACCGCCGCCTATGGACATTTGCAACACTAGGGGCATCGCACATGCGTTGTCGACCCTGAGACATGAAGTTGTTAAGTCTCATGTGCCTGTAATTTCACCGGCCCCCTTACCTTTCTAACCGAAACACAGTAATACAATTGCACTATTGCTTCACGGCGGAAATGGGCAAGGTGGTAGTACTTCCCCGGACGAACTCTGCACTAAGAGCTCTACTACTCTTCTACTAAGTTTTGGTAGTTACTTAATTGAAGTCAATGTTTTGTAAGTTTAAACAGCAATAAAGGCTAATTTCATTATACTAAACAAGTAGTAGATCATACAACATTGCATTCCTAACCAACCAGTACATAATGCCTTTATGTGCCTAGAACGCTAAAGTATTTATAAGCTTGAACATAATACTCGGATTACGACTACTATAGACTAGAAGGATCAATATCATGATTGAGGGATAATTGTAACATTATAGCTAAGTATTTGCTTTATTCGCTATTTTCTTGGAACCAGTCTTTTCTAATTAGAATCCCCTATATAATAATCGCCATAGAAAGATTAGAAATAAACCACAATAATATAACAATAGAGGATTTAAACTCTATATTTATACTACTAAGGTATAATATAAACATTTACAGCACCTGTAAGGTATCTATTAAACATAGCTTAGAAACGAAACATTCAGGCATTCGGTAACGACATTGTAACGAGTAGGCGTAGATAATCTGTCAAAGATACGACTAAAAATCAAGTGAAATTGTATCATTGTGTATATAATAAACAATGTTCGAAAAATACTTATGATATGTTAGGAAACAATATTGCAAAGAAAGCAATCTTATAATTTCCTAATAGCTTTTAGGTTTACTGTCGTTGACTAACCGTTATTTGTTTCAGAGAATTTAAATAAAAAACTAATAAAAAAAACAAATTTCTTTATTACATTACAACTTCAGTAATAACATGGGATGGGATCCCCTTTTAAGTTTTTAAAAACCTGTATTAGGAGAGGCAAAAATTTAATTTCTTAATAGAACTAACAGACTTCTCTACAGAAAATTACTGATGGCACATGGGACAGAAAAGAAGATAGATTAAGCATGTCAGAGCTATCTTCACTTTAAACATAATGACTTGACATCAGATAGAATTCATGTGTTCACATATGTCTGCATATTACGTAGGCACAAAACGGTCAGTACGTGGTCACATTTGAATCACATTTGTTGTCAACAGCGATCCGAAGCCCGAACTCTCGAGCTCAAGCCTCCCGAGCCAGCCTGACCTGACAAATGGCACCGATATAGCCGAGAGATTTTCTTTGATAACATAAATTGAAAGACGGACGAAGTCGACGTAGATAAATAAAATTGGTTTCGACATATTTTCACAAGTTATCTAACAATGTTTTATTTTAATAACGTGTATTTTCTCTGGGGCCTAGAAAAGTTCAGTTTTTGGTATACGGCTGGCGATTTCAGTCATCTGATTATCTTTAATGTTTTTTGTCAATCTTTTTGTTACAAGTACATATTCCAAGCGTATATCTTATATATATCTTAACAGTTAGTATAAAACAAAGTCGCTTTTTCTGTCCCTATATCCCTATGTCCCTATGTATGCTTAAATCTTTAAAACTACGCATACGGAACAACTACGGATTTTGATGCGGTTTTTTTTAATAGATATAGTGATTGAAGAGGAAGGTTTTTATCTATAATACATGTGACATACATCCTACAGGAACGCGGGTAAAACCGCGGGGGACAGCTAGTATCTTAATAAGTAGTTGGTATGTTTTTCTAGAGCACTTACGCACAATGCACAAGAAGTACGAAACATTATTGTATTGTTCATTAGCTTGAGAACTTGAATTACTTATTGTTTGCGAGTTCGCATCACGCATCACAATATACTAAAGTGGTGCCAGTGTTTTTATTTGTTATGCCTTTATCTAGATCCGTTATAAAATCCCTCGGGAATCATTATGGGTCCACGTGAACGAAATCGTGGGCTAGTCATGAATCAAACACAATCAGATGAATATAAATAAACTTTTGGATGTTTTTTACACAAATACGTTGAAACTATATACGTATGTAGTTATAGGTAGGTTACATGAAATAAAAATACTTATGAAACTTAAATTATGATTGCGTGTGTAAGTAAAATAAACAACAGATTCTTCCTTTACTGAGGAATTGAAACAAAATAAAGTTTCTTTACTCTCTAAAATTTCATTTCATACATACACGCGTCGATTATTGAGGCAAAGTAATTGTAGTTAGGTACTGAAACTTTTTTTTGTTTAAAAGGACACAATTTTCCTGAAGCGTTTCTTCATTAAACCTTTTTGTTTACATGGTGTGGTAATTACGGGGTCGTGATCTTTACGGGGCTTCCTCCGTATTCTATATTTACTTCTGACTACTTTATAGAAGTATGGGGGCATCCATTAATTACGTGAGGTGTTTAGGGGGGGGGGGGGTGTCGAGCCAAATCTCATGTGAGGGGGCGTATCGGCAAATATCACGTAATTTTTAGATCCGCAAGAAACAGTGTAAACGATAAAATTGTCCACCAAAATATTTAATAATAATATCTCGCCACATTATTTACCCATGGCTATCTGATCCCAAACTATGCAGAGCTTTTACTATTAATACCAGAAACAAACAGATATGTTCAGGATCGAACCCACGACCTGCGGCGTGGTCGTCAGGTTCTCTAACCACCAAGCCCATTGGCCAAATATGGCTAAATCATTTATAAAAATATTTATTTCGGTTATGCGAACAGGATAAAGTGCAGGAACAAATCTCACGTGAGATCAGGGAGGTAGAGTCGCGCTTAATCTCATGACATCTCAACAAAAGGAAAGGGGGGAAAAATCAGCTCACGTGATGAATGGATGCTCCCTTATATGTAGGTACAGTTAACTATTTATTCGTAGTTGCGAGTTAGCATACCGATTTGTAGCACGGGTAGAGTGCGTAGTTTTACTTTTTTCAACGAATTATTGAATCAGAGTTGCAGTTAGAAATGTTACATAGTAGAATTATTCGTAACAGTATTCTTTGATTTATTAATTGGACAATGTATACCTATTCTCCAGTCCGACTTCGCCTGGATGGGGTAATTAAAATAAAAAAAAATATCCTGATATATTCTCCACACACGGTTAACTGGTGTCCAAATTAAGCAAAACATGTGAAACTTCTTATACCATGGCATCCAGTGATCTGATATACTACCTATACTTGTTTTAAAAATTTACTTAAAAACACCAGTAGATATATAAAATAAAATATTCATGCATCATGTTTGTCCAGGGTGGGAATCGAACCCACGACTTGTGGCGTGATAATCTCAGAATAAGTGACTTTGTTTTATATACATTGTATTTCGAAAAGTAGTTGTATTATAATTTCTTATACCCAATTTATTCCAGCCTTAAGCTATCCTTCACCTTAACGTAAGGTACAATAGAAGAAAAACTAATCAAGGCGACCTCCATCGTCAAATCAAAGTACACATCGGAAAACCCTAAAAATAATTGAGAGAGCCTAAGAAGGCTCAGAGAAAATTAAGTCATATGTATCTTATTTTACGATAGATTAGACATTGTCTAGCATAATTAACATAGGTCATTTTATTGGCGAAACTCAGCGGTTATCCACAAAGATTAAAATATAAGCAAATCTCGAGGGATTAATTTTCAAGTCAAATTAAAAAAATTGGGCTCTCGAGTCCGATTACAACTCTTTTTATTTTTGAATATTTTCGGCATTAATTTGGTATAACAAAATCGGGTTTTTAATGGTCCCTACCAACGAGTTCATAACGACTTACCTATAGATAAACTAGCTGTTCCTCATGGTTTCACCCGCTGTCCCGAGGGATGTCACATTATCCCAGCATAAAAGTATCCTATATGTTAATACGAGTTTAAAAGTATCTTTGTAAATGCCAAGTTTCATCCGTTTAGTAGTTTTTGAGAGGCAGGATAAACAGCCTCCAGCCATCCTCAAAATCTTTCTCATATATATTAAAGCTACCTGTTCCCCGCGGTTTTACCCACGTTACCGAAAGATGTAACGTATAAAATTAATATATATTTTATTCCAGGACATGCTCTATCTATACACCAAGTTTCATTTAAATCCGTTAAGTACTTTTTGCGTGAAAGAGTAACAAACATCCATCATCAATTTAATAAGAAAATGCTTGGAAATATGATCGTGTCTAAATCTATGTTTATGACGGGCCAGTTGGCTTGAATAGAGACCCTGACTGCCAAACCGAAGGTCACGGGTTCGATTCCCACCCAGGACAAACATTTATGTGCATGAACATGTCTGTTTTTTCTGTGTCTAGGTGTAAGTATCTATATAAGTATGTATTTAAAAAGTAGTATATGTAGTATATCAGTTACCTGGTAGCCATACTACAAGTACACTCTGCTTAACTTGGGATCAGTTAACCATGTGTGAAGAATGTCTTGGCATATTTATTTATTTATGTTTACGAACTAAGCAGGTATGTACGCAGTTCCTCAATATTAGATGAGAGTAGCAAGTACAGTGGTAAGGTATAACCACCTGAAAGGCTGGCAACTGGTCTAAAGTTTAAAATTTGACGCAAAACAAGGATGGTTTAATTTTTAAATGACTGTCTGTGCGGTGCCTCAGTATACGGGGCAGTAGCTCCAGAAAGTCAATGGTCTTCTAACCCGACAACACATTGGCATTGCTAAATTATCATATCAAATATTTTGTCATTTAAATAAAGTAACCTTGTTAAATTTCTTACCTGTTCTTCTCAATTGAAGGCTAACTTCCGAGCCGGTGGAAACTTCAGTGACATTTACCTTCATAAGTACCCCCCACGGCCCTAAACTTAATAAATAAATAATAATAATAGATATCCTGGGACAATCTTTACACGTGGCCATCTGATCTCAAACTAAGCGGAACTTATACTATGGAAACCAGATAACTGATACCTCTACTACGTTTTTTTCTAAATACATACTTATACAGATATTTACACACAGACAAATAGACATTTTCATGCACACACATATTTGTATCGGGCGGGAATCGAACCCACGATCTGTGGCGTGGCAATCACCAACTACCCCGTCAAATACATAAATTTTAAATATGATATAAAAAAACCACACACGTTAACAGTTTAAATTTAAAATCCTCGCCCGTTGTTCTATAGCATGCGTTGAGTACGTAAGAAGAATGTGAATCTTTGTTATCGCTGGTTACACTTACACTGAAACACTTGGACACACGTGTTCCGCATTGTTAATAGCAAGAACAAGTAAATGGATCGCACAAGTGAGGCGCGATGGGAAGGCGACATACAGTTGGTAAGGCGAGACCGTGGGAGCATGCGGGTTCCCTCCGTAAGTATATCGGGCTCAGATTGCATCTACGACGCATACTTCTCTACACTTGTTGTTGTTTAAAGTCGATCGTAACATGTATTAGTTTTACTGATACAGCTTTCTATGAGATCCAGGATCAGATTCAGCGCCTACTGTCTATGTCACAGACTTACCTAGTTTAGGCATTAGGTGCTCAACCGTGCAACTTTATTGAAACCAGTTGGCACAATGAGTCGTATAGTCATAGTTGTAATTTTTGTGTGTACCCAATAATGTGTCAATAAAGAATTTATTTATTTATTATTTCTGCTCTATTGAAGTTGTGTTTAAACAATTTAAAAAGAACGGGTGTGCGTGACGGCCACGCGGGATTTTATAAGTTGATCGATTATCCTCGTTATCGCGAAGCCTTAACTCTTATAGTCTTCCTTTGAATTTCGATTTAATTCGAACCGATTTCTATAGTTTTTATTGCATTTAAAATGAAGGCATCAAATATTTATAAGTTGAAAGATACTAGCTTAAATCTGGCTGATGTAATTAGGTAATTACTGTTATGAAGCCAGCAATAAAAAGTTGCCTTTCCATAAAAAGAAACAAATTGAACTGCAATTTATTGTAGCGCTGAATTGTTCTTGAAAATGTAGATAAACTGTAATAAAGTTCTAATTTTGCGGCTACTGGATATTTCTTCATGTATCATTTTCTAGGAACCCATCGAAGGCTCTGTTGACCTTCGAATGGTGACCACATTCTCTATGAGTGTGTTCTAAACCAGTTGACGGATGAACGGACATGAAATTGAGGTCGCGGCTACACGACCACACGGCGACACTTTACACCTACTGTACCTACAACGCACAAACAAATCCAATTGATCGCGATTGATTTATTTTGTTACAGTAGTGACGTAATGATATTGCGGTAGTATTTATGCGAGATATGTTCGGATACGAACATAGTAAATAATTCAATATGCGAGCTATAATATCATTCCCATTCATGCATACCAAAGTATAGATAAGTATGAATAAATAAATTATACGTGTTATTATTATTATGCCTCGAAAACTATTCTCTTGAGTTCACAGATGGGCCACGGCTGTAGCATATTCACTAATAGTAATAAGAACAAATAATCTTCAGGTTGTTGAAATGAAAGATAGCGTAATACGTGAACATTTGGTACTATCAAAACACTTTTTTGTATATTGTGATATTCACAGAGCAGATGGTGTTAACGTCTCATGATAGTTAAGTTATAAAAATAATGTTGGTGAGAATGAAACTAATCAATTAAAGCAAACTGGTCACAATGTGTGCCAAGTAGGTAGGTCTTTGGGACCTCGGCTCGGCTGCCGGATCCGCGTGGATAACGGTCGTAACACTTCGGCAGACATCGGCACGTCACAACGTCGGTTTGGAATTAAATAATATCTTTAATTACTACTTTTCTTGCCCATAGCTTCTGCTTTTTACACAACTATTGTGGAATGAAATGTGCCTGAATGTGGGACGCAACCTTAATTTATCATTCACCTCGGCTTAAATACTTACTTAGCATAATGTAAATGAGTGATACGACCACCCTAGCGTACCTACGTATTATGATATATGTAAATAACATTTCCTAAGAAATATATTTTGGATGTCATACATTTTGTACTATGATAATTTATAGTCTTTTTTTTTTATAAAAACCATTGACGTACATGAATAGTGGAAAGCATTCTTTATTAAAATAATGCGGCAAAAATTACTGCAAAGAAATACGTAGTAATGCATGTCATGATCATTAAAGAGAAAGTAGTGTTTAAGCAGACTCGTTGCGTTTGTTTTTGAAAGGCATCGCTCATTGAATTATCGATTAATACTGCCTACTTCGAAGTCGGGATCACTCTTCAAACTTTCCCATTGTAAGGCTCTTAAACGGGCTAACGTTTAATCCTAATCAATCGAGAAATCGGCATATATAGGTAACGGATATTTACTTAAAATCCCTTGACATATTATATACTAAGACTTTGACAAAAAATAAATGCGGACTCAAGACGACCGCGAATTTAGTATGACGTCATTGCCACAGTCATTTGTTTCCCATAATGATAAGTCACAACGCACTAATCATGTTGGCAAACAAGAAAGCACCGCTTTGACCTCAATATATTAGAGATTGAACGCAATTAATTTCTTTCAAGTGAATGTACATGTCGGGTTTACACTACGATATTTACCGTGTGTGTTAACAATTAATTATGGTGTAAGTGTTACGAGCCGTGTGGAGGTCGCCACGCCCGGGGAAAGGTATCACAATCGATGGCAAAATTAGTCTCCCGACCATCGTTGCTCCTTGTACTTATACGCTAAGATAAAGGACAATTAACGTTTCTGCACTAGTTCTAATATAACCACGATATACGATCACATTAATTACTATTTTTACTTAAGCACAACAAAAATTTTCAAAATTTGTAAATAATGTTGGATGAGAACAACTGCCAACAAACTGCTTTGCAGTTTGGCAGATTTCATGTATAATTTTATTATAAAACAAATTTTGGACACATAAAAAAAAAACATATGAAATCGAATCGAAAAGTTAAGATTACTAATAAACTGTGTTTATATCATGGCACACTTACGGCTAAATATAAATGACATATTTATAAAATTTCGTAGAAATCCTATATTTTTTACCTTATAGTTTATCCCAAGATATGAAAAGTAACCTGCCCTATTCCAGAGCCTATGGAAGCGATATACGAAATTTCGCTTCTTCTGTTTAGTCGTAAAAACAAAGGTAACGAGTTACTGTCACATTTATAATTATGGTGGTCAAATAAATATATATTATTGTATTACCGAAGCGACCAACATATCCTTTATTAGATTTTAATTAAATATGCACAAACCACGGGAAATCAATCTGGCTGGCTTGCTTTAATTTATGGTCAAATTCATTTTCGTCATCGACGCGTCGGATACATTGCAGTATTCAGTTGACCAATATTTGTTAAAAGTTTTATAGAAATAAATAAACGTATATAAAGGCATCAGGTAACTTCAATCAACATGAAAAATACTTTCAAAATAAAAGTTTTTAATTTATAAATGTACATATAGCTCTATTCATGATTTGATAACTACTATTTCTCTATTTTCCACTATAACTACCGGCACGCTATGACGTTTCAAATTGTCATAGGTAAAGAAACTGTATTGCTTTGGAATAAGGTTGATTTCCATCATCATACAATTAGCTGTTGGATCAATAGATGCACCTTATGTCTGAATGCATAAAGGTTATTTTGCCTTGTCATTGTTAATCGTCAAAACAGCCATCATAGCGTGCCGCAAGTTTATCTGTCTCGCGCTGTTTCACCCGTTTTCTGTGATAAAAAGTAGCCTGTTCCTCTCTAACATAGGCAATTTGTGTGCTAAATTCGGCAAGATCAAGCAAGGTCTAGTCGTTTAACCGTGAAAGTAACAAACAACTAAAGCAAATAAAGTCACTTTCGCATTTATAATATTAGTTAGCATTTCACCAGATTTCCCTTTAGTCATAATATAATACGACAGTGTATTTCGCAACACCTAATACTGTTTATAAACATGTCAGTTCTTAAAATTGTATTTGGGTCCCTTTCAGTCACCTTCCTCAAAGGTTGTAGGTTAAAAACCTACAGTGAACTTTCAGTGTCACCAAACATCTACTGGCGTATGTCTTCAACGAGTCAGTGTGTTTCCTACCTTAGGCCACATCTTAACATAACCTGGTGAATGTGGTCAGCGTAAACCAATAATGAAAAGACGACGTAGGTAAGCTGAAAATGGTTATTTAAGACGTGAGAATATTTGTAAAATTCTCGATTTAGCTTACCCTTTATACGTAGTTAAAGGTAACCTTTGAGTAACAAGAGGTTTATGTGAGCTTTTAGCCTTATTTTAAATCGATGTACACTTTCAAAAACAATACCTATGAATTGAAAATATGTGAAAATTTGACCACATAATTAAAATAGGTTGTTATCTCTATAATGTTGTAACTAATTAATACGAAATAACAATGCAATAAACCAAAAGTATGTGTTGTGGATGTGTTACGTATATTAATATATATATATTAATTTAGTGGTTTAAATATACTTTATAGTGTCGGATAATACACAGGTATTTTGTTAATTGACCCATTTGACTGTTTGATTTAAATTTGAATAATTTTATTAGCACTGAATGTTGTATAAAATGAACATTTTGAACATCTCAAATACTGAATTTCTGAAAGTAGCACTAGCTAGTTAATAGAACCTGTCTCATTGTCTCTGGCAGGATTGGCTGCCAGTGACACGCTACCACACTCTCTATTACCAACAACCGAGGTGAAATATTACGAACAATTACTTCAATGTAATAGATTTAGCTTTTCAACGTATTTATTAATCAATGTCATTACAAGTTTTGAATAACACCATAAAATAATGTAATTAAAAAAAAATGTCAATTGACTTTTGATTTGTAGCATTACGTTTGGCAATTAGTACGGTATTACTAGAGGTATCTCGGTATAAATCTATTTATTTATATGGTTATTAAACCAAAATCAGTTTTTACGTAATAAAATTATTTATCATATTGTATATATATCATATTGTATATATATCATATTGTATATTAAATGGCATAAGGTAACAATTTAAAAAAAAAATAATAATAAATGATTAAAAAATAAATAGGGTTTGTGTGTAGATTAATAGAGGCTTACAAAAATAAATGCAGTAAAAATACATACATACAAATAATCTATCTTATTCGAAATATTCTGGCGAGTGAAGTAACAGATTAATTGATGAAATTTATCAAGTCGTGCGACGTGAGATACTCTCAATAAAATATAGCTCGTTATTTTTTAATTTGTTACTTACAATAGGTACTACTTTGACAAAATGACTACCGTAAAAACTCCAAAAGAATCGCAATGATTTGTCAAGCGTTACTTTTACCACAGAAAAAGAAATAGGAGAGTTTACCGGATTCTTAATCAACTTTCGAATAGTAAAAAAGACGAATGAAAAATAAAAGTACTAGCAGAGCAGTTATATTAAAGAGGTTTAGTTATCATTTCATCAATGTTATTTTTTTCTCGATAACTACATATTTTACTGATTACATTCTAATTTACTATTATTGGCAGTGATGAATACGACTCATAATTGAAATACAAATCGTCTTTTATGATTACTAGTAATTTGTGAACAAAGAATTGTGTGCTGTATCGACTAAAGGTCATTAGCAATTTCTAATCCACACAATCCCACTATTTTATTACGCTTTCCCGCGAAAACTACTTAACTAATCACCATGAAACTTTGTACACATATTCTTGGAGGTATTAGAAGTAAAATAGGATACTTTTTGTGCCGGGAAAATGTTACATATCTCGGGAACGCGGGTGAAACCGCGGGGGACAGCTAGTAATAAAATAATGCTATACATCAGACAATTACTTTAATTCAACCTACTTATTGACTGGCCAGCGCTATGAAAAAAAGGGCCGCAATTTCCGAAATGTGTGAAAGTTATCGCTAATACGATCAACTTGTACATAATGTAAAATAGTGTCAAAGTTTGAATGTCTAGTTTGTATGCTTGTCACTCAATTACTGCTAAACAGTCGAACATATTTAGAAATAGTAGAGCCCTTAAAGTTCCGGTGAAGTACTACCACCATAACCATTTCAGTCGTGAAGCAGTAGTGCACTTGTATTATTTTATTTCGGTTAGAATGGGGCTGGTGAAATTGCAGGACATGAGACTGAACAACTTCATGTTTCAGGGTCGATAATCCCTTGGCAGTGCCACTGGTGTTCCATGTCCATAGGCGGCGGTGACCACTCACCATCAGGAACATGTGCATATATTGGCCTTTTTGACATTTCAAAAAACAAAATATGTAGTGGATCAACAATAACTAAAATAAATAACAATATCAATTTATGTTCCCAAATTCACTAGTTATTATTATGTTATACACAAATATGCATAAAATACAGAAACTTAATTAATAGAAGCAATTGTAATGCGTATATTTTCCAAAAGTAAACCAATACTCATCAGATACCTTATTCATGTCTAGCCAGTTTTAAGTTAAACATGTACTTAATCAATGTTTATTTCGAACTTTAATATTCAATTACATAATTATAAAACCAATTATTAATTGAAAACATCGCACCTTCAGTTACGATAAGTTTTGCGTTAAAATTTTGAGTTAAGCCCTTATCGTACTGAGGGTGCGATATACATGTGCTATTATTAGACATTAAAAAAGATCATCTTAACAGAGGTGAAGGGTGTATTTATAGGAGAGTAAATTCAAACCCTGAGGGTAGTCTAGGTCAGCAAGTTTTTGCATTATGAAAAATTCTACGAAAGATGTTAAGACCATAAAGTAAATCCCTTACACATAATTTATATTAGTTCCTACAGCGTCGAGCGACGTCCTAGTTCAGTAATAAAGAGGAATGATTTGTAAGTTAGTATGTTTGTTACTCTTTCACGCAAAAACTACCAAACGGATATGGATGCAACTTGGCACATAAATAGAGCATATCCTAGAATAACATATAGGCTACTTTTTATCCCGGGAAAATGTAATATCCCTCGGTAACGCGGGTAAAACCGCGGGGACAGCTATTCATTTATAAAAACAGTCCTTATTTTGTCCGGTAATAAAACATTTCTTATAAATAATACTTAGCTTTGTGATGATAAAATAGAATGGCATTTGGATAACAGAATATGCTATTTACTGTTGTTTCATTATCCCTAGAGAGCGAGCATTGAGGAAAGTTCGATTCCGAAACACTCCACAAAATATTTCTAGAGATCAAATGTTTTACGAGATGGTATAAAATAAAATTACAAATAATTTAACATAAAAATAGATGATAAATGATTCAGTGTTTTCTCAATTGAGATAATAATTTTGTATAATTTAGTTTATAAGAGTTTTATGAAAAGTACGCTTTAGCTTTTATTCTAATACTTTTATGATACACAAACTCGACCGAATATCATTTTTTATTTTATCAGACACAAGGTTATTTACAGTATACTAGCTGTGCTCCGACGGTTCATTCATGACAAAATGAATTTTATACACTGCCAAATTTCTTTAAAATGGGTTCGTTAAATAGACCGTGAAAACGTGGGAAACAAACAGACCAATTTTTGTAGTAATAAAATGAATATGACTACGTATACTCAGCTTTGAAAAAATATTCTGTTCCTAAAACAAATAAAATTGAAAACCCTGATTACACGGCGAAAAAATAATGGATAAATCGAGCTATCATTATTTATTACTCATTACTTACGAACTGGAAAATGATATTGGCAGGTAATAATTGTACAAGAAAAAAGTAAAAATATATATTGACAATGGCATTAATAAATAATTTGTAGATAAATCTTGCAATCAGGGGGACTGTTCAAGCGTGCGCTCGACGTCTACTCTACTACGCCACGAATTACTGCTACGGCGTAGTCTACTTCGCCGCAGACGTTATCGCGTATTTCCCATAGGGGAAAATAAGGTTACGGCAGGTTGGAGCTGGGTGTGTGATTTTCTGGTATTTGTACTCGAAGATTATGGCTTTACTCGCGAAAGTACTAAAATATTAGTGACTGGGATTTATCTATCCCTTCATTTATAAAAAAACTAGGTTCAATGTCGCGGTTTCACTCTAACTCCAAAGGGATCTAATGTATCACGGAATTAGGTATAAAAAAGTATATGTCACTCAAGAAATATTGAAAACGGATTAGTAATTTCGAATATTACATCCTACCTTCAAAATTACAATCTTACAAACTTTACCTCTTTATAAAGATATAGATCATGACCAATTGATAACATCTAGAGGTACTCGGAACACGTTCAAAAACAATAGAATTTTATGTCAAAGTTTGTACATTACATCCTATTATGAAGTAGTCCAAAAACAGTTAGTTGCTTTCCCACCAATTCATATTATTTTCACTTACAAGTTATATTTCCTACAAAGTTATACTAAAGTAACCATAGGATACATTTTATGTTATGAAATTTACTACACATTTCGCACACGAATATAATTTATCTGCGTATTTGAATTGGCCTCAGGTAACCAGGTACACCTTACTTTCTTTGTTATGTTCGAGAGCGTGGCGAGGGTCTTTTGTTGCTATGACTTAGGTACCTGCTCACAAATAAGGGCCCATACAAAATGTAGGGTCGCATTGTAAAGAAACCAAACATTATAAGATGAAACTATTAAATTTTAACTTGGCGAGGTATTTTAACAAAATTCCTCTACCTGTTAATGTAATGGACTTGGTATTATAAAATTAAAGTGATATATTACCATGTTAAACGAATTTATCAATCCATTCCAATGTAGTCTCTATATTCTAAATAGCAGGGTACCTATTTTATTTCACTAAATAAGTTCTTATTAAAGAAAAAAATAATCCGTGTTATTTTATGAAAAATCTGCGGCAATATTCTGGATTTCAATTCAGTTTTTAGCACGTCTTTTATCGAGCTTTCCAACTTAATTAAATCATGAAAGTTATAAGGCTTTAAAAATATTTTCCTTGCATCATCAATTCTAAATACCTTCTAAAGGGAACGTTAATTAATCTGAATTATACATTCCAATGGGAAAATCTCAATGGTTATATAATTCCCAGATCAACTGTGAACAAGTTTATTTACTTAAATTGTACATAATGTCAACTCAATCATGATTTGTGAGTTATTTCATTAAGCCGTGTTGTTAATTTGTAAGGCCACGAAATGGCCTAGAAGTGAATATAATCGTATGAGTCTTTATATAATTAAATAAACAAACTTTTTAAGAAGTATTAGGGCTTTTAGTGCAGAATTCTTGGGGGGGGAATACTACTACCATACCCATTTCCACCGTGAAACAGTAGTGCACTTGTATTACAGTGATTCTGTCAGAAAAATAAGGGGGTCGGTTTAATTGCAGGAGCATGAGCCTTAACAAGTTCATGTCTCAGGGCCGACAACGTATTGGTGATGACAATGATGTTGCAAATCTCCATAAGCGGCCACGATTACAAAAAAAAAATGGTTTCGTGGGACACCAGATAGGAACGAAGTTTTCATTGACATAATACATGCTTCTTTCAATTCAGTGCGATTCAAAATTTACTTTTAACTTATTCCTTTTCTTATAATAATTACTGATTATACTAATTTATAAATGGAACAGAATTTTAAACATGTTGTATGTAGCCTTTAAATAAATTATGAAAAAAAATATATTTCATAATTTGTGGTTTACAATATCATTTAAATTTCGAACGTAACAATATGAAAAAAAGTGTCGTTACAACTTTTCGTATGAATTTTTTTCGTCTAGCCCCCTTTCACAACGCGCGATAAGGAACTTCGTTCCAAAAATTGTTCTTCGATAGGAGATAGGTAAAAATATGCATACTAGGTGTATACATAGTAACTAAAAATGTAGGTATTTCGAAGTATATAACGATGAATATCCAGCCGACCACAAAGTAAATGGGACATAAAAAACATGAATGTTCACAAGGCTTTGGAGAATAATCGACGGACGATAGAAAATAAAGACTATGATGGCATTGCACGTCGCGCTATGTGATGCGTTTGTGATAACTTTGTACTGTTTGCCGAATTGAAAACCACTAGTTTTCTGTCCATAGGTATACGTCATGAGTAAATGTTATTAATTATGGAAATCTTGGCCGACAAATAGAGATACGGTCCACCTGATGGTCTGTGGGCACCGCCACCAATGGACATTTGCAACACCAGCGCCATTGCCAATACCTTATGGACCATGAGACGTGAAGAGTAATTCCACCGGCTCTCTTACCTTTCTAACCAAAACAGTAATACAAGTGCACTACTGCTTCACGGCGGAAAATGAGTTAGGTGGTAGTAATTCCCCGGACAAACTCAGCACTAAAAGCTCTACTACTTCTTGTTTATTCTATTCAATTTACCTTTCTTAGTCCGTTATATATAGAAACACGTAGGTACTTATCTTTTTAATAGACTTAAAAGTAATAAAAACATTGGTTAACTACCTAACAGTGAAGAAATGTAGTGTTGCCATGCTAAATCGAGCCTTATTTCATATTAGTGAATTTCTAAGCACGCGAAACGAAGTCAAGCTATTTACCTAATATGTAGTGGGGAATTTTAATAAGCTTTTATTTTTAATAATCTCAGAAGACCAAGTAGCGAATATAACATATTTGTGTTATAGTGTTTTTTTGTTATTTAGTTAGATACAAGACTTACTACAGGTTAGTTGATAAATCGTAATCTATACTACTTTTATAATGAGTAGACTGATGTCCTTTGAGCGAGACCAAAGTAAAAGAGTTGTGAAACAATATTAAAGTCCCCATTGGGCCCCCGCTTGATAGAGGCCCTCGACATGACGAACTCCAGTGTCCATTTCTTTTGTATCAAATATATTATCACTACATAGTATAAAACAAAGTCACTTTCTCTGTCCATATATCCCTATGTATGCTAAAATCTTTAAAACTACGCAACGGATTTTGATGCGGTTTTTTAATAGATAGAGTGATTGAAGAGGAAGGTTTTTATGTATAATACATGTGACATCCCACGGGAACGCGGGTAAAACCGCGGGGGATAGCTAGTTCATTAATAAAGCCAAAGTTACTGAAGCTAACACCGGGTTGAAAGTCAGCATTAAATTGAGAAGATCCGGCAAGAAACTCAGCAAGGTTATGTTACTATTATCTTTTATATTGATCTAATCCGACTGTTAGGCAATTAAAACTACTCAATACAAAAAGATACTTGAGATAAAAATTTTAAAACAACACTTGTTTGGCCCAATTTATTAAATTATTTAGCACAAGTTTCCTGTCAATGTAACTTACATAACCAATTAAGTTACTTAACAAAAGTACATTTTGATGTTCCCATTCTGTTGTTTTTATAAATTTTCTAAAAGGCCCCCAAACTTTGGGTGCCCGAGGGTCCCTGCACGGCCTTGGCTCAGGTAGAACAGTTTAAGCTATGCGGCACACACTTTTGCGTGCATTATGACACGCGAGTCTTTCTTTATTGAACCTAAATATGTCTCGTGTGGCAACAACCCCATATCTTGCGAAATTTAGTGTTCTTGTCTTGCAATCGAGCGATGCGTTTGACTTTCTTATCCTATTATAACCGATTTAAGGTATCATATAGGTTGTTATCCCAATTTGCATCTCATCTAAAATTAACCACACGACTTCAGTGCCCTTGAAGCTCTAGACTTTAGCGTACGTACATATTGTTAATGGAATTAAGGCGCAGACATTGCCGATTAAGCTTAATTTAACACAAATTTTAGCAGTCTGCTATTTTGTGATGGTGGAAATAATATGCGATTCTCGATCGTATTGCGAGAATGGTGAACGTTGCGCCACACAGAAACTAAATTAGAAAAAAATCGACTGTTGTAACCATGTTTACATAATATATTTCTTTCTGATACTATCAATTGTTATTGTTTTTTTAGACACATACATGTGGGACAAGACATGTACAGAAAATATAAAGAGTAGAAGTTTCCTCATCAAGTACATTAGTGGAGGAAAAGGGTCACCTTTCATAATGGTGTATGTGGTGGGTGAGCAGTAATTTAAAGCTACATAAGAGCCCTTTAAAGTGTCTAATTGCCTAAAATGTGTCTAGTTCTAACCACTCTCGATTTATCTCGTTACGAGAAGATAAAATTTAAAGGCAGTCGTTCAATTAACTCGTTTAAAATATCTAATAACAGACATTCGGAATATAAAATCGAGTCTCATTTAATAGCTGAATTAATTAAGAATTCTATCGACAATTATACCGTGGCAGACCATTGGGTATTTTTACAATTAGTACCTAGTTTTAGGGGAACCGCTTTATTCCACTCGGTAATATTTAGTTTAAATATAGGTAGTAGAGTGAAATTAAAGAGTCATCGGTGTTAATCACTGAGTGGTGCCGTGTCTCTGTCGGCTGGGGTGCGATATATGCGGTAGGTTTTTTGCGTTCATCCGAGTGGCGACATGTGTGCGGAACGAAGGGCGCCGGGCTTGTAGCTTGTACTCGTAAAAAGCAAACATGTGGTGCGTTCTCCTCTCGGGCGGTGGCGGCGGCGCGTCCCGTCCTACACATCCGGGACAAAGGACAGCCGCCGCTCCCTCACCCCTCCCATCCTCACAAAGTAGCTCTTCGCAACAACTTTAAAATTAACAACTTGTGAGTATAAAAAAGGATCCGTGACAAAGTTGTCACTTTTATAGTACAATTTATCCCAATTTGCTCGCTTTTAAAATGAACTGTATTACAACATCGCTCTGAGTACTAGGTCGCAAAAAATATAATAGCAGGACAGTGTATCTCGTAAATAAACAAAAAGGCGAATAATGAAAGGAACTGAAGACAGAATGACTGATGAATATTTATAATATTTCAAGCTAAGCTAGCAGTGTCTTTCGCCCGGATGAGGTTTATTACTCGTTTCATCTTATTCAAACGAAATACTAGTTTCAGATTTATGAATCGAGTTAAAAAGTCATTGAATAAATTATAACAGTAGGTACTTTATTTGTAGAACAACATTTTGCTTGTATAAAAAATCTGCACGGAAAGAAAATACTGCGGTAATATAAACATATTAGGTGACATGCTTCACTATTTTCCTTTCGCGAGGCAGTAAAATGAAGAAAATATTGTCTATAAACTTGATGTAGTGGTTTGACGAATTTCCTTTTTATTTTATTGCGAGATACTAAAAGTTAGATTTGTAGAGTATTCCCATGTGCTTACGAAAGACATTAGCGTTATTATAAGTTATAACATTCGACTTTTGTCGTTGGTATTTTTGTTTGGTAACCTCACCACTTACAAAGTCAAACTGGAAAACATCTGGGGAGCGGTAGCAGCTGGTTTAAGATGAAATATTTTGTGGAATTAGCTATAAATATAATAATTAAAGGGTTTCTCATTAACCGGACAAAGAAATGATGTCAATAATTTTAAATCACATTAATATATTAATTTAAATTTCTCCTTAATCTAAGGAAACATAAACAATACGTTTACAACTCGCCTACTGTTTACTTTCGTATCTACCTAGCTTAGTAAATATGTTTTGATCATTTCTGGTGGAAACAAAAACCTACGTCAAATAGCAACAAACAATATCTTATCCCTTGTCAAATAATACACAGGATTATTATATACTTGTTTGTATATACCAGGAATTGTAGACACAATGTAGTATCGCAGATTTAATGTTAGGTTTACATACATTAATAGCACTCTCATTCCCTACATCCTGTCTTCATAGAAATGTAAGTGCACAAAGGTAAGTAAAATTGCACGTTTGCTGCGACACAACTATACAAAAACTAATTAGTTTTAATATAAAATTTCACCTATTCCCATAAAACTAATGCCTTTTGACATCGAAACAGTTCAATTCAGCCATTCTTTGCATAGACTTTGGGTATAGACTTTTATCAAACTATGATTTTGCTTTTTTTTTACCACTTTACTTTAGCCGACAAACAAGCAGACGGTCGACCTGATCGTAAGTGGTCGACCCCTATGGACATTTGCAAGAGGCATCGCCAATGCCGACCCTGAGACGTGAAGTTGTTAAGTCTCATGTGCCTGTAATTTCACCGGGGCCCTTAACCTTTCTAACCGAAATACAGTAATATAAGCACTACTGTTCACGGCGGAATTGGGTATGTGTTAGTACTTCCCCGGACGAACCCTGTACTAAGAGCTCTACTACTTTACTCTACTTTTTTTATCTTCTGTAACTAATATAAGGATTTTATAAAATTACACCGAATAAGTAATTCCTTGTAAAAATAAACTGGTTGTAGATCTTTTATTTTCATAAAAAAATATCGTTTAAAGGTTACAGCATACCTATTTAAATAGGTAACAACAATACAAATAGATACCTTTGTTAGTGTCTATAGGTGTGATCGAAGCGCGTTTTTTACACGACTATTTTGGTACTGATCGATTTCACAGATTGTTGACCTGTTGGAAAGTTTGTGGTCCGAACAATCAGCAATTGCAATGAGCTATTATTGTGTACGTACTATTAGCAACACTAGACGCCGACTAAAAGAGCCGTACTCAATTATACTTTAATTACTTATTAAATATCTTCATCAACGTGTATTGATTAGTTATTAAATAAAAAGGGACAAGGCTAGGACTAGCACATCATTATGTATAATTAACGCTTCTGAGCTTGGAAGGCACTTCATTTTATATCTTTTAGTACCTACAGGATGATTTCAAGTATACACGTATGTACGTACACTGAAAATTATTTGATTAGGTGATTCAGAATCAATAATAGTATTGATTTAATAGTTTTAATTACTATATTTGAACATGTTTGCTGTGGGCTTATATGGGCTTACATTTTTCATCTTTTATCTATACTAATATTATAAAGAGGAAAGATTTGTATGTAAGTATGTTTGTTACTCTTTCACGCAAAAACTACTAAACTGATATGGATGAAACTTGGCACATAGATATAGCATATCCTGGAATAACATATAGGCTACTTTTTATCCCGGGAAAATGTGATATCCCTCGGGAGCGCGGGTAAAACCGCGGGGGACAGCTAGTTTATTTATAAGAAAGCTAAGAATGTACTTCCGCAGCTAGATAGATTTTTTTATATATTTTTATTTAAAAGATTAATTATCTTTCATTGCCATGAACTCCAAGTAGCGCACTAAGTTATTAAATGTGTCTAATAATAATTATTAACCTCATCTACCTACTCATACATTGCTTTTAAATGTGAACACATAATGCTAAAGCGGCTTCGATAAAACCATGTGGTGTAAAAAAAAACTAGCCCAGTAGTACCTTCTAGAGAATGTACATAATGCATTGGCTGTGGCCTCCAGGTAGAGCGATCACGTTTCGTTGCGGCTACGGCTGCGCAGACGCACTGATAGTCAGTGTTGCCAACAAAACAAAAGTTGTGCTCTGGTTATAAAATATTTTTTCTTATTTTTTGTTCATTATGTATTTATCTACATATAGTCAGTCTGATGTCTAAACAAAAAAATAATGACAATTTCTTAAAGTCTTTATTTTTCTAACGAGAATACTAAAAATACATAAATATAATCATTTTGTATTTATACCAAAGCTATGTTGCATTTAACTGCTAGAAGTCTCTATGTTATGTGACATTTAGTGTCCTGAAGGGTGAGACGGGATGACACTATTTAAACAATTGATTCAGTTACGTCGCGTTAATGAATGTTAAGATGTAAAAAAAAATCAAAATGCAGATTTTGTGTTTCAGAGAAAACTTTCGAATTCAACAAGGCAATGCATAGTCATCGTGTAATACTATAAACAATTACACCACAAAAAAAACACCGTTCTTATGTGAAATAAAAAAAATAGGAATCATTTTCTGCCTAGCCACTTATTGCAAGTTTTATTTGTTTACCGGATTCCGAGCCAAAAAACGTGTAAATGGGCATTAAAGTGTAAAGTTGGCAACATTGACTGGCTGGCACACAAATGCGACGTTGCATTTCAATGTGTATGAGGGAGGGGGACAGCAATACAGTGAAGAGCGAAAGAGCGAAGACCGGCTGGGCAGGTAAGAAACGTGGTTGCGGGTGCGCGGCGCGGGCGACGGGCTGCGGGCGGCGGGCGGTGAGACAGAGTGCGTGCACCGAAATCACGAAGCCAGATGCAACGGCAGTCGGTTTACTATCCTATACACATACCTGCGTAAACTAAAGGATAGACATTAAATTCAACGTAGAACGACAGCTCAATATTATAGTGAACTATTCCCCGATACAAGCATTATGTGAAAATTGATCATTGTAAATGTTGAGTTCTATAAATCAAACATAAAACGAAAATATCTAAACCCAGTAGGTACAAAAAAGTAACACTAAAGTTTTGCCAAGAAATACTAACTGCTACTTGGGATATACTCGAAATAAAATGAAGGGCCATAACAATAATTCTTAATATGGCAGCAATAGCAAACAGGATTATTCGAGTACTGTTCACATATTTTTCTGAAGTTCGTTTCATATTATTTCTTTATAGTCCACGAAGACTTATATATCTTATACAACGAACGGAAATTGCGTAATCGAGAGAGTGGCAGAGGATCAGTCTTTCTTACCTACTTTAAATAATTATTACCAAGAACTTCAAGAGGAAAAATTATAATATGTAAGACCAAGTACCTAGGTATTGGGAGAAATAATAGTTAAGCCAATTTTTTTTTTACAATATCTATATATGGCGATCAAGTTATAAGTTTTATTATATTATTAACTAGTTTTCTGAGTAATCAAATTTATCTCGGGATTATACAATGGCCTAAATTTATCCGGAACAATTTAGTATTCGAATGATGAAATAATTTTTCTAATATTGCCGTGGTTGCAGAGATTACAGCAAGCACAAAATTCGGACTTTCTCTTTAAAATATCAATTTAGTATAGATTATAAAAACCTTTGATAACCATAAATTCTAATATCAAATTCTTAAGATCGTTATTACGGCCAATAAAAGAAATAAGCTTAATATAAATGAGGTAAAAGGTCTGTCATACATATCAAAGAAAAATGCTTATAGCGTAATAAAAACAAAGGCTATTTGCTGTAACTAAGCTTAAAGCTTCTCCAAGTATTACTATTATTTAAGCATTTCTTTTTTCCATATCGATCGATGGTTAAAACGCTTAATATATAGACGCGATATAGAAATATATCATTTATTGTTACGCCAAAAATTTTTCATAAACACTCAAGTATAAAGTACCTGGATGGACCAAATAAAACTCAATCCTCGGTCTTACAAGCCAGACGCTTATCCAGACTTTTACCGTCCTACTTATTAATGTTCTATGTGGGCGCTTTATCAAAAAAACTACCACAAAATGCAACACCAAGAAATCTGCGAAAACGACACGTTTTGAAATTTTGCTTAACTGAGTATTGTGTTACTTCAGTAATTAAACGTTGCATTACGGGTAATATTCCACTTAGCTCAGATTTATTAAAGTTTTAATCAAAAAGCCTGGGTCTCGGTAAAGCAAGAAAAGCGGAGCAATTGAATTGGTCGGCACCGCAACGCGTCGGTACTCGGAGGGGGAGGTTAACCTCCCTTATTTGTTACTTACCATGGTTTTTCATTATCCTCATTCCAAACTCGAAACTTGATTAACGAACTTTCGCTACAACAATATCTACTACGCAAGTGCTACTCTTATCTGTTCATCCCATTTGTATTTCCATGAATACATCTCAAGAGTCTTTTTATTTTTGATTTGGTGTTTTGTGTCGAGAACTGGTAGTAAGGGGGGCATTAATGAGTGGAGCTCTACATTTTAACGCCCGGCATAGCCTTGTGTAATATTTAGTTCCCCAGTTGACAAATTTCCTCGTTGGCGGTTTCATTCCACTTCACATAATAAATTAATTACGGCGTTACTTTCATAATTTATATTTTTTTATGTCTGGCAACTCTATTGTCGAATTTGTTTGGTTATTTTTGTCGGTATAACTTTTCTATACTTACTAAGAATAAAACAGGTAAATTTTAAGTTTAGATGTTGGAGGTGGTTTAACTGATCAACTGATGAAAGCTAAAATATTCACGAGTGATATCGACTTTAAATAAATTAAAAATAAATAAAACAATATGTCACAGACTATGTGCGAGACCGCAGGACGGTATATAGTACATTATATACTTACAACAACATACAACATACAACATAATACATGATAACGTTATAATATATAACGCACAATATTACTATCGAAAAGCTACTTAATAGCCGGAAAATATGAATATTACATGTTGTAGATATAGCTAGGGTTCTGTCATATTACATCGGTCATGCCTCTGACAGATAATTAACATTCAATAATTACAATACTTAAACGAACTAATATTTAAACGAACAATTTTTTACACGACATAGGAAGGTATATTGAATACCAGCGGTTTCATTCGCATTCCCGAGGGATGTCATATTTTCCCAGGATAAATATCCTATATGTTTATCCTGGTTATAAACTATCTATGTGCCAAATTTTACTCAAATCCGATAGGTACTTTTTACGTGACAGTAACAAACATACATAAAAACTCACAAACTTACGCATTTATAATATAAGTAGGATGATATGCTTCGAAGTAAAGCAATTGATTAGTTATTTATACAAACAAAGAGAGAAGGCAGTAGAACAGAAGAAGCAAGAAGATGGTAAATAAGCACCATAGTAGTACAATTGTAAAATATTTAAATGTGACAAGAAATTTCCTTACATTTATTCTACTGCGGAAAACTTAAAACTGTTCTTAATTAGACCTGAATATTGTTATAATGATATAAATTCTCTAAACAACTTTGAAATCTGGAATTATGCGACTTTTTAAAATGCCTTTTATTTTTCAAAGGTCGTATAGATGTAAGTAATTCGTGTATCGTGGTTTGGAGTGTTAGATACAAGCAGTAATAACTGCCACGTACCCGCGTCTTACGGGCCCTCATGTAACGCACTGAATGCGTAATGTATTGTATGCGTGACGTAGTTCCATCGGACGATGTGCACGTGACACCAAACACAAATTATACACCTAATACCACCTCAATTTAGACCCTCAGGTCAAAGTTTTTAATGCCACTCTAGTACGCTTTACGAGCTTATTTGATAATAATTCTCTCAGCGCTCACTAAAGGTGTATTTAAGAGGATTATTAGTTATTAGTTAGTTTACTACTGTGCGTAGGTAGTTTATGTACATAATCTAGTTTAGTCAGGGCTGTTAGGAAAGATAATATTTTTTTATTGAACGTTAACAAGAAAAGAAAGGCTGAATCCCATTAAAGACTTACCAACAAAAATATTATTAACTTCACTATCGAATAAAGTAACACATTCTTTGTACATTTCGCTACTTGTACCAAAACAGTAACCGTCGCTTTTCTCTTGGTAATTTATTCAAATTTTGATTGAACCAAACACTTCTCAAAGTCGTCATCTCCCTTTATAAACGAACTTCTAATTCTTGAACAGAAAATCAAATCGACGAATATTCAGATGAGGGCGTCCCGTCTATTATAAGTAGCATTTATGTAATTGGTGTTCAATATAATATTTTCCATCGCTGAAGTTTTAAGCTTTAGATTCTAAAGATATTTGCTCTCAAAAGTGTCGAAGAGATTATCAAAATGGAATAGGAAGTCAACCTCCAAGATCTGTATCACTAACTGTTATTAAGAACTTTTATTGTAGATAACAGGTGATATATTAAAAATAACTCAACGAGTCCACGCTCAATAAAGTGAAGTGTGACAGATCATTACAAGAAAATACCTTTTAAATGTGGAAGTGTGACAAGATAACAGATGAACTCTTCTGCAACATTGTCTAATGATACTCATTGACCCTATTCTGTTATAAAAAGAAATAAAGTGTAATGGGAAAATTCTATGCGAACGGGATAGTGGGAACTCGGAGATAAGACACAAACATGTATTGTATAGTGTTGAATACCGGCATGCATATAACCGCCTCGCCATTGTCTCGCGCACCGTCACTTTGCAACGTTACAGAACTTACTTCTCGTAATTTAACCATATTTATATTCTGCCCGTGGCGTTGTCTGCTTCAGAATAGGGGCCAGGTGCTGTGGTATTTGTTCGCCCTGATATATTGGAATATGATCATTCGATTCATACACTTATATAGATGAGAAAGATTTTTTTTTGTAAGTAATGAATACTCTAAAAACTACTGGTTCGATTTTAATAATTATTTTACGATTAGATAGCTACTTAACAGGCTATGTTATAATCCCAGAATACTTTAGATCGTGAGTGAAACCGTCAGAATTATGTTGCGTAATTTTGGTACTTGTTTTAGTTCTTTTCAGAAAAAAATAGACTTCAAGAAAAGAGTGTATAGGCTACTCGAATAAGCGACCTCCATCATAACTTACCATCAGGTGAGATCGAGGTCAATCGCAATCCCGTCATAAATAAAAATAAATAAATAAAAAGTTAATACATCCTTATGTAGCTAACACTTCATATTGACTTAGGAAACTTAATGAAATAACAGCATAAAAAATATATTTCTCGAAATAGTTATGTTAATATAAATATTATGTTAATAATGAACAGTTAGCTAGGATTTACAAACTCAACAGGTAACAAAATGCCACAGTAATCGATTTTATAATAGCAGTTGTTTCATGTCTCGTAACTGTTAGAGAATAAGTTACCGTTCATCATGCGATAGGAGCATTTAGTTCTGTACAAACAAACGAATTCGCGGCACACGAATTGTCAAAATAACGTTTGTCATAAATTTTGACCTTTTAATAATTCTAGTTCGCTCGCAAACTTCACAAATGTGAAGCCGCAGCAGGGCTCCTGTATTATTTACAAGTACTAAGTAAAACATGGTGATTTACACACATTTTGCACAATAGCACAGTTTGGTACGAGTACCTACAGCGTGCTTTCTGCTTATATATAAGGAGGCATTATTAAAGTATTCTGTTAGCACTTAAAACATTCATTATAAGACGTGAAACAAATTTCAGTAAGCAACAAAAGTAACTGAACACCGGCGAAACAGACACATGAGACTTGCATCTTCACGTCTCAGGGTCATCAACGCATTGGCGATGCCCCTAGTGTTGCAAATGTCTTTAAACGGCGGTGAACACTTACCATCAGGTGGACCGTCTGCTTGTTTGTCGGCACTAGTGGTATAAAAAATCACTTTTTAATTAACAAAACCTTGTTGACTTTAAATACCTATTACATTATAGGCTGTGCTTATAGTCTATATAAATATGTTTCTGTAATAAAAAAAAAGTAGTATATCAGTTATCTGATGTCCATTACAAGCTCTACTTAGTTTGCAATCAGATGGCCATGTGTAAAGAATGTAACATATTTATTATGTTTTTATTACATGGAAAGATAAAGTAAACAGGTATTTTGACATTTGGATCTGACCGTACAAGTATAAATAAAGAAGAAAATAAATAAATAGAATATCTTAAATTAATAAAACATACGGCAACATGTTATCTAGTAGAATTAACTATATAGTGTTTCTTTGTCACACCGCAAGATAGATGAACGTGAAAATGTTATTTACAATGCGTAAACCAATTTTTTAACCGAGCCCCATAGGAATTACTGACAGAGGTGAGTTTTCACTGTTCCACAGCGAACGCATTGGATTTACTTACCATATTGCGTGCATTGAATACGTTTCGCAGAAGCGACGACGACGTTCGCATTCCGAGTTGCGATGTGAAGACATTGGCATTTATAGTCTATCAAGTACACGTGTACAGACATTTTATATGCTTCATTGAAAAGAATTGGATGCGTATACACTGGTTGCTACGAGATTTTGCTACTCAAGCCGTTGTAAGCAGCTAACAATCATTTGTAGTGATGAATGCCGGAAAAATTATTTTACATTTTTTAGTTAAATAGCTAATCCTAATTATCCTAGTAAGGATAACGTATTTAAAATATCTATATCAGTCTAACTGTTTAAAATATTGAATTTTCATCGGCCATCGATAAATCTACAAAGTTTGAATGAAATCTGACCGTTTAAAGTGGGTCAAAATCGCGCCCAAACGAGTCGGTTACAAACATACAGGTGAAGCTAATAAAAAGCGTGAAAAATCATGGGATGGAAAGCTGTGAGGAAGCTATAAGCAAAATAAGGTTCCTTTGACGCACTATCACAACAGAACTACTGAACATATCGGGATGGGACTGCTACCACACGACGCGGAATTTTTCCTAGTAGCTTATAGGCTATATATGTTATCGATAAACGCGGTCGAAATCGCGGGGAACAGCTAGTATACTTATATAGTTATAGATGTTTACAAGTTTTACGCTTGAATAATATTTTTAAGGTTATTAAATAATTATGTAATTATTCCACACGGTATGGTTGATAATACAGCCCTAGCAATAAATTCATATTATCTTTTTATGATTTTCAGGCTATTAGATGAAAGTGCTCGTTGGGGAATTAAGGAAATCTATCGACCCATTAGCGGTTTTAATTATACACCTTGTCGGCTCACAATGATGGTGGCAACCTGTAATTAGGAAATATATCCAAATGCTACTCGTTATATACAATCATTAATGTTTTTTTAACTATTAGATGTCCAATGTTATTCCTTATGTTCTAATGTAACATACAACTGTTACAACATACAAATATATAGACAAAGATTTATAAGGCAACTAGCTGTCCTGTGTGTTTAGCGGCGTTTTCGAGGGATATAATATTTTTCCGGGATAAAAGTATCCTATGTTTTAAATTAGAACATTTTCTAGATATGCGTGATTTAGATAGTATTAGTTGCATTCCAAACGAAGAAATGCAAATAAAAAACAAATATTGACTCGCTGAAATTGAACATTTTCAATGGGAACCAAATTACACAAATAAGCTTCCTTAAAAACAAAAAATTGCATTGCCTATTACTTTGCATGGAACTTTTTTAGTTACTTTTGTTCAATATACTTTAATGTACTAAAATTTGGGGCCATATTGTTATTAACCAAATACCAAAAAGTTACACACTAAATCAAAAATGTGCACCTTCCCATAAACCCTGCATAAATATATGTATTGTACCTATGTATTGTACCCGTTAATAATTTCGTACCAACAAAATAACTCCAAATACCTCTTGGTAACATTAAAAAACTAATCAGCTTTGAATCGGTAAAAGCAAAATAAGATGATTTATCGATACAGCAATACAGACAGATACCGGTGTAACGTAATTATTAGGTACGTGTAATGCGAGTGAATTTAGGTTTATGTGTGAAGCCGGCACAATTTCTTTTTTATTTAGGTACCTATATTAGTCATACCATGAGGTAGCATAGAGAAAGCAGACGTGATAAAGGAACAGATGTTTTTCGGTATTACTACATCGTTTTTATAGCCTGTACACTGATATAGATTTATTTTTGTTCGTTAACCATATCTCTGATAGATCGGCTACTGATTTTCACGACTTTGAAATTGGAATTTTATGCACAAATTTTTGATTGTCGACAACTGTTTGAGAACTAATCTTGATTGGAAAATATCTCTTAAAGTCCATACTTTTATAATAAATTAAAAAAAAAATGAAAATTAATAACCATTTATTCAGATTAGGCCCTCGGAGGGCACTTATGAAGGTCAAATTTAAAGTTACTGAAGCTACAAACGGTTCGGAAGTCAGCCTTCAACTGAGAAGAACCGGCAAGAAACTCAGCAAGGTTACATTCTTTTTTATTAAATAATTTTTTATATAAATTTTATCTATTCTGACATTTTGGCTATTTTATAATTTCAATTTTACATAATTTATATTTAACAATAACAAAATACTTATTATAGGTAACATTCAAAAACAAAACAAAAAAAAAAGAAATAACAAGACTACAAAATAGAAAATAACAATAATTAGATACTTACAACTTAAACAAGAAAATTAGAGGTGCACTGTGCAGAGAGTATATTATACTAGTTGTCCCCCGCGGTTTCACCCGCGTTTATCGATATAATATATAGCCTATAACCATCTACGAAATATTCCGCGTCGAATGGTAGCAGTCCCTACCCGATATGTTCAGTAGTTTTGAGGTGATGGTGTGTCAAAGGAACACTATTTTGCTTAATGTTTATGCAACTCTATATGGATGTCAAATCTATACATCCCAAAACAAAAAATATATACTATCGCCCTAATTATTTAGACGTTAACATTTTGTTAATAAATTGATTGTTCACATAAGTGAAAAATAAATCACATAATACAAAATGACCCATTTCATGAAGGCGTGACATGAGTAGCGCTTTTAAAAAGCTTACACGCAAGGTCTTGAATAGGTTAAATTGATAGTATTTTAATTATGGTACATACAGACATACACGCTATAAAAAATATTGCACAAATAAAAAAGTTTAGATATGCATGGAAAACGCGGAGTATATTTAGATTAAACCAACAGAACTGCGGTTCAAGTATAATATATATTTTTATATTTATTAACAAACATTTTACATAATAAATAAACATGAATTATTGTATCAAACCGTAGTACGGTTTGTCGACAGAAACAGCCTTAGTTTTTTTATGATTTACACATATATAATACATATACAGTGTACCTTACTACACCTTTTCTTCATCGGAGAGAGAAATATTTTTATCTTTCGTTTAATCTGTCCCCTTTCAATTTACTTTATCGTATAAATCATTTGGCAAATAAATTGATAGAATAAGGTAAGAATTGTCTAATGCCGTCGTATATCATACAAATTAATTGCAAACCGAGGGAATTACATATTTAGGTTTATTTGACTGACAATATATGATGATATGTGAAAAAATAATAAAAACTTTGAGAAAACGAATACCAATAATTTTATTGAGAGTACCAGGCCTACATAAAACATAGGGGGATTCAAAATTGAAGCATCACGGTCACCCTTCTAAATTATAATGGTAGGTATTGTTATTATGTAATGTTCAAGCTCATAGGTCCCTACAAGCTACCAGCCTGTTGTAAATCATTCAGGAAGCATTAGTTGTATAATTAATATTCATACACATATAAATTTGCCCACCGCTACGAGACAATATCTTAATAACTAACTTAACGCTTGTCTTAACGAACAACAGCTTTGTGCTGTCTTCATTACTATACTTATTACGTACTAGGTTTTGCTCGCAGCTTCGTTCCGACTTCAGGGTTTGGTACACAGTGATGCCTTTACAGTCAGTTTTTTTCTTTTATATTTATATAGCTGTGCCGCCACTTCGCCCGCCCGCGCTTTACTTTGTATTCGCTTAGGGTTCTTACTGACTTTTTTCTTTTTACTCGCCACCTAAGGTTCGTAGCGTGATGTTAAATAGCCTTCCTCAAGAATTTGGCTATAAAATGCGAAAATATTTTTTTCTAATCTATCTGGTAATCTTCACGTGATGTGTGCACAAACAAACAAGCTGTAGATAAACACACAATTCTTCTTGTCATATTGAACGGGGTGTTAACACAACACAATAACATTAGAAGTAGGTACCTACTATAATTTTTCTCAAAATTTTCAGTGTACAGAAACGCCACATTTACAGATTAGGCCTATCATATTTAATTTTATGTATTATACATATAGGTACATAACATTTATGGTTAAATTTTGAAAGTCGTCGGCAATAAACAATTTGTATTTTAAAACTTACATATACATACGTCATATATATATATATTTTTATAAAATTATGGAATATAAATATATTCTTTTTAGTCTTGAAAATAGTGACAGCGCGAAGTTCTTTTAAGATTTTACAAAATCGTCACAAACATTTTATATTCATCGTACTTCAAAGATAGTCGTCACATTATCAATATGAGTCATTGACTCGGAGAAAGATATCAGTGTCATCAAATAAAAGGGAAGTATTCATAATGCAATGAACTCTTGAACCCCTATCTAATGTCTTGTCATATTACTGGTATAAAAGACAGACGCCGCGCCGCGCCGTAACTAAACGATATCGAAGTACAACGAATTTTCAATAAGTAGGCACATTTAATTATGCTCGCTCTCACAATTCATGAAAATTGGATGAGGAAAATATACAAAAATTCACGTGTGCTTATATTGAAATATAGGTAACACGTGTCGTTTTTTTGAAGCCCATATATTTTTATGCCACCCTATGGAAGAATATTCTCTAAATCAAATAGGAACGATGACACAAAAAGCGGGAATAATTTTGGCGACGTACGTTTTTACCGCTGTTGAGAAGCTGAAACTACACGCCCCAGTGTCCCGGAAGCGAGTCCGGTTATTATAATTGTTGTTTCAGTGTATTTTTCTTTTGTTCTGCTTATTAGCAAAGTATTTAAGTCAGATTGTTACTAACATAGAATATCCATTTTTATGGTCTGAAATAAAAATCTATTATTAAAATATTAAGAAATATCTTCACTCTCATTATCTCTGAATAGGTAGGCAGAGGTCTCGGTAACTATTCACATTCCGGGGTGTACAGATATGGGACAATTTCAAAGTTAATAATTACCGTGCCTGACCCGGAAATCGAATCCAAGACCTCCTGTCTCTAGTCGAGCTTGCCAAGAAAATGTATCAAGTCAAATCAATTGGAAAGCTAAAAAAATACTACCTTATTATTTAAACCATACACTTTTATTCCATCATTCTTTAGAAAGCCTCTGAGAGGAGTGACACAATGACGTAACCAAAGATTTCAAACTTGTCCAAACAAGATGTATACTACTTACTCTAATAAACATAACAAAATAATGTAACATATTGACAACATTCAATATATATATCGAATAATACATTAGGTATTATTATTGTTATATGATCGGAAGCAACCCTTATTGAACACGTTCCTGATGGCAGGCAGAAGCCAATACTAGCAAAAATATTAAGGAACATTACAAAGAAGAAACCAAAATTACAGATATAACTTTTATATATATCATTTCATATAACGAGGCTTGTACAGCCGACGGGTAAACGTAATGGGTAACGGACTTATTTCTCAGATACAATTGGCAACACAGCGCAGAATATAATTAACCCTGTGTTTAATAAATAATACCTAAGTATGAATCTTCTGAAAAGAAAACAGATTCCACATATTACAAACTTTTGCATTGTGACCTGCCTCAGGAATATTTCTTTATCTATTCAAAATATACGTCGGGATCGTCATGATGAACAACTTCTAACACGGTAAATCGCAAAACAAATTATTGTATGAACCAAGTTTGATATTGCGTACCATATTTTGCGACCAAAAGTGTACATTACAACATGAGCTTTGTTAATTTGGTTTTACCTACAACTACACAGACATAGGCGCCAGGATTGGGATTTTTTTTTCGTATTAAGGGTGCATGTGAGCCTCCTTGCACCCCCCTAATATGTAAAAAAGATCTAATGACCAGCCCCCTTATTCAGCTAATACAAACTTTGTCGGCGAGCCGCTTCACGAAATTAATTATCAAAGGCAACCTTAGTAAGATGTCATGTCAGGGAACCAGATTATTTAACAGAAAGGCCTACGTCTATTTTACCCAATAATTGTCTAGTTTAATAGTTTTTCTATTTTTCATTCATAAAAATCAGTTTTATTTTATTTTTTGGGGTATGTTATACAGCGGTTCTTAAATATTGTGAATGGACTCGTTATAAGGCCCCATTTAACCTCCTTTCGGCTTTACGGGTAGTTTTGTATATCTGGATATCCAGATGCACCTTCCTGAGAATAGACCTGCCGGCGCTAATGTAGACAGATAAGTTTATGGTTATAGTAATAATCTAGCTACCGACGGGTGGGTCGTTGGTAGTATAATAATGTAGTAAATGTGCCGATTGTAATAAAAAAATATATACTATGTGTGCCTTTCAGTGCGTGATTGAATCACAAATATTTTACATTTTGAATATACTCGTATATATATGTGGGATTCGGTTCAAAGAATTTATTTCCCAAAAAAACGTCACATAGTTTACGTAATATGAGAAACTTTATACAATTATTAAATATAAGTTATAATATCATGTATAAATATTATATAAGTATTAAGAAAGCATATAAGTACATATGTTGTATATTATACTAATGAGCAAGTAAGTTCCAGTTTTGTTTGACACGCGGGTACATATCCTATAAAGGCAATGTAGGGAAGTGTCACCAACTGTCTAACAGAAACAAATGATTAACGGGGCGCCTTGATAAACGATCGAACTATCTACAAATACATGACAAATACCCAGCAAAAGAAAATTACTATTTTATCTGTACTTATTACTCATAAATTCGGTATGTAAATAAAATCTTGTATTTCATAGAAGCTTTTATATCTGTATTTTCTAAAGCTAGAGCAAATATATTTTAACTATATTATTTTTATAAAGGTTTATTTGAATATAGTTAGAGCTAGTGGAGTTTAAATTATATTTAGTTTCTGAGACACGTAAGTCTTAAACATAATTATTCAGATATCATCGCGTGTACTCGTTCACACTAGTTAACGTAATTTGTATAGTGGCTGAAGTTTATAGAACAAAGTCCTTGCGCAATCAAAACGGTGTGTGTAAATGTAACATCTGACAGCTACACAGCAATTGTTTCACGCATGGGGAGTGACATGATGAGGGTCATTTGATGGCGAATGAGGAGGACTCCAGACAATCGGGTCCCATGCAAGCGGAAGCCCTCGCCTGCGAGCCGGCAATAAAAGTAAACGAGCCCCATGTGAACCCAAGCACAGCGACCATCTTACCGACCGTTGGGAATCAAATTTAATAGACGAAAAAATCACATATTACGATTAATTGGCTCACAGAAAATTGTAACTCGTTAAATTTATATCGGTATTTTTTTCTTACGTGTCGGTGTTATTCAAAATAGTCAGTTACTACTATCGGCATTCGATGCGGTAATCTATCGATCGACTCTTTAGTCGGATCGATTTATCCGTTTCCATTCTATGCGATGCTTTCTACGTGCTTTGTCTTTCTTATTGTTAGAGGAATTTACGATTCCCTCCATTAAACATTTTATAGCCAAAGGAATAATAGAAATTTTCGAGAAACTGCTCAGTGATCCAGATTAAATATTCATGATTCAGTAAACAAAGGTTCTAATATGTATTTAAAAATGATTAGTCTTGTCTAAGGATTAAGAACATTTCCTTATTTGTTTCACTTGGCAAATAAGCGTTATTTTCTAAATTCTTACAAAGAGAGATTTTGTAGACTTTTTAATTGAATAATTGGAAGAATTGAATCGTACCTAGCTCTCAAGAAAAATGTTGTCAGAACATAAACGTATTGTTTGGTTTGGTACATTAAAGTTATAGTATTTATTAGACTACGTATTCAAATTATGGTCATTCCTACGAATACGAGGACACCATCAGTACCAGACAATTCCTGGTATTTATTTAAAAGACTTTAAGTACCCAGTTGTTGTAATCTTCAATAAAAAATACGACTTCAATATCCTTAGAGATCCTTCGTGCCGTCTCGTAACAGCGCTATTCAAATATTCTGTTACAATTGCCGGACAAAGGATAATAATGTAAGCACAAATGGGCATCCTCGCTTTGAAGCAAGAGCACTGCACTTATTTTGTGAATCCGTGTTTATCTATGAATAAATAAAAACTAGATTAACTGTCAAAATTAAACATGATAGAGTATGTCACTGTTCGTAAATTTTGCAGTAAAATGTTTTTATAATTATGATATTGCGGTACTTTGTGGTAAGGTAGGTTCAACTATTATTGGCCACTAGCTTTTATCATTCGATTAAAATTATTTTTTTTTTTGGTTGGAAGGCATACATTTCTGCAAAAAAAAATCGAAATAAATAACGCACATCTAGGGAATATATTAAATTAATAATACTTACAGAGTAGTATTGTAAGTTGTTGCTTTGGGACGTGAGTGAAGGCTCAAAGGTTAAGACAGTCATAAATTATACGTTAAATTAGGAGTGAAATGTTACACAAAAATAATGCTCCCTGAATATTTCAGCAACGTGTTCTACAAGTGAAAAAAATAAGGATAAAACTAGGGTTACTGAAAGCCAAAACTGATAGACTAGGGCCATGTCGAAAATTCACACCGAGGCTACTTAAAATATGAATTTGACTTAATGTACATCTTTTAGTCATAGAATTACTGCCTCCACCCTAGCAGTATTATTCCAATACCCGTTTCTATTATTACACACGATGCCAAAAAAACATTCGTTCTTGTTCAACATGTCTCTCGATTGACAAGTTCAACAAAAAAATATAAAATTTAAAAACATACTCGTATTTTAGTTATCGAGACTCGGTTAGCTAGCAAGCTGAAACTTTTCGAGAATATTTAAAGATCTACCTCAAACAACTTGGTAGGTAGGACAGTGGAGCTATTCTACCTCGACCGCGAGCACACCTGCATCGAAACCGGTTTCTATAAACATGATTTCACTCTCTCAGCACCATTGGCGTTGCCTAATTTACGCATTCAAGCTTGAGTTGAGTTGGATTGAAAAAACACTGACCAAAATTAACTTGACGAGGAACATTCTAAAGTTAACATTACGAATAAATAAAATATTCAGAATGCAAATATACTAACGCAATAGTAGATTTCATTTCGTCACCTTGTCTGAGTAATGTGGTCTCTAAAAGCAATAAAATTTTGTTTAAAACGTAAAACAAAACTTTAATTGCATTTAAATTTTGATATATGTATTAATAATAATGACGATGAAATGGTTGAATATAAAACGAAACGAGTTTCTTGAAATATGAGACCAAACGCAAGTAATATTTCTCTCTTGTATTTTTGCAAGAATAATATATCAAATAAATATGTTTTAGGTTCATTTCGAATACCTTCAAACATAGGTACTTTAGTTTAGTATATGTGTTGTATATTGTACAAAATTTCTTCAAGACCAAGGAAACTAGCGGCAGCGGGATGATCTCGTAAATTATATATCAAAAATTCAATGTAGGTATAATCTGCATTTTGAAGCAGAATAGTTATATTTATCTTCCTATTTTGCTTAACCAATAAAATTCACGAAAAAAGCCTAAAGTAAAACATGGGAATAGAATTATTTTTTTTAAGTAAGCTTGCTTTGCTGGACTGACTGAGACATGTTTATGGAGTTATTTCAGAAGATATTATAGAAAATTAATAAGAATATACTTATGAAGTTCTTGGTCGCTTCACTGCACAGTTACAGTAGATAATGGTATACGAGTACATTAATAGAGAAGCGATGGTTTAGATCCATTAAGTAGTTACCAGTAGTACAGTTATATGTACTGTCGTAGATTTTGATACCGATAACACTTACTCATTGACAATTAGTCATTAGGAATTCCACCTTTGTCTAATTACAAATCTATATTCCGATAAAGGAATAATTGGTCGGTGTTTCGAATAATAACCGTTGTATGAACTTATTGTTTTATATACATCAAGATCATCATTTTTTTTCAAGAACATCATTTTTTTTTTACATTGATATGCACAATAAAATATTGTTACTTACCTCCACTTATTTTAATAGAATAACAATTGAAGTCGAATTAGGTACCTAACTTAACAAGAAAAAAATGTTTAAGCAAACAAATACTGTTTTTAAAGAAAATATTATTTAAATTTAGGCGTTACAGTTATGAATAGACGACTTAATTATTTAATCTACAGTTTCGAAACCTTACGAGACCTACTCTGGTAGGTTTGATATACAGGTTTAGGTGTGCAAAATATTTGAACTATAATATATTCATTGAGGTTCTCAACCAGAGCCGGTAGACTGGCATATGCCAATTCGAGTATAAGTCACCCTATAAAGCAACCTCTCCGACTATCCCTCGTCTACCTATAGCTAGTACACGGCACACGGCACACGCAGTATAGAAGAGTCAACAAACGCACACGAAGCACGTAGACCACCTCACACAGCCTTAGCCTCGACTCGGCTCGGTAGTTGAATGTTGATACAGCGGCGCCGAACGCAGCGTGCTGAGCTAAGGTGAGTCAGAAAGTAAGTAGGTAGCTCCGCTTACCTGTACAAATCAGCAGCAAAGTAAACGGTGAAAGCCGACGGTTGGTCCCCATGATGTTGCCGTAGTTACTTTCTATCAGTTATTTGCACCGTCGGATATATCCTATGCGCCCATGTTGTTGCACATTTATAATTTTTAACAATGCTTAACTCCAACTTAACTGTCATGCATCGTAGGTACACACTTTATAGAACGTTAAACATTTCTCAACAACAGCACTTTTGTTCTACGAGCCTTTAGAACTGACAACTTTCACACTTTAAAACTTGATACACTTCAGAAAATATTCTCATTTTCTCAATCCTCTGTGTAAACTTTGGCGCGAATTTCCCGACATGTAAGCGATGGGCACGTTGAACTCGGACGACCGTTGGCCCAAGGCTGGATAACCGATACAATTTGAGCCACAACGCGTCGCGCGGAAACGAGATGGCATGACGCACCGAGCGAAACAAAAATAAAGTTTGCGTGGTCTTGTCCGGGAATGAAGTGGCAACAACGCTGAACGACCGACGACGACGCCAGCAGTAGTGGAAATGTTGTCTTGCGAGTTTTTCACTAGATGGCGGCGGCACCGAATAATTAAAATTCTGTGCTGGTTAAATCCACGGCCGAACAGCGACCAGCGAGCAGTGAGTGCTTACTTATGAAACTGCTTTTACATAGCTGTGTAGTTATGTGTTATGACGCCAGCATTCTTATTAATAATGACCAAATAACAAAACAACATTAAATGTTAACCACTACCTACGCCTCAAGGAATAGGTATATATTTTATATATCTAAAATAACATACCATAATTATTATCATTCTACTAACCAAATGTGTCCGTTATTCAACCTCTTTAACGTTTTAATAACCACATATCATGTTTACTAATACTTTATCCATTATTTTATTATGTCTTTTAACTGCCGTAATGAGGGTCATTTACCCTAATTTTTTTAATATAAGTAGGTAGAACATAAAAGAAGTTAGAAGTAGAAGTTAGTAAAAATAAAATCCCTGGATTACTTAGAATTACCTATAAATGCAATCGGTTATTTTGTTAAGACTGTAAAGAGACTGCATTTGAAATGGCAGCAGCCTTTCCTAGTATCAAAGGCTTAATTAATTTGCGTCGCAGGATGAAGTGATCAACCATCCGGTATTTCCTAATACAAGCCTCGTCGGCGAAATGAAGTATTGCAGAGTGGACGTCTCACGTGATTGTGTAGTTAAAGAAAGAGACACAGCACCATGGTCATGGTACATCCTCGAGCTAGTCTCATTTACCTTACAGAATCACACCACGACTATGAAGCCGTCAATCAAACAAAAAGTATTTATTCCGTAACTTAGTTGATTTAAAAAGAGATTGATTTAAAATGAAATTTTGCACCACGCGGAAGAAGTTGCAGGTAAGCAGGTAACAAAAAATCGTGGGGAATTAAAGAAAAATAAAGCTTTTATGTGTCCTTGTAACTTACCTATAAAATAGACGCTTTTTCAGAAACTTTACGACAGGTCTTTTGATTAGGTAATGTATTACATTACATATTATTATAAATGTATTGTATACAGTTCTAAAATTAGTTTCTTTAGGCTCATTTTGGTGTCGATTTAATTAAACAAAAAACTTTCGCGTTCACTTTGGCAAATCATCCCTTCTAAAATAATACCCAAATCTGTTAAATGTAAAAAACGTCATAAGAAGACTTCCTAACGTTAAATGTAGCCAAGCTCATGCTTCCTGGAGCAATAAAATATTTTCCGCAACTTCATTCTTGTTTTACTGTGACAATATTTTTATTAAAACGTATTGCCAGTTACGGAGGAGGTGCTCTTGGCGCCACCACAGACACATTTGATTCGCTCTAAAAATTTTATAAGCTATTTTGAAAGTTATTCAAATGAATCCTCTTTAACAAAAGGAATAAACTGTGACTAAAATACAGGCATGCTTATTATGTAACTTAATTGCAATCAGTTACAATTTGAAACCGTTTAAATAAAAAAGAATGGGTATAAAGAGTTGGATACTAAGTTAAGGAATATACCTGCAGTCATTATCGCCATATCTATACTAATATAATGTAACCGAAGAGATTGTTTGTTTGGTTGAACGCATTAAGCTCTCGAATTACCAAACCGATTTCAAAAAATATTTTTAGCATATTTATTGAGAAAGGTAGAGACTTTATAACATCACGCTACGACACAGTAACCATAAACATTTATTAATATATATTTTCGCTGAAATGATATCTGCAATATTTTATTGTGTCAATCAAAATGTAAACAGGCGTAGCAAAAGTAAACTTTGCGTAAAAAAACAAAACATATCTTTCAGATCTCAAGTAGCTAAAAGAAAACCTTTACTTGTAAGAAAGAACAAATGATGAGAGGGTGCCGCTTTTTGCCCACTCGATATTTTTGTTCAGTTCTAATGCCATCGCGCCAGGTCAAGATACACTCGGCCTGAGATATCTTCATTCAGCCTCGCTTCGTTGTTAACAAACACTTGCGTATTCCTTTCACTGTTTCTCTTTTACAGCTTTGATGTTAGGCTTACACAGAAATTATTATTTAGGGCGGAAATTATGCGATAACCCGGACGTCGGCGGCGTCGCCGTCGGCCTACGAAGGAGTTTCAAAATATATTATTTAAAAGTGTTTTCAGATTCTCAATATAAACAAAAACATCGACTAAAATATTTCAGAAACGTTCCGAAATATATTACATGCACCCTATGTTTTAGCTTCAGACGCGTAGAATATATTAGACAGTATAGATAAGATGTTTTTCCAATAACGCTGACAGCAAAAAACGTGAAAATTTCGACGCAGCTGTAGTTTAAGCCTAAGCTTCAAGATCTAATTTGTACTAGGAGGGAGCACCACTCAATGCAGCCTATCTCTGCCAATCCTTTAATTACATAAGCTTATGTATCTTAACGTACATAGAACAGAGACGATTCCAATACCAGTTAATAGCGGTTGCTCTCTATACCTATGCCGGAAGGAAATTATCACACTTAGATGAATTTTATACATCCGCATTCACATTAAGGTCTATTCAGGGAGCTCGAATCGAGTCCCGGGAAAAATATCATTGCTTAGAAGTTTGGCGTGTGCCTTCACACTTGTCAGTCGATGACGATGCTAACTTTTAATGGCACGAGCTGCCCGGGTATTTTCAAACTGTGGTAAATACGTATTCATTGAAAAATGGCCGCTTCTCTAGGGTTACGTTCAAAGTTTTTATAGATACTTTCAATCAATTGTAGACATTAGGCTCCAAAGTACTCAACTATTTTACTCCCCTCGTAAAGAGGAAGGTCTTTATTTAATCAGTATTTAGAACTTGGCCCTAATGTTCGGTAGTTAATGCAAATTGAAATTTTATTTCCACCTGCGACAAAAATGGCCGGATACAAATATAAATCTTCCAAAATTTCCATGTTATCCCATTTCTACTTAAATACACGACCATAGACTTGCATACCCATCAAATTTGTTTTTAAAACAAGGTTTTTATTAATTAATTGATGTATGTGAAACTAAATGGAAATTTAAACAATTTATTAATTAAAATTAGAAAGACTGTTTGTGAAGTTTTCACAGCTAAACGGCTGAATTGATCTTGCTGAAATTTAACACACGTAGCCAAACACGTAGTTAAACACGTATGGTGCGGGGAGGGACAAGGCTACTCTTTATCAATTTTTAATCCTTGCTAATATTATAAATTCGAAAGTGTCCCCGTATATCGTTTTCACGGCTAAGTGAATAAACCAATCTTGCTGAAATTTAGCATAGGTCACTTAACCTATAGTGCGGAGAGTGATATAGGCTACTTTTTGTACATTTTAACGCGGGAAAACCGCGAGGCGACGTTTTGTGCTTATTAAACCTAAGCCTTTACCATCAACATTCAATACTTATAGCGAACCAATTCAGGTTGAAATGATATTAAAAGGGACGCTTGTGAGGACGCCTGGTAAAATAGTCAAACTAAACAAATGGAAAACATTACAAAGATCAAAATTCCGCATATGCTGATATTCTGCTGTGCCAATGAACAGTTATGTGGATAAATCTATAACCACATAGACTTCTACAATAATATCTGATTTAATGATTCATTTCTCTTCATTAATTTGTAGACGACAACTATTACAACACCTCTGTCGCTTTCAGTAACAGTGCTGTTGAATTATGTGAAGGGTATCAGATATTATTTCCGAACTGTCCATGGATATATGGACGTGTGACTGGACAAAAGGACGGTAGAATGACTGCATTCATGGCAATATTGTGTGCAGAACCAGACATGTAGGTGAATTGAAAACAGACAGCTTTCGAACCGGCCTCAAAGACCGCTGAATAAACAATAGTTAGTTAATTACTTATAGTTTCGCAAGGCTATATGTAAATTTGAACACAAAGAACACGGGATAATGGAAAATTGCTGAAAATTACTGAAACGTAACTTAATAACAATGGAGGCTTTCGACACAGACTCAATAACCAAATTTATTGCAACGATTCAAAGGAAAGAATTCGAGGATCTGAATCATGGTATAAGGAATGAATATATACTTACATAATATTACTGTGAGTAGGTATGGGTAATTCTTTACCTATAATTCGTAGATACTTAACCGACGAAAAAACGAATTCAACCACGTTTTACTCGTAACAAAGGAGTCCGACTTCGATAATTCCAATAAATAAGTACCTATAATTTGTAGATATAATATACACAGAATAAATGTTGCCTATAAAAAACATGGCCCGAATTATTAAGGGTCGGTGCAAAAGGCTTTATTGTTTTACTCAACTACATCTATAGTGAACGCAAAATCGTAATATTAATCTATATACAATAGGCAAAATAGGGTTCCTTTGACGCACCATCACCTCAAAACTACTGAATATATCGGGTTGGAACTGCTACCATCCAACGCGGATTTTTCTTAGATGGTTATAGGGACAATCAGTACAGTCACTGAGTTTTATGATAATTTGTTCCGAAGAAAGTTTTATCACAGTCTGTTAGTTTCCTTTAATAAAAAGAAGGTGAAAATACTTTTATACAATTATACTTTAATACTCTTAAATTGATAATTTAACTTTATTAATAGTTATTTTACTTATTTGTAAAATTCCAGGTGTTCGCCATCCATTAGACTACGCTAATCATAAAACAAAATTACTGCAATAAAGAAACAGCAGTTCACGCGCCAAACAACAAGCGTTATTTGAAGCATCTCATCTTACATCATTTCCGGGAAGAAGAACGTTACGGAAATCGACACAACTTTTACATTGAAGCTTAGAGGTCATTTGCTAACGCGCGGGTATATTACGATACTTTGTAGCAATCAGAGACAATTTGTAACCGACTGCATATGCAACACGTTTAAAATATGTTTAAAAAAAGTATGTATTTATTTAAAAAAGAAAATATATAGGGACTTTACCCTATATATTTTCATTTCATACTTAAATACATACTGAACCTACCAAAACGAATTGTGTAACCAACAAGAATGCTTTCTTAGTGAATTCTTAAGAGACAATTTTTTTATTTCATAATTTTTTATAAGAGCGCTCGTCGATTTCAAAATTCATACTTTCCGCTGTTACTGATTAAATAAATATTATAAGTAAATGAAATCCCGAAGACGGCAGTTTATCTCATCGCTTGCAAGCTTTATTAAATAACACGTCATTTTACACTTGCAAGTAGGTCACAGAACACATCAAAAGATGTTTACGTTTACCGCATTACACAAATATTAAGCCCACCGAAAAAAGTTATACAAGTTTTATAAAATAAAGCGGTCGTATAAATTCGTATATCCCAAGTAACATTTCACAGCACACCATTTTAAACAAACTGATTAAACAAGTTGGTTAATGTATCGCTTTTGGAGTTTTTACCCTTCTATTTAACTTCTTACAGTCGCTACGGGCTGTTGACGAAGTCGTAGTTACCTAATTTTATTTTGTTTCACTTCCCCGCGGAATTTACGACACGACACCGCCTCACAGTACGCACTCCTCTCTGTTTGTTAAATGTTAAAATTGTTTTGCAGTTTGGCAACAAATGGGACACTAGTGTTTTTGTTTTCAATCGAATGAGGCTGTTATTTCCTCAACTATTGGATAACGACTCGCATATAAACATAAATGTAATCTGACGGACGGACATTTGTAATGCTGAAATATTTTTAAGAACTAAAATTTTAAAAATTTTCCTGTCGAATATATGTTTATTTTCATGGCGATCGGTTGTACCGTGCAGTTCGAGTTTATTAATCTCATATATACCATTCATTTATAGATATTCTTTCAATGATTGATAATGCTTACTCCATGTAATTAAATATACAATACAAATAGTCTTCCGAGTTTTCATACGACTATTCGATATCCATTCGATATAGCAAAGTAACTCACTACCGAGTAAATTCCCCATCATCTGATATTACTGTACCTTTGAGAAACTCTCTCGCTTTGAAAGCTTTTTTGAACGTTCTTTCCCATTACGTAGTCCCATGTCATACCTCTTAAAAATCTACTCGAAATAACTCAAATGACATCATTCCTTAACAACCCTGTCGATACAGATGTTGTTTATTGGTGGGTTAAGTTTGAAAAATAATACATTATGACGTACTTTATCAAAGCGGTAGGTAGGTGTACTGACTGATGACTACATGAGAGCTGGAAGGAGATTTAAATTTACAAAACGCGTGTTTGCTATACTCTATCGATTAAATGGCATAGCATTTTTAGTAACGTACGAAATGTTAATATTAAAGTGGAAAAACTATTAATCAATAAAACAAAGATCTTCAAAGATCAAGAATCTAGATTTGTCAGTGTTACTATAACTCTTTTGACGGTGCTGCCAAGAAGGGTTTTTGAGTTTATTTATTATTCTATTTAAACACATTTTATCGACCGACTTTACAACTATCCATAATATTGAAATTAACTTTTTGTATAATAAGTATTTGTAAACCAAAACCTTTCTACATTATGGATTAGTTTTAACGGAGGTAACAGAGATTTTAAAACTTCGGATCTTTTTTTCTTATGTTGCTGACTTTCCATAAGCACTTAAAGAGACGATAATTAGAAACGGGAGAATAAGGACCCACACCCCTTTCATATATCCAGCTGGATTTTTATTTAATTGATTCTTAAAATTGTAATCTATATATAAAAATGAATTCCTATTTCCCTTGGTCACGGCATCACGCTGAGACGGCTGGACCCATTTCGCTAATTCTTTTTTTTGTTGTGTTTGTTAGTGTCAGGAGATGGTTCTTATGAATGAAAAAATTAAAAAAAGTTGCGCTGAAAATTAAAAAAATTAAGAAAACCATGTTAACTTTTCTAATGTAACCTTATACCGCTTTTGACAATATAAACTTATAATGTAACCTTATGGTGTTTGACATAAATGTCAGTCATTTGACAATATCGTTTAAAACAGAGGCATGCGTCGGAATTATATTGATAAAATTATTTATTTATCATTACTTAGTGTACATTTCACAGTCGATTCAATCGAAATATTTACGAAAAGTTTAACACTTAAGTGTGTGTTCATCACAGTTAGTTCAGAGCAATCACGCCTCATATTAAAAGTTCAACTTTTGTGTATCTTAAAGCTTTAGATTCATAAATACTATGTTTTTTGATTTTTTTTTATTAATCATACGAAGTTCGAATTCAATATTCATATTTAAAACAGGTCAACGACTGTCGAGTCAGCTATCGAATATAATAATTGTAGAACGATAAATTTTCATGTATAGTTTTTAATAATAAAGCAAATATGGAAAAGCAACGTTTGCCGGGTGCGCTAGTGTACAATATTTGTCAATTAAAAAATTTAAAAACTGCTACTGATATCAGTAGATACCGCAATCATAAATTCAAACCTATAATTGTAGCGAAAATCCTATTTACTACTCAAGTTAAATAATTCTAACTTCTCAAATCGACTCAACGCAAATCGTGGTTAAATAGATTTAATAATTGGCTTTATCAACGGGTTAATTAATAAGGACTTTGACGCAGGCGGCCGGTCCTTGCTGACAGCTGAACCTAGTGTGCCGCATAGGAATTAGATGTACTAAACCCACCCGACCTCTCCACTTTCCACAACACGCCTGGAGCTTGACGAGACGCGTTGAATTTGCTTAATTAATTTAACGCCAGACATCTTATCGCTCCATTTAGTTATTAGGTCCGCTTCGATATCACTCTATGGGAATCCTCTGCGAACTAATTATTTATCTCCAACTTGGGGAGGGACTATTCTCATAGGATACGATGTTTAGAGAAGCTACATAGAGCGCTAAGCAATTTGCACTGTGATACCACATAAGGTTAAAAAAATTCAAAAAATTCAAAACCATTTATTCAGTTTAGGCCCTCGGAGGGCACTTATGAAGGTCAAATTTAAAGTTACTGAAGCTACAACCGGTTCGGAAGTCAACCTTCAGCTGAGAAGAACCGGCAAGAAACTCAGCAAGGTTACATTCTTTTTTGTGTTTTATTCAATATTTTTTTATATAAATTTTATCAATTCTGTCTTTGTGGCTATTTTATAATATCAATTTTATATTTAACAATTACAAAATACTTATATAATAAATAGTTAACATTCAAAAACAATACAAAGAAAAAGAATTAACAAGACTACAAAATAGAAAACAACAATATTACTTACAAGTTAAACAAGAAAATAAGAGGTGCATTGTGCAGAGAGTAGCTAATTCCATACATTTTTATCTTCAATATAATGAATTACCTTGTAATACGCTTTTTCTTTCAAAACTTTCCTAATATAATTTTACACCCAGACACAGAACAAACAGACATGTTCATGCACAATCACAAAAATGTTTGTTCTGGGTGGGAATCAAACCCACGACCTTCGGTTTCGCAGTCAGAGTGTTAACCACCAAGGCAACTGGCCTGTCCGATATAAGTACTAGCTGACTCGCCAGACGTTCTTCTACCCAGTAGGAGGCGGTTTGAAGAAAAAATTACTTAACTATAGCGCCTATACTGATTCAAAATTCAAAATTCAAAACCATTTATTCAGTTTAGGCCTTCGGAGGGCACTTATGAAGGTCAAATTTAAAGTTACTGAAGCTACAACCGGTTCGGAAGTCAGCCTTCAACTGAGAAAAACCGGCAAGAAACTCAGCAAGGTTACATTCTTTTTTATTTGTTATATAAATTTTTATCTATTCTGACTTTTTGGCTATTTTATAATTTCAATTTTACATAATTTTATATTTAACAATTACAAAATACTTATTATAGGTAACATTAAAAAACAAAACAAAAAAAAAATATGACAAGACTACAAAATAGAAAATAACAATAATTAGGTACTTACAACTTAAAAAAGAGATTTAGAGGTGCACTGTGCAGAGAGCACTAATTTCCATACATTTTTATCTTCAATATAATGAACTACCTTGTAATACGCTTTCTCTTTTAAAACTTTCCTAATATAATTTTTAAATTTATGATCAGACATTTTGGTTACTGACAGCGGTATCTTATTATAAAATCTAACACAATTACCAAGAAATGACTTGTTTACTTTAGTTAATCTAAAGTATGGAACAACTAACTTCTCCCTTTGTCTTGTATTTATACTATGAGTATCTAATTTTGACTCAAACATTCCTATGTTTCTACGTATAAACATTATATTTTCATAAATATATAATGAAGGCAATGTCATTATATTTATTTCCCTAAATCAATCTCTAAATGATCCACGGTTCGGATATAAAGGTGCATCCACGCCTTAGTAACGATATCTACAGGAGGGCAACAACGGATAACAAAAATGTATTCATGAGATAGTAACAGCTACTTAATGTTTTCATGTTATATACAAAAAGTCACTTTCGTGTGAATGCAACCTAACATCAAATAAATTGACCTAACATAATGACCTTAACCATGGTTCGGATGCTAGTAGGACCATAGTGATTACTTTGTTAATGTCCAATAACCTAATTCCTTTGATCTTGGATACTACGTATCAATTAAACGAATACCATTTAAAACTCGGCTAATGATCTACAATGCTTTTGTTGATTCCGTTGTGTGTTATGGTCTAAGTAGCTACGGGCGAACATTCCAAACGTACTTAAATAGCATTTACCGACTCCAGATTAGAATACTAAAACACATAGTTTCCCCAAATATTAAACATAAGTGTGCCAATGACGATAACCTTTTATTTAAACACTGCAACACTCTCCCTGTACATATCAAAGTAAAATACAACCTTAAAGAACAATTTTTCAACACAAAATTACAATTAAATTTAGAACACAAAATTATAACACGACAAATGACACAAAAGAAACTTAAGTCTACAAAAGCAAACAACGCCTACGGCCAACGAACATGCTCCTACGTAATTCCTCGTATGATTAACCAACTTGATAGCGAAATTAGGAAAAATATTACTCCTTCAAACATAAAAATTAAATTAAAACATCACCTTGTATCGAACCTTTAACACTATAAAAAAATGTATGTACAAATATTGAGTGAGTGTCGGCACAACATCGCACATCTATCCACTTTTATTCTCACTACCCACACACTGTTTATTTTAATTATATTTTATCAATATGGTATGTGATAAAGTAGATACTTATGTATCTACCTCAAAGAAATTTGTAGGAAATTTAGTAATTTAAGGATTAAATGTCGAATAAGTCATTCCTCTTATAAACCTCTGTGGTTTTTTGTGAATGATTTTATGTTTTATTTTCCATGTATTTATGTCGTTCAATAATAAATAAAAAAAAAAAAATTGGAAATATTGAATCCTGGGGATAGTCCCATCGCCAAAGCCACAGCGCTCAAAGCTCGTCGCTCGTCACGGAATGGCGGATTATAGATAGGCCGAATAGTTTCGGTGAGGCTTGCAGGAAAGTCAAAGTGGACAGTGACAGGCGGTACCTACGCTTATGATGCATGCTTTTACAGCTTTTATCATTTAATTATCCTTCCTCTATTTACAGAACTATTGTTTTTCAGACCAGTTTTGGTTGGTCTTGACCTGGCTTAGTGGTTAGCGCCTCTGACAGCCAAACCGAAGGTCGCGGATTCGATTCCCACTCAGGACAAACATTTGTGTGCATGAACATGTCTGTTTGTTCTGTGTCAGGGTGTAAATAGCTATATAAGTATGTATTGGAAAAAAAGTAGTATATATCAGTTATCTGGTTTCCATAGTACAAGCTCTGCTTAGTTTGGGACCAGATGGGCCGGATGAATGTCCGATGAATTAAAAGATGATGTAAAGAATGTCCCGGGATATTTATTTATTATTTTCATTTCATGTTTTCCATCGAATGGCCTGTTATTGAACTGGTACCGAAAACTATTGTCAGCAATAGTATCCAACCAGCTTGAAAGTTATCAGGATCGAACTAACGAGAGAGGTCAGAGAGAGCTATTAGTAGACCAAGTCACCGTGCTGCCTCCCGGCCACGTCCACTCCGCGTTATTATTGTGAAATTGTCATCTAAACGTAACAGTATCAATTTTGCCAAACAAGGATGTTCCAAGTTTATTATTATTTAGAACCCTCTTGCTCACGTACATTTACTGTGAATTTTAAACGATTTATATACCACAAGGGTGACAAGCATACTGCCTACCTGCTGGTGAGCTGTCACTAGCCTGCATTACTTACATTATAGCTTTTTCTTAGCTTTTCGCCCTCCACTAGGCCCGCTATTCTTCTTTCTGTTCTTCTCTCTAGTTATTATCTTTACTTTGTAAAATTGTAAAGCTCATGTACGGACTTTGGTTATTATTATCAAATGGTATATACCAGGATAATCAGATTTTAGTTTGTCTCTATATTTCTTTGAGTTTTCAGCTGATTTCAAGAATATCTGGGACAAATATTATTATTTGAGGTAATCATGAAAAGCGAATGTACAGTAGATATGTACGTATAGCGTATAATTATCACGGGAGAGGTTCTAACAATGAACTTTCGGTGAAAGAAAACATCGTGAAGAACCTGGCTACTCTTAAGTCGAATATTTATCTGTCTTCAAATACCTATCGGTGTGTTCCAGTGGCTGCATTTAAAATGCAGTTTCTAGTTTCCATAGTAGAAGCTCTGCTTAGTTTGGGATCAGACTCCCGTGTGTGTGTATTATTATTATTCGCCTAGCTTGCAGTAATAATGTGTTAAAAGACATGCGCCTTTTATATGTAGAATATTTACCTTTATCAATAATCAGTTGGTTCCTTTCCTATAATGATAATAATTTAAGTAGTAAAGCTCTCAGTGCAGAGTTCGTTCTTGAAGTACAAACACCTTATCCACTTCTGCCCAGAAGCAGTAGTGCACTTGAGAGGTAAGGGGGCCGATGTAATTACAGGCACATGAGATTTATACTACCGGCACGCTATGATGGCCGTTTTGACGTATCAGATTGTCATAGGAAAAGAAACTGTATTGCTTTGGAATAAGGTTGATTTCCATCATCATACAATTAGCTGTTGGATCAATAGATGCACCTTATGCGTGAAGGAATAAAGGTTATTTTTCGTTGTCATTGTTAAACGTCAAAACGGCCATCATAGCGTGCCGCAAGTTTAACAACTTCACGTCTCAGAGTCGACAGTGCATTGGCGATGCCCCTGGTGGCAAAAATGTCCATAGATGGCGGAGACCACTTACTATGAGGGGGACCGTCTGCTTGTTTGTGGGCCCATGTGGTATCACTACATAGTATAAAATAAAGTCGCTATATCCCTATGTATGCTTAAATCTTTAAAACTTCGCAACGCATTTTGATGCGGTTTTTTAATAGATAGAGTGATTGAAGAGGAAGGTTTTTATGTTTAATACATGTGACATCCTACGGGAACGCGGGTAAAACCGCGAGGGACAGCTAATAATAAATAAATCTTGGATCGTAATCATAACTTCTTGTCACTTTTGTTTTTCTGATTATTAAACTAATTAAGACAGGCCAGTTGGCTTGGTGGTTAGAGACCCTGACTGCCAAACCGACGGTCGCGGGTTCGATTCCCACCCAGGACAAACAATTCTGTGACTAGTAAATATCGATATAAGTATGTATTTAGAAAAAAGAAATAGTAAATTATATCAGTTATCTGGTCTCCATATTACAAGCTCTACTTAGTTTGGGATCAGATGGCGGTGTGTAAAGAATGTCCCAGGATATTTTTTTATAAAAATTATCTTTTAATTTGAAAGTGTGTGTGAGTGTGCGTGTGCATGTACGTGTTTATTGCGTGTTACTTAGCTTTGTAAAAGCTTATCGGATTATTAAATAGACTCTCACAAGCACTTTAAAATTGTGAGAACAAAACACAACGAAATTGTCAACTGCCGGTGCGGAAGTTCGCTTTCGCTGAGAGGAGTCGGCAATAAGCTTTGTAATTAGTGTTTTCAAAACTTTAGATTTATTACATTAAGATAAGGTGTGTCCTGCAAGAGCGAACGCTTCAGTAACAAACTAATATTTCAGTGACGAAAATATACCGTTAATTTGTTGCAGTAAGTATTAAATTTATTAAATTCTTCTATCTGTACTAAAATGGTCTTAAATTCGGTCCATATTTTTTTAAGTTGAATTTAAAATTGCAGTAGGAATTTTTTATAAGAGCTGTATATTTTTTTAAGAGCACCCAAATGACGTCGTATTTGCATAGATTATTTTTATCATAAATTTTTATAAATTAATTACTTAATCCCCTGTGAAAAAGTTGTCTCACTAAAATTAATGTAACATAAAATGTGTCTAATATTTTTATGTTGTTATTAAATACTAGATAATACTGTAGTTAATCCACCGCCAAATACATTTAACAAAATTATTTGCAAAATACATTAATTATACAAATAATATTTCTGTCGTAGCCTCTACCATACACGAACTATTCCGTTGACGATAGAGCGAGACAAAAACCTTTTTACTACTGATTTGATTAAACCAGATTTATGACCACAAATTTTAAAACAAGATATCGGAACGGAACAAATTAATCAAAACTGAGGGACCAATGTAAAATAGTAACATTTCCCCATATGGGAATAACTAGCAGAATGATTTTTGCATTCCTATTCAATGCATATGGCATCATAACAGTAAATCACATAATGGCGGTGAGGACTAAGAGAATTTAATCTGTTAACTTGCACGCTCGAGTTGCAATTTAATCCGTTATAATAAACTATTTCCATTGTTTTGAACCCAGAGTAGTAGAGCTCTTAGTGCAGAGTTCCGAAGAAGTACTACCACCTTACCCATTTCTGCCGCGAAGCAGTAGTGCACTTGCATTACTGTGTTTTGGTTAGAAAGGTAAGGGGCCCGGTGAAATTACAGGCACATGAGACTTAACAACTTCACGACTCAGGGTCGACAACGCATTAGCGATGCCCCTAGTGTTGCAAATGTCCATAGGCGGCGGAGACCACTTACCATCAGGTGGACCGTCCGCTTGTTTGTCGGCCTATGTGGTAAAAAAAAAGTTCCGAGGAAGTACTACCACCTTATCCATTACCCCCGTGAGGTAGTACTGCACATTTTTTACTGTACTACTGTGTGCTTTTCCCAGGGTAAAAAGCTTATATGTTATTCCAATATATGCTCTATCTATGTGCCAAGTTTCATCCAAATCCGTTGGGTAGTTTTTGCGTGAAAGAGGAACAAACACACATTCAAGCTTTTTTAATTTTAGGTTAGAAAGGTAAGCCGGTGGAATAACAGGCACATGAGACTTAACAACTTCACGTCTCAGGGTCGACAAAGTATTGGCGATGCCCATGGTGTTGCAAATCTCCATAGGCGGTGACCAGTTACCATCAGGTGAACCGTCTGCTTGTTTGTCGGAGCATTTGGTTTAAAAAAAAACTTTTAACAACGTTTTTGGTTAACAAAACAAAGGTATTTTAACAGTCAGTAACAGTAAATTAAAAAATATATATTCTATCGATCATGCAAAGATCCGCTCACCACTACCAACAGCCGTAAGATAGACTGTCCTATTATCATCATACTTGTGAACAGGCTTGTGGTTTGCTAAAGTTTACTATTCACACTTACTTATTTTACTGCGTGACTGCCACCGAACACGCAAATAAATAATAATAATAAATATCCTGGGACTTTCTTCAGTCATCTGATCCCTAAACAAACAATGCTTGTGCTGTGGTTTTTTTTCGAAATTAATACTTTACACCCAGATTTAATCATAAATACAAATGTTTGTCCTGGGAATCAAACCCACGACCTGTGGCTCGGGAATCAGGGTCTATATCCACCAACCTAACTGGCCTGTCAAATATTGTGTTAAATGACAATGCTATGTAATCAATCTAAGTTACTTTTGAAAAAGGAAATGACTATGCTTATCCGGTTCTTCTCAGTAAACCCTACCTTCTGAACCGGGTTAAAGTCAGTTTATTTAACTTACATTAGCAATGTAGTCACGTCAAAGTGCTATGCCTAGTTTGGGACCCATTGTTAGATATTTAAAAAAAATACATTTATATAAAAATCAATGTTTAATATGTGATAAACCATGCAGAAAAACAAATTTATTGTAATTATTATATTTTTATTTTATTCCCAAAATCAATAGCACAAATCATAAAAAAAATAATTAAACAAAACCGTCGATAGGTTTGAACATCCAACAATAGATGGCGCGCTAGCTGGCATTGTTAACGACTCCTCATTCATATACTTCGCTGTGTGCCCCACCCGAGCCACTTTGAAATCCAGTTTCCAACTACAACACAATCATTTTCTAGAACATAAAAGTAGCCATGACGTAAAAGTAAACATAGATTTTACTATTATTATAAAATGACACCTTCACCCAGCGGCGGCCTTACCCATTGCAAGGCTCCGGGCGGCAGGTCATTGCGAGGCCCTTCGTGAAAAGTATGTGATGCGAAAGTAAGTCTGATTGTTTGGTTTAGGTATTTGTCATGTTTGCAAGAAATGCTAAAGTTATACAATAAATAAAATTTGAAATCCATATTTTTTTTAATTTGCTTGGTTTGCACGAGGCCCCGGGCGATTGCCCCTTTCGCCACCCCTAAGGCCGCCTATGCCTTCACCTTCAGATAATCTGAAGTAGTAAAGAGTTTAACATACATTAGGTTACATAAATTACATAGGTTACCCTAACAAAAATAAAAGTCGCTTTCACAAGAATCTGGCCGATTTATCAATTCATTGTGTTTTGTGTGAATCTGACAATGACAGGTCGGATAGACAACAATTTATTAGAAATCCAATCAAATGATACGAGGCCAAATAAACAGTGCTATAGGTAGTGTTGCCATTCGCAAACAATAAATTATACAAAACAAAATAAAAGTATAAAAAATTTAACGAATCATTTTTGGACCTAAATGAAAACACGATTCTAAAGTGGGTAAAATGGGGGTTGATATTATAAATATTCCTTATAATAAATAACACCTTCCTAACATTTTTCAAAATTTCACCTTTATTTTAACTTTAAATACGCTCTCATCCGTTTTCTTTGCACGAAGATTGCTAACTGGCTGAAAAGGCTATAAAGGCGACTTTCCCAGAGGAAAGGGAATGAAACCGCGAGGCGGAAAGCTAGTAGAATATACTTCTAAATAACATAGTAATAAATAGTATGTACACATAGTCTTACCCGTATTTACCAACAAGAGTGGCTTTTGACAGGACGATCATGCAATTAAGTACCGTAACGTTCATTTCTGATAAAGGAACCTAAAATCCTTCCTTAAAATAATAAATATCCTGGGATATTCTTTTATACACGGCCATATGATTCCAAACTTAGCAGAGCTTGTACTATGGAAACTATATAACTGATATACTACATACATACGTTTACTACTTTTTTATTTTTCTAAATACATACTTATTATAGATTATTATATAGATAGATTACACCCAGACACAGAACAAAAAGACATGGTCATGCACACAAATGTTTGTCCTGGATGGGAATCGAATGGCATTAATGGTCGCTAACCACCAAGCCAACTGGCCTTACTAGTAAGTCCGCATCCACCTAAAAATATCCCTTCTGTTTATTTTTCTTAAAACAAAGTTAACATTTCAAAGCGTTCGGACACGATTGAATAAAGCTCGGAAGCGTTATCTTTGCATAAAATAGAATCTGTCTGACAAGATAATGTTTGAATTTATTTAGTTCCGGGAACCGAAGAGGGACCAAGTTAACAATATTCCTCTAGAATTCGCAGCAATAAAGCTTTAGTATCACATCTTAGGTATTATTGTTTTTTACTCGCAGAGAACAATTTACAAGGCACGAAGCAGTCTTAAAAAAGCAAAAATGTTTCCTCGAAATAAATGCTTCTGGCTGGTTCTAGGACATTTATTTTGGTTTTCTTCTATGCACCGTGCATTTTGCACATGACGTAATGCCGTGGGAGTAACACACTTTTGTATATAGTTTAAAAGAAATCATACGGAATATAGTCTACTTTATTGTTATCTTGAAAAGTCATTACAATATTTACCCAATTAACTTTAGTTTTAGTTACTCTTTTATAATTATTTTTATATTTACCAATATGACAACATCCGTATACTTATGCAAGTAAGACTATATTCTATTTTATAATTTTTGAAAAGTCATTCAAATATTTATCCAATTTACTTTTCAGTTCCTCTTTTTAATTTTTTTTTTATTTAGGAACTTATCTAAATCTTAAATAATATTATAAAGAGAGATTTAGTGGGAATTTTGTACGTTTATGTGTATCTCAAATAATCTTCTGAACCACTGCACCGATAAATGACCAAATCTTTATCTTTTTCCGTATGAAATAGACTATATTATAACCCACATACTTACGATCCTTCGGTGACGCGGGTTTGTAGCTTAGTGTAATATACAAATAGCTATTCCAACTAAAGTCTAGAGGTTTCCTATTTCTAAAGTATTTTATGCTCCACTGAGCAAGTCAAACTTGAGTGTAACTAAACTTACCCTTAGCAAGGATGTGCACTTAAAACCACCCTGTTCGTATTTAGTAATTAGTCAGTTTGTTTGCTTAAAAACCAACATTACCAACACTATACCCACTATAAATAGTGTCAGTTGAACTAAGTAATATTGTATACTCGTATATATAAAACGGGCACAAATCCAAGACTGGATATATTTTACAACACAATAATTTTTTTTTTACCACCTGATGGTAAGTGGTCACAGCCGCCTATGGACATTTGCAATACTAGGGGCATCGCTAATGCGTTGTCGTCCCTGAGACGTGAAGTTGTTAAGCCTCATGTGCCTGTAATTTCACTGGCCCCCTTACCTTTCTAACCGAAACACAGTAATACAAGTGCACTACTGCTTCACGGCAGAAATGGGTAAGGTGGTAGTACTTCCCCGGACGAACTCTGCACTAAGACCTCCACTACTCTAAAAACTGGTAGGTACGTGTCCAAGATTCCGATGTATGTGGTGGACCCCTTATTATTTTCCAAGTGAATATATTTTAAACAATAAAACATATTAACAAACACGACCCAGGCGTATTGATCCAAAAATTTGCAACCGGCTATATTTACGGAAATAGTAATAAAAGTGCACTACACCTTAACGGCAGAAATGGCTAAAGTATTTGTACTTCCCCGGATGAAGTCTGCACTAAGAGCTTTACAACTCCATATCCAGACGAGAGGCTATTGTGCACCTGATTCCAAAAGCACCTTGTCGAAATTCGGTAACTAGTGGTGTATTTTTTGATACAATTTAACTAAGTTGCCTAAAGAGCATAATGGCCACCTTGCATTGTTAGGTCGAATAAAGGCGGTCATAGGACGTGCCTGGTCCCGCAGCCCCGTCAACGATGAGATATAGAAAACCCCAGGGTTTTAGCCAGTAGGAGTATCCCGACGTCCAGGTATGCGATGTGGGATTTCCTTGGGTAAAATAAATAAGGTTGGGTGAATATAAAGAATCAATGAGCTATGTAAATAATTCCATCCATATGAAGTTTTAAGTTACAGGTACGGATGCTTCGCGAAAACCGTAATGTTAAATTATTAATTCGCAATATTGTTACAGTACTATTACTATATACTATTGATACACTCCATGCTCACCCATAATAGTCCTTCTGCAGAACTATCTAAAACGGTTCAGTTACTCCAGTTATTAATAAGTTGTTGATAAGTGCTGCTCAAAGTGTAGTTTTTAATGCAGTGGCGGTAAGTGGACGCAGTCGTTAACATGTTCATACATTGCAATTGTATAAAGTACACAGCTTCACACTTCCCAAGTATTTATTTCTAAAACTATGAATTCGTCAAGTTTTGTAAAAGCTAATTAATGTAGCTCCCTATTTTCGTGTAGTAACTTTGGATTGGTGAAAAGTTACGCGATTTCACATACGTTAAAATTGATAAAATGTAGCCCATGTCCCTCTTCTTACCACAGCTTCCGCGTGCCAATTTTCAGCAAGATCGCTTCGGCTCCGCTCACCCGTGAAAACTTAACAAACCGATTGACAAAGTCATAGGATTTAAAATGATTAAAACGGCTAGCGACGCACACAGCTCACAGCACACAGTATCGACACAACAATGCACGGGAAATTAACTGGCATAGGTCCATACTCGACAAGAGTTCGCGCTGAGGACGAAGGTGAGGGATGGCTCTTACACTTGGCCGATGAGCAACATCGCCGCTGCAGTGAAATACATAGTAATAATAGAAGTAACGCTATAAAAAAGAACTAAAATACATCAGTAAAATTTGAGTTAATGTTATTTTATATTGTTCTAAATATTACGTCAAAATTATAAAAAAATCCTGAATATTCAACCTTTTTAGTCGAAAATTGAAGATTATAGCGCTAATGTATTCTATTAATATTGAAGTATAGGATATTTTGAATAAGATTTTGATCTTAACTTATTTTATTTTTATATATATTTTTGATGGATTATCTTCGACAGAATCTGCAAATTAGGGCCTAAATCAGGTTCCGCATTTTTCTCTAAACATGCATTGAGAGTATGATTTTTACTAATCCTATTAATATTATAAATGCAAATGTTTGTATGTATGATATTTGTTACTCTTTCACCCAAAAACTACCTAACGGATGTAATTATTTTTATTTATTTTTTTTATAAATATCCCGGGACATTCTGTACACACGGCCATCTGATCCCAAATTAAGCAGAGCATGTACTATGGAAACCAGATAACTGATATACTACATATACTACTTTTTTTCTAAATACATACTTACTTAGATATTGAACCCAGACACAGAACAAACAGACATGTTGCACACAAATGTTTGTCCTGGGAATCGAACCCCGGACCTTCGGCTTGGCAGTCAAAGCACCAAACCAACTGGCCTGTCACATAGATATAGCATATCCTGGAATAACATATAGGCTCCTTTTCATCTGGGGAAAACGTGACATCCCGTGGGGGACAGACGGTTAAGTAAATAAATTTAAAACTTGGCTCTATTAAAATTCAAGAAGGAAGCGAGCAATTTTCACCAAGCAATTATTATTTATTAGAAAAGTATAGCTACAATTTCAATGAGGAAAACTTGCAACTACGCGTTTATGAATAATAAAACGAAAATAATTAAATTCCAAAGTGACAAATTGAAAATTTATTACAAAATTGAAATATCTCAGTGTTACCTGCAGAGGATGAATTCTCTGTAACAATATTACATTATTTAGGGCATTAAAAAAAATATCGATAATCTTGTATGAAGTTATTTAGGTATTCTAGAATTTCGAATCATTCCAACATCCTAGGGTGGGTTTTATAACACGTGATATGATAATCTATATTCTCTCTCTTGGGTGATAAGAATATCATTATATTTTAAACCTTTTATTTTTCGAAACAAATGGAACAATAAATAAATGAGTGATCATTAAAATCAAGTATTTTAGAGTTTATTTTACCACACAAAAAGCACTTTTTCACATCATTATAATTTTTTCACAAAATACACCAATGCAGGTTAAAAGGCCGGCAGCACGTTCCCAACTAGAATGTATATGTTAAAAACATGCAAGATCCAAAACAAGCTGATGAAATAAGCATGCGTTCTCTGTCTTTCTACAATTCTTTCAATATGGATTGATACTAAGAGTTCTTGTACCTAAAATAAAATACTGGACCCCGCGATCCAATGGAATGGAAGCCGTTGGACGGCCAATGGTTACAGAGAACGCGTGCGACAGATCGTGTCGTGAAATCGGATCGGTGTATCGCGCTCTTAGAGCTCTCATAGCATAGTCTTAGAGGCCCCCGTATCCTAGTGCCCAGGGCATCTAATACTTTGAATACGGCACTAGTTACCATAGTAACTCACAACGTAAAATCCTTACTAAGTAGTGTTCAAAATGTTCGTTTGCCGAACATAGCTTATCCCCCACCGACTACAAGATCTATGTTTAACCAAATTCTCAGTGTAAAATGTAGCATGTTCACTCCAATTCGTTTGCTATATATACACTTTCCTGATTTACATTTAGATCGTAGGCCTAACTGTCGGAAAATGTACTCACTTTAGACGCTAGAGTGTAGACGGGAACGGCAGGACTCTCCCGGGACGTTGACGAACTAGCGGCAAACAAGTCGCTCTGTACCTACTGATAGTAAATTTTATTACCAGAATTTTATTCAAAGGAAAAACACGACGTTATAGGAGAGATGTTACATAAACGAACGTTAGCGTAGTAATAAAAACAGCCCATTAATACGCTAAACTGATTTTCTATTTTGTTAAACGTCGCTTGTTTTCATACATAGTGACGTATTTTGACAATAAAATTCAGAAAAAAAACGTTTTTATCAATAAATATATAAGAAAAATAGGGTTCCTTTGACGCACCATCACCTCAAAACTGAACATATCGGGATGGGACTGCTACCATTCGTCGCGGAATTTTTCATAGATAGGCATAGGCTATATATGATATCGATAAACGCGTATGAAACTGCGGGGGACACCTACTGATTTTATACATAAAACTGACAAATTGGCAAATCCTTTCATACATGGAGGTTGCATAAGGGCCAATATATTACCATGTTATCACGTCCGCCATATTGGATTTAGAATGACGTCACTTAGCATCGTGCAATGTTAAACAAAACAATTGTGTGTGCTAAATTTTCGCCTGATCTAAATGGGGTATCTAAAATTCAGTTGCTAGATTGTCCCAAACATACTAACAGGTCGAGTTCAATATAAGGTTGTATAAAATCAATAACAGTTTCAATTCAGTATCTTTTTTTTTATTTGTCCAAAATTTGTTAAACACTAAAATTATACATGAAATACGCTGAGTTCATTAGATTGTAATAAGAGTCGGTAAGGACCCAGGATAGGGTATCTACACATATAGTTCATTCAGTCTTTGACAGATTGATGCGGGTCGTAAATTAGCTCGAGTGGCATTTTTATTATGTACTTTGTAAACGGGAAATGTGGACGACACAGGATCCAAACAACTAATTTCACACCAAAAATGAAGATTTTAAATATTTTTAAATTGAATGTTTTCTGTTTTAAGTATTTGTGTGTTCAGTTTCCTGATACGGTAAGACAAAGATAACTATAAATAACTAGCTGACCCGGCAAACTTTGTTATGCCATATATACATTATTATAAACTAAACATGAAAATTTATCGTACTACAATTATTACATTCGATTGCCATCTTGCAACCCTATTGCGGATCTGTGGATGGAACAGAATAATATAAATATCGCGATTAAAAAACAGGGGTTGATCGTAGAAAGGTGAAAATTTTAAGTTGTATGTATTTTCTATGCTAAACATTTAGGGGTATGAAAAATAGGTGTTCTAGAATGCCGATTCTCAGACCTACCCGATATGCACAGAAAATTTCATACAAATCCGTTTCGGAGGAGTTTGGTAACAAACACCGCGACACGAGAATTTTATATATTAGATGATACCTTCCTTTACACACGCCTGTCATAGTATTCACTAGTATGCAAGATGCCTTATAAGCAGTGACGTCGTTACACGTGCCATGGAGTCAGCGGAATGTTGGATCGAGGTCGCTGATGGAGCAGATTCACAGTTGCGAAACCGACACCTAATTCAAATTACATTATTTCTATAAAAATATAATTCATTCTAGATCTAGCATCGATCTGTATCACTATATTAATTTTACTTGTAAATTGTAATAATTAAAGTTTTATTTTAATTAAATTAATTTTGGTTTTTTTTGGGTCCTTCGGCTGTGACATTCATAATTGGCGCAGTCGGTAGGATACTCAAAAAGATTCGAGGTAGTTAGGGTTATTCTAATATCGAAGAACTGCATCGCTACCGTCGTGAAGAATCACCGAACTTGAGTATCCAAAGAACTTGAAGTCGCAGCGAAGGAAAAATCAAGACATCGATCCCAGGGGTACCAAAATGAAATATATGTAAGTACACTCAAAATCGTTTCTGTGTGTTGCTCTCAATATTTCCTAATTTCCTTTTAGTTATTTTTAGGCAGTAAGATTTTTCACCCTAGGCAAACTACCCCTAGAGGGCCTGCTCGCACTAGAGAAGCCCGTAGGTTGAATTTAGATAGTAATAGAGATATAGATAATATTTTTGAGTTTTATGTAAGCCCCGAATTTTCCAATATGACTTGCGTAGACACAATTTTTAAGGCTATGCGCCTAGTGCCCGAGTTTGATGGCAACTCGCATATCTTACCTAGATTCATCCATTTATGCGATCAGATTGTTTCTGAATATATTAGTGCCAACCCCGGTAATGAATTAGCTAAGCTATGCGTCATAAATGGCATCTTAAATAAAATAACTGGGCCAGCCGCAATAACTATCAATTCGAATGGCATACCCGAAGACTGGGAAAGCATTAAGAAAGCTCTAGTTAATAACTTTTCAGACCAGAGAGATGAGACCGCTCTTTACAATGACTTAATGTTAGCTACTCAAGGTAATAGTTCGCCTCAGGAATTTTATGACCGTTGTGTTAATATATTCAGCACTATTATGACCTATGTTACTCTGCATGAAACTATTGAAACTACGATCGAAGCTAAACGTACATTGTATAAGAAATTGACTATGCAAGCATTTGTCCGCGGATTAAAGGAGCCTTTAGGCTCTCGCATACGTTGCATGCGTCCTGATAGTGTTGAAAAGGCGCTTGAGTTTGTGCAAGAAGAGTTGAACGTAATGTACCTTCAAAGTCGTACCGATTCAGTAGCTGAAAAGAAAGCCATTATATCTAAACCTATGCCATTTGCCCCAATGGCTACGCCCGCGTTTAAACCGTTCAATTTTCCTGCTCGAATGCCAGCACCTAATTCTAGCTGGCAGCCACCTCAGCAACAGTGGAAACGTAACTTTCAGCCTAACCAGCCTATGCCACATAGACCTATAGGTATGCCGTCGCGCACACAGCAGTTGTTCCGAGCACCACCCACTAATTATAATCCTAATCAAAATAATTTCCATTTGCCCCCTAGACAACCACAACTTCAAGGCCCTAAGCCTATGAGTGGTGTAAGCCACTACGTTGCTAAAGAAATCCCTAAGTCTGGTCACGATTGGAATAGACATGGTAATCCGCCACCATCTAATTACTTTAAGACTCGCGAAATGAACATGAACGAATGCGCGAGTTACGGTGATTATTACTATCCTGAATTTTATTCATATACCGAACCGGATGATTATTGCTATGCCAATAACGATTATTATAATTCTGAACCAAATTATGTAGTATACGAACATGGTTGTGATGTGCCGAGTGAACCCCCGTCATCGTATCCCCTTGAGGAACCCCATCCATCTACCAGCTCTGTTTCGGAGCAGGATTTTCAGAAGCACGTGAAGTCCGACAAGTTAAAATAGAATTAAATTTACAGACACAAAGACAACTTCCTTTTATACAAATATCAGATCCACCATTGAAATTCTTAATAGACACAGGCGCGAATCAATCTTTCATTAGTCCGGAAGCTATAGATAATTTTTTCTTTAACGTACCGTTAAATTATGATCCATTCGAGGTAACTAACGTTCACGCAACATCAAGAAATAATTATTCAATAACTATTCCTTGCTTTAGTGAATTTCAAGATGCCGAAAATATAAAATTATTTGTATATAGATTTCACGATTACTTTGATGGACTTATCGGACTTGACCTTCTTGAAAAATGGGAGGCTAGAATTGATCTTAAAGATAAATTGCTCTTAACTCGTAATACCACCAACCCTATTCGTATGTATAATTCGCGTAACGTCAATTTATACGAAGACGTAATTCCTGCAAATTCTAAGAAATTAGTTAAAGTCCCTATTAATATTCAAGATGGAGATGCGTTTATTAATGAGCAAACCATTTCTAATTGTGTAATTAATGAATGCCTTACTAGTGTAATTAATAATCGCGGTTACTTAGAAATTTCGAATCCCACTTCACATGACGTAATATTCTCAATGGATCACGCCTTACAAGCGGAAGCCTACACTATCGAGTGCACGCGCACTAAACAGTCATCCACGCGCGCTAAAGAAGTTTTGTCTCGCCTGCGTACAAGCCATTTAAATCCGGAAGAGCGAATTAATTTAGAGACCTTATGTGAGAAATATGCTGACGTATTCTATATAGAGGGCGAATCATTAACTTTTACGAATAAGATAAAGCATAATATTAGGACCACAGATGAAATACCGGTTTTCACAAAAAGCTACCGTTACCCTTACATACATAGAGATGAAGTTAGAGATCAAATTACTAAGATGTTAGACCAAGGTATAATTCGACCATCCGAGTCTGCCTGGAGCTCACCCATATGGGTAGTACCAAAGAAGGCTGACGCTTCTGGCAAAACTAAATGGCGTTTAGTTGTAGATTTCCGGAAAGTTAATGAGAAAACTCATGATGATAAGTATCCAATACCTAACATCACGGATGTGTTGGATAAATTAGGAAACTGCCAGTATTTCACCACTCTCGATTTGGCCAGCGGATTTTATCAGGTCGAAATGAACCCTGCTGATATTCCGAAAACAGCGTTTAATGTAGAGAACGGGCATTACGAATTTTTACGTATGCCCATGGGCTTGAAAAATTCTCCATCAACATTCCAACGCGTTATGGATAATGTCTTCAAAGACCTTCAAAACGTAGTATGTCTAGTCTATTTAGATGATATTATCGTTTTCAGCACCTCCTTACAAGAACATATAATCAATCTTGAAAAGGTCTTTAAAAAACTACGCGAGTCGAATTTCAAAATTCAGATGGATAAATCTGAATTCCTAAAATTAGAAACTGCATATCTAGGACATGTTATAACTAGGGATGGCATTAAGCCTAATCCTGATAAGATCTTAGCTATTCAGAAATATCCACTTCCAAGTACTCCCAAGGAGATCAAACAGTTTCTTGGTTTAATTGGCTATTATAGGAAATTTATCCCCGACTTTGCACGAATAACTAAACCATTCACACAATGCCTAAAAAAAGGTAGGAAAATCACGGTAAATGCGGAATATGTCGGTTGCTTTGAAAAGTGTAAATCACTCTTAACTAATGATCCGATTTTGCAGTATCCTGATTTTAATAAGGATTTTGTATTAACAACTGATGCTTCTAATATAGCTTTAGGAGCAATACTATCACAGGGACCTATAGGATCGGATAAGCCAGTCTGTTACGCATCTCGTACTCTCAATGAGAGCGAAATAAACTATAGCACTATTGAAAAGGAACTCCTTGCAATAGTATGGGCCACTAAGTATTTCAGGCCATATATCTTTGGAAGGAAATTTAAGATAGTTACGGATCATAAACCTCTCCAATGGGTTATGAATCTCAAAGAACCAAATTCGCGTTTAACTCGTTGGAAACTTAAGTTATCTGAATACGATTTCACTGTAATATATAAGAACGGTCGGAATAACACCAATGCTGACGCTCTTTCTAGGATAGAAATTCATAACGAGGAAACTAGCTCTATGATTGCAAATGCATCTGAGCGACCGCCATCTGTCTCTGATTCATCTACAGTTACAGCTCACACAAGTAGGGAGAATCCTATTCTCGAAGTCCCAATCGTAGACGAACCATTAAATAAATTCCATAGGCAGCTACATATCACTGTAGTCGGCGATATAAAAAAACGCACCACAGCATCCAAGCCTTTTGAAACACATACTAGGACCGTAGTTCAGGTATCTATGACTAATTTAGAGAACGATGTCGTGAATGTTATTAAGGAATACGTAAACCCGAAAGTTAAGACTGCGTTGCTCATTAACCCAGCTTTGTCCATGTATGATGTTATACCTATTATTCAGGAAAACTTTAAGAATTCAGCGATGAACTTAGTCCTAGCTAAAACGGAAGTAGAAAACGTAAAAGAATACCTTAGGCAGCAAGAGATAATTAAACATTACCATGAAGGAAAGACAAACCATCGTGGAATTACCGAATGTTACTTAGCCCTTTCCAATCGTTACTATTGGCCAAAGATGAAAGATCACATTACAAAATTCATAAACGATTGTACTGTTTGTGGCCAAGCTAAGTATGACCGAAAACCTATCAAACAACAGTTTAACATAGTCCCACCTGCTACCAAGCCATTTGAAATTGTCCACATAGATTTGTTCACTGTCCAAAATGAGAAGTATTTAACTATTGTAGATGTTTTCTCAAAATATGCACAAGCATATCGATTGCAAGATGGTACTGCTATCAGCATATTACAAGGGCTTCTTAAATTCTGTACTCATCATGGTTTACCATTAACTATAGTTTCAGATAACGGTACGGAATTCACGAACCAATTATTCAATGAATTCGTTAATATGCATAAAATAATTCACCATAGAACATTACCGCACACCCCAAATAATAATGGTATAGTAGAAAGATTTCATTCAACTTTATTAGAACATCTCCGTATTTTGAAATTACGCAATAAAAACGAAGATATAGTTAATCTCATGCCGTATAGTATACTAGCTTACAATAGCTCTATTCATAGTTTCACCAAGTGTAGACCATTTGATATTATAACAGGACATTTCGATCCCCGCGACCCATTTGATGTAGATTTAACGAAACATCTCATGCAACAATATATTCAAAACCATCGTGAACAGATGAAAACGGTATATGAGATGATTAATGAATCCTCGCTCGTTACTCGTACCAATATCATTGAGAATCTTAATAAAAACCGAGATCCCGAAGTAGATTATCAGCCCCAGCAGCGTATCTTTGTAAGTAATCCCTTAGCTAGTCGTCAAAAAGTAGCCCCCAGGTATACTCAAGATACAGTTCTTGCAAACCTACCTATTCATATATATACGTCGCGTAAACGCGGACCTGTTGCCAAAAGTAGATTGAAAAAAATACCTAAAAGTGCCCAATTGTTGCAGGGTGCTACTGGTCCTGACTGCTCATTCGATAGTAGCACAGGAATCAAACCAGGAGATAAAACTTGAGAGTCTAGATGACGGCCCTGGACTACTACCCTTTCGACTGGGAGCAACAAGGCTCATAACACATTATCATACCTTTGTTCAATATGTGCGCATCAATGACATTAGTGATAAAATTACGTTATTAGAAAATCAACTAGCGGATTTCAAGTTTAGATTACAAAATGATACTTATATGCTAAATGAACTTCAATTAGAATATCTTTCCGGTAAAATGATAAAAGTCTTAAGTCATTTAGAATCATTAGAGCCAAGTCGAGTAAAAAGAGGTCTCGTTGATGGTTTAGGTTCAGTAATTAAGAGCATAACTGGAAATTTAGATCAAATTGATGCTGTAAAATATGATAATGCTATTAAGATCTTACAAAATAATGATAACGAAATTGCCCATGAATTCAATAACCATATAAGCTTGAATAGAGATTGGATGGCCCAACATACCGATATAATGACCAGATTAGCTGAAAACCAAGCTAGGATAAATGAAACCTTGCAATCCATTTTAGAAAGCGATGCTTACAGGTCAACCAGTCTTATAAAGTACGCCAAATTTGCCCAATGCATAGCTATAATAACTGAAAACATAGATGATATTTTAGACGAATTAGTTAGATTAGAAAATATGTTAGCTTTTATCCGTGCGTCAAGTACGCATCACTCTATGATTAATGTTAAAGTCTTGAGTTATATGATTAATAGATTAGTTACTATATATGGTAAGGGACAAGTGCTAGATTTGGAACTTAGGCAATATTACGATCTTATAAAACCTGCCTATTACTTCTCAGGTAGCCAGATAGTAATAATTTTCAAAGTACCCATATTTGCCGTAGATAGTTATGATCTTTACAAATTATCAGTAGCCCCTAATAAGCATAAGCAGGCCCTCATCCCTCCTTACCCATTGATAGCAACCAACAGGAAAGGTTATGTGTACATAGAGGCTGAATGCCCGAAGTACGATAACTGGTATCTTTGCGGAGAGACAATGGACCATCAAATTCGCCAGACACCAGACTGCACTCAAAATCTCATTATTAATCAATTACTGGATAGGACCTGCGAGATGTCTACAGTAACCCTATCAAGAGTAGCTATGGAAGAATTGGATGAAAAACACTACGTCATATCCTTTCCCAATGCAACAAGGATTCATACTGTATGCGGAAAAGAAGATTATAATGTATTAAATGGCAGCTATCTAGTAACTGTTCCTGCGAACTGTTTCCTATACACCTCAGAATTCACAATCACCAATACAAATGATCAAGTTAAAGGGCGACCACTGAAGATAATGGACCTTTCTTATGACACTCAAAACCAGAAAGCTGATGCAACCGAAGTTCATCTTAACTCAATCAATCTCAAGAAACTACAGGATGCTCAACATAGGTTGATGGCTCAACCTACTTTACGAATGGAACAAATTCCATCTTCATTTTTGTACCATACAACGATTCCGCTCTACACTCTAACACTACTGAGTGTAGTTGCACTTGTTATATACTTAGTCGCACAGCGCTATAACATAATTCAATGCAGACCCGAAGAAGATGTTACAGATCCTTTGGAACATACTTATGCAAAACCTGAAGTCTCTGAAAAACCAAAGCAGCAGCAATCAGCAATATTTTCTCATCTCAAGATTCAAAAATAATTGCTGATCTGATGGGGGAGGTGTCATAGTATTCACTAGTATGCAAGATGCCTTATAAGCAGTGACGTCGTTACACGTGCCATGGAGTCAGCGGAATGTTGGATCGAGGTCGCTGATGGAGCAGATTCACAGTTGCGAAACCGACACCTAATTCAAATTACATTATTTCTATAAAAATATAAGGTAAACGCAGCTATCAACGACCCATCGAAAATCTGTAGTTATTACCGACCTATAAAAGTAATTCGAAATCTTTACGTTTCCAGAACTATTCTAGCTATAGGTAGGTAAAGTTACACACGCGTTTATTCCTTGAGCATCGTATACTTTTACGTTAGTGTGAGTAGCTGTGCAAAAAAGAGATATAATACGTCAGTTACTGCGGGGCAGCGTGGACGCAGGACGTGTCGTACTGTTCCCTTGTTCCTTCAAGTAAGTACGTGACTTTTCTATTTAAGACATTTATACAAACAAATGACGTCTATACTTTATCTTATATTACTAAATGTATTCATTTAAGTGTCAACTCTTGATTTCTTACGACATTTTATTGATAAAAAGTAATTTGAAACGATAAAACTTTAAATTAAAATGGGAGGGTGTTAGCTTCATCAGTATTAGTCGTGGCAGTTATCAACGACCCATAAGTCGGCAATGGCAGCAACGTAACTTTTCGTTTTATTTTCCTTTTATGTTATTATATCACACTAACACAAGTATTTTTATGGACCAGTTTAAATGTAAGCTATCAGTCTTTATAAAAATCTATTAGCGACTAAACTTTTTTGTCTAGTTTTTACCTTTTAGCGTAGGCAATTTAACCAAAGTCATGATACTTTTCAAGGATCGATATTGAATAGTTACAATAATAAATCATTATTTTTGTGTTTAAAACAGTGTGCATTTGTTCATATCTTTTGTGACATTAATCAATTATAATCTAATTTATAGTCCGAAGGTCAATTGAATTAAAATAACCATTTTTTTTATGAGTCGGTAATACATTTTATGTTTATACTTACTTACTTTATTACCGACCCATGAGGGTCGGCAATAGCAACTATAAGAAGCTATTATCGATCGTTTATAGATTATTTAGTTTCTCACCTACTTTTATGACATAATAGGTACCTATTAATAAATGCTACTTATTAGCTAAAGCAACATAAAACATACAATTATATTTTTTTCCAGAAGTATGGAGCCACAAAAACGGCGAAAAGTATACAGTAAAACACAACTCGCCGAAGCAATCCAAGCAATTAATGACGGTACGAGTGTATATGAGGCATCAAAAAGGTTTAATATTCCCAAAACTACATTAAGAGACAAACGGGACCGGAAATATAAGAATGAAATTTGCGGAGTTCAGCCGGTTCTTAATTTAAGTGAAGAAAAACAGATTGTAGACTGGATTCACTACCTTGGCAAGATGGGATTTCCAGTTACAAAAGAACAATTATTAGAAGCAGTGGCTAAGCTAGTCCAAAACTTAAATCGTCCAAACCCTTTTAAAAATGGTGTGCCTGGCAGATATTGGTTTGAGAATTTTATAAAGAGACATCCAACGGTATCTAAACGCGTTGCACAAAATCTACCTTCTAGCCGAAATCAAGTCACAGAAGCGGCTATACGAGCATGGTTCGGCAGAGTGAACAATTATTTTATGACAAATAATCTGCATCATGTTTTAGAAGATCCTAGACGAGTGTTTAACTGTGACGAAACTGCTTTCTTTTTATGCCCAAAAGAGAAAGAAGTTTTGGTCAGCAGAGGTAGCAAACGAGTGTATAATCGTGTTGCTAATGACGAAAAAGAGTGCTTGACTGTGCTTGTGAACGTTTCAGCTGACGGAAATCTCGCACCTCCAATGATACTTTTTCCGTATAAACGTTTGCCAAAAAATCTTGTGCCTACATTACCTCGTGGATGGGGACTTGGTAACACGGAATCGGGTTGGATGAACACAGAAGCATTTTATGAATATGTTACCAACTGCTTCTATCCGTGGCTTGTAACCAATGAAATACCATTTCCCATAGTTTTGTTTTTGGATGGTCACACATCTCACATATCACTTCCACTATCAACATTCTGTAAAGAAAAAGCAATCATCCTGGTAGCTTTACTTCCCAACTCTACACACATACTACAGCCGCTTGATGTAGCTGTTTTCAGACCAGTCAAAGGAACGTGGAAGACTGTTGTGCATGAATTCAGAATTCAAAATAACTATGCTAAGCTTAAACGCACTGATTTTGCTCCGGCAGTAAAAACATGTTTTGACCAATGCCTTAAGCCTGAAACCATACAGAGCGGATTTCGATGTTGTGGATTATATCCATTTGATCCATCTAAAATAAACTACAGTAAACTGTTGCCAATTTTAAAACATACTGAAGACATCAATCATATAACCCCATCTGAATATGCAGAAAAATTTAAACATGATTTCGAGGCTAGATTGTCACCTATAACCTTAGAAACTTTCAAATATTCGGGAGGCCAATGGATGGGAGATCCAACTTATAAAAAGTTATTCGAATATTGGAAGAAAATTACCCCCGAAAACGCCATAAATCATGAGAGTGGAAGTATTCTGCAGTTAGGGGAATCAACACTAAATAACAATTTTGTAAATGAAACGCCAGATATATCTGAGGCTATCCTAAATTTTGATATAGTTGCTGAGAGTAATCTAATACTGCCAATAGAGCAAGGTTTAGAAGTATTGGGAGAAGAGGCATCCAATTTATCCTTGTTTATTGAAAAACCTCTACCCTCGTCGCCTCATGGTAACTTATTAACTGTACAAGGCGAGTTCAGCCAGTTTCTGCAGACATCTACTCCTCAACAAGATAATATACTTCTACCATCTACCAACGAGTTAACACCCTTGTCTACTTCGATTTTTGCACCAGAAAATAATACTCTAATGCAAATAACCGCGGAGCCGCTACAAATACTTCAAAAGTATACACCATCACCCAAAAATGCAACCAAAGAAGCCGCTCCAAAAACAAGTGATAGCTCTGCTATTCCCACACCATTTAAGAATTATGCGACACCTTTCAAAAATTCTCTTTACTTTCCGAAGAATAATATCGATAACACTAAAAAGAAGACATTAAATAAAAAACTCACGCCGACAGTAGCTATATCTGATGAGTTTATGGAATATCAAAGGAGAATTATAAAAGAAAAAGAAGACAAAGAAAATAAAAAAAGAAAAAGAAAACAAGAAATCTTGGAAAAAAGGGAACAAAAAGAATTATTGAAGAAAACAACGACCTTAAAGAAGAAAAAACCTATTAAAAAAGTAAATGCGGTTAACAAAGAAGATTCTCCTATAGCAGGACCTAGTAAATATCAATCAGATAGCGAATACGATTTTAATTTACTTCCAAAGGAAGCAGCAAAGCGTCGCGTGCTTTGTAACAGTGAGTTAGAAAATGAATCTAAAAAAGGACATTCTAATAGTACTTTAATTAATGATAGAAATTCTTTTGAAACAGAAACTACCGTACGTCTATTAGAGTCAGACTCTGCAAGAGAGACAGTTAAACGTCGAGTCTTATATAGCAGTGAGTCTGATGATGAACGTATTTTTTAAGTGACTTTAATGTTTCGTTTGTAAGCACCAGTTGTACCAAATCATATATGTAACTATTTAGTTGCAATTAATTTCTAAAAAGAGGTGAACCAATGACTGTGATGATTAATATTATAATTTTCAAAAAATGATTATGATCTCAATAGCATAAGAATATATACTAGAGTTTGAAATCCTTAAAGTATAATATATATGTGTATTAATAGTATTATGTTAATTTATTTTGAAGTTTATAATTATTTAGTTCATAGGTATTACTAAGAAGTAAAAAATTGTTTTATTAAAAATAACGATATTAAAAAAATACGAATAAGTATTTGCATTTTTATTTTGTTTTATTTTATTAAGATCGGTAATCATCATCATTACTAGCTTATATACATTCCATTGGTGGAAAAAGGCCTCCTCTCATACAAGATCGGGAATAGGTGCATAAAAATCGTTAATAGCTTCACAGCCGTTTTTTATGGGTCGGTAATTGCAACAATCGACTAAGTCACATTGTAAATTATTTTTTACAAGATAATCCTTCATTTAAATGTATTTGATTCAGTAAATACATTTTTTATACATAACACTAGCATATAAAATTAAATTATTAATCTTTAGAGGAACCAGTATACTTAAAAAATATGGTTGATTTTAAAATTGCCTTAAGGGGGTCGTTAATACCTGCGTTTACCTTAATTCATTCTAGATCTAGCATCGATCTGTATCACTATATTAATTTTACTTGTAAATTGTAATAATTAAAGTTTTATTTTAATTAAATTAATTTTGGTTTTTTTTGGGTCCTTCGGCTGTGACATTCATAATTCGCCCATCTGATCCCAAACTAAGCAGAGTTTGTACTATGGTAACTAGATAGCTGATGTCCTACATATAGTATATTTCAACATATACATAATTTAGACACATTTAGACAAAAACAAAGTGACATATTCGACTCCATAACGATTTCCATCAAGGAAACGGGAACTGTATGCATTGGTTATCTAACCAATGCATACAGTTCCCGTCAAAATTGACGTTCAATCGTATTGTACTAAACACACCAACGATCGAACTGCGGTTGTGTTTCGGTAATGGTTCACATTCGTTCGAAAGATTACGTCAAAATGTATGTTTGTTTCGGTTGTAGTGCGAAGGAATACCACAATTATGAAATGTCAAACTTCAATTTGACATTAATCGTAACCATACCATTGCTGAACCAAACGTGCTACTCGAACTGAGCTCCTAGCACGAACGTCTATCGCAAGCGTAGCGTCATCGTATCGAGTACGTCAAAAAGCTGGATTGTATGTAAAATAGCCCACACCGCACACCGTGACGTTGCGTGAAGTTTAAATTTTCATTGGAATGGTTTTTGACGCACTCGATACGTGTACGATAGATGTTCGTGCTCAGGGCACTGATGTCTCTGTCCATTACCATACTTTCATTAGTAATAGATACTGGATATTAAAAAAACAACTATTATTCTCTCTGTCTACCCTACTAGTAGTACCTGTAATGCACATATGGGAATCAAACCACCACAAATGGATTACAGGTCTTTAGCTTTGGTAACTACCGACTGAGAAAAAAGATAGGGACATTTAATGACCCATTAAAACCTTTAATATTAATCTATGGAAGGTTGTAGGTAAGCACTTCTGAGATTCCATTCAGCCGGTACCAAAGTGGTTGCCAAATCTTGAAAATTATACTTATCTAGGTAACTTGGCAACTGATTTTCTTGTTGATATTACAAAAGCCAGTAGAAACTGCATATCGCGAGGCGAGGATGAAACTCTTGTTATACGAGCAATATTAGTATGTCCACGCTCGCTTTGTAACATTAAAGAGATATATGAAGTCTGCTATCGAGGGGATTTAGCTGAATGCAGGTAAAGTATTCGAAGATTAACGAAACTGAGGGCGTCTTTTCACAAATTAAGATTCAAAAGTGAAACAAAATTAGATCTTTATAATAATAATCCTACTAATATTATAAATGCGAATGTTTGTTACTCTTTCACCCAAAATCTACTAAACGGATTTGGATGAAACTTGGCACATATGTATGTAGAACATGCCCTGGAATAGCACATAGGATACTTTTTGTGCCGGGACAATGTTACATCCCTCGGGAACGCGGGTGAAACCGCGGGGGACAGCTAGCTTTATTTATTTCCGTGCAACTTACAGACTTATAGCTTAAAAAAATAGGAAAGTAAATAAATTTATAGATTTAAATAGAGTATTATGTAGTTTGTACGGACCCCCTTCGGGTAAAAGCCTCCTAGCACAAAGGAATGCCAGTAATCTATTTATGTTGCTGGCTGTTTTTAGCCAGCTTTGACCGGCCTCCACTATCTCATCTAACCATTAGGTCAACAATTAGATCATTACTAAATCAAAAGAAAGTCCTATTCAATTACATTTTTATCAAAAAAAGGGTTTAGTTGTGTGTTGTGTGTTGTGTTTGAACACAATCTCACCGTGAGAAGGTAATGATTTTGCTAAGTTGGTAAGCACACTTACCCTAGTAGGGAGCTATAGCTCTCAAGTGCAATTTCCGAAGTACCGATTTTCAACATGAGGGTGGAAGCCAGCCAGCTTGGTGATTGTGTAATGCTCTCAGAATCGGAATCTAAGTTGAGGTGGATTTGGTTCTATATTGACCGTCGGGTAATTGCTATCTCATTCACAATCTACGGGCAGAGATAGAGAGCTGGATGTCAATGCATCGTCAAATCGGCTTCGATTTCGATTACAAGAGCATTAGACAATCGCCCTCCAGGGGTCCCTTCTTTCTATAGTACCCTCGCGATGTTTTCTTAACCGAGTTCATTGCAGGCCCCAACCAGTGCCGGATTAAGCAAGCGCGGGGCCCGAAGCAAATTGTCGGAGGGCCTTTGGTCTGCTATGGGTTCTTAAGTATAAAATAGTAAAAAAACAATCGGTGGTGGGCGGCCTTAGACACGCGGGGCCCCCTTTTGCGCGGGGCCCGTGCCCAGCAATTGCTGCTCTTGCTTAATGGTTAATCCGGCACTGGCCCCAACCCGTATCACGGCTAAGCGTTACCTTTAAACGAGCAGAAAATGGCCATATTTCATCTGAGCTAAAAATGAAAATAAAAGTAAACGGGTTGGTCTACTTCTACGAACTTTCTAAGTTATTGTGCGACGGAAACTTCATGTTGATATGATACGAGGATGGGAACGAACATTACGCGTACAGTGAAGTGAAAACTTAAGAAAAAATGTTGTGACCTCAATTCTTTTGGTAGAGATCGCGCTTTTGTTGCAATTCACATAACAAATAAATCTCCCTGGTATCGCTTCGACAACTTCTTTCAATAGGAATTATTATAATATTTCTTCCATACTCCATTACACATGAAAACTTTGCTTAGACACCTTTCTTCTGTATTTTATTTTGTGGATTTTCAAAGCGATATATTAATATGATTTCCCGCTACTTTACTTTGGAAACTATTTATTATAGCTTCCGTCTCGCGGTTTTACCCGCTTTCTCCAAGGATTTAATGTAACCTGATATTATAATATAGTCTATGTTTTATCTGGATTAAGTAACTTACTAATAGTGAAAGAATTATTCAAATCGGTCCAGTAGATTTTGAGTTTATTTACTACGTACAGGATTCAAACATATGAATATATATTTTTTTTTATATAAAAATTTGAGCGCATTTGACTAGATCTCACCTGATGGAAAGTGACGATGCAGTCGAGGATGGTACACGCGAACTCAAGTAATGCCTATTCACTCTTGCCTTAAAGACTCCGAGATTGTATGAATCGGGAAAAATTGACGCCGGCAATGAGTTCCACTCCTTTCTCTTTATAATATTTTCTTCTTATTTTTATACCACATGAGCCGACAAACAAGCTCACGGTCCACCTGATGGTAAGTGGTCACCCCCGCCTGTTGACATTTGCAACACCAGATCATCGCCAATGCGTTGTCAACCTTGAGACGTAAAGTTATTAAGTCTCATGTGCCTGTAATTTAAATATTAGCACAGATGAATAAAGTCATAGCATTTTTAAGGTTCTGAAGTCAAACAAGGAACCCTATAAATGCGTATGTCTAGCATAGATATTTTAGAATACACCTTCTGTGATATAACGTTAAGAATTGTATAGACAGCCCAACACAAAAAGTTGAAGTCGTTTTTGTGTTTTACTATGAATTTGCGCCCATAGTTTGTGACGGCCCAGTTGGCTTGGTGGTTAGAGACCCTAAAAGCCAAGCAGGTCGTGGGTTCGATTCCCACCCAGAACAAACATTTATGTGCATGAAATGTCTGTTTGTTCTGTGTCTGGGTATTAATATCTATATACATAGGTGTACAACTTTGCTTCCGCCGTTTTTTTCCGAAATTCGAGGCTTTATTGTAAAAAACTGGTTATACATTTATGATTCAAAGTATTGTCCATCGCTGGCCACTACTGTCTCGTTTGACACGAGTCTTGATCAAGTAATGCCTCCAATTCTGCATCTTCGAAAACCTTCTCTCTTCCACCGCCATGCCGGTCTTCGACGTCAAAATCACCGTTCTTGAAGCGTTGAAACCACTCTCGGCACGTTCTTTCACTAATAGCGGCCTCACCATAGGTATTTGAGAGCATTCGATGAGCCTCAGCCGCAGATTTCTTCATATTAAAGCAGAAAATTAAAACCTCCCGCAAATGACGAGAATTTGGCTCGTAAGCTGACATGTTTAATCGATAATAACTTTATGATGCAGACACAAATCGACTAATATTTCGATGGCGTTATGTTTACAAATACCTAAGCTTATTGTATGACATCTACGATCTATTTATTTCGACTACCACTTACCGCTACAGCCATCTATTGCAAAACGGCGGAAGCAAAGTTGTACACCAATAAGTATAATATATTTAAAAAGTAATAAATGTAGTATATCAGTTACCTGGTAGCCATAGTACAAGTACACTGCTTAATTTGGGGTCAGATAATTATTGTGAACAATGTCCTGGGGATATTTATTTATTATTATTATTCAGATATTTGTATAACAATCGAATAAAGCGTGACGAGTTACTGTGTCTAAATTACCGTTATTAATAAATTTAGAACATAGATTTGTGCCTTTTCACCTTAGTTTAAAATTAACTTCTTTAACTATAAGTTTCAGAAACTAATGAAAGTAAAATTCCATTTTTCCTATCGATACGCACGGCAAGCAACACTTTTAAAATAGGTAAATATGAATGCCGTCACCGTTTTTTATATTGTTTTCTATAAAAAAGAATGGTCGATCAGCCACTTTGCATGCAAATTGTGGTCGCGACCACACTATCTAAGTAGGCACAGTGTCATCTCATTGTTTCAGGCTATACGTTGATATTCCACTTTTACGCAGAATTTTTACATCTAGGGAAAAATTCAAGGAGCTCAACGAAGAATTTTCACAGAATCGAGATACCACATTTTTTTAAACGATATATGTTTAGTCTTACTACTTATACAGGTAGAATATTTGTTCTCAAATTATTCTGCCACCAAATAATATAACATCTTCACTTATAAATTCCATTAAACATTAACGTTGTTAAAAAGCCAAGGCGTTACTTACCTGTTAAAAAAAATAAGTCTATTAAAAAAGTAGAACACTGAAAATATGTCTATTAATACCGAGTTTTTACGTAAAGAGAGAAAAGAAAAATGATTTCTTCAGAGACTTCAGCTCGATGAGTGATCCGACGACGGCGTAACATTTATTTTTCAGTGAAGCGTGAATTTATTGTGTCTAAAAATCGTTACCCTTTTCATAGTAGGCGTCTAATAACCATAAAAGTAACAAAATGTTATAGCATAACCTGACCTTACTTAACCCTACCAGTGCCCTACAGTAAATAGAAAATGATGAAAGCTGTTATCTCATAAACCCTGATGAATAAAACTAGTAAAGTTATTAGTTTTCAGCTTAAAACTCTGATTTTATTTAATATGGCGTAAGGTGATAGGTTTTTAATAGATATTATCAAAGTCGGGATTAATGATTGAGTTAAGTCATACAATCTACACTAATACTATAAAGAGGGAAAGTTTGGAAGTGTATAAGTTTAGATGTAGGAGGTAATATTCGAAACTAATCTTCCGACTACAAAAATTCTTCTTCTAATATTTGAAATGTACCTTCAAGGACATAGGCTGTATATAATCCTGTTAAAATTAAAGGGCTTTTCGTGCCGACCTATTTTACAACGTAAGTCTACGAAAAAATGGTCGAGTGAATACGTTTCTTACGAACGCTGCCTTAACGGTAAGAGATATATCAATGTTTTCTATAGAGAGCTTAAAAAGTAGCCTTTACGTAATATGAACAGGATAATATATCTATATACTAGCGGTCCCCCGCGGTTTCACCCGCATTGTCGAGGAATGTTACATTTTCCCCTAATATAATGTAGCCTATGTGCTTATTTTCATCCAAATCCGTTCAGCCGATCTGACCGGATTATTATAATACATGACTGCCCCCGCGATTTTACCCGCGTTCCCGAGGGATATCACATTTTCCCGGGATAAATAGCTTATATATTATTCCAGGATATGCTCTATCTATGTGCCAAGTTTCATCCATATCCGTTAAGTAGTTTTTGCGTGAAAGAGAAACAAACATATTAACATACAAATCTTTCCTCTATATAATATTAAGTATAGATAGTAGTATGATAAAGGTTATTCACACATTAATAAAATATGTTTAAGAGATGTATAGACAACGTTTTGATGAGTAGTTTTGAGTTTACAATCGTATTTTTGCAAAATTTGCGTTGGAGTCGTTGCGTACTCCGGCCGCGGCAGGCGCTGCGCAAAATGTGTGAAGCGGGAGCGAGCATTTTAAGTCAACAAACAAACTCTACAACTTCTTCTTCATTGACGGCAGAAATTATTCATTAATTAAAAATAATTTATACTATAAATTCGCAAATGTGTTTCATGGTTGGTCCTTACTCATTAAACAACAGAACGACGGATCGACGTAATTTTTGGCATAGACAAATGTGTCTATATATATGTAATTTCCCTGACTTTATACCCCTTACGGGAACGTAGGAGAACCGCGGGGGACCGCTAGTAATTTGTATAAAGAAAGCAATTCGCAAAAATAGGCTCAATTTTCATAATTGTTTATTCTAATATGAAGGTATGAGATCTCGCACAAAGCCAAATGAACACATTAAATATTCTTTAGTCTTTGAGAAAAATGTTTTCTCTCAGTTTATGAATGTTTAATCAAAAAAATAGAAGGTGTATGTGCCGACTTGCCGGATAACTAATTTAAAGTGGATTTTTTTGCTTGGATTACTTTTTCTAGATCTTTTAATGGAAGACTTCTTACTTTTATTTAAATCTGTGTTGGCGTTGCTCAGGCGGTAGGTTGCTATACGTAGGATGGCGTAATATTGAAGAGGAAACGGTTATTGTCTACCCTGGCCAAAGGGTCTCGCCGGACTCCTATTATCCCTAATAACATTCCCTTTACCTAGAATTCTCGCATATAATATGGTAATATACGTTTTTGTTTATTCGTCGTATCGAACTACTTACGTTACGCGTCTACAAAATGAAACTAACTGGTATTCATATATTTCTTTTATAAATACTTGTAGGCAGATCGACCTTATATTAGCTTATAAAGCTGCCTAGCGGTAAACCTTTGTCAACTAGCAATCGTCCCGCGGCTTCACCCGCGTTCCCGGGGATTTAATGTATCTCGAGATTACAATATCGAGAATAATATACCTTTTAAATGTTGACATTATTTTACAAATAGATACCGTGGTTCCGCAAACATACAAAACTCTTAAACTTTCTCTTTTGTTTTTTATAATTTTACTAGCTCCCCCGCGGTTTCATCCACGTTCCGGAGAACTGTAATACGCGAACTGTCAAACGCGTGCAGTCAAAATAGTTGTAATTCTTTAAAATTCTCGCATTTTCTCAATTATCATATGCATATACATATCGTACATAAAAACCTTCCTCTTGAATCACTCTGTCTATTAAAAGAACCGCATCAAAATCCAGCGCAGTTTTAAAGATCTAAGCATACAGACAGACAGACAGCGGAAAGCCACTTTGTTTTATACTATGTAGTGAAGTAGGAATAGTTCATGTTATTGGTAAGTACCAATAATAATCATAATATTTTATTTACAACAACTAGCTTCCATTCCTTTTTTTTTGTGCGTTTTTTTTTTAGACAGAAAGATGATGTTATGATCAGATGGTTTTTACACCCTTACACAGACAATTCCACCCGCGGTTTCACCTCTGTTCCCATGGGAACTAAACTGTTCCTGAAATCAAAGTAATACTATGAGCTAATCCAAAACAAATTCCATACATGTACCAAACATCACAATCAGCCAAACTTTGGCATTTACACCATTAGTTAGATTACGAAGGGACGGAATATTCCGTCGCTCAATTACCCGCTACAAACTGATCTTAATAAAGAACTCGAAGTCTCTATTCGACCAGCAACTTCCAAAGAAAACAACATGATTTCAAATAATATGCGCGTAATTTATTTTCATAATGCGAGTCTTTAATTTTAATCCAAACAGAAGCTCGGAAACTTCGCACAATGTTAAAAATTATGCAGGTACCCATATTTACCGTTTAAAAACAGGCACATCTAAATGAAATAGGTACCTAATACAATATACAGAATAAAGTGGTTTCTCTTGACACCTGTAAAACACATTCACGGCCCATATCCTCGAAGAGGTAGCCAGAGATCTCAGTAATGAGACCCATGTTCCACCAGAGATACATTTTCAGTCCCAATGTGACATATGGTGAGCAGTGTTCCTTGGCTACAGGTAATCATTTATATTAATATTACCTTACCCGGGAATCGAACCTCCGTGTCTCTAGTTAAGCTTCATACTACTCGACCACAAAGGTCATAAATTAAAACCTGTTATACTTATCATATTAAAGTTCTTCAACATACTTGCATTACAATGCAAAACGTTTTGCTGAATTTTAACGCTCGACTTCTTTAGCATTAATAAGAGAAACTTTTGACTCCTTATGCAAACCATCACATCGATTAAACCACCAAAGCAATTCCTGCCAACTCGAAATAAGTTATTTTGGGGTTCGTAATTAAATTATGAGTATCCCTTTGGCGGGTTCGTGAGCTTAATAAAAGCGTAATAGTTATATTTCGAGGGAGGGTGACTGGACTGCTTGGTTGCGCAATTACGGCGATTATGGGGGATGTTATTTAGGCACTCCACTGCGGCAACACGAACCAGGAATTGTTTAATATGGTACGTTCATGGATTCTCAGCCTTATTGCTTAATAATATAAAAGGGATCATTGTGCTGTACTTTTATACGTGCTCTCCTATTGATATAACAACCTTTTATTTACATTTGAGCAGTATCAATTCTGTATAGGCCAGATTACGTATTTCATGAAAATCCATAGAGGTTTTCCGAGGGGGAAAATATTGAAAATGTTTTTATAATTGTCAAATTCAATGGCTGAGCTATAATAAATTCCCGATAACTATTCCGATTGGATACGTTTCCAATAAATAAATAGTCGGTCACAAAAGAAGTGTAGGTAGTAGAGTTATAGGTACATACAATTTACATTGCTCTTTTTCAAACCACCCTCTCTTACTCACTGTTGTTCCATGGCTCCATGACATTTATGTGTCAGGCCCGAACTCTTGCAATTTCCTAGTTTACAGATTGTGTACATACTTAGCGAGTAAAAAGTAATTTATTTTCAAATTTATGTCCGCAATTCTGTTTATGGTCTCAATCGCTTACTACGGAGTAATACAAACTCTTGAACTATTTAAATGGTGACTCTAAAATAATTGAACAATCAAATTTAAGCTCACTCGCTCCCATTTACGTTGTATAAACAATATCTTCAGGTGTTTAATTTTGACATTTGCGCTGGTGGGTAACACAAATTTATTACTAGACACGAGAAAATTTGGCTCAGAGACTAAATAATAAATAAAATAAATATTCTGGGAGACTCTTTACTTACGGGCGTCTGATCCTAAATAGCACAGCTTGTATAATGGAAACAAGATAACTGATATACCTATCTATAATATACAGCTTTTTTGTCATCTAAAAACATACATATATAAAAAAATATTATAAAATAATACTTACAGCCAGTATAAGAACATATATTGGACAAATTTCACAATAATATTAACTGATATAAGTTTATGCTCATGGTAAGTTTAGTAGGTTTGACCTGCAATGTATCTTACTAAAGGACCACACTAAATGAAGGTGTTATCTTTGAAAAAATACAAAAGTACCTATAGAAGATTTTTTTTATACCACATGGGCCGACAAAGAAGCATACGGTCCACCTGATGGGAAGTGGTCACCACAGCCTATGGACATTTGCAACACCAGGGGCATCGCCATTGCGTTGTCGATCCTGAGACGTGAAGTTGTTAAGTCTCATGTGCCTGTAATTTCACCGGCCCCCTTACCTTTCTAAACGAAACACAGTAATACAAGTGCACTACTGCTTCACGGCGGAAATGGGTAAGGTGGTAGTACTTCCCCGGACGATCTACTATTCTAAAAATAATGGAGGTATACAGACAGTATGTTTTTTTAAAGATGAAGAAATTAAGAACAGAAATATTCTGTGGCTTTAACCGTTGAACTCTGTTCTTCTGTCTGGGTTGATTGAATTAACACTTTAAAAACACGCAAAACGTACAGAGTTAATACATTGATTTTCTTCACTAACTAGATTTTAACCTAGCAATAATAACTGAAACGAACTTTGAGAAGGAATTTTGTTTTAACTTGAAATTAAAATGAAAAGCTAACAATAATAAAGGTTATTTTAGCTTGAAACAACTTTGCAATAACCATTTCCTTTTTACTCTTAGGACGTGTCAAATTGGTTAAATTTATGCAACCATATCTGCCCGCACCCTACCCTAAACCCATCAGATGTCATCATTGAGGGGGTGCTCATGACTGAATAATATATCAGACTGCATAAAGGATAATTTTTGATATTGAAATACCTTGTGTCTCGTCTCTAATGGGCACTTGTTCAGTGAGGGGTGACTCCGAATATTGAAATGGGGTTTAAATTAAAATACTAACTCTACAACCAATATATTAATTTTAATGGCTTTGATGTTTTACTGGCAGGTTTAAAAAAACATTACTGAGTTTCAGACTAGTTTAGGGTTCACGTAGTTCAACAACGTTATTTAACCTTTCGAGCAGTTTTCCAATACACTAACTAATGTTATCCACCTAACCCTTGCCGAGCCAACAAACATTTGCCTTTCTTGTGCCCTCACTTTAATTAAAATAAAGCTGCGGCGTTCTATCTTTAAGAACCTACATTTCGGAAAATCTTAATGTTTTTATTTTGCTCGCAATTTTCTTTTAACTTACTTACAAGTTTTCCGTTTCTTTCCAAAGTATTTTGCAACCACTTCCTGGTGTGTGATTGCTGTATCTATCTGGCTTAAAAGATTTATTTCTACCATATTTTTGCTATGATTTGTTAATTAGCCCACCTATCTTGCAAATATTGTTCATTTGCTAGACCAGGTGTGGCCAACTTTTGTGCACATAAGATCTACTTTTTATTTTAAAATTGAGTCGCGATCGACCTATTTTGAGAAGCGCAGGTAATGAACAATATGCGCACGGGACATGCAACGGCTGCTAATGTCTCCCTACACGAACCATGAGCTGCGTACATGTTCATTCCTGTATCAAGTACTAGAAACATTTGGCATTGAATGCGTCCCCTCATGGAACTTGCGAGTGATCGACCAAAATTGGTCGCGCGATCGACCGGTCGGCCACTCCTGTGCTAGACCATCAATTGTTTCTTTATTGTTTGATAGGGTATCCTCAGATGCCATAAGTACGTGCATCCACTATGCACGTACTTATGGCATCAGTGCTCAGCTAGGAAATAATGTATGTCTTGAATAAAAAAGTGCACTGCCCTTGAGCAGTAATGGCTTCAATAAAGTTAAATAAATATCCTGGGACTTTCTTCCATACGGCCATCTGATCCCACACTAAGCAGAGCTTGTGCTATTTAAACCAGATAACTGATATACTACATAGAATACTATTTCTCTTAATAAATACTTCTATGGATATTTACACTAATACACCAAACAAACAGGCATGTTCATGCACACAAATGTCTGTCCTTGGTGGGTATCAAACCCGCGACCTGTGACTTGGCAGTGTCGCTAACCACCAAGCCAACTGGCCTGTCTGCTGGTCAGTCTGATGCCACATTGTCCTCGAAATATTAGCCAATACTTGGTCACAAGAAATAGGATCTTTCGGAACTGCATTTTTAATATAGTTTAGAAAATATGGACTGAACGAGTTTTTTAATAGCTAGAAGCAATATATTACACATAGTTACATTATCCAACCCTAAAACAATTTCAACATAAAGAATGTTTGGTTAAGTGTATTGTTTATCAAAAGGGATAGGGACGGAATAAAATTTTGGCTGCTCATCTTGTTCGTACACGCGCGACGTTGGGTTCCCCCAAAGTTTTTTCACCCTAATGATTGCTTAGGGGTCTTTTCGACCCATTGTTTATTTTGAAGCAGAATTTGAAATTGTATTCCCGCATCCTAGATAATATATATTTTTCCAAGTAGTGAAAAAGCAACAAACATGCCCTTTCTGGTAAAAGTCACGGCGCATCGGGAAAAAGAACGAAAATGGTTCCAGTGATGCAATATTTACATAATCAAAATGAGGTGTAAATGTAAATATAAATAAATAAATATCCTGGGACATTCTTTACACACGGCTATCAGCTATGATATTCTGCAATCAAACTCGACGATGAATTCACGCAGTGACTATTCCCTGTCTCTGTCTCGCAACTCTGCAATTAGACGAGTGGTCTGCTCTATCCACGTGTTCACCTGAGCGATCACTCGGCGAGTTTGGCTTGTGAATAGCACTGCTGATCCCAAACTAAGCAAAGCTTGTACTATGGAAACCAGAAACTGGCTTTTAAATGAAGCCGTTGGAACACACCGATAGGTATTTGAAGACATATATTCGACTTAGAATAGCCAAGTTCTTCATGATGTTTTCTTTGATGATTATTGGTTGATATACTATTTTTTAATACATACTTATATAAATATTTACACCCAGACACAGAACAAACAGACATGTTCATGCACACAAATGTTTTGCCCTGTGTGGGAATCGAACCCGCGACCTGCGGCGTGGCAGTCAGGGTCTCTAACGACTAAGCCAACTGGCCCGTGAAAATAAAAGTTATTGGTAAAAAAATATTATAGGTTATCCCTACTAATATTATAAATGTGAATGTAAGTTTGTTTGTTACGCTTTCACGCGAAAACTACTTAACCGATCACCATGAAACTTTGTACACATATTCTTGGAGGTATTAGAAGTAACATAGGATACTTTTTGTGCCGAAAAATCTTAAATCCCTCGGGAACGCGGGTGAAACCGCGGGGGACAGCTAGTATGTATATATAAAAGGTCAGGTTCTTATGTGTTATTATTTACATGAATTAATTTTCTTTTATAAATAGCTGTCTCCCGCGGTTTCACCCGTGTTCCCCGAGGTATGTTATATTTTCTCTATATTAAAAGTATCATATTCTAAGGTATGCTCTATGTGCCAGGTTTCATCCAAATCGGTACAGTAGTTTTTGCGTGAAGACGTAATAGATATCTATAGAATCATCTCAAAACCTTTCGCTCTTATAATATTAGTAGGAATTAATAGAATATTATAATAAATAATGAAACAAGAAAGATAAACTTTGTTTTGTTTTTTATTAAATATTGTAAACTAGTGCTTGACTGCGATCCCACCTGATGGTAAGCAGTGATGCAATCGTTGATGTTGAGGCGCACTAGTTTATATAACTATAGATAACACATATTATTTCTAAATCTATTAAATCCTACATTACAGAAATAACATATTAACGCGACATACTTTTCAAGGCTTATTTATCAACCTCTACCAAATATCCCTTTAATAAAGGGATTTTTTCTAACTCCATAATGTCTTCTTTAAATAAAAAATAGCCCGCGAAATGTACTCTCGGCTATCTGATCCCAATCTATATAAATAGACCCTGTACTATAGTAACCAGATCACTGATATAGGTACTGTAGTGAACGGGGCGTAATTACAATGAAACTAATCAAATATTAATTTAATTATTTTAATATTTTAGTCCATAAAATTTTATAATAAGAAAACATCTTTGTCCGTGCTCGCACACTGTCATTCTCTTTCTTTTTTTAGAAAACCAATATTAACTTAAATTCAAATAATTGTCAGCCAGTTACAACAGTAATAACGGCCAGTGCGCTAGCATATACCTTCTTTACAGTACGTACAACATGTACTTACTTTCTAATACATACACAGAATATAATGCACATCAATATGTGTATTCAGTGTGAACCGAACCTGCGACCTATGGCTTGGTCAGGGTATCTAATTGCCACCACCGGCCTGTCATTAATTTTAAAATTAATGTAAATCCACGTTTTATTTATTAGTTATTAGTTGATACGCTGGCAAAATTAACAGTTTTTCCTGCAATTTTCTCGGCAACTTTTGTTATTTTTCATTCCCATATACCCTTATTCGGACTTATTATTATTTAATTACATTAAAACTTATTTACAAAAAAATTGTCAAATCCATCCAACCGTTCTGAATTGATGCAAAGATTTTTATTTAGATAGATTACTATAAATATACTTAAGACATTGGCGCTTAAAATAATCTGCAGTATAAGAGCATGAGAAAATCCCCTATCAAACAATTGATGGCCTAGCAAATGACCAATCAAGTACTTATTTGTTGAGAAATCAATGAAGTAAAATATATTGCTCTTGGATCCCACAGAGCGAGGCGAAACGATCACCTCGTGATCCCCAGGGTGAGGGGATCGATCTGTACAAAACACCACAACGTCTAAATTGCCTCTAGCGACGCGTAAAAAGCAATGAAAGCATTTTCACATGACCAGTTTTCATTTCACCGACACCCCTCCGATCCCTAAGGAATTTCAAACAGTATCTGCACTCCCTAATAATGCCTGAGGGATGCGAGTGGGACCCACGCTGCATTCTCCTCCCACATAGAATAACTATTTTTTTATCAAAGCCCTCCATGAATCTAATAATTCATCCCATCGACATTTGAAGTTAATCGCAAGGAAAAGCCAAAAGCGATGGAAATTACTTCCAAGATAAAAGGAGATAGAAATTCAATCCCAATTTTATCATATGGATGAGTTGTTATATTCTTTTGAACTCGAAGCGAATGAACGTCGATGACGAACAGACAGAGACAGAAAGAGTCCGTCGTGTACCTACTCATACCAGTCAATATTTTACCTAATTACAGTTTCCTTACTACACTAACATTCACGCGAAAACTTTACAAACACCTCCATCTTTCTTTGTATCAAGTCGCGAGAAGAGATGAAAAATTAATGAGGTTAAAGTAGGACGTGTTGTAAGCAAAACAACGCAGATATACATACAAAACTAGAAGATTGGCACGCAGACTGGACCCGCGGGATTGAACAGGTGGTGAGTGCGGCTACAAGACGGGTCTGTGGAATACCGTATGTAGCTAAACTCCTTTCCACGAACCAAGTCCCGCGGAATTTATGAAAATCGACCTTATTTTATATAGCATAAAGCTGCGACTGAGAGACGCCATTAAAGTAAAGTAAGTAGATAGGTCAGGTATTATTTTTAGCTGGCTATTAATAGCTAACGATGTGAGGACATACCTGTAGAAAAGTAAAAAACGAAACGATACATATCTATGAAGACAGCAGACTGCAATATGCACGTAAGTAATAATTTTCTGAAGTGTTTTTTTATTTATTGTTTTTATAACCTCGGTGATTGAGCAGTATTTGGCTTGGCTGTCGACCGAAAGTCCTATTATCTTCTAAGTCCTATTTCCAGATCTGTCAAGGCGCTATATCTGCGGGCCGGGATTGAGCCCGGATTGACAATGACCCGAGAAACGGCGGCAAAGCTGACCACAATATGTCACTTTAGGATTTGAAATATCTTTCGGTGAAATGTGGGTGTGCTTGGAAGACACTGAGACCCCACTTAATGCCTCAAGGATAATGAACGGATATACTTGCCACTACGCCCAGTTTCATAAAATCAATAAACATTAACAAGTGCGCCGCAGACCAGAGCGTTCTAGACGTAGACAACGGCTTATATAGTACCTAGATTCAATACTTATTGTATTTATATACATATATATTTGATAAAGCGTAATTGACATTATTCAATAAAAAAAAAAAAAATTATAAACTTTTTTTTTATTCAAATACAATCTATTACGGATTTAGGATTACTATTACGCCCACTAGTCGAAAATCAACCATAATCATTATTGAAAATGTGAGTAATAGTTGCATGTTAAATAGAAAAATCGAACTGTTTCCACTTTATTTTATTGGTAGTTCTAAAACTCTTCTAAATAGCTACTAAACAAAACAAAAAAAAAGGAGGAAATGAAAATGACAGTCAACTATTTTGTCTATATCTATTTAAAAAAGTTACGTAACGTCACTAAATGTTCCCGCCAAAATGCCGCATGACTCTTCTATATATTTTACTTCCAAGAACAAAACTCAAGACCTTCTTTGCTGTCCCGAGGGTGGAATCAGCTACATTGGAGGGTGGCTCTTGGCAATACGTGGTCTCGCCCCATACATAATATATGCATTATCTTAGAAACATAAATTGTTTATAAAGTGACGTAATGTACTTTAATACTTAGACAGAATAATGTATATTTCCAATTAAAGAATATTGCAATCCCACTAAATATGTATAAAAATATTTGGACATCTACTTATCTTATAAATGCGATGGTTTGTATGGATACTTGTTAATCTTCGAAAACGACCCAACGGATTTGGATAAAACTTGGGCTATAGATAGGCTACTATATATTTTAACATCTATCGGCATCGCGGGTGAAACCGCGGGGGACAGCTAGTAAAATAATAAATTTATTAAGTACCAGTATTGTATCCCCTTAACACCTTAAACCCTTCAACAATAATTACTTTATAATCTACTTTATTTTGTTATAATCTAGTCCAAATATTGATTGAACTTAATACCAACCTACTCGCTCCAGCTTCAACATTTTTTCATATAATTTAGAATTCAAGCAAGCCTACTCCTGACACCACATGCTAAAGTGGGTACTTCATTCGTGTGTTCGTACGTGATGTTAAAATATTTCATTTTTCATATATTCTAATTTTATATTTATGGCAGCACTTGACCCCTTCTAAGATATATCTTGAACGTGGATAACAACCGTTCTACTGAAGTTCCACGTTCCCCCAATTCTCTAGACAATTTCCCTCGATGTTTAATGTATATATATATTTTTTTTTTATACCACTTGGGCCGACAAACAAGCAGACGGTCCACCTGATGGTAAGTGGCCGACGCCGCCAATGGACATTTGCAACACTGGGGGCATCGCCAATGCGTTGTCCACCCTGAGACGTGAAGTTGTTAAGTCTCATGTGCCTGTAATTTCACCGGCCCCCTTACCTTTTTTAACTGAAACACAGTTATACAAGTTCACTACTGCTTCAAGGCAGAAATGGGTAAGGTGGTAGTACTTCCCCGGACTAACTCTGCATTAAGAGCTCTACTCTGTTCATAATAATCCTCTCTAGTCCTAATGTTAAAAAAATATGGATAAACGTGGAGTGCTAATCACGTGTTTCTCCTGAAGCGATGCTAAGAGTACCAGCGGCTAATCCTTGCCCCTTCCGATACGTTAGTATAAAAATTTGGAGCTCCGCTTTAAATAAGCCTCTGCTCTATAAATAATCCGTGCGCAGTTTTCTGTTTTAGCGTAATATTAAATTTATTGGTACTTTTACAAATATGTTTCTCTTTGTTTTATTCAAATTGTATTTTTTTTTTTGGTTTTAACAATACTAAATTGATATACAATAAATTAGGGTACAATAATGAAACAATGCAATTTATGTTTGCCTACTGAGGTACCTAGTTTGAAATCTGATAAAAACGTTTAAAATCTTTAAAATAAGTACATTAACTTTTCTAAATTTAATATTCAACTAATAATATAAATGCGAAAGTTTGTATGTATGGATGTTTTTTACTCTTTCACGCAATAACTACAAAACGGATTTGGATAAAACTAAGAGCATTTATAGAAAATGCCCTGGAATAACACATAGGATAATTTATCTGCCGGGAAAATGTTACATCCCTCGGAAACGCGGGTGAAACCGTGGGGAACAGCTAATATACATATATTTAAAGAATATAATAAAAAATTGACATTTAATATACATATATTTATAACCTATAATCACTGTGTTTGAAATACTGCAAATTAATTAGTAATAGCTTCAGTCGAAATAAAGAAGTTCTGTATCTAGTGTTCCAATAGAGCTACCAAATTCAGTATTTTTAGATACTAGATAGCTGTCCACCGCAGTTTCGAGTTCCGAGAGATGTTACATTTTCACACAAAAGTTACTTCTTATAACATCAGCTATCTGCCAAATCCCATACAATAAAATTGTACTTTGGTAAAATGTTAAAAAATGTTTTTTGTATAACTATTATTACGAGCATTTATGAATAGTCTGACTCTAAAAAGTCAGCAATTGCTCTTTTAAAATATGAACTTATTTTACATAACATTTATTACTAAGTAGTTTAGTTTATTATTAGTTTGTATGTATTATCAGTACGTCATTTATATTTGGTATATTAATTATGTAGTCATGTTCGACAGGCCAGTTGGCTTGGTGGTTAACGCTCTGACTGCCAAACCGAAGGTCGCGGGTTCGATTCCCACCCAGGACAAACATTTGTGTGCATGAACATGTCTGTTTGTCCTGTGTCTGGGTGTAAATATCTATATAAGTATATATTTAGAAAAAAAAAAGTATTATATGTAGTATATCAGTTATCTGGTTTCCATAGTACAAGCTCTGCTTAGTTTGGAACCAGATGGCCGCGTGTAAAGAATGTCCCAGGATATTTATTTATTTATTATTTATTTATTTATTTCTAACTAATCCAAAATAAATTCTAATATTATAATATAAAATTCTGAAAATAAATAATATAAAATAAGCATGCCTGCGTAAAAAATGTATTATTTTATTGCTCGTTTTATACAATACGTTTTATAACGCAAAAATAAAAAAAATAAAATCTATCCACAGATTTACTTTAACTGTTCGTGTTGGGCATTAACGAGCTCGATTGTTATTTATTAAAAAAAATCGGGTTCATAAGTGGACTGAGTCTGCTCAATTTTAAATACTTTACAGTTTAAAAATAAACACAACATGGCCTCTTTCGCTTAATCTCATAAGCAGATTACCTAGCTAATAAAAAAATCCACGTAGGTTGTATACCGTTGGTACATAGACACACGAACATACCTACTAATTTACGCTTCAAGGCATTACCTACACAGATTTAAGTCTGAATGATGACGGATTATCTTAATACGACGTACTTACCTATGTTGAACATAACATTTATGCAAATGTTGGATTACAACTCATAAATGTCACTTATTTGTAAAGTGGAACACCAACCTTAGGAAAAGGTGGCTACGAAAAAACCCTTTTGGCGGTCTTGAAAAGGGCTGTGTTACTTCGGCTTGGGTAGGTATGTGTAGGTCACGCTACTCAGGCCCCTGACTAACTCACATGTAATATAAATAAATATCCTGGGATGTGACTCGATTGGGATCAGATAACCGCGTGTCAAGTATGTACTTAGCACACGGCAATCTGATCCCAATCGAACCCGAGCTTGTGGTATGGAAACCAGATAACTGATATAACGAATGGAACTTATGGAATGCCTAAACGCATACTATTTTTTTAATAAAGCAACATCGAAAAATGATAATGTACAAATATATAATTCATTAGACTAAGAGGTTTTTTCTTATTTTTCAACCACGGGTCTAACCAAAATAGCATTTTAGCTCTTACCAGTCGAATACCCCTAATATTATAAATGTGAATGTAAGTTTGTTTGTTACGCTTTCACGCGAAAACTACTTAACCGATCATCATGAAACTTTGTACATATATTCTTGGTACCTCCAAGAAGTATCCCATAAGAAGTAACATGGATACTTTTTGTGCCGGTAAAATGTTACAACGCTCGGGAACGCGGGTGAAACCGCGGGGAACAGCTAGTATTTATATATAGCTAATACTTATATATATAAATATTCCTACATAATAAAAATATAAAAGACAAAATCGTTAGATTTTCTCCGTGTTTTCACCCGATGGTTTGCTTTCTCGTATAGAGTATATAATATTTTGTCCTCGTGTCGTCGCGGTGGAGTTGATGAACACCCTGTTGCACCATCAGATTTATAGTTTTATATAACTAGCCAAGTTTTTACCAGAGAGACAACCATTCCGACTTTCTTTTTAAGTGCAGACATATTTTAAGGCGTTTTATATTAAAGAGTTTTGTCAAATATTTTAATTTAAAACTATACATACAGTTATGGCTCTCTGTAGACCCGTTTAGAAGTCAGCCTTCAACTAAGAACTGACATGAAACTCAGCAAGGTTACATTTCTTATCTTTATCTAATTTGACTTTCAGGCTGTTTTTATTCAAATGTTGTATGTTTGTAATACTGATGAATAACATGGAGCTGTACCTAGTCGCCGAGGATAAGGCTTAATGCAAAATAAACTGACATAAGTAGCTACTTACATTAACCACTTGCCGCATCCGCATCCGCATCCCCTTCAGAAATAATAGATACGTACACCCCTTTCCTCGGTAGGAACTATTTTACCATATTTTTTTTTTTGTGATAAAGTAGACATTGCTGAATTTTTTTACAATGCTCGTTAGGTACACAAGCGATTAAAAAAACAATTAAAATAACAATAAAAAAATACAGCAGCTACCTAATTCGAATTGAAAACCAACCATTCGATTCTGAACAACACTATTTCAGTTCGGAATCGGCTGTGCAGCCGAATAACTACGAATAATTACGATCAAAGAAAACGTTTCATAACTACACCTCAGCTTGCACTATTTTCTAATTTCATGTCACTTAACCCAACGCAGAACTGCGCTTCTCTGATTCCATTCATAGGAGACCACATCGTTATTTACCTGCAGCCATCCATATATTCTGGGACAATAAGTTTTAATTCTTGGCAAATAAAACCTCTGTATTGTGTCTCGCTTATAATTTTAACACACACCTAAGTTTATATTTATGGGAGAAACTACATATAAAAATACATAATACTACATCAAAATTAATTGGTAGGCATAAAGATCGAATCCTCGAACAATAACACTTAAACCTACACAATATAAAAGGTTATTTTAATGGAATAAAAATATATTCAAAACCATTTTATTTAGTTTAGGCCCGCGAGGTGCACTTAGAGGTCTAAGTTACTGAAGCTACCACCAATAATACAAGTTACAAAAGTTTATGATAGCGTTTTATGTGTGAAGCTTTTCAAAATTCAAAATTCAAAAATTCAAAACCATTTATTCAGTTTAGGCCCTCAGAAGGCACTTATGAAGGTCAAATTTAAAGTTACTGAAGCTACTACTTTATAAATAACATACGTTACTTTATAAGTAACAAGTCCCACTTTTTAAAACAATTAGAGTAGTAGAGCTCTTAGTGCAAAGTTCGTCCGGGGTCCGTAATACAGTGCAATTGTATTACTGTGTTTCGGTTAGAACGGTAAGGGGGCCGGTGAAATTACAGGCACATGAGACTTAACAACTTCACGTCTCAGGGTCGACAACGCATTTCGCGATGCTCCTAGTGTTGCAAATGTCCATAGGCGGCGGTGACCACTTACCATCAGGTGGACCGTCTGCTTGTTTGTCGGCCCAAGTGGCATAAAAAAAAAAAATTAAAATATTATTATCCGCAGTCCACGCGACCTTATTTATAGGAGTTTCCACTTCTATTAAATTCTGTCTGTAGTGATAAAATTACCCTTTTTTTGTAAAGGATGGACTACCTGGTCATGATCGATTTCGTAGTTCTCGGTTATATACATCTATCGCTCATTCCATTGTATGATCATTTTTGCAAGTCCAATGTTAGTTTCATTGTAAAAGTTGTTAATTATTGTCTACGTAGTTAGCTATTGATATTATGGAATTTAAAAATATCCAGTTATTTTCCCTTGTAATCTTCTGTATAAAAATGAATGTTTGTCTATATGACCTTTATAGAAACGAAAACTATGCAACGGATTTTAATGCAGTTTTCAGCAGTTGAGTTCAGCATAGACTAATTCAAGAGGAAGGTTTATAACCAGGATTGAAAGCGGGCAAAGCCGCAGAGCGCAGCTAGATATATAAGCAAAATAGGGTTCCTTTGACCACCATCACCTCAAAACTACTGAACATATCGCGATGGGACTGACACCATTCGACGCGGAATTTTTCGTAGATGGTTATAGGCTATAGGTATATACGTGATAAACGCGGGATAAGCCGCGAGGGTCTAGTAATATATCGGTACGTGGACATATCGCACTCTCAGAACGATAGGGGCTTAACTCAAGAAATCACTTTTGGCACACCTCTGTTTGGGTCACTTTTCCACTGAGCGGGGAGGGTGGGTCCCGGTGTTAAAGAGGCTGAAGTATCGGTATGCTTATTCTATCATTAAATTGACTATGTTTTACTATTCATCGGATAGAGCGTACTTTGTTTAGTCTCTCTATGATCGTAACTCCATTTCGCAAAATTTTGAGTTAAGCCCTTATCGTACTGAGGGTGCGATATTTATAAACAGGTTATAATGGTTTTATATCTTTATTTTCCTTTACAATTGTATCAGTGCAGAAGATACGTACCCTGATTGCCACACACAGGTCGTGGGTTCGACGTCACCCAGAACAAATCACAATTCGTTTATTTTGTATTGTTAACAGTTTATGGTTCCAAGCTTTCTATAGCGTGTATAATGAATTGATTATTATTACTATAGGCATGACAGGGTCCATCATGGGAATATTTTAAGATGGGGTCCAATAGATGGCCTATATAAATAAACTTTAGAATGCTAACGTTGGGGACAGATTGCGTTATATATGGTCAGATTATATGAACATGTTAGACTCAATTCATGATTAAAAAATCATTCAAATTTGAATAAATATCCTGGGACATTCTTTACACACGGCCTGATCCGAAACTTACCAGAGCTTATACTATGGAAACCAGAAAAGTGATATGACATATAGGTAGTACAACTTTTTTTAATACAGACTTATAAAGATATTTACATCCAGACACATAACAAACAGACATGTTCAACTGTTCATGCACACAAATGTTTGTCCTGGATGGGAATCGAACCTACGTCCTGCGGCGTGGCTGTCAGGGTCTCGAACCACCAAGCCAATTGACCCGTCAAAATAACTAGGTAGTACACTAAATGTCTGACTGAAAGACCCTCCCACCAAATCAGATTGATATTCAACTCAGACTGGACCGAGTCGCTTTTTGTCGAAGATCGTCAGGTATCGAAAGAAGTGACACATCAGTGAATTATCTATATATGTGTATATGTGCTTATATACATGTATATAAAATCAATGTGTTTATAGAATAGAATATTAAAGAGGCTGGATCGATTTTGACAACATTTTCAGGAATCTTCAGATAAGCCCAGCGTCAATAGAATTCTATTGTTTTTTGGCTATTTGGTGTCATATTTTCAAACACTAATCTATTAAACTATCCACCAGAAGTCGTCTGGCTATTATCTATAGCCTTAATAAGCCTATAATTAGTGCTACCCATGCGCAACCGGGGCGTGTTGCTAGTACGTTATAAACGGGGTACTCGTACTCTTTTACGTTGAGGAGTACCATCATATCTCAAAATTCCTTGGTCAGATCAAAATGGAATTTGAATGGGACCAACTGGGAACTATACTTAATCAAACAATGTTCTTTTTGAATTGGTTCACAATCGGCAAAGATATGAGATAAACATACTCGACCATAAAAACATAGTCAAAGTCGAACCTCTTCCTTTTTTAGAAATCGGTTGAAAAAATTCAACTGTCATAGTTTAATGGCTCCAGGGTCTAAATCCTAATTGCCTATCCATTCATAAACAATGAAACATATTTTTAAACAGGCACTATCATTAAAAATGCTGTCTACAATTTTCCGTAGGTAAATTAGCACAGGCTTTTATGAACTACTAAGGAATAATACCTGTACGAGTTAATAGGTTCGAAATAGTTTGACCAACGTACGAGTCTCTTTGGCAATCAAGATATCTTATTATATTATGAATTAATTAATGAGCTAGTGTTGTTCATCATCGCTGTAACAGTTAAGATCATATTCTATTATTTCTTTTTAGTTTTTTTAAATTTTACCTACATTTAGTATTTTATAAATGTTAAATATTAAAACATATAAAATTGAGATAATAAAATAGCCAAAAAGTCAGATAAAATGTAAATAAAAAAAAAATTAATAAAAACAAAAACAATGTATCCTTACTGAGTTTCTTGCCGGCTCTTCTCAGTTGAAGGCTGACTTCCGAACCGGTAGTAGCTTCAGTAACTTTAAATTTGACTTATGAAGGTCAAATTTAACTGAATAAATGGTGTTGACTTAGATTTTTAAAATTTTCAATTACACGTATAAATTTCTATATGAAAAAAAATTACGAATAAACCAAATGCAAGCTTAAATTAACTTCCGATGTTAACCTACACCGGCTCTACATTTTTACTTTGGGAAGTTGAGCATAAGCATAACGCTCCAAAACATTCCAATTAACCTTAATTTACCAATACAGGGAAACAAAATAGAGCATAATATTAAAACAACAAACTTGTTATTAGCGAAGTGTTATTTCGTGCATTGAATGCGATTGAATTTTGCCATGAGCCTTTAATGTTCTTACCACGTAATTTCTAACTCAGTAATAAAATTCATTATACAAAATCACTAATCTTTACTTCTATTTGATATGAAAATCTTTACAATGTAAATCTGCGATGTAATATATACTGAAGCTCTATGATGTAGAATTTGCGAATATTAATCTTAATTATTATTTTTACTAAACTTGCGGCACGCTATGGTGGCCATTCTGACGTTTAACATTGACAAAGAAAAATAACCATTATTCCTTCACACATAAGGTGCATCTATTGATCCAACAGCCAATTGTATGATGATGGAAATCAACCTTATTCCAAACCAATAGCGTTTCTTTTCCTATGACAATCTGAAACGTCAAAACGGCCATCATAGCGTGCCGGTAGTAAAGTATAAAGACTCAATCGAGTTTTATGGAAATGGGATCAGGGACCTCACTATCAACTCTTATTGCGGGCTTATTCAGGCTGAACCGAATAGTTTTTGTATCTCAACAGATGGCAAGATAGAACGGGAATAACGTTAAGTTTAAAATAAAAAAAAAACATAAAATTAGGTCAAGTTGAATCGCAAGTAGAGTCCTTAAAAACAACAAATAAACAGATAAAACACCTTTAGTTCCTTAACTAACTTGAAAAAAAGTCAGGAGATTGTAGGGGAGAGGGGGGCATGACGGGGTCGCGAGGCACGACGGGGCCACCCACACTTACAAAAAACTATATGCTCTAGATGTGTTTTGTTTTCGCTAATAGGTGGCCATTTTGTATCTCTCTTTAGTCTGACAGTGACCGGCGACAAGACTGCCCGCGTTTGATTTTTAAAACAAAAAACTATTTTCAACGTAATTTTATGTAATTTTGAGTGACTACGAAGACGCATATAAAAAGGTAAGTGTTTATGTCACTACTATCATGTATTTATTTTGTTTTTGCAGATGAATTACTGATTGATATGTTTTGAACAAAATTACTCTAACCGCCACTCATTTTATTTGGTTTGTTATTTTAAATAATATGAGAATTGGGGCATATCGGGGACATGGCTACGGGGTACGATGGGGTACCCCGTTATGTTCCGCAGCCGTTGTCCCCATTATGTCCCTGTTCTGTAAATTAACTGGAGGATCGTTCTTCTTCATTTGATAATAGATATTTTTTATTATAGGTATAAAAATGATACGGACATATGAGAAGAAAAGTTCGAGACTAAGTTGGTCCATGGAAATCATGAAACAGGCAATTGATGGAGTCTTAAGCAAAACTGCAGGCTATAGAAAAGCAGCTCACCTGTATATTGTACCACAGACCAAAAATTTCCAAAATAAGGAAAGGCAAGCTGTCTCTTGAATCTTCTCCAAGTAACTTCAAGCCCGTGTTTTCCAAACAAGAAGAAGAGGAGCTGGTCTCCATTTCTATAATGTACCTTCATTATAGAAATGGAGAAACGTTTGTTTGGTTTAACCACTATCTTCCTACGGAAGCTAGCGGAAAATAATAGCAAAGCTTTCAATTTTAATCATGATAAAATGATAGCTGGCGTAAATTGGTTAAAGGGATTCTTGAAGCGCCACCCAGATATATCTATCCGAAAACCGGAAGCTACATGGGCAGCTTGAGCAATGGGCTTTAATAAAGTGGCTGTGGGTTAAAGTTATTCTCTGCTCGGGGAAGTATATGACAAATATAATTTGCGCCAGACAGAATTTTGAAAGAAAACAGAAAACTATTGTTCTTACTTTAACCTCCGACAAAATTTAGTTACAAGAACGAGAACAACTTAAGAAAACGAAGAAGTGTTCTAATCCAAATGACCCCAAGTTAAAGAAGAACTCCAAGAAACAAAAGACTCAAAAAACTCCCTCTGGTGTCAAAAATTCCGACGAGGACACCATGTGCCTGCACTGCCTTGACGTAAACCACACTTATTTAATGTCTTCGGAAGGTTGGGTGGCTTGCCAACTATGTGGACGGTGGGCTCATACAGCTTGTGCTGGTGTAGACGACGAGAATACAGTAGAAATCTACATCTGCTTGTACTGTGACGCAAAATAAATACGTACCCCATACTGCCCCTACCCTGGGGCACGATGGGGTTTTCACAATAGTTTCAAAAAAATTCAATTATAACGTCATATGATTATTTACATCACCAAATTCTATGCCAAATGATAGTTTAATAAGTAACCAAAGTGTTGTGATTAGTTTTAATTAATAAATACATTGCGTTGGTTATTTTACTGTGTATTTTCCTTAACGTCCCCATTATGCCCCCCTCTCCCCTACGTATTTTTTTTATAACTATTCCAATATATAATAATATATATGAAATGCCAGAGGAGTATCAACCGATACTCAATAATAGTACAAAGGGTATTTATTTATCAAATATTTTATCCAGAGAGAAGTTGGAATGAAATCATTGAAACGTAAAATAGGCATTTCATATGCCTATAGGTATATATCATTTTATAAGCTGATCCTCTAGCACCGTTAGATTGAGCTAGGTTTCTAGTTAAGTAGATATTTGAAGTCCAAACATTACAATTTCTAATTCCTGTCAAATCAATAATTTAAATAAGTAACGGCAAAAGACTTAAGTACCATTTTGTCTTTTGTTTGTGAATTGTTTTTATTGTAGTACTAGCTACGCCCTGCGGCTTTGCCCCCTTTCAATCCTGGTTATAAACCTTCCTCTTGAATTACTCTATCTATTGCTGAAAACTGCATTAATATCCGTTGCATAGTTTACGATTCTATAAAAAGCTTTAGTGTTATCAATTATTATATTAATATATAGCATATTGTTGTTATTACTGTAATTTTTTCTTTCTTTTTGTATAATACTCATACTTATATTTGTTGTTTGCTTCAAACTAATATTATGTAAGGTATTGGTAAAAATTCCATTATAGTACGAGGATAGCTGTAATTGGTCTCATAATTATAAGTTCAAACCAGGTACATTTTTATAGTTTAAGACTGTTGCTGTCCCAAATAAAGAAAAATAAAAAAATAAAACTTAAAAAAATTGGCCAGTTCATTTATGTTAACATTTAATTCATATAATTCCTTCAATTTCAATAATGATTCTGTAGAATTTCGGGCAGTGGACGAACACATTTATTATTAATCATACTCCCGCATCAACAAAATCCAATCCATCGCTGGTACAATCCAAATTGTGTTATTAATCGTGCAATTAAGTACCTACGCATGTTTAATACCTCGCTTTATGAATTGATTATACCATAATATTAAAATTGGACACGAATGATATATTTCATATTGACGCAGGTAGGTACCCAAACCTATATATTGACACTGGCTGTCCCCCGCGGTTTCACCCGCGTTTCCGAGGGACGTACAATTTTCCCGGCACGAAAAGTGTTCTATGTTACTTCTAATACCTCCAAGAATATGTGTACAAAGTTTCATGATGATCGGTTAAGCAGTTTTCGCATGAAAGCGTAACAAACAAACTTATATTCACATTTATAATATTAGTAGGGAATTAGGGATTTAATAGAATTCATAACCCCACCCCTATTTTGTTGAACAAGTGTATTTTGTATCAAAAAAAATAAACGACCGAAGTGATTTGATAGTATCGTCATAACGTAAGTGATCATTAGGTTCCTGTTATTTCAACAGATAACTGTCACATAACGTACTTAAATCCTACTAATATTATATGGATGTTTGTTACTCTTTCACGCATAAACTACCAAACGAATTTGGATGAAACTTGGCACATATACAGGGTGACTGGTGAGATACCTTCAATATCTGAGGATGTGATAGTTGGCGATCATATATGATGAAAAAAAAGAACATTAAAAATAAATATTAAATTACTTCTTAGTAAACAAAGTAAACAGTACACCGAGAGTCCCGTATTTACCTGCGCAATACTTGGATACGCGCGGCGCGCTATCAACACAGAATACATAGGTACGTACACTGTACAGCTGTTCCCTACCTACATCAAGACCTCTCCCCATCATACATGAGCATGATCCGTTTTCCCTTCATACTTGAATCCTGGCTTAGGACAGGCAAAAATACCTAGGTAATCACTAATTTGTTGACTAAATAAAGTGTAGAATGTAGACAATAGAATTTGAGACAAGGTTAAATCTACAGAGCCACTGAAAAGTTCAAGAACCTTGGTATTTTCGGCGTATTTAAAAAATGGAATCATACCTATGTACAACGATTGAATTTAATTAAACTACCTACCTAGGTAGGTACATTTTGAACGACTTGAAGATAGTCTTCAATTTGTTCAAAATGTGTACCACCTCGTGTGATGCATAGTTCGGCACGTTTACGCAGCGATTTAAAACGGACGGATCACCTTGCAAACTATCATTAGCACGCGTATACGCACGAACCATGTCCAGGTACTCTGCGTTTTTGTATTAATGAGCCATACTTCACTACCAAGCCTAGATACTTATCACGGGTCACGGGTCACAGGTCACACACACACGCACACACACACGCACACTCACACGCACACTCACACGCACACTCACACGCACACTCACACAGCGTGTAAATATCTACGATCGCGGGGCGCGGAGGCAGGAAGCGGGAACCCGGACATGTGAACCTGTCGGCGTTTGCGCTAATGAGTCGATGCGGTGATGCAACAGGTAGTGGGGTGGGGGGGGGGGAACTAGCGCGTGCCACACGTGACTAGATCAACTTAAACAACAAACACCGCGGCGTGTTTAGAGAGTAAAATATCCACATTTCACTTTTTTAGAGAAATTTTGGTCAAAATATCATTTTAACGAGAACCGAGTACTCTCAATAAGTATCAAAGGTATCTCACCAGTCACCCTGTACAGAAAATGCCCTGGAATAACACACAGGATTCTTTTTGTGCCGGGAAAACGATACATCCCTCGGGAACGCGGGTGAAACCGCGGGGGACAGGCTATTTACTGATATTGCACTATCATGTGGATGAAATGGATAGAAACTTAGTTATAACTGCAAATGGCCATCCAAATCCGGAATCACTTGAAATTTGTGTATACCTTTTAAGGGATTACAGGATTAATTTCACTAGGGATTAGTTTGTCTCTGGGTAGTTAGCAACGTTTATGTGCAATAGAGACTAGGTATCGTACAAATTTCATAAGACTACAAGTTTTCGGCTCGCGGCTTTACCTGATTTTTGTATTCTTTCACGTCTCAACAGTTGGACACGAACTTGCTGATAAGAAGATCTTACCCGATGACTGTCTAATGACAAAAATAAATTAATCCACTTTGGGTTCGTGCTACTGTGACCTTATTTCCCATCGCTACTTACATACGTAAATAAGTGGGTACCTAATATGTGAATGTTAAAATAATACGATATTTCAAATACTAACTTGTCGTCACATTTTATTCAGATACTTACATTTCGCTGGCAACACAATTTGCACGGATGGAAGTAACCAAATCTGGAGCCCCCAAATATGTAGCAACGGCCTGATTACTCAGACTATTGACAAATCCAACAGTCTGACAAAAGGCACGGACAGTAGTCAGTTCGCTTTGTGCTAAACAATCACAAGTACGTTACAGCTAGTCACCTTGTCATTGCCAGCAACAATCGCGCAATTTACCCTATCTACTAAGTCGTAACAAACCGAGCAACCCATCCACGGTGTAGTTAAATGTATCTTGAATATCTTTAATTACTACAATGACTAAGGTCCACAATACTTCTGCGGAGTCATGAATGAGCAAGATATGTAACTACAGATAATTAACTTATCTGTGTTGTATTTTGATAAAACACAGACTTATTAGGTATTACTAGCGAACGGCGTTCATTTACATTTTACACACACAAATCAGTTAAACGTGTGAAAGGTATACGCCAGTGTAATACTAAGTTAAAATATAATGCTTTGGCGATCACTATGTTGTCCTGTCTGCTCACCGCGCGATAACGTTATCATTGCCCAAAATGAGTGAGTACCCTCTATTTTTTGCCATTAATATTTACATCACATTGCCCAGTTGGTGAGCCTTTTAGTGCCAGTCGTGCTTATCCGAGACCAATTCAGCCGTCCATGCGTTATGAATCTTCTTCAAGGTCTACTGACACATTGTGTAGTTTTAACATTAGATATTTAACCTTCGTATAGACATGTACTTATAAGTTTAAAACACCATGCCAATACCTAAGGCTTGCGGAGAATTAAGAAAGATATCATGAAAAAGCAACCTTTGCAATCACATTCTCTTTTGAAATCGTATGTGTCCCAGGTTGTCGTTACTGGAGTAAAACATGATTCGGGAAGTACCTGAAGTATGATTCTGTAAGGTGAATGAGTAGCTCGTCGCGGCCTCTATCCTCCGTCTCTTTTGTTTACGTCGCAATCATGTGAGAGGTACGCTCTGCAAGGTCTCATTGCGCCCGGCTGTCAAGTTTATATTAATGAATGCAAAGCTGGCATACGGGTGGATCTAGGTTGTATTTACCCAGTCACATTAAGTACATTACGAACCAGTTATTGACAGAAACAAATTATAAGTAGATTGTAAATGCGAAACAATACGCTGCCATTAGAGTTATGATGGTTAAACAATGTGATGTTTGTTCAAAGATTATTATTTGGATCATCAAGATTCGCTTTTATGAGCAAAGTACAAAACACGATGAGGTAACAATATGTAATCATAACTCTATGCCGGAATTTCTGATCATAGCCTAGTTTATATGGTTAGGTAAATTGTTAATATTCTGTCTTCATTATTAAAAACATGAAACCTTAATTATCACAATCGTTTAATGGCCACAAAAGAAATATAGGTAACACATTAGGTACTTGAAATGGATTTAGCAAATGATTCAGAACAAAGTAGTTTCTGCTTCAACAAAAGATACCAATTTCATGATGAGTTATTATATTAATGTAACACATTGTATGTACCTAGAGGAATAATTGGCATAATCCGCAATATTATTCGATGTTCAGATTTTTGTTAAAATATTCGCAAATCTTCATCGACTTCTAAAGAGGAGGTTCTATGTTTCTTAATTTTTAATTTGTTATGTTTACAGAGTTCATTGAGTCTTTTGTTAATGGATAGATATAGTAGGCTTATATAAAAATAAAAATTGACAACTGCACGTCTTTTTGGGCTGTCAGGCAGTGTCTGAAATTTTGGAGTGTTGGGTGGTATGGGAATACGAATGCAAGTAAAATAGTGTCCAGAATCCTAGAACTTATCACAAAACATTAAATCGACAAAAAAGTTTAGATAAATATTGTGATGATCGCTACATTTGAAAATGATAAAATACTTACGAAAATATTGAAAAAGTTTTACCTATATTTAAGGCTTTCACGTTTGCATAGTCAATATTTAACTAGTATATATTAATTAATAATAGATATATTAATTAATCAGCATGCTTTTACTGACAAATTAAAGGCGATTATCTAAGTTGGTAGTGACGTCAAAAGCCGTGACGAAAGTCGTGGGTTCGAATCCATGAGCTTTCAGTCAAGGAAAACATCATTAAAAACCATATCACAGTGGTAAATTACTTAACAAAGTATTCCGAAAATACAAGCAATATAAGATAAGAAACCAATAAAAGAATGAAAAGCAAGAAACGAACAACGTGCTCCGTAACATATTAGCGTATACACAGGTGAGACGTTAGACCGTGTTGTGTGTCTGTTATTACATAATATTATCTATATAATTTGTTTATTAAATGTGCATTTCTGATGAATGCGTAAGTAGTTACGTTTGATAGAACTTGCATGCCAGCTAATCTTTGGCTGGTGCCCAGCAGGCATCTAATCAATTTCCGGGACTATTCAATTATTATAAGAGAAGCGACTGAATAAAACACAAATAAATTGTCTAAAACTAAATACTCAATTCAATTCAGGGTCATTTCCAAAATGCCAGTGGTACGGGTCGAACAAGGCGCTTTAGAAGGCGTGGTTTGTGGTAGTGGTGTCGACGAATACTTTGCATTCAAAGGTGTACCATATGCGAAGCCGCCGCTTGGAAAATTAAGATTCAAGGTAAGTCCCAAATGAAGACGTACCGATAGAGTTGTAACCCCAAAACCTTTTTTATTTTATACGAATGCATAACTAAGTGAGTACTCACTCACATTAGTATTCTCTGTGAACATTGCGCCCGTGTTAAGAGTAAAAACCAAGTGAAAAATTAATTGTCAACAAGGAAACCATAAAAAAATTTGAATTAATAAATTACCTAACGCAGGATTTCGTCTTCAATTAGTAGATAGGTACCTTTTATAACTCCTGCAGTGCATATTACCGAAATTAGTATCTACTTACCTATTTTAGAGTCTGTAAATTTTTTATTAATGTTTTTTTTTATTACGTGACGTTCGATTGTTCAATATTTGTCACTGGCCAATGATATTCAACTAAATATTTCAATCACGATACTCGTGCCGTTTGCAGTAGAGCAATTCCAATTTATGTATTTTCAAAGTCGCTCAGATCACAACAACGAAATTAATATACACTTTTAAATAATTATTGAAATCTGTTCATAATTAACGGAATTATGAACTAATATCACACGAACATACTTTCACGATTAAAAAGATTAATCGCACGTTTAATTCATAAATCGAACACAATGACAATACCATTATATATTAGCTATTTTTTACGAGGAACGCTTCAGCATTTGTTACTTGATTTAACAAATAAAACTATTTAGATGATCACAGCAAGTTCCTGTACAAAAACCGCAAATAGATTTCATCTACGATAGATTCTTTTCTTTGTACCACAAAAAACATTCTTTCAATCAAAGGTCGAATAAAAGGAAAAGTTTTTCCAATTTCGTGAACTGTTGAACTTTTTACCCGACAGCGAAGAGTTAAGATTTGTTTATTTAGAATGGGTAGTATAACATGTTTTTTAAGCTGAAGAAGGATTATATCTTTATCCGTAGGTTAGGTATTCTATATGTACCTTAACTTTGTTCCTGACCCATTAAACCAGACTATTAAGTATTAGGTTTTGAAGACATTGATATCTTTTATAACCTATGTATATTGCATCATTAATATTTTTTTGTTTTTGTGACCAGGCTCCGGAACCTCCAGAACCATGGGAGGGTGTGAGAGACGCATCGCAGCACGGACCCATCTGTCCACAGTACAACGAACGCATGGACTGCATCGAGCCCGGCAGCGAGGACTGTCTTTACCTCAACGTATACACAAAATCACTAACACCCTCAAAACCCTTACCGGTAATGTTCTGGATTCACGGCGGAGGCTTCTACACCGGCTCTGGAAACTCTGATTTTTATGGACCCGAATTCTTTATGGAACACGAAGTCATCCTCGTCACCATAAACTATAGATTAGAAGTTCTAGGCTTCCTGTGTTTGGATAACGAAGAAGTTCCCGGCAATGCGGGACTCAAAGATCAAGTGCTAGCCTTACAATGGGTAAAGAAGAATATAGCAGCGTTCGGTGGTGACCCTAATAATGTAACTATATTTGGGTGCAGCGCTGGCGCTGCATCGACATCCTATCACTTAATTTCGAAAATGAGCCGTGGTTTGTTCAATAAAGCGATATGTCAAAGCGGAGTATGTCTTCACGAATGGAGTTGTAATATTTACCCACGCGAAAGGGCATTACAATTAGGAAAAACACTAGGAAAGGATACAGAGGACATACAGGAGTTGTTGGAATTTTTAAGGAGTCTACCGGCTGAGAAACTGGTTAACATTAAGCTATTGCCATTATACAATCAACACATGGATCTGGCCGACAGTATTTTATTTGGACCCGTGATTGAGAAGTCAAATTTAAGAGTAGATAAATTCATAACAGAACCACCGATAGAACTTATTAAAGCGGGTCACATGGCAGATGTTCCCACAATTGTAGGTTTTACTTCAGGGGAGGGTATCGAGATATCACGAAAGCTTTCGGATATTGTCGGATTTTACTCGTTAATGGGCGCTGTCGTGCCCAGAGAATTGAAATTCAAATGGTCCCCTGATAAAATACAGGAGAACGATGAGAAAATACGAAAGTACTACTTTAAGGGGAAGACGATTTCAAATGAGACGTTACAGGAAACGACGAATCTCGAAACTGATAGATTTTTTATCTATAACATTGTTAGATACGCGCGATATCATGCTCGCCACAAATCCACGCCAGTATACTTGTACAAGTTCACAGCTGAAACTGAAAGGAATTACACAAAAAAACAATACGGCATGAGCTCCGTGGAAGGCGTATGTCATGCTGATGACCTGCATTACCTTTTCAATGTTACGTGTCTAAATATACCATTGACGGATGAATCAAAATCAATCATCAAACAATTAGTTCGACTATGGACAAACTTTGCCACAACAGGGTAAGTGTGCCGACTCTAATTTTAAATTCTCATTTACAACAATATAACTTTGATTATCTTTTCTCAGAAACCCGACATCTTCGAATGAGGTCAACCACTGGAAACAGTTTAATGATGCTGACAGAAATTACTATATTATTGGATCAGAATCGAAATGTGTCCAGAACCAAGATATGGACAATATAAATTTTTGGGAGGACGTTTACCAAGAAGTTTGTTTAGATAGTAAAGTCAAAGCGACATAATCATAAGACATTATTAGCTAATGGATTGCTGTTAGAAAAGAGACGTTCCGACTTTTTGTAGAGCACTAGCGGATATTTTCGTTTTCCGTAGAACCCTAGATTACTAGACTTAGAATATAAGTATTTTAGTAATGTACTCCTGGTACATACTTAGCAATCAAAATGCATATTGCATATATTATAATAGTTAACAGATGCCCAATATTTCAATAAAAGGACCAAAGAAAAATACAGTTTTTTCTATAAAAATCGTAGTAGTCTGTAGGTACAATTTATAAAACAATAATTATAATGGAAATGAATTCTTATAATGATTTTATTAAACTTACACATTTCTTACATATTATGTACTATCAGAGATAGGTACTGCAACATCGCACTGCCTTGTAGTCTATCAAGTTAGTTGATGATACTAAGGTTAGGAACGTAAGGGGAAGAGATGCCTGTCCCCATACATGGACCCTAATAGGTCGTAGACATTTTTCATTTTCATCTGATGCAAAAATGTCATAATAAAGACATTCCTTCGTATTGAAATTTGACTCTCATAATGACAGTAAAAACTAAAAAATGGTATGTTGATGTTTAAAAATAAAGTATAACTAACTAGCTTGATAGATTAGACAAGACACATTCAGAAAGATTCAATTTGGAAGATAATTGACTTCAATCTAAAACACAGTACAAGCTAAACTATTACCACAGCGTCAATAAATAAAGTTGACATTTGACTGAACATCTCAAAAATTGAACCTTCCCAGATGATGCTATCAATCATGACAATAAACAAATTGTAAACTAAGTAATAGTTATTACTAAATACGAGGAAATAACACGTTCACTGTGTTTCAGTTCATAATGAATTAAAAAAAAGTAAGGCTTCTCAACGACGGATGACTGCTTGACCGTATGTGCGTTACCTATTGCATTATATACATTTACAATAGAGGCACCAAGAAAACTACATATATCTCACATCTGTTCATCATCAAAAGTTAATCGCATTAGAAATCCATAAATTAAACAGTTATTTACTATTTATAAAAATATTGTTTGGAGTACTGTGTAAAAATATTTGATTATTTTTCTACCGAATTATTATTATATGTACACAATTAAAATGCCTTAATTATGTACTATTTAACTTCGCTATGTATATTATATATTAATTACTGGACCTATCAAATAGAGCAAGAAACTAGCACAATTACAACATCAATTCTTTTTATCTAAAATGTTTTACACGGTGTTATTTTATGAGGTTTAGTTTAACACGTAGCTCGCCGCCATATGAACTTAATTCTGTTATTTTTAGTTCACTTTTTAGCTAATTCATGAATGAAACAGCTGTTATTCTAATATATATACGAAATAAAAATGAAATGTACAACACCATATCAATACTTAATCCAAATTTGTTACGTATACATGTTTGGCGATTCAATAAAACAATACTCGTTACTTTTATGAGCTAAAAATTATTACATAGACAAACTTTAAAAAAAATATTGTATCATAGACAATTCCGTCATGTCTGTTGCTCGAATTTTATTGGTGTTATTTTATTATATATAATTGTACTATAACCATGAATTTTGAATTTATGAGAACAAATAATTTTGTAACTGTTTTTAATCCCTTATTATACTGTGACAATACCGCCTATCTTAACTCGGCAGCAGTTAGGATATCAGTAATCGCTATAACAATTAACGAATTTTTATATAAGAAATTCACGTCCAAAGTATTCCATTGAATTCCGTTCTGATTCTAAAGTTATGCAAGTACAAGGTTACCAAACGTTACGATCGCATTCTTATTAGAGATAATTTTGCATTGAAATCCGAGCAGAGCCTCAAGCGTACGGAAAAATATACGAGTATTTATCGTGCAATCGTAACATTTTGCACAAAAACCAAAAAATAGCCACACAGATAATTGTGATATGTATTGCTCAATCTGGACATATTAATCGCACTACACGTAAATATAATTGATAAAAATGAAACCTTTACAAGCATTTGTGAGATATATGCAACGTGGCGTAGACGAGGCGTCATCGTCACCATTAGATATTAAGAAAACAGTGCACCTTACTGGATAGAAGTAACCTAATGCAGTAAAGCACTTCTCGCAAGTTTAGGTGAAGTTGAAAACGCTAGCGAGAACAGTATACTGCGCTCGGTGGCCGGCATCTTCACCCTTCAACAGTAGTCTTGAATGGTAAGACTGCAGTGGCATTAGGCTACTCCTACAACCGGCACAACCGTGAACTTGCCTCTCCGTGGGCTATGAAATTGTAACGTTCGAAGTGGGGGTGCAGCTAACCCCCTCCCATCACCTCTAACCCCCATTTGAATCCCAAAAATGGTAGCGTGCAGCCATCGGCAGGCAAGCCTACGTCGCGATGTAAGACGCACGGTATCTTTGTCCCTAAGCAGTGAGGTGTGGTTTGTCGCGGAGGGCGGCCTCGGTCGGTCAGTAGCGGCCGGAGCGCGAGTTCCGCGGCGGCTCGCGGCGGCGCCCCTCGCGCGACCGCGACCGGCGTCGCCGCTCGCGCTCGCGGGATCGGGACCGCGATTTGCGACCACCCTTGCGACGAGAGTACAGGTATCTGCAAACAAACGATACACCCATAGATACCATTCAAAAACTTTAAAAAGGTTATAATTAAGCAGCAACATAAGATGGCAGTTATGACATGCAAGCACTACAGTCCGCAAAAGAGAGGTTCAAAAATAAAAATGTAGCATGCCTATCTGCTCATGTCAATACCATGGCAACTGAAATATTAAAACCTTCAGTAACGGAGAAAAGACTGAAGAAGTAGGATCTTTTATGAATAGGCAAACAAGGTGCTTGTCACGATATAGTAAATGTCACGCGCACACAAAACAAAAAGTTATGACAGGCTGTATCCACAAACCAAATAGAAAGAATCATATGGTGCTGCAAGCTTATTTAGCTACATGTTACAAATGAAGATAATGGATTAATTCATTTTTTAAATCTTTAATTGTATAATGTTTATGGACAATTTTAACAACAGTATCAAGAAAACCACTTTTACTAGGATAAACTATCTTATGACCAACTTCAGCTTCAATGTACAAAACAAAAAAACGGATTAAATTTCTTTTTTAAGCTAACAGATTTTTTTTTTCACATAAATCATAAGACAGCATTTTAGCTCTTCAAATAATATTCAAAAATTACCTTCTTAGCTCTCTAGAGATAGGTTTTAAGTGCATGAAGTTGCAGAAGCCACTTCGGGTACATTCACCCATTTCGTACTGACGACAACATGCTTCACGAAAGTCTGTGACGGGCGAGAGTTCCGCATACACTGGACGCCCACCGAACCAACGGTTATTCAGGTCATTAACAGCCTTCTCTGCATCTTCTTCACGACGAAACTAAAAAAAAAATATTAGTTGATGCATTATTTCCGGCACACAATTTTTTAAAGTACTACAGCTTTTAGTGCAGTTTGTCCGGAGAAGTAGTACCATCTTACCCATTTCTGCTGTGAAGCAGCAATACACCAGAAATACTGTTTTGGTTAGAAAAGAAAAGGGACCACTGAAATGATGGGCACATGAGATGTAACATATTGACATCTCAGGGTTGACAGTACCCCCAGTGTTCCTAATGTCCATACATGGTGGTAACCACTTACCATCAGATGGGCCACCTGCTTGTATATCAGCATATTTGATTATAAAAAAAAGGCAAGGGTCAAATTGTGTTATGGTAACAGTTAATATTGCTAATAGAGCTTGTACTATGGAAACCAGACAAGAGTTAAATATACTGATATAACTGAATACATACTTATTATATACATATTTATTTCTTTAATACACACCTTAATATAAACATTTCCAACTAAATGGTCCCCAAGGTTGTCACACACATTCATTTCTTCAATTTCACCATATTTGTCTTCACATTCCACAAATACATCTTCAAAGAAATTGTCATAATGCTCCTGCATTTCTTCATCGGAGACATTGGCCACAACCACTGAAATTTTATAATGATTAATGAGCATTTACAAACATAATCAGAATCCTGTTTAGATCAGGCAGAGTATACAACCACAGGTAAGAATTAAGTCTTTAGAGAGGGAAGCCCTTTCATAATCTGACCTCCATCATGATATTACCCTTTGAATGGGTATTTCCTTCAAAACACCCTAAATGTGTTAACCTTATGGTTATCTATTAAACTGTAACAGTAGTGATAGGGCCCCCCATTATCACTGATGCTTATTTCATGAGCACTTATAATAATATTCTAATAATGGTTAATATGGAAATGATGATGATTTAATATTGAATGAAATACATTATTGCACATCTTAATGCATAATTTGCAGTAAGCATTATTAGTAGTTGACATATATTAAATATTTTTAAGCATCCACCATATTTTATTGTATGCCACATGTACATTTGTATTTATTCGCCACAGAATGAAAAAAAACTCAAAATACAATCAACCAAAACATAAATTAATCTCTAGACATTTTAGTCTAGCCACAACATACTTATTATCATGTTATACACAATGTTTGAAGGAATTTAGGACTTACAATGGCTACCATCTGCAGATTTGGCCGAATTTTGTGGATTCACATACAAATTCTGTAACAGTACTGTTTGGGAGAATGTTGGTTTGTTGTGAATTCGTGAACAACGGTCCCCATGTCGACATGCTCCAATTTTAAAATAAAAGGAACAATTTACTCTGAAAAACAAATATAGCCATTATTAATAAAATGATAGCCAATGTGACTGTAGTTGTTTTATTTACAGAAGGCAGTTTGTTAGATAGATGTACAACAGATTTTGGCTGATTTATAGAAAATAGATATCTCATGTATGCAATACTGAAATGGAAAAGGGGAAATGAAGATATTACTAATGATTCATCGAGAGCTCCTTCGTGGTTTTTCATGTTTTGGTATCTCCCTCACCACTTTCTGGGTGAAATTGAATGTTCCTTAACCTCAAAATTTTAGGTTCTATCAAAGTAATATATTTTTATTTCAGATTTTGTCGATGTTTTGATCTTGCATCATAATACTTACTTATCCTTTTCTGTACCAAATATAGCAGCTAAATACTCTGCCATCCTCAAACACCGACGAAGTAGTTTCGTTCACTGATGTCGGCCACTCGTAGTGAGTTTGTAAAAGTATTCATTAAATAAATGATAAGCGTAGTAATTATATTCCGTAATCTTCCGTTGAGAAAAGTGTATTATCAAGGCGATGGCTAAGAACTTTTTATAAAATCTTAATTTTTATTCCAACTCTAGCAAACAACCACCAAGCGAAGCCATCACTAGTGATGCAGTCTTTCTTAATTTTTACTATTTTTTTAATAATATTTTTAGGTACCTACGATACTGTCTGATATCAAACTATTTGAATTACTGTGATTAAATTACGAGAATATTCTAAAATTAGATAAAATAAACAAGAGAATAAATTACGATTACCAAACAATAATTCGATAAAAAAATGTTGAAATGATACCAATCGATTTTATTGTAAATTAATGTAAATGTATGTCAATTATTGTGAATTAAAACTTATTTTCATAAAAGTATTAACTTATGCTATGGATTAAAACTAAATACTAGATGCTAAAAGATTTCCAGTTAAATTTATATATATTTCCAGCCAATGAATTGATATTATGTTTATTTATTACACCTAATATCTTCTTTAGATTATATGGTTTTAACTTGATTAATGTTAGGTACATTTAGTACAAAAACTATAATTATTTTACGATAAATCATTAGATAATACATATATCAGTATTACTTAACCTCGTTAATTAGATTATTTTTGTATGGTATCAATGCTGAATAATTGTGGCAGTCCTACTTATTAATGTTGATGTACATTTTTTAAAATAGATTAAGAATTGGAATTAGCTACAAATAGTTAAGAATTTTATTTAAATTTAATGAAACAATATTAAAATGGCAACATTATTAAAATGAAAAGGCTTGTTCACACCCACAGCTCTTTCTGTCGTGCTGGCTACAATTTAATTTTACTTTAAATAATTTATGACCGTCATGCTCTTTGCATTTCTGTATAGATAGTAGAGTAACCTGTTTGGTTGCTTAAAGTTAGGATTTAAAGTCGAAACCGATTTAACATGAGATCTCACACCGAGCTGAGAGCTGCCTTGCTCGAATTTGCGGGAAAGAGATGGCAAACACTATTCATCAATAAATAAATCTATAAAAAATTTACACTAAAGACCTCCCGCTTCGATCATTTTCACTAGCTTAAATATTTTTCACTTATCTAAACGGAGCTTAATCTGAAAAAGAGAATGGTTGTAGTTTTTACCTACACTGTCAGTCTGAAAATTCATTGCACTGTCAACTCCCATGAGAGATACTCATATTTTATATTTTATTTTTTCTAATAATGTTTTTTAATTTTACGGGTGATAATTTTTGCGGATCTGAGTTTTGGGTAAGTGTAAGAAACAATCCCTATTCATTCCTTTGTATTCCCTTACATTCAAGTAAGGGTGACAACACTAGAGCACTCTTTATATGTGTCAATTGAAATATACATGCACTGAATTTTAGCTCTTAATCACAAGTTGTTTAAAGTTGATAATTGAACTACTTATAATGAGTAGCTTTAAAGTTTATAAAGTTTTTGATTTAAATTACTTTTTGTATTGTTTTTGATTCAACAAATTTTGAACAACAATACATTATGATTTCTTTTAGTACCAACAATTTGTTGATTTCTTTAATAAATAATAACTGAGACATATAATATAGCATAGCCTACTTTAAATTGAATGACTTTATAAAAACATTAAAGAAGAATAAACTGTACCCTAAATTCCTGAAACTAGAAAGCAAAATAAGAAAGGAGGAGAAACAAGGAGGTTAAGTAGTTTAGTAATACAGTTTTGAATGCTTAAGTGACAAAATTAGGGTAAAGATTATCAAAAGCCTTTGGTTTAGTAGTAAGTAAGCATAGGTATTAAAAAATCTATAAGTTTTGCAACATTGTGTAATTAATGCGTTTTAATGTTTCAGAATAGCAGTATTACATGGAACACAGAAAATCCTGATTTTACACCATGCTTTCAAAGAACAGTCTTAGTGTGGATTCCATGCTTATACCTATTGTTAGGTGCCTTATTAGACACTTACTACATATCAAATAGCAAAGAGAGGAATATACCATGGAATATTCTGAACATCAGCAAATTGGTGATCACATGCCTGTTAATAGTATTAAAATTCGTGGACTTGGGTGTAGCTGTCTATACTTCTGAAAAAGGAGAGGATCCAGTATTCAAAGTGGATTTTTACAGTCCTAGCATAATGATTCTAACATTTGTAAGTACTACTTCAACAACTTAATTTTGATATAGCATGTTAATCAATGAAATTACAGGCGCATGAGACTTAACAATTTCATATCTCAGAGTCATTGGTCATTGGCGATGCTCTGGTGTCGCAAATGTCCATAGGCGGCTGTGACCACTTACCATCAGGTGGACCGTATGGTTGATTGTCAGCCCCTGTGGTATAAAAAAAAAACTATTTGTTCATATACGAGTATACTTTCTATGTAATGTAAGCCAAGGAAGGTACCTACTTACCTGAATATTTTCAAATATTTGACATAAAATATACACCTTTTGAACCAGCTGAGCAAACTAGCACTGGGTAGCCAGATAACGTAATTTTTTTATGTCAGAGGTTAAAAAATAACCTTAAGATACCATTAAACTCAAGTACATAGATAGTTACTTATTATACAAAGTCTGTGGCCAAACATGGCTTCTTATATCGTCTTTAGCTCTTATGAAGTTTCTTGGTGTAGAGACTGTTCAGGTCAACATAGATATCATGTCATGATTTCCCTAAAAAATACAAACATCTGGGCTTCGATTCTTTAAAGAAAAATACACTAGCTCAACGATATTTCGTCGCGGCCTTTATGCTCTGTATCTTTCCAAACTAAGCATGTCACATTTTATTTATTTATTTATTCGAGTGAAGACTCAAAATCATTCGAGTAGAAGAGCTCTTAGTGCAGAGTTCGTCCGGGGAAGTACTACCACCTTACCCATTTCTGCCGTGAAGCAGTAGTGCACTTGTATTACTGTGTTTCGGTTAGAAAGGTGAGGGGGCCGGTGAAATTACAGGCACATGAGACTTAACAACTTCACGTCTCAGAGTCGACAACGCATTGGCGATGCCCCTAGTGTTGCAAATGTCCATAGGCGGCGGTGACCACTTACCATCAGGTGGACCGTCCGCTTGTTTGCGGCCCATCTTTTCCGAAATTCCGAAAAATGGTACTGTTTCCGAGGATCTTATGTTTTCCAGAGATAAATAGTTCTTTAATGTTACTCCAGAACATACCCTATCTGCGTTAAGTTCCAAATTTTATTCAAATCTGTTCAGCCGTTAACGCTTGATTGAGTATTTGAGTGATTGAAACTTTCTACGAGTATCGGTATTACTAGGTACGAAACATCCCGGGTCCTGGACCAAGTGACATGCAGTGACTTATTATTTAAAAAATAAATAAATAAAATATACTAGCTGTCCCCCGCGGTTTTACCCGCGTTCCCGAGGGATATCACATTTTCCCGGCATAAATAGTAGCCTATATGTTATTCCAGGATATGCTCTATCTATGTGCCAACTTTCATCCGTATCCGTTTAGTAGTTTTTGCGTGAAAGAGTAACAAACATACCTACATACAAACTTCAAATGATAAATTGTTTATATCGAATCAACAGCTTAAAAAATAAGTTTCAAGCTTCTAGCTCTAAAAATGACAGTACTTCCATACAACTTTTCATCCTCCTTTTAACCCCTTACAACCCTTTTTCGCATTAAAAAGTAGCCTATGTCCTTCCTCAGACTCTAGACTATCTGTATACCAAATTTCATTTGAATCTGTTCAGTAGTTTTGGCGTGAAAGCGAGACAGAGTTATTTTCGCATTTAATTTTATAATATTAGTTAGGATAAGGTGCTATTAATAAATCTTTCACCATTAGAATGGTACTCTATAGTACCGGGATAATGAACTTCAGAAACGCGGGCGAGCACTCAAAAACTTGATATTTATGATTTCAGGCGTAAAAAATTATTCTTATAAAGCCTAACAATAGACAAGTTGATGCTATGGGATAATTAACTATTATTTGTGTCTGCGACCTTCTATTAACAATGACCATAAAGGATGAGTCACGTTACGTTGATTCGGTTGCATCATGTGATACCAAGGTTTATTGATAGATATAGCTAATACATTTAATTAGACTAGTATAGGTTTACAATCAGTCAATGGTATACAATTGCACAATAGTTTGCAAGTTTCATTCATAGGTAGCCTAGTTATATCGTAATTTGGTATTCGATTTGAAGGCCTACTTATTTCCTATTTATGTTTCGGTTTCCAAAATATTTAACTTTAATTTATTTCCATTTCTAGAGGGACTCGATTACCGTTGTCTCGTTACCGGTAACCGGTTAAATGCTCGCATATTATCTGTTTATTTAGTATACTATGTGGTTTTCCTTGTTGCATTACCTATTTAACACTTGTAAAAATGAATGAATTTGATTTCTCTGCTACCTTTAATAATGCTATTTACTAGTTACAACCTATACCTTACTTTACTTATAATTTATAATAATCCACCATTTATTGATTTTGCCTCGGAGAATGAATGCTCTCTTGCATTAGGTACCTACCACTATTTACCAACCTTATTGAAATTGCATAACATATAGAAATTGAATGAATGAAAAAATGAATCACAATTGGCCACAACTTTTTGCATTTGGTTTGGTACTATTAGATAATATTCTACTCCGCCAACCTATTCCCTTTTTAAATGTCTTCTATTTACGAGATAGTAAAAAAAAATGTTGGTCGTGTGACGTCGTATGTCGTGAGTTCGAAACCAACAATTAATTTTAACTTTTGGTTTGAAGGGTACTTTGTTTGTAGTATTCCCTAGACTGGCTACCACCCTAAAGTTGAAAATCAGCCGCCGTGCACCTGTCGGGGTGTTCCGACAGCAGCACATGAGAGTCAGTTGCCTTCTAAGCTTTGTGTGGTAACCACCTACAGCCGCATCATTGCTTATTATCGTCAGAGACACAAAAAGTGGGTACCTACATAATGTTGACGTACCTTTAAACACTAATAGGTCTATCGTCATGCCAGTCCGTTTAATGATAGATAAGTGCCTACCTACTAAAATTATAGAATTTAGACAACAGCGGATATTTTGAGCAAGGCTAAAGGGAGCTGCGGTCATAAGGTTTAAAATTAATAAGATATATATAATGTAATGAAACGCACAATGTCACCTTTTCACAAACAGAACCGTTCAGACTTACGCCACGTTATACCGGCGAGGTTGCACTTTCATTACAATCAAGGTTGATTCAAAACATTAGTAGCTAAGATATAAAAGTAACAAATACCTAGTATGTAGGCTTAAGTAAATATTATTGTGATTTAAACAAAGATGTTTGATAATATTACAAGGTGTTAAACTATTTGCTGAAAAAACAAATAATGATAAGATATGTGACTAGAAGAAGCGGCGCTTTTGATAACTACAATGATTTATTTTTAATGCTACCTGTATCTTTTAATTTTTTCAGGGTTTAGCAGCAACATTAATATATTTCAACCGAAAATATGGATTAAGAACATCAGGGGTTCTTTTCTTCTTCTGGTTCATATTAGTTTTAACAGGAATACCTCAGTTTAGAAGTGAACTAACGAATTATCTGAGTTCTTCGCAAGAGAACTTACAGTACAACTTTGTTAGTTACATGCTGTTCTATCCAGTTATATTAATAATGTTTTTACTCAATTGTTTCGCTGATTCTCCACCACAAGAATCGCCATATAAATACGATAAGGTATCTTACAAAAATACTAGTGAAATTGTGATGATTCTACTTAAATTTCACACCAGTAATATTCATGGTGACTTTAACAGATGCAATGTCCAGTAAACTCAGCAGGATTCCCCAGTCGCCTTACATTTAGCTGGTTTGATCCACTGGCTCTCACAGGCTTTCGAAGAAGTCTTACCGAAAGCGATATATGGGCACTAAATCCACAAGACACTTCAGCTGAAGTTGTACCACGATTTGACAAATTTTGGAACAGATCATTACAGAAGCAGAAAGGGTATTTATGTAGTTGATTGCTCAATTATTTATTAATTGCGTCAATGTAGATAGATCGTATGTCCACAGTAGTGGGTGAGACGTTTTCCTCCATGAAATTGCAGACGAACCTACACATGCAGACTTATATAATTTTCTTATTATAAATATAGGTTATTTACCGACAATAGTTATTTCTATCATTGACCAAGTATTGCACAACTTTAGAAATACGAAAGATACGCTCGGCACGCGTACTTGACTCATGAACGTGAACGATTGCAGGAAACGTCAACAAAGTGTATCTCTTTGTACGAAATTTATTTTTCCAACCACTTTAAGTAATCTTACGGAAGTTTTATCTTTGATTGCTATCTCAAATAAAAACGTAAGCTGCAAATCTATTCTTTTTAATTTTGCCTACGAGGTTACTCATGTTTTATTCATTTCAGTAACCAGAATGCGACGTACAATAAAACTTCAACCAGTGTGGAATTCAAAAGTAATACTGACAAGAAACCAGCATCTGTATTACCGGCTCTATGTTTAGCCTTCGGAGGGCCTTTTCTCTTCGGAGAATTATTGAAGTTTCTCTGTGATATCACGATATTTATATCACCTCAGATTCTTAAGTTAGTATTGCTATAAACGTTTTTGAAATCTTTGTTATGTTTTTAAGGTTCAATCCATTGTTGATCGTTTTCCAGGCTCATAATAGGTTTTGTACAAAGTGATGAGCCCATATGGAAGGGTTATCTTTACGCGGTAATCCTCTTTGCATGTGCAACAATTCAAACGATGCTATTAGAGCACTACTTCACAAGAATGTACTTTGTGGGTATGAGAATAAGAACCGCTCTCACTAGTGCAATCTATAGAAAAGCTTTACGTATGTCTAATGCAGCTAAAAAAGAGTCTACTACTGGTGAAATTATAAATTTAATGTCTGTTGATGCACATCGGTAAGTGGAACACTGTAGATACCAACATATCTTCAGATATTCACCCAGTATTACATTTATTATTAATTTACAGATTTTTAGATTTAACACCGTTCTTAGACATGATATGGTCTGCACCTCTTCAAATCTCTCTTGCGATGTATTTCTTATGGGATGTCCTCGGACCTTCAGTGTATGCCGGTTTGGCTGGAATGATTGTCTTGCTACCTTTTAATGGTTTACTAGCAAACTATCAAAAGACATTAGAATTGAAACAAATGAAGTACAAAGATGAAAGAGTTAAGCTTATGAATGAGATACTCAATGGAATTAAGGTAACAATTAAATAGACTTTTCTTAATGAGAGGATTATCACAGAAAATGAGTACGTAGATAATAGCGGTGTTACACCTACAAGTTGGTACACAAATAAATATGGCAGCTTTATATAAGTAGGTACATAGTTTCTATAAAGCAATAGTAGACCTGCATATTATAAACTTCGAAGGCTCCTGGTGTGATCCGGCAGCTGCGCTTCAGAGACAGTTTCTGTAGTAAATCTACCTAACCTAATTTACACCCCAATACCACCCTAAAGAATACTTCCTGCCTTGTATAACTATGCTATAATTCCAACTGCCATAAAAAACCGGTACAAATTTTCGAATAAAATGAGCGTGCAGACAGACAGACGAAACATCAACTGTCATTTGTTTTTTTAAGACCTATGAAAAAGGTTAACCTACATTAAGTGTTCAATCTGCTGGTACCGACTAATCTCTCGCGCGTCGCTAACCTTAATTTGATATTGATGTATTTTTTTATTTTATTTTTATTTTATTATTTTGAGGAAAACTTACAGCTAGGTATATAATTGATTGTATACAGACAGAGTATAAAGTAGAAGGCCAATTACAAGTTTTCACGTATTAACAAACAGATAGTATATAGAAAGAGGGGAAAGTGAACGAAGAGTGAATAAAATATTACAGTGATCTAAGTCGCAAGCCAAAAGACTTAAATCAAAGTAGACGATAGCAATACAAATTAACAATACAGAAAATATACATTTACAATTTCTTCAGTTCGGTTATCCCACAACATACATCATACTAACAACATCAATCGATAACTACCTAATGATAAAAGTACCTACCTAGATAAATAAAAGGTAAAATAATAGATAAATAAAGGTAAATATACCTAGTACAGGTATATACTTATTGGAAAAATATTCCAGCTAGTGTTTTTTTAAGGTGTGATACTGATGTGTCAAATAGGTCAATATCAGTTTGAGCAGCAGTAGAATTGTAGCATCTACCCGCCCTAATGAGAAAGGAATTTTGTCTATAGTTAGTTCGTGTTACCGGAACATGTAATAGTTTGGGCTTTCTTAATGTATGTACATCTCTTTCTATTGTAATACGATGAAAAGAGGAAGAAAGTCTTAAACTCAGTTTAGTCTTGTCAAAAACGCTTTTTCTGGCAAAAGCATGTGCTGGTAAAAGCATAAAATAATAGTTTATTCAAACTGACACGACAAAAAATCTTGGCTTTAGTTTAATTAACAACAGAATCAGGATCATTATATCAAGATAGATTTTATCAGTGGTTTTTTTTTTAGGTTCTGAAAATATATGCATGGGAACCAAGTTTCGAGCAACAAGTACTTGCGATAAGAAACAAGGAATTACGTTTACTGCGACAGACAGCGTACCTTAATTCTGCAAAAACTTTTATATGGACTTGTACTCCATTTATGGTAAATGTTATGGTTTTGTTTATGTCAAATAGTCTAATATCAAATATCTGGTATATTACTTTAAATATGTTAAAGTCATAATATGAGTATTATTTTTGTGGATTGGTCTATATTCCTTTGAAAATATAGTATATTTCAGGTTACTCCCGGTTGTGTTGTTATAGAAAAATTTACCTTATGGAATTATGATACGGTTCATCACATATAACCATTAAATCAATAGATGAGCCTTAAATTAAAAGCAAATCAGATTATTTTTCTTTAACATTCCTAGCCGTCAAAACGCCTTTTTTTGCCTCAAAGACATTAATCGAGTGTTTTTTCACAAATCTTTTATCCCTAGGTATCGCTGTTGTCATTTGCATGCTTTGTGTTGATAAATGATACAGAAGTGCTGGACTCTCAAAGGGCTTTTGTAGCGTTATCTCTTTTCAATATACTGCGTTTTCCACTGTCTATGCTGCCAGATGTCATATCCCACGTTGTACAAGTAAGTGGAAATATTTCTTATAAAGTATTTATCCCCACCTTTTAATGCAGGAGACCTTTACTCTCCTTATATAATTTATAAGTAAATAATTTTACAAGAAATGCAGACTTAAAAATTGGAATTGGATTTAGATTTAAGTTTCTTGTTTAGATTTAAAAGTACAAGCAGTATGCATGCATACATTTCTGGTCTATGTTTATTTGTAACATAATAGCCACTTAGGTACTAAATAATACTGTTCTTGGAACACAGGCAGCTGTCGGTATAAAGAGAATCAACAAATTCATGAACTGCGATGAACTGGACAATAGTTGGGTTGAGCATGATCCTAAAGAACGTAAGTGTTAAACTGACAGGGTTTATTATGACCCTATGTTACAAGCTCTCCTTATTTTCCTACTAAAGCGATTGTGTTATTTGTTTCAGCAAACCCTATCGTAATCGAGAATGGTCATTTCTCATGGGGCGGGGACGAGTCGGAGCCAGTTCTGAAGAACATAAACTTGAACATCCCGCGCGGGTCGTTGGTGGCGGTGGTGGGCGCCGTGGGCTCCGGCAAGAGCTCGCTGCTGTCGGCGCTGCTCGGCGAGATGAACAAGCTGTCGGGCCGCGTCAACACCACCGGTGAGTGTCGCTTCTGGCTGAGTTGGGGCGCGTCGTGGTGTAGCACTCAATTGTACCACCCACTACCTTCCCCCACAGGCAGCATCGCCTACGTGCCGCAGCAGGCCTGGATCCAGAACGCCACGCTGCAGGACAACATCCTGTTCGGGCAGCCGCTCGACAAGCAGAAGTACAACGACGTGATCGGCGTGTGCGCGCTCAAGACGGACTTCGAGGTGCTGCCCGGCGGCGACCAGACGGAGATCGGCGAGAAGGGTGTGTTACTGTCTAGTGTGCACTGTGCGGTCAGTGCTGGCACTGGCCAGTGGCGCCGGTAGGGTAGCAGGTGTACTGACGGCCGGCTCATTGCAGGCATCAACCTGTCGGGCGGACAGAAGCAGCGCGTGTCGCTGGCGCGTGCCGTGTACTGCGCCGCGGACAACTACTTCCTGGACGACCCGCTGAGCGCCGTGGACTCGCACGTGGGCAAGCACATCTTCGAGAAGGTGGGTGTCGGGAAGGTCGAGGGGTGTCGGCGGGGGCCGGCGGGTGTCGGGTGGCAGTGAGTGACCGGGGCACTCGTCCGTGTGCAGGTGATCGGGCCCGGCGGGCTGCTGCAGCACACCACGCGGGTGTGGGTGACGCACAACGTGTCGTACCTGGCGCACACGGACCTGGTGCTGGTGCTGCGCGACGGCGAGGTCTCGGAGGCGGGCACCTATCAGCAGCTGCTCGAGAAGAAGGGTGCCTTCGCTGACTTCCTACTGCACCATCTCTCAGATCATGAACGAACATCACCCGAAGGTACGTGGTACATATCTCATATTGTTAATTGCGCTAAAATTTTGTATCTGAAAATAAATTAGAAATCAACCTTACCAAAAATCAAAAGTCATAATAATACATTTTTATTTTCAGAATTAGAGGTTATAAAAAAAGATCTCGAAAGTAAGCTCGGTCAAGAATTTCAAAAGAAATTACAAAGAGCTCGATCAAAATCTGAGAGTGCTTCAGAAAATGATATAATCGGTGCAGGTAGGTGATAAATAATAGTAAACATAAATTGTAATCAATCAATTAGACTAGTCTTAAATATAAGTACGTTATTAAAAAAGAATAGCATTAAAATAATATGTGTTATAGTTATCGGGACACGAAATTTTAAAGTGGAGTGGGTTATTACGGCACCTAATCGATTTTAATGTGTCGCCATCTCTATTATTATATATGTTTCCACTTCATTCGTATTCTTCTTGCGATTAGAAGAATACGCAACTGTATCATCTCCTTAACCGTAAAGAGTTTAAGGAGTTTTATTTTTTGGACGATTTTTTTAAACCTAATGCCAATCCATACCTTCATATAAATTACAGGTGACCACATAGGGCCTACAAAAACTGCAAAAGAGTTAAAAGAAGAAAATAAAATTATAGAAGTTGAAAAAGCAGAAACTGGCAATGTAAGTCAAACAAAAAACACATTGAAATGCTTAAATCAATAAAATATTCACATTATGATAAGGACTTCATATACAGGTTAAATGGGAAGTTTACAAGCACTATCTGAGGAGCATTGGTGTGAAAGCAACAGTGTTGACAATGTTCATGTTCCTGATCGTTCGTTTGTTCTTGGTCGGCTCTGATTTCTGGCTCGCGAAATGGTCCACAGACAATGATATGGTTAGTTATTGGAGGATACTGCTGTATTGATTTCATTGCTTCCAAAAACTTATGCTGTTTCTGTTTTCTTTAAGATCGTTAATGGTACAGTGGACACCAAATTAAGGGATTTGTATCTTGGTGTTTATGGTGGTCTGGGAATTGGACAAGGTATTCATAGTCTTAATATTCGAATTCAGCTCTGTTTAACTTTAAGCTTGAAAAAATTGATAATTCTTCTGTTTTTTTTCAGCGACCACATCATTCTTTGCCGATTTAGCCCTTTTCTTGGGATGTTGGCGCGCTGGCAAGATTGTGCATGAGATGTTGCTGGACAACGTTTTAAAAGCGCCTTTACAATTCTTTGAAGTTACACCCGCTGGCAGAATCCTCTCTAGGTTTTCTAGAGACGTGGATGTTCTGGACAGTTCACTTAGTTGGCAGGCTTCTAGCATGATTGGTTGCATTTTTGAGGTATATAACAGTATATTTCAACTCGAAAAACCATTGAAGCTTATGCTAAAATTGTATTTTAACGTTGTTTCTTTATGTTCCCTTTACAGTTATTAGGAAGTATATTTGTGATCAGTTTCTCAACACCAATATTCATGGCTGTGATCCTACCCATTGGGCTATTATATTTCTTGATACAGCGATATTTCGTAGCGACATCACGGCAACTCATGCGCCTCGAGTCCATCTCGTGCTCGCCCGTTTATTCACACTTTGGCGAGAGTATTGGAGGTGCTTCCACTATACGTGCTTATGGTGTTACGCAGAGGTACAAAATCATAAAGTGATTTAGTTTGAGGTATGTTTTTATTACTCACTGCATAACGATGACTTTGGCAGGTTCATTGAAGAATCCGAGCAATACGTCGACCGAAACCAGTCCATTTATTATTCGAGCTGTATAGCAGACCGGTGGCTCGGGGTCCGCCTAGAGGCTATGGGCAGCCTCATTATTTTCTTCGCTGCCCTGTTCGCTGTTCTTGCTCGTGAAACTATCAGCCCAGGTGTCGTGGGTCTGTCTATAACATATTCTTTAGAGGTAATAATAAATTGCACAACTATGCATATCCACCAAATATTTTCTAAATATTTTATAAATATACAAAGTAATCTTAAATGAGATTTTATGTTTCAGGTCACAATGACGCTTAATTGGCTAGTCCGAATGATTTCAGAAGTAGAAACAAATATAGTAGCAGTCGAACGAATAAGAGAGTATACGGACATACAACAAGTAAGATTTGGTCTAATATTAATGATATATGTTAACATACTTTTATGTGTGAATGTGTTTAAACCTACTATGTATTTTACAGGAAGCGCCATGGACTATCGGTTCAGGTCCGGGAGCGTCGTGGCCGGAGACGGGCGCGGTGCAGCTGGAGCGCGTGACGCTGGGCTACCGGATGAGCGGCGCCGGAGCTGGCGCCGGGGGAGGGGGCGAGCCGGCGCTGCGCGACGTGACGTGTGCCGTGGCTCCGCGAGACAAGCTGGGCATCGTGGGCCGCACGGGCGCCGGCAAGTCCACGCTCACGCTGGGCCTGTTCCGCATCGTGGAGGCCGCCCGCGGCCGCATCCTCATTGACGGGGTGGACATCGCCACGCTGGGCCTGCACCAGCTGCGCTCGCGCATCACCATCATCCCGCAGGACCCGGTGCTGTTCTCGGGCACGCTGCGCATGAACCTGGACCCGTTCGGCGCGCACTCGGACGACGACATCTGGCGCTCGCTGGAGCACGCGCACCTGAAGGCGTTCGTGCAGGGGCTGCCGGCCGGGCTGCGCCACGAGATCGCGGAGGGCGGCGAGAACCTGTCGGTGGGGCAGCGCCAGCTGGTGTGCCTGGCGAGGGCGCTGCTGCGCAAGACGCCGCTGCTGGTGCTCGACGAGGCCACGGCCGCCGTCGACCTGGAGACGGACGACCTCATCCAGGTGCGTTCGCTGCCACGCTCTCCCGAGCCCCGCTGCCCCGGGCACAGCTGGCCCGCTCACACTGACGATGACGCGCTCTCTCTCTCTCTTACAGAAGACCATCCGGTCCGAGTTCGCGGCGTGCACGGTGCTCACCATCGCTCACCGCCTCAACACCATCATGGACTCCACCAAGGTCATGGTGCTGGACAAGGGACAGCTCGTCGAGTACGCGCCGCCCGACCAGCTGCTGCAGGACAAGAACTCTATCTTCTACAGCATGGCCAAGGATGCAGGACTGGTTGAATAACATTGGGACACGCATTGTTAGGAACTTTTGAAAGAACATATTGAATTTTGTAAATAGCGAATATGTAAAAAAAAATATTATGTTGAAAATAAATGCACAGTATTATGAAATTATTCAAACGTATATTTTTTACGGAAGGTGTACAGCGCACCCAAAAGGGACCAGATTTTCAGCATATGTAACACCATTGCATCGCCAATGCGCTGTCAACCCAGATACGTGAACTTATTGTCTCATGTGCCTATAATTTCACTGATAAAAAAATATCGTTATCGGTCAAGCCGTTTAGGAGAAACATTACGAGCACACCGGAATTTTATAAATAAAGATATACACTAGTGCAGAGTTCGTCCGGGGAGGTAGGTACTACCACCATATTTATTTATATCCACTGCCCATGAACAAGCAGTATATTTGCATTAAGTACATGGTAATGACAAATAACAACAAGCACATGAGACTTAACAAAATAATGTCTAAGAACGACTACGCATTGGCGCTTAGGCTGCTACAAATGTTTGTATCCCGGTGTTTGCCGTAACCACTCGCCATAAGGTGGACCGCCTGTCTGTTTGTGGACCTACTTCACATAAAAAAAAACATATAGGTAACTAAAGCATATAATAATACCAACTGGTTACCAAAAAAATGTACTGATCTGTAGTACATAGATAATCAAACCTAGACTGATCTATTCTATTCTGATATCAGTCAGGGCTGGATTCTTCTCTCTTATGGAGCCTAGCGCAACTATTGATATGAATAACGTTTTTTTTTACCAGAGAGCTTGCATGGATTGACTTGCCTTGATGAGTTTTGTTGTTGAAGATTTTGCATTCATTATTTTTTTTAATTATTCATTGTTTTAAAGAATTCAAAATATTATTATAGTTTTGTACGTAATGAGCTATTTACTGACGAATGGACCTCAGTCAATAATTACGATGACCTCGGCCTTAAAAATTTACATACTTACAAACAATTAATATATTATAAAAATATTTAATTCTCACAAGAAAGAGAGAGAGAGGGTCATAGTTTTCTGTCTTTGTAAGGATGCCCACTGATTATGTTGCTCATAAACTTAATATAAGCGCTCTGCTGGCTTATAACAGACAATCTGACCGATCGTACGTGAGCCGAAAATTATTGGCAATACTCATCAGTGCTGCTATTCGCAACAACCGTCATTTACGTTTTTCTATCTGCAGTACTGCCAGATATATGGCTTTGCCTACAAAAATACGGAAATCAATGACGAATCATTTAGATCTTTTGATTAATTTAGTTTTCCTACCAATCTATCAAAATTATGTCATGTACAAACTGGGTTGAGTTGACGTAGTAGTTTATTTGTTAACCGTGTAGTGTTATTTGTTACAGATACTGACAATGAGTTAATAAATAATGAAGAAAAATTATATCTGTCATAACTTTAAAATATATCTCACTAGTCAAATAAGCTGACATGATAGTTCTCTACAGGTTTCAGCCTTATCCTATGATCATTTTAACAGGATATGGCAATACTGATTTTATTCAGTCAACGAACTATCAATCAAGCAGAGCAAATTGTCAATGTCAAACTAAGAGCGTGAGTGCGTGCGTGCGGGCGTTATGGTGACTGAAGTGTGCTCGTGCCGAATTATCGGTAATTAAAATGTGTTTTAGTGAGTGAATGTTGAGGTGGTTATTTGCATGCCACAAAATACTTTCCTCTCTATTAGAAGCCTTTTTGTGGCAGGCAGTTACAAACAATAAAAAATATCACAAATTGTGACAATGTCTTACAATTATTCCTCGCTTGACGAGTTCTGCGGATCTGTATTTTGGGTAAGTGCTTGACACTATTTAACATTTTTTATTTTTATTTTATGGGATAACTTTTTTTTTGGGTAACTGATATCTTGGCCTAGATAAAAATACCATAAAGTTGTTTATTGACCAAGTTTACATAATGTAAGCTAAGTTACGAAGTTATGAGTTGTGTTAAGTTTTTTTTATATCCGTCCAGTATTTTATAGAAACTAAGTGTGAAGCACTAATAAGATATGTATTCAATAATACCACAAGTAAAAAACAGTCTGACCTAGGGGAGATTTCTCAAAAATAGAAATAAAACTAGTTTCTGTAATAAATTTTTTTATTGAATGCAGCCAATGTAAACATAATTTTGTTGTACAAGAGTTTAAGATTAATCCCATTAGTGCTGACTGTAGATATAATTTGAGTATTTCGCTGTAGTATACTTTTCAATCAACTTACTTTTTGATAGAAAATATTTGAAATGGATTATTTAACTTTACAAAATGAAACTTTTGAAATAAAATGAAACAATTTTTCTTTTGCACCATATCATTTTCTTACCACATAAATGTGAATATTTGTGCATTTATTATCACTTCGCTTAGTGACATTTAAACAGATTTGAATAAAATTTGCCATTTAAGTAAAATATATTCTGGATGAGTTAAACAATACTTTTTCTCCTGGGGAAAAATAATATTCCCTGGGAAAACTGTAAGGCAGCAGTAAGACACAATTTTATTTTTTATAGATTTTTGTTTTTTAATTATGCTGAATTACAGCTATGTGTTTTAATCTAATGACCATTATGATTCCAATACTGTTATTATTATATTACATATTACATGTTGTTTTATCCCTGGAAGTCCATTCAACTACAGGTGTAGTGCCTGTGCGAGTAAATTTCTTAGCAAACATAGTTATGCACACTGACAAAACCAACATGGATGGGCATGCATCACAACTTCCAAAGACAAACACACTTGGTGAGATAAAATAGCTGTAATATGTGTAAAAATATTATATACATAATAATACTGTACACTATCTACATGTTACATTCAGATGGGCTTATCTTTTTAAACTAAAGCTGGTAGAGCCATTTATTATATTCAATTTAGGACTTAGAAGGGTGTACTCCTAGGCACTATTAGTAATGTAGGCAGTAAAATGTCCTCTGATTAGTAAGAATTCTTCGTCTATCTGTGTGTTGTCTGTGGTATTATTGCTCCCTAGCAGATGGACTGATTTTAATTATTTTTATCTGAGTATGAAAAAGACTGATCACCATCTGATTTTCTTTCTTCTGACTTCAGGTTTAAACTGTAAAACTCTCTAGGGCAATGGGATATTTGGTAAATGGGATGGAAAGGCCTCCCTCTATCTTCCAGTACTCCCAATAGGTGAAATTGGAGTGGATGGGAATTGAGGGAAATTATTAAAATAAAGGTTTAAAATAAAATGAAGTTTAGAAGTTAAAAAGTAACTACCTAGCTCAAACTATAAGATAATTCATAACTATTTCATTCAAACCAAAATCTAAATAAAATTTAAACATATGCTTGTGCCTCGGTGCTATTGCAATCCATTAAATAAAATAATGTACCGAGTAGATCTTTTGTTGAAGTATATTTAGATTTTGGAAGATATTTTATTTCACCTTCCTTATTTGGGAAATCAAGGACATGATATCACAAAAAAACTCATGTTTCTAAAAACTAGTTTGATCATTTATTTAATGTTTTCCATCAATAGATATAGTTTCTCCAAACGAGAAGAGTTAGCAACACTAACCTGGGGAAGTCCCTTGAGGTAACTGTCCAACTATAATGTATACCCATTCTATAATAATATATTATCATGTAGGTATGTATTGATGAAACCATGTTTCCATGAAACATAATCATTAAAATTGGTACGTATATACCTACCTAGATGCTGGAAATAGGAATGCTGCTACACAGCTCAATCACGTTGAATTAAAGGTGGATGTCGTTCAAATAAACTTGAATTCCCGCTGTCGCAGGGCGGAATAAGTCGCTATCTTAGCGAGCTAGCGCAGCCTAGATATTTTACCTGTCTAAGGTATATTTAGCAACGTAACGGATTGCCGCTTGGTTGTTATTGAGAAGTTAGTTGTGGGTTGATGGTATGCTGTACATGTAGTGTAACGTACTACCCCCCATGTGCCACTATCAAAATTACGCTTTTTTATCGATATACGTCGGTAGTTTCGTACATATTCGTTATAACGATATCTGCCAAACCAAACTCAAACCGTAATCTTAAAGATCACTGAAAATGTGTGCCGGATTTATTCCATATTCCGAGTTTACGAATTACCTTGAGATTTATTCGTACCTACGAGATTTTTCTTGAAAAAACGAATTACGCAATCCTACGGCAATACTTGAATGTATCCATTCACCACATTTCAATTTAAGCTAATCACTTATCGATGAATCCCGAATCATCGTTGATAAGATAGTATCAAATCTACAATATTTGATAGTGACTTAATATGAAGATCTTAATGGGAGACCAAATACGCGAGGCCAAACTAGCGACCAAAGTATAGAGTTGGCGTTGATATTGCCTAATTCCGGTTTTATAAAAAAAACCTCTGTAGACAGGCTACTTGCGACGCGGTCGTCTCATTATGACAGACAAAGTATATATACTTATAGCAACCTTCCTCATTGAGGCGTTAGTTATTTAATTATAACGTCGATTGTGGAACTTATAGAATTAAGAATAACCTAGTGGCTAATAGTTATATTCGATTTAAATAAAGCCCAGTTAAGATACTGGTGTCAATTTTATGCTATTCGTAATTTCGTATTTTAAAGCCATAATGTGGGTAGACTGTAAGATTTCTTGTAACAAAAATACAAATCCCAGTTTAGAGTTTTGGTAGGTATTTCAACGGATTTACATTCTAAGTCGAGGCAAACGACCCTGACCCAAGCCATTTCCTATAACAGCATCAAGTCCATGACTAAAACCAGTTTTTTTTATAATGTTACCATCTACCTACCTAGTAGAAAATATAATAAAATATTAACGGTCAAGGATTAGTATCGAAGGTTAATTGCTACCTTGATTGAAAACAATAAGATTATCTACATTGGGAATTGCATTTAATAAAGTATTTTGAAGTGTAAATCAAAGTTTTTCTTTGCTGCGATGTTCGTTCAAATATTTTCAAGCTCAAATACAGTCAGAACCAAAAGTCGATGACCACATCAAAACGCCTATGTTAAACTGGCGTCACGCTAAGATGGCTATCGGTCAAACAGTCATCATAGCGTGCCGTTAGTTTAATTATAGTCTGTCAAATATAAGACGTAGACCCTTTGACGTTTAAGAATGTCATTGAAAATATAACTTTATGGCTTTTGAAATAAGGCTCATAAATTGATCACATAGTAAATCGTATGGTGATGTAAATAAATCTTATTGTAAAGGAATAAAGTTGATTTTTCTCTGAATTTCTTTAACGTTTACAGGTATTCCTTATGTTTGGCAGAGTAATGCTCAAAATGGGGAACAATATAAAAGACGTGATTTAGAGCTCCAAATTATCTTTCTTTCCTCATTCCTTATTTAGCCTTTCTAAATACATAGTAGTGTAGTGATGCGAAATTACATAGACACAACCCTGCATGAGCTAAAAATCCACTAAATTGTGTTGGTTTTTTATGTATTTATTATGTACGAAGTCCTCCGTGCGTAAGTCCGATTCGCACTCGGCCGGTGTTATTCAAACGCATTTCAAGAATGTTATTCCACTGAGACCTGATTTTTCAACGGCCAGATACGCGGTATCGGGCGGTTAATTTGAATTATGAACAGTTTTTGTATCGATTTTTATCAAAGGATGTGCGTATCCGTGGTTTATCCATCGATTGAGAAATCGGCCCTTAGTTACTATACACAACCAGCTGCTAAAGCCCCGCCTTAATTTACTCTTTTTTATATTCGAACACATTTTCGTCTCTCTTTGACAGTTTTTTCTTAAATACCTTTATGAAAATGAAATAACAACTATTTATGCCAAAAAATAATAAACCAATGAGGTAAGAATCTGTCATTGGGTACAAGAGTATTATACTAGAATATGGATATCAACTCTATAAATTTGTTACACGAAAGAATAATATTAAATTTTATCAACAAAAAAAAAAATACGATCACCTTATTCTTTTTACGTCTTGTACGAATAATATTATAGTTAGTAAACTTTTGTTAACATAAGTTTGTTTACCTTCATTATAAAACTATTTAACAAATTGTTATCTGCATTTTATCATCATGTTTACATTGGCTGTAAATACAGTGTAAACTCTTTATAACGAAACTCAAGGGACTGAGCATTTTTTGTCGTTATAGAGAGTTATCGTTATATGGAGTGAACAAAAAAAAACAAAACAAAGTGAACAAACCAACCAACTTGGGCTCACTTCAACGTTATAGGGAGTTTATCGTTATAAAGGATAACGTTATAAAGAGTTTACACTGTACTACATATTTATCTTAATATATATAAATCTCGTGTCACAATGTTTGTCCTCAATGGACTCCTAAACCACTTAACCGATTATAATAAAATTCGCACACCATGTGCAGTTCGATCCAACTTGAGAGATAGGATAGTTTAAATCTCAAATTATAGTCGCAATTTTAATTTATTGCTAATTATTTGTCTGTTATTATTTGACAGTCACAATTATCTGTTAACTCCAAATGATTCTAAGAGATGTCGATACCTTTCGACTGGGTTGAGTAAGTCATCAATAGATGGCGCTGCTATGGTAAATCTACGAACGTGTCATATAAGCTACAATTCAATATCATGATTACCACGTGTTATTGAGGCTAATGTATAAATTAAATTTATTTTGTAGTAAACGAAATACCGTGAAATTCAATTATTTCTTCTTTTTTAATACGGCTGGACCGATTGGAATGTTTTTTTTTGTTTGCGTTTGGGTGGTGCCCTGGATGGTTTAGATTCACAATTGGACCCGGTAGGTGGCGCTGCGAGCGAATTCCTGCATTTTTGTATGGACTTATTTCGACAGAACGACGTCTGTCCGGGCAGCTAGTTTATTATAAAAAACAAAAGGCGATCCCATCTCACTTAACCAAACATTTTTACTACACTGGTAGGAAAACATTGACATGTTATAGTGGAATAAAATGAGTATTTTTATTTTATTTAAGTAGTATTAGGATATCCAACAGCATTTTTATATAAATTTTACATAGTCTTATCTATCTTATACAGGTGGTACAAAACTACCCGTAAAGCCGAAAGTAGGTTAAATGGGGCCTTATAACGAGCCCATTCACAATTTTTAAGAACCTTAGTAACGCTGCACATACCCCAAAAAAATAAAAAAAATGATTTTTATGTATGAACAATAGAAAACATATTAAAGTAGACAATTTTATTATTAGGTAAAATAGGTACGTAGGCCTTTCTGTTAAATAATCTGGTTCCCTGACATGTCAACTTACTAGGGTTGTTGGCTTTGATAATTGATTATAGTTTTACGGGGTATTTTGTAACACGTTGTATATCTAAAGCCAATTATAGGATATCACAGTAAAGTGTGAATACAATAAAAGAAATAAGAAACAGAACTAAGAGCAGTAATACTAAAGAAATCAGTAATTATACATTGAGTAAGTAATATGTCATGGGTGTTTAAATGTAAGTTTGTTACCATGGAGATATATGGAGTAAATCGATTTAATCTTGTTGATGTCCATAATAGTGATATTTTAAATGAATGATGAGTATCTGAGCTTTCTTAGCGGCGCAGAAGACATATTATAACTAACTTATTCTTTATTAATAGTGTGGCATGTATTATAAGTACTTACACATCAATCTTTCGAGAGAAGTTCTCTAAATGATGGTGAAAGCACCATCGAAACCTATCCCTTAGTCTAAACCAGAAAGGCAGAAAGACTGACTTTATTTTATTCTATTAAGAAATAAGTGAAACCCATAATATGATATCTACAGTAAAAGTCGCAAGTGAGCAAAATAATCACTTCGACAAAAATTTTACAAGGCTCGATTGACAAATATGTTCTAAGCTCAACCCTTCAAAAGACAATAATTTAGAGTAGTAAGGCTCTTAGTGCAATGTTCGTCCGGGGAAGTACTACCACCTTACCCATTTCTGCCGTGAAGCAGTAGTGCACTTGTATTACTGTGTTTCGGTTAGAACGGTAAGGGGGCCGGTGAAATTACAGACACATGAGACCTAACAACTTCACGTCTCAGGGTCGACAACGCATTGGCGATGCCCCTAGTGTTGCAAATGTCCATAGACGGCGGTGATCACTTACCATGAGGTGGACCGTCTGCTTGTTTGCCAGCCCAAGGGGTATAAAAAAACAAATACCGCTCACTGTGTTTATTTTGTTATCCCAATCCCAATTAAAGGTGTAAATATCTAAGTATGTATTTACAAAAAATAATGTGGTATATGTAATTATGAGTTAACTGGTTTCCATAGTACAAATTATTAATATAAAGAAAGCCATGGATTGTCTATGCGGATGTAAAAATTCAGCAACTGTTAATAAATGTTATTGATTCTGTTCTGTGTCTAGACTCTGCTCAATTACTGTTTCCTCGCCACAATTACACACGATTGCCAAATATCATATTTTTATACACAATTATTAGGAATGGGTACAATTCGATTCCTTATATTCAATAAATATCCAATAATCTCCAAAGATATATACAGGTCGACCTAATATAAAATATGTATTAGAAAATAATCTATATTTTTAGTTCAATGGCATTTTTGTTACGCACATTGGGCTCGCTTGTAATAATTTGTACTCGAAATGGTTTTATTTGTAATGGTTTGCAAAATTCAACATTATAAACCTCGCATTCGCCGCACAGCGTAAAATGCATATAATGATTATGAAATGCATTAATACAACGGAATAGTAACTATACCCTATATTATAGAAATACATCTAAGGAGATGCGCCTTCATGTTTAAGCTTACGTCATCCTATTAGACAAAGGGACTTTATTTTTACGCATTGTCATTGCTATATCGTTAGGTGCCTATACTTTTCTAGGCTCAATAATTATCAAAATTAATATTTCCGAACAATTCTAAGCTTCAGTGGTTCCAGAATTTGCTCTAATTTGATGTTTTCTTTCATTTCTAGAATACCACCACGACATGGAACACAGAAAGTCCAGATTTAACACCGTGCTTCCAAAGAACAGTCTTAGTGTGGACCCCGTGCGCATATCTTTGGGTGGCAGCCTTACTAGAGATTTACTACATATTAAATAGCAAACAAAGAAACATACCATGGAATATTCTGAACATCAGCAAATTGGTGATCACGTGCCTGTTAATAGTATTAAAATTCGTGGACTTGGGTGTAGCAGTCCATACTTCGTCGAATGGAGAAAAACCAGTGTTCAATGCAGATTATTACAGTCCCATCATAAAGATTCTGACGTTTGTAAGTACTATTTTAATATATTTATATCCTTTCTATATTTTATTACATTTTAGGGATTCAAAAGCTATTAATAGTCTCGTCAACCGTCTTTCCGGCATGGCCATTGTCTTTGTTGTTAAATATTGTCTTTTACACTTTTTTATGGTGTACAGATTAATTCACGAAATATGATCGTTAATTTGACATTATTTCGAACGCAGAATACATAAAATACTATGCTAAATTAATAACTGAATCTTGTTTATGAGCTGCAGTGGTAGTTCTGATTACAATAAAATTAATTGAAGCAGTAACTTTTCATGCAACACTAAACCTTATAGTCTACCATGAATTGACCGGTAGTTATTATTTATCACACGGCAAAACTAAAAACAATTGATGTGAAAATCAATATCTGAGCCGAGATTTTTTGCCATATAAGTTTAATGTCTCATTGTTTATGATATTATTCTCATTCTTTATGATATTGTGATTGAATTTAGTTCAAGGGCGTCTTTAACTAGTTTATTAATAGCGCGTAAACACGTGGTTCAAGTGGTGGTTAGCTAGTATGCGCAGAATAAGCCAGCTTTTTTATTTGAGCATAACAATAATTGTCATACAAAAATCGGTAATTTATGTTAAAATTAGAATAAAGCATTTGGTCTTTTTATACTTGTAGAGATGCGTTATTACAACTTTTTTAGGGTCCCGTTCCCTAAGAGCCACTTCTGCCAAAACAGTACATGTAGTATTATTTAAACCGCAAAAGTACCTATATTAAAATCAAGTTTAGGTTATACCAGTTTTAACGTTTACTACAAGGCACAAGTTGTGCTAAACCGGACCCCTTTACTAAGCCTACGAGCCGTCTGACGTCCGTCTGCCACAGAGCTGTGTCTTTGTACGGGCAGCCAATTTCCACAGAACAATGAAGTCAACAAGTCAATATGCAAAGGTTCGTTGTTTCTGGCTTTATCTCACAAATGCCATTATGTTAAAAGCTGTAATTTGGTTACACAATTAACATACTGATAATGAGGATAGTCAAAAAGGTCAAAAAGGCCTTGTCCGGCTATGCGTCGTTGAACTCGGAGATTGTTGGTACTAAAAAGCTGTCATTTGGCACCGATACATATTAGTAATGCTGACTAAGTAGTCCAATTAAATTGTATTTCGCCTACTCCATTTTGTGGCGTGTTCCATTGGATACGTTTTTTCAAACATATCCGGGATCCAATAGCAAAATATGTATTAAGTTACTTTTATTAGAATCGAGTGTCCCTAAACAACCTAAAGTTGTTGCATATTTAAAAAAAATACGAGTAAAAGTCAACTTTGATAATACGGAACCCAATATTGCGCGTGGCCCGACGTCCACTTGGCCGGTTTGGTTATTATTTTATTTGCGCCAACAATTTTTGTTTTAGGTAGGTAACTTAGATTTCAACTTAATGCTAATGAAAATTAGGGCTTATATTGAAAATAATCATAATCGGCGGACGTTTTGGTATCTGACGAAATTGACGACAACGATGCGTGACAGAGACTAGCTAAAACATGTCACTAATCGTAAGGGCCTTATCAGAACTATTATTGCAATTAAATTAATTTTTATGATTAACTCCATGTTATTAACGTATTTAATTATTTTGATCAATTTAGAGGTTGTTCGGGCAATTCGTAGCTATTTATAGGAATAATAATACCCTGCTATCACGATCTGTACTTTAACCTATGTTGTATGACACATCATGACTTAGCAATGTCATAATTATTTTAACGAAATGTGATTTGAATATCATTATGAATTCAAGCGGCTGAAGAAAATACAATTACGATTAAAAAAAGGAAATAGGGCATCATGGGATTCTATTGAATTTTTGATATAATTAAGAAAAAGTTTCCCCCGCTTTCCCAATGAATATAACATTTTTCTGGGATGAAAAAGTCCAGGCTATAAACTTATGTGCTAAGTTTAGTAGTTTTTGCGTGAGAGTAATAAACATTCTACTAGTCCTACTTCCTGTTAATATGATAAATGCGAAAGTTTGTATCTATGGATGTTTGTTACTCTTTCACGTAAAAACTACCAAACGGATTTGGATGAAATTTGGCACATATATAGAAAATGCCTTGGAATAACACATATGATACTTTTTATCCCGGGAAAATGTGATATCCCTCGGGAACGCGGGTGAAACCGCGGAGGACAGCTAGTCATATTATATATTAGTAGAATTATTACTTAGATACCTACAAACTTTATTCTAATGACATCAGATAGTAACCTTGTATATTTTTTGGTACAACCTACCTACCTAAGTAGTTATGTCAAACAACAAAAAATATGAATGATTACATCAGTATTCACAGTCGATTTTCACTACAGCACGCACACGTTCAGAAACGGTAATTTCAAACGGATCTTCATAAGTTTGACCTTGATAGACTATATGCGATGATAACTATTTAAATATTAGATACCATACTGGTAGGATTTTTTTTTAACCACATGCGCCCACAAACAATCTGCCGGTCCTCCTGATGGGAAATGGGCAGAGAAGAAGGGGCGTCGCCAATGCGTTGTCGACCCTGAGACGTGAAGTTGGTAAGTCTCATGTGCCTGTCATTTCACCGGCCCCCTTACCTTTCATAACGAAACACAGTAATACAAGTGCACTACTGCTTCACGGTAGAAATGGGTAAGGTGGTAGTACTTCCCCGGACGAACTCTGCACTAAGGGCTCTACTACTACGAATATACGTTTACCTTCTGATTCAGATCTGTTAACAATACATTGTTAATCTAGAATTCGTCTTGTAGCACTGCCATCATACCCATTTCTACCGTGAAGCAATAGCACTTGTGTATCGGTTAGAAAGGTAAGGGGCCTGGTGAAATTATAAAGCACATGAGACCAATTCAAAGTTGTTACCACATTCCCCTTACTTACCAGAGGGATGGACAGTCTGCCTTGTGTCTTTGACATATAAAAAAAGAAAAGGATATCGAAAGGAGTTACAACGTCGTAATTTTCCTTAGTTGCAGAGTTTGTTTTATATCCAAATTGTTTAATTCCATTATTTCTTTGTATTCATTTTTTAAATAAACAAGCTGTCCCTCGCGGTTTCACCCGCGTTCCCGAGGGATGTTCCATTTTCCCTGGATAAAAGTATCCTTCTAATACCTCCATGAAAATGTGTACAAAGTTTCATAATGATCTGTTAAGTAGTTTTCGCGTGAAAGCGTAACAAACAAAGTAACATTCACATTTATAATATTAGTAGGATAAGTAAGTATAAACTCATTGTTGTATTTATTATTAAATTTGTAATAAATATATATTTTAACTAAAAACTCTGATCGCCTATCATAACTAAGGTAGACTCCTACCGATAATTGTTTAAAAGTTTAAACCAATAGATCATTCGATTGTGGTGTAGCACTCCAGACTACATAGATATTAAAAAGTTAAGACCAGAAAAGGCGTGACAAATATACCTATGTTAAAAATATTTAACTTCGCAATCACATTCTCTTAAATGATATTCCATAGTTTAAATATTTAAGTTGGCCTAAGACCGTCACCTCAATCCGCATTTTCATGACAACTAAACATAGAACCTAAAAGCAGTCTACAGACTAGACTATAGACTACAGAATAGAGTACACTCTATTCTAATAGATAACTAAACTTGCGGCACGCTATGATGGCAGTTTTGACGTTTAACAATGACAAAGAAAAATAATCTTTATTCCTTCTGCTATAAGGTTCTATTGATCTAACAGCTAATTGTATGATAATGGAAATCAACCTTATTCCAAAGCAATACAGTTTCTTTTCCTATGACAATCTGAAACGTCAAAACGGCCATCATAGCGTACCGGTAGTATAATTATTATCAATGTTCCTCATGATGCCGAGTTTTGAAGTATAATGTTATAATCAACTTATAACTATAATACCATAACTACTTAATGTTTTATATTATTTCTACTTACTAATACTATACTTAAACACTTTCGTGTAATCATTAAAATTAATTAATCAAAGAATTTACTCTATCTATACTAATAATATAATATTATAAAGAGGAAACATTTGTATGCAAGTATGTTTGTTATTCTTTCACCCAAAAACAACTAAACAGATATGGATGAAACTTGGCACATAGATAGAGCATATCCTGGAATAGCATATAGACTACTTTTTATTCCGGGCAATTGTGATATCTCTCGGGAACGCGGTTAAAACCGCGGGAGACAGCTGGTCTAGTATATTACTCGTACCTTTGGCGACATAATATTTACCTCAATCGACTTTAAATTCAATATTAATGTAAAACTGTCACAAAAGCCGTAAATACTATGTTGTTGACGTCTTCAATTGCAAAACGAATGTAATGACATTCGATTCGACAGATTTTTCAATTGATTCTCGTTACTCGGAACTGCTCGAGCAACCCTCATTATTTCCCATTATAGGTACTGGGAACGAGATTGTTTAATCGGTAACTTGATAGTAAACACCACTTGAGTGCTGGATTACATACTTACGTGAACTAACATGACGCAAATAATTTTGTATGCGATCGAACCATCTCCTTGATTGTTATAAGATAACGAACGTTAAGAACAAATATTTTTTACGCTATGGAAGTTATATCTGCTATGAGGAAGCTCGAAGATTATTAAGATAATAATAATTTGCTAAAAATCCAGCCAAGTGCGATTTCTACTTCACTCCAAGGGTTCCGAATGTATTTACCGAAAATAATAGGTTTTAGACTTTCGCTATAATCACGCCAAATTTGACGTTTGCATGTGAAACCATATTTAAGTACCTACGATAGAGCAAAATGAAAAGCGTTGAAAAAAAAACACGTTTCGTGAATGGATACCTTTTTCATTTTAACCTGTTAATAACCTTTACGGTTGAAAAGATACAGCGTTTTTAAGGTCGGAGAGACCGACGGACGGACAGACGATGCGTTGGCTTAGTAATAGGGTCCCTTATAACCTATTGAGTACGGATCCCCGAAAAATAACACGTGATTATTCATATCCAAGTTTTAATTCGCTATTGATGCTAACATTCGAGTTGCTAACCGACAATAATAATAATTATACAATAGTATGATAATGAGAGATAATGACACTCATCTATATTTTATCTTATCTAATAGGCCTTCTTTTTATCACATATTGTCTTATTGTTACTATACGAGTTCGCCCTCGTATACTGCCTTTGGCTATCATTTATTCGCCAATCCACTGCGTCCGCGCGTTTGGGTTTAGGGCCTCCGAGCTTAAAAACTCTGTTTCGTTTAGACTTTAGACCATTTATTGTTGTTATTTAATCTTTTGCAGACTAAATTCACGTTTTTAGTAATATTGGTATTCCTCGACGTTTCGTTTAGATTGCATAACCGAATATTGTTACTACCTATTTCTTCTGTTCTATTACTAGTTATTTTATTATTCTCCAAATATTATGCCATATAATTCTAACTATTCGATTGTTTATACTAACACAGTCTTAAGGTTTTGTACAACTAACAACATGGAGAAACCTTTAATAAAGAATCATTATAATAACATAGCCCCAATCCTAGACGATATCTTTTATTGTCGATTTTCTTTACGATACATTATATTGCAGGGTTTATCAGCAACACTGCTTTATTATAACAGAAAGTTTGGCATGAGAGCTTCGGGAGTTCTCTTCTTCTTCTGGCTTTTGTTGATTCTGGCCGGACTACCACAGCTGAGGTCAGAAGTAATGGCGCACTACACGGCTAGTGACGATGACAACGTGAAATACAACTTCGTCAGTTATATGGTTTATTTCCCACTTTTAGTGGTTATGTTTATATTGAACTGTTTTGCCGACTTGCCGCCTAAAGACTCGCCATACAAGTTTGAAAAGGTAATCATTGGACTATTATATTATCATACTATATAAGCTTATGTAACTTTTTTTATACGTTTTTAATTGTATTGAAGTTGTAAAGGATTTTTTTTATCTCAGTATGAAAACAATTCATAATATGTAGGTAAATAAAATAGCCCGTTACACCGCATATTATGTAGACGCTTCCTTGAAGGTCGTCATGACCAATTTACACAGTACTTTTAAATTTATCATAATAATATAATGTCGTAGTTTCATCAGAGCGCTCATTCAAACATAATCGCATATGAAAATCAGTATGACCACGATGACGGTGCACATTTATAGTTTCTATTTTGGGGAGTGGATGTTATGCAATGGGGTCGAATTGTTTCAACATATTTATTAATCCAATGTTCAACAGAACCAGTGTCCCGAAAGTGCGGCTGGGTTCCCGAGTCGACTCACTTACAGCTGGTTTGATCCCCTCGCCCTTACAGGGTTCCGGAGAGCATTGACAGAGAGTGATTTATGGGCGTTGAACCCACCAGACTCTTCCACCGAAGTTGTCCCTAAGTTCGACAAATTCTGGGAAAAATCACTAAGGAAACGTGAAATGTAATTTTTTTTGCATAATTATACATAATTTTTTAATTAAATAATATTGTCTTATAAATAGATTACAAGTAACAAATTCTGTGTCATATAGACTGTAAAAGCGAATGAATAATAAACAGTCGCTTCGCCTGTTTCATAATATTAAACCCGGGAGCGATTAAACCGAACAAAGTTCTATAATTGACCTCGATTCGTTGACATTTTGTGGGTGTTTCAAGGTCCAAAAGATTAACCTTTTTTTTCTTTGTGATGTCAAATTTCCCACATTATTAATATCAATTTTAAAAATATTAAGCCTATTCAAATGGAATGCGAAGCGTGTATTAAAATAATAGTTTCATCCATAATTGACTAGCTAATTTAGACTGCGAGTGTTGTCCTTGCTTGGAAACAATGTATTGTTGTGATGAGATGCATGGTTCTATATTGTCTTAATTTGAGTTATGCTTCAACAGTTCTAATGAGACGAAGGCAACATTCCGTAAAACATCAGCTAGTGTGAATTTCAAACCTGAAACCGAGAAGAAACCCGCGTCAATTTTACCAGCTCTATGTTTAGCTTTCGGAGGGCAGTTCCTGTTTGGAACCATATTAAAGTTAATCAATGATGTGCTCATGTTTATATCGCCACAGCTACTTAAGTAAGTGACGCCTTGTTTTTTTTTAATTGGCGCTTTACTTACGATCAACTTTTCAATAATGACCTTTATTTCAGATTACTCATAGGATTTGTGGAAGGTAAAGAACCAGTATGGCGAGGATATATGTACGCCGTCGCGCTTCTTGTATGCGCTTCGTGCCAAACTATGCTCTTAGCACATTACTTCACGACTATGTACCTTGTCGGCATGAGAATAAGGACCGCCCTCACAAGTGCTATATACAGGAAATCGTTGCGGATGTCCAACGCTGCTAGGAAAGAGTCCACTGTTGGTGAAATCGTTAACTTAATGTCTGTCGATGCGCATAGGTAAGTTCATTTGAGTAAGTTAACGGGGCAGTTGACTTGGTGGTTAGAGACCCTGACTGCCAAGCCGCCGGTCGTGGTTTCGAATCCTACGACAAACATTTGTGTTCATGAACATGTCTGTTTGTTCTGTGTCTGGGTGTAAATATCTATATAAGTATGTGTTTAAAAGTAGTGTATGTAGTATATCAGTTACCCTTTGCTTAATTTGGGATCATATAACCATGTGTGAAGAGTGTCCTAGGATATTTACTTATTATTCATTTAAAATATTATTTATTTATTTCTTATGTTTCATTAAATTTGAATACACTTGATATGATGATGATTCGGATAGAAATATCAGAACTTTATACTCGCTGACATTAGTCATAAAACGAATACAGACTCAATCAGTCGCATATCGGTTCGTACAATACCCGCATTATATGAATTTCGAAGCACTCTACATGAACAAACTAACCTAACAATTAATTTGTACAACTGGGTCACACATGCCCTTCTCTATTGGTCGGTTGATGTTATATCAAAGATTATTAAATGTTCTTATTGTATTCAAAATATCTAAAATACCAATTAGCTGTATTTGTATGTACAGTTAGGCATTCGGATAATCGAATGTACAGAGTGAAGCGGTTTTTGTACATATTATTGCATACTTAAAATATACTACACTTTATTTATCTTAATTTACGTGCTTATTTACTAGCTGCCCCCGCGGTTTCACCCGCGTTTAGTTAGTAGTTAGTTGTACAGACTAAGAAAACACATTTTTGCATACAAACTTTGCAACCCCTTTTCACCCCCTTAGGGGCTGAATTTTCAAAAATCCTTTCTTAATGACCCCCTTCGTTATAAAAGGAACCCCTGTACAAAATTTCATGTTTCCTACCCTTATAGTTTAGGCCCTGTGTTTATATGTCAGTCAGTCGGTCAGTCAGCTTCTCCTTTTATATTTACATAGAATATTGTCATTTTAAATAATCATAATAATGGTGACTCAAATGTCAAATCAATATTTATTTATTTTACAATATTGTGTAACAAGTTACTAACTGAGAATTGCGATTGTTACGTCATATAGATTTGAAAAGGTAGTGAGAAATCATGTAAAATTATGTCTGGTAGTCATTGCTACTTTATTCATAATAATATACTACCGGGATGAAAAGAAGACAATGTGATATACCCGACTATCATCGAACATACTATATACATATATAATAATTATACATAAAGTTAATATGTTAACCGTTTACGTAGCACACGCAACAGAACCTCTCAAAAGGGTTTTTTTTTTGTTCCGTTTCTGCCATATTTTTCATTGATGCTAGCCTATAGCCTTCCTCGATAAATGGACTATTCATCATCATCAGCCTATCTCCGTCCACTGCTGGATATAGGCATCACCTATGGGACGCCACTGAGCTCGATCTTCAGCTCTTTGTTTCCAACCGCTGCCAGCCAGCTTGCGTATATCATCGCTCCATCTAGCTGGAGGGCGCCCTACACTACGTTTACCGAGCCGAGGTCTCCACTCTAGAACAAGAACGGTTATCAGTTCTAAGGCAGATGTGACCAGGCCACTGCCACTTCAGCTTGCTAATCCTTTGAGCTATGTCGATAACATTGATTTTATGAAGGATCGTATTCGTAATCAAGTCATGGACTATTCAATACAAAAATATTTTTCTATTAGAACCAGTAGTTCCTGAGATTAGCGCGTTCAAAGTCTTCAGCTTTATATATTAGTAATAATAATTTATTTTATTTATCTCCACAAGTGACAGGAAGATTGGGAAAAAATATAGATATAGATTTAATAATCCTTCCTAAGGGATCTATTCTTGGGATAAAATAATCCTTTGTCATTTATATCCATGCGATGTTTCATCTAAACGCGTTGAACCGTTACTGGTGCAATTGGGTAACAAACATTGTCAGAAATTTTCGCATTTATAATATAGGTAGAACGTTTTCTAAATGCTATTCGATATTATTATCTCTAGATTAACTCAATCGTCTTATAACATGATCCAATAGTACCGACCTACTACTGTCGCACATCAATTTATTTCATTAATCACTACATAGTATAAAACAAAGTCGCTTTCTCTGTCCCTATATCCCTATGTATGCCTAAATCTTTAAAACTACGCAACGGATTTTGATGCGGTTTTTTTTGTAGATAGTGATTAAGGAGGAAAGTTTTTATGTATAATACATGTCACATCCCACGGGAACGCGAGGGAGAGCTAGTTTAATTATATGATATTTAACATTAGATCTCGAACTTGACAAGAAAGGATATTATTAATTTATTTATAACTTAACAAAAATTACTTCTCGCAAAAGAGAAACAATTCACGAAATTCCATCCGAACCTTCGATCATATTTATACTGATGTAACAGATTTAATCTACATTCTGCACTTTTCAATTACTGAACGTAAGACATTGTAATGCCAAAGCAAGACTATAAGGCGTTTGTTTTATATTTTCTATTTCACTACCAAAAAAACCACTGATTTAAGGGCTGATAAAAGTTTATTGAACTCTAACCTTAAGGGGTTACTTAAAAGCACCGCCTTCCTTAATATATTCAACAATTCAACGTAATTTACGTGACCACTATTATAGTTAAACTAGCTGTCCCCCGGGGTTTCACCCGCGTTCTCGAGGGATGTTAAATTATTTTGTTCATTATATCATCAATAGTTTTCGCAGCGCACGCGATGTAAGGATTTTTTTTACACCTTGGGTTACATTATATGAGTTTTTAATAAGAATCCCTATTTAAAAAAAATATATATAATATAGCCTATGTCACCCGGGGATAGAGTAGCTTCTCGACGAGGAAAGATTTTTTGAAATCGGTCCAGTAGTTTTTAAGTTTATTCGTTACATACAAAAATACAAATCTTTCCTCCTTATAATATTACTAGCTGTCCCCCGCGGTTTCATCCGCGTTCCCGAGGGATTTTTCCGTTACAAAAAGTATCCTATTTTACTTCTAATACCTCCAAGAATATGTGTACAATGTTTCATGATGATCGGTTAAATAGTTTTCGCGTGAAAGCGTAACAAACAAACTTCCTTTCACATTTATAATATTAGTAGGGATTATTATTATATAAAATAATATTAGTGTAGATGTAGATAACGCTGTAAAGACGTTAGTGTTTTAAAAAAATATGATATGAAATATGAAAATATTCTCTTCTGAAGCGTTGCTGACTTATTATGTAAAAGATGTCGTGTTATCTTGACATAACACATTAGAACACGGTTGTATTTTTTAAACCTTAAAAGGTATACAATTGTCCAAATGATGGGTGCTGGCATTATATTAAATATTTAACTGCCGTTGAAGTTTTGGTAGCGTACACATTAAGGTCGCGTAACGACCTCGACATGAGGAGTTGGTACTTCTATAACTAATATGATTTAAAAAACAAAGAATAAATATCATATCTCTCAAGCATACGTAAGTTCTTATAGTTCATAGTTCCAGAGATATATTTGCTGTCTATGACTTCTTTTCGGACAATAATTGAGATATGACCAAATGCACATGAACAATATCTTATATCGCATTTTCTTTTAATTTGACTGATTTAAAAGAAAAAATAAAACTGATTCGAGTTTTCACGACACCTATCGTAAAGACAAATATTATTTACTCTTTTTTCGAATTTATATCTTCTCGCTGTCAAAAAGAGATCGGTATAGATCCAATTGATTAGAAATAGCTATAGCACTAATACATTTTGTGTTGAGTCAGAATTAGTTGTGAAAATAAAAATGAAGATATGTATATATAAATTGTGTATTGTCCATATTTATTATATGATCATATGACTCTTTATTATACCAACCAAATGCAATTATAGTATATCCTACCAAATCCGACTTATAAAATTAAATCAATATGTTTTCTGTCTCGTGACTATTGAGTTTATTTTCTCTATCATGCCTTGTTGGTATATAGGCAGTATTAAGTGTTTACTATCTATCGATTGCTTACTATAGGCCTGCTGGTAACAAAGCGTTAACCGCTTAACATTCCACTGTCAATGTGATTAGATACGGGTAAGGAAGTATGCTTGATGATTTCGTTCTTTTTTCAGATTCGTTGAACTGACCGCCTACTTGAACATGATATGGTCGGCGCCCCTACAGATTGCCCTCGCCTTATATTTCCTATGGGGCATCTTGGGACCGTCCGTACTAGCCGGTTTAGCCGTGATGATCTTCCTGATCCCCGTCAACGGATTTATTGCCAACAGAGTCAAGACCCTACAAATAAGGCAAATGAAATATAAGGACGAAAGAGTTAAACTTATGAATGAAGTACTCAATGGTATAAAGGTATGATTTTGAACCTGTCAAAGAATTGGGTTATCGAAATATAGATTAAATTTGCGATAAAAAATATGAAAGCATACTAAGCAACAAATATATCGATGTGGGAGTACAATCTTCATTCATGAACGGCTCAAAATTGATATTCCAACCTGATTTAAAATTTATGGATCGATGTAGGTTTTTGACATCACCTTTTATGCAATATCTGTCAAAAAGTATATTAATAGAACCATTTTGTATCGGGATTCTATATAAATTTAAACGAATGTCTTTATAATATCGGTTGAAAGATTTAATTACATCTAGTATTATGACATATTGTCGCTAGTAGTCTAGTAGTGAAACTCGGTTATTTCGCTGTTTTGAAACAAGGATACTTGAGATAAACTTTCGAGGTCGCAACGTGTTATCAGTTTGCACAGCGATATCTTATTTGAGGTGATTGATATCGTATCGCTACGAAAATACGGAGAAATTCTATTTCGGTTTCTGAAATAGAGACAAAAGCGTTGTGGCTTTTGTGATAACAATATAATATACTCCTATCACAGTTCTCACAATCCCATGCTTCTATTTTTGTTAGGACCTGTTTTCTATTGCAACACGTGGAATATAAATATCCTAACGGTACTGAAGCAGTGCCGTGTTTAGAAAGTCACCCTGACTGGCGAGAATTGCGCATCCACCGCCTTTCCCTAGTTATGCTTGTATAATCGCATTTAAGACATCTAAATAAACCATTGAACCCTCTTTCTCTCCATCACTAAAGACAGCTCTAGTTTTACACTATCGACTAATATTTATATTAAATCTCGACTCAGAAATATTTTGGTCAAAGAGTTCATCTATCAAACTATTTTAACGTATATTCTAACAGAGCAAGTAAGTCCTGTGAATGTGATCTTGACTCAATGTTACCACCTCCCGACCATATCATGAATTTAATAATCATTAGAATTGGTTATACCTACATATATTATACAACCTAGCCTCGTCGAAACAAATTCGATACTGCCTTCTTATTATGACATAATGTACCTCTCAAATTCTGTTTCAATTTACAAATTGAGTTGTAATAAGGTCAGTTCAAGTAGGTAATATCACATGGCATTAACTGTACTCCATCAAGCAGTGCATAGACATCCGTGCGCTTCACAACACACTATACTCTTTGTACCCGTGGACAATACTTTGACCTTTCAAACCTTGACGAACATTGAAATTATATAACCGGTTTAAAATATACGCTATATAAACACCCATAATGTATCAAGCTAGATACCGCTCCCGCCAACTCATGGTTTCTAATAATAAGAAATATTATTATTTAGTTCTTATTACCAGAGGTGATTTTTTACAGTCTAAAATGTGTTCACTATTATGACTCCAACGGTGATTGAATATTAAGGGCCAGTTGGCTTGGTGGTTAGAAACCATGACTGCCAAGCCTCATGTCGTGGGTTCGATTCCCACCCAGGACAAACATTTGTGTCAATGAACATGTCTGTTTGTTGTGTGTCTGGGTGTAAATATCTATATAAGTACGTATGTACTTAAAAAGTAGTATATTAGTTACCTGGTAGCCATAGTACAAGCAGTACACTCCTTAATTTGGGATCAGGTAACCATGTGTGAAGAATGTCCTGGGATATTATATATCAATACTGCATACTTCTTAGAAACATCTCGTTTACGGAAACACGGAAACGGTGTATGGAAATAATCTTTCTCTCTTGTAGGTTCTTAAGATGTACGCATGGGAGCCGAGTTTCGAAGATCAAATACATAAGATAAGAAACAGGGAAATGAACGTGTTGAAACAAACAGCCTATCTTAATTCAGCTACCTCGTTTATATGGTCTTGCGCTCCCTTCCTGGTAAGTATTACTTTATCTGTCATGTTTATATCAGACAATAAACACTGATTTAGAACATCAATTTTATAATCACAATCCTTATATTACAAGTTACTACTTCTTATCAATTGTCATGATTGGTGTAATGATGCATAGTAATATTGATACAACACAGTGATAGTCTCGAAACGATTACTCAATTTGAATGTTTTTTACGATATCTTTGTACTGGATTATGAACTACAATCAAAGCGCTGCGGATTACGAAATCGTCGTCGGTGATTATATTCAGTCGGTACCTATGATTTCTGAAGTAATCTTTCGACTGATAAAAAGAACATGCCCTCCTTGTTTGGATAAGAACTGACTGCAAATAATACGGGTATACTTACTGATGTTACTGTTATCAAATGTAATGTAATTGTATACTTATCAATGATAAATTATGAACACGTGCCCTAAACAGAAAAACTATCCCATTAATCCAATTACATAAACTTTTTTATGTTCAAGGTGACCTTCCTTACTTTCTTCACGTTTGTGATATCCGACCCCAACAACAATATCCTGACAGCTGAAAAGATATTCGTGTCGATGGCTCTGTTTTACACAATGCATTTGCCGTTAGGTTTACTGCCCATCATCGTGGTCTCAGCGGTCGAGGTAGAGCCGCAAATATGTTCGCACCTCTACATCTTTAGGAGGCTATGGTTCTTTCTCACGCAGAATTACTAACAACATAATTATATTTTTATATGTATATTCTCATTACATTATTATTCAGAGCGGTGATGTTGTGCGTCGACCCGCCGACTAACTGATATCTTTTGGAGTTATTTATTTGCATAGTAGCTGACAGATCGAATTTTATAGAGGGTTGTCGTACGTCCAGCACGCAGCGTAGTGTAAAGTCTTAAAGTGGCTAGCCTCGGGGTGTAATACCTCTTATTTGTTTTACAGGGGGTCAAAATTATTTGAGGCGATGTCGATTCCCAATTTTTAAAAGGACTACGACGTCAAACCACTTTTAGACATTACTCTCTCCAGATAATGCATGACCATAATATAATTGCTAACTAATTAAATGGAATGGTCTCATAGGTGTCGCTGATGTCATTCGGGTGCTTTGTGTTGGTAAACGATACAGAAGTGCTGGACTCTGGGAGGGCTTTCGTAGCGTTATCTCTTTTCAACATTCTGCGTTTTCCACTGTCCATGCTGCCTAACGTAATATCGAACGTTGTACAAGTAAGTTTTATTATAATATGAGTTTTACGTGTTGCAGTGTGAAGCTTTATACAATTTTATCTTTATTATATTCAAATTAATACATCTAATTATAAACCACAATTCTTCTCATTATTATTACATTACTATATTATTCTGAGCAATTTCACTTTTATTGTTGAGGGTTTACGGGCGAGGTTGCTAATGGACTTAAAAATTAACACATAACCGGTGATGAGTTCTGTACTTTTTAAGTTAAATTTAATTTATCTTATGTTAAAAAACGCTATTAGTATATATTAGATTCAAATTATAATTTTTGCTTGCTATTGTCCAAGTTTTTGTCGTTATGTGACTAACAGTATTTAATATTTGTAATAAACAATTGCGGATACCTACTAATATTTTTGAATATTTTATAGACATCGGTCGGTATTAAAAGATTGAACAAATTCATGAACTGCGACGAACTGGATAAAAGTTGGGTTGAACATGATTCGAAAGAACGTAAGTGTTAATCTGTCAGAGTATATTACGATACCTATGATATCATTTCTTTCGTTATTCTTCTATATTTATTTATGTATTTATAAAACAATTCTGTTATTTGCTTCAGCAAACCCTATCGTAATCGAGAATGGTCATTTCTCATGGGGCGGGGACGAGTCGGAGCCAGTTCTGAAGAACATAAACTTGAACATCCCGCGCGGGTCGCTGGTGGCGGTGGTGGGCGCCGTGGGCTCCGGCAAGAGCTCGCTGCTGTCGGCGCTGCTCGGCGAGATGAACAAGCTGTCGGGCCGCGTCAACACCACCGGTGAGTGTCGCTTCGGGCCGAGTCGGGGCGCGTCGTGTTGTAGCACTCAACTGTACCACCCCCTACCTTCCCCCACAGGCAGCATCGCCTACGTGCCGCAGCAGGCCTGGATCCAGAACGCCACGCTGCAGGACAACATCCTGTTCGGGCAGCCGCTCGACAAGCAGAAGTACAACGACGTGATCGGCGTGTGCGCGCTCAAGACGGACTTCGAGGTGCTGCCCGGCGGTGACCAGACGGAGATCGGCGAGAAGGGTGTGTTACTGTCTAGTGTGCACTGTGCGGTCAGTGCCGACACCGGCCGGTGGCGCCAGTAGGGTAGCAGGTGTACTGACGGCCGGCTCATTGCAGGCATCAACCTGTCGGGCGGACAGAAGCAGCGCGTGTCGCTGGCGCGTGCCGTGTACTGCGCCGCGGACAACTACTTCCTGGACGACCCGCTGAGCGCCGTGGACTCGCACGTGGGCAAGCACATCTTCGAGAAGGTGGGTGTCGGGGAGGTCGGAGGGTGTCGGCGGGGGCCGGCGGGTGTCGGGTGGCAGTGAGTGACCGGGGCACTCGTCCGTGTGCAGGTGATCGGGCCCGGCGGGCTGCTGCAGCACACCACGCGGGTGTGGGTGACGCACAACGTGTCGTACCTGGCGCACACGGACCTGGTGCTGGTGCTGCGCGACGGCGAGGTCTCGGAGGCGGGCACCTATCAGCAGCTGCTCGAGAAGAAGGGCGCCTTCGCTGACTTCCTACTCCACCATCTCTCAGATCATGAACGAACATCACCTGAAGGTATTCGAATTCTAACTGAATATTATTATTCACTTATTGGTCCGTAACTGACGTACATTGTTTTCGTTTCAGAATTGAATGAAATCAAGCAAGATCTAGAAAGTAAATTAGGTTCTGAATTCCAAAACAAGTTACAGAGAGCTCGATCTTTATCAGAGAGTGCTTCGGAATCCGACCAACCTGCTACTGGTATGTATTAACACTTTTTGGTGTTCTTTACAAAATTGGTAAATAAAGAAACCCTTATAGTGGGACCGGGATGCCTTATTTGTCTGCCTATCACGGCTGTTCTCGGAAACTATATATTCTATCGACTTGAATAGAATATAAATTTTGTTTATTCATGTGGGCCTTCACAGGCTCTTATAAATCATCTTTACATGGTTTTTAAAAATAATACATGATATGCAATACTTGGAACCGCATCTGAATTACGTGAAATGAGGATATGAAATCTAAAAGTGGGCTTACTACCAAAAATTCCACTCCGACGATTGCCAAAATCTGACGATGGCCACTTATAATTTGGCTCAAGTCAGAAGGAAACTAAAATAATACAATATTATTAAAAATTCAAGATCGTTCTACGTTATACTTAATTACCTCTCTTCAGGTGATCGCGCTGGCAGCGTGAAAAGACGAACACCTGAGACACAAACCCAAAACGAATTGAAAGAAAAAAGCAAACTTATAGAAGCTGAGAAATCGGAAACAGGCAGTGTAAGAAATATTGTCTCCGGACTGATCCGAAAATACACGACTTTTCTAGATTCCTGAATATTAAAAATCTAATAACTGATGAGCTAAACATCAACCAAATATGGTTATTCGTATCACCGATTTAATTTATGGGTCTACATCTAGAAATTACTTGAAGTATATAAAAAAAACGCCTTTTATATCCTATAAATATGTTACAGTAATTTTTAGATTAAATTAAAATTATTATTTATGAACAGGAATCCAACTTACTGCCAAACCGAAGGTCGCGGGTTCGATTCCCACCCAGGACAAACATTTGTGTCAATGAACATGTCAGTTTGTTCTGTGTGTGGGTGTCAATATCTATATAAGTATGTATTTAAAAATGTAGTATATCAGTTACCTGGTAGCCATACTACAAGCAGTACACTCTGCTTAACTTGGGATCAGGTAACCATGTGTGAAGAATGTCTGGAATATTTTATTTTTTTGGAATATTTAATAATACACTATTTCAGGTGAAATGGGGAGTATACAAGCACTATCTGATGAGTGTCGGTGTTTTGGCATCCGTGGTAACAGTACTGATGAACCTAATCCTGCAAGTGTTCCAAGTCGGTTCCAATTACTGGCTTGCTGAATGGTCTAATGATGAGAAAATGGTAAATATCATTCAATTCATGGTACTGACTCTGGTTCCGCATATGTCGCCCCACTTTGGAAATCCCAGACAATTACTGTTAATTCCCTCGAAAACAAAATTATAAATAGAAACAATATAAATTGAAATTACAACTGTTCAGACAAAAGAGATTTTTTTTTTTTTTTCTGTTAGTGTCATTAGTGTCTACATATAATATATCAGTCATATTGTTATATAAAGCCGATAGCAAGAGCTCAAATTTTAAAATGTCCACAGAAAGAAAAAAATATTACAAAAAAAATTCCTAATAAAAAAAATCTGTTATTACTATACAAATAAAAAGAAACAAATATCATTGATTCGTAGATAGACATGTTTTTTTTATTTATAATTATTTTGTCTGTGGTTGTTGTCTATAAGTTTTTTTTTTTAGATGTCCATACTATAGCTTCACAATAATATAAATATTTATCTTCTTTAGAAAAAGAATAAAATATGGAGTTATGGTGGAGTATGCCATCTTTGCCTTTGTCGCAAACATTTAATATATCACAATGCGTCGTTTTGTCTGTTATGAATAATCAAAGGGATTGGCTGGGATTATATATATATTTAAATATAGTATAGCTCCATCCCCATTTATTATTATTTTCTGGCACTCTATCTGCCGGCCCCACTCACGTTACTATAATTTGAACGCAGATCGTGAACGGCACAGTAGACACACAACGGAGAGACATGTACCTGGGCGTATATGGCGGACTAGGTGTCGGCCAAGGTAAGCTTAAGAAGGCAATATAAATTCATAATCGACTAACTATTACCAGCTATTATATTTAAATTAAAGTGTCCGATATTTTTCTCACGCGCAATATTGAATAATTGAGGTATTCTATCAAAAAATTAACTTATTAATATTCATAAATAATAATAATATTCAAATGACAAGCAATTTAATAATCATTGCAATGTGGTGGAGGTCAGTAATGAATGACTAATAATAATGAATACATTTTTTACTTTTTATTATCTTTGATATACGAGTATGTACATAATATTATAAAATTGTATAAAATATAACGAAATAAGAAGCCGAAAATATTTTTATTGATTAAAGTTCATTGCATGATTATTAATATAGTACCTACGTTTTGTCGAAGGGTTGTTAATATTTGCATGGGATCATTTACCATAGGTCCAAATTTGAAGCTAGTCACGGAGGTTTTTGAAAATATTAAAGCAGGCCATTAAAGTTTTACTTTTGTAGTAAAATAAACTTTAAAAGTTCAAATTATTTACACTTAATTTCAATTTTTTTTTAAAAGTTGTAGCAAATAATACAAAGTTTTTGCTAAAATTAGGAGCAACTAATAAATTGTGTTGCAAACCTTAAGTTATCCTCGGGGTGTATAAGCGATCCTCAGCTAGCCTTTAAGTCTTTACTCCTTGATATTGAAAAAAATATCCATACGTTTTTTTTTGTGTTTTCTGACTTTCGTAGTATGAATCGAGCGATACAGAATATATGAACCTATACTATTTCAACTTGAAAGTTGTTTCTAGTTGTCATATGTATGTCCGAATTCGATATGGAGGCTCTCCTAAAGGGATATTCGTTTAGCTCCAGTGTTCAAAGTAGCGCTATTCTCGCTACTCCATCATTTGCAATATTGTGTTCTAATCATTTCTTAAATTTTCAATAAACTTACTCTAGCTTTTAATTTTCTAAACACTTTCGTGGCTTCGTGTATTTTATACCTAGTTTTCATATATTTTATAAAGGTTCTTGCATGTTACTTTTTAATTATTTTATCGTTCTCCCTAAACATAATTAAATAGGTTTTATTAATTAACTACTTGAGTATGCAGAAAAATTCAAAATTAATAGTCTATGATTTAAATATGAACGACCTTAGAGAGTTAGTAAATTAGTTTCAAAAATGGCTCGTATAACAGCAGTGGCACGTCGCACCAATACTAGTTCCTTGCCGCCCAGTCGGTCGGTAGCGAAAAAATGGGACCGTGCACAACACCCGTCAGGGGAAATAGTCAAACTGACCGAATATTATTCACGGCTAATGAGCCCGAATAAACTAGGGCAACATTTAGTGCACGGTCCGTATAATAGTATAATGCGTCGGCGACTGTGTGCGTGTCCGTCCCGGTGTGCGTGTTGGTGTACGTGTCGGTGTACGTGTTGTGTGGCGGCGCAGTGGTGTCGGTGTCGGTGTCGTCGCTGGCGCTGTACCTGGGCACGCTGGCGGCGGCGCGCGCGCTGCACGCGGCGCTGCTGGCCGGCGTGCTGCGCGCGCCCTCCATCGGCTTCTTCGACTGCACGCCCGTGGGCCGCGTGCTCAACCGCTTCAGCAAGGACGTCGACGTGCTCGACAATGTGCTGCCCATGACGCTCCGGGGGTGGACCTCCTGCTTCTTTGCGGTATGACACCGTAGCCTAGCTCTACTCTGCACTATAGCGCGCCTCGCGTTCCCCGACCGTGTTTCATTTTGATCTCGAAAGTTAAAAATGCCAAACGGTATAGCTTCCCACTAACTGCGCTTCGGTAATTAAGAGACATAGATTATGTATTATTAGGATTCGACATACTTATTTTGTTTGTAATAATTATTTTTATTCCTACGATGAGAGTGAGTCACACTACTCACTCTATAAACTATTTCATCGATTCCACTTTATCCATAGACTACCAACGAGTGGTAAGAATCCTACTAATATTATAATTGCGAAAGTTTGTGTTTTTGCGTGTCTGAGTGTTTGTTACCACTTAGCTTCGTAACTGAATGGATTTTTATGAATTCTGCCACATAGATTCTGGATTAACTTATACGATAATCAGATATCAATTTCACTGATTCAATTTCCGATATTGTGTCCCTTAAACACTGCATTTGACATGAGACAAAATCTAACATGGTGTCTTACTTATCTGAGTGCACTCTGAGACGTCAATTGTAATGCAATGAATGATTTAAATATCTCCGTATTTGTTTATAGAAGCTAAAGAAAGGGACAGGGTTACAGATAATCAATTATTGTATATAAATTCGCGTCTCTGAGTACGGACAGTAAGTATCCCAATTCTTTACTTGCGTCAGCATCTCTCATATTATTTTTATTTGATGCATATCATTATTAAAAAAAACTATCGTGGGATCAGTTTATAAATAAAATAAAAACATTACATATTGAAGGGAAAATTTCGTAGTCTATTTCTTGGATTTTACTTGTGCTTCTTAGATAGTTATTAAACAATTGTCTTGTTTCTTCGTAGTAGGTACTCAAAATGCATGTGTAGACAATAGCCATCATCTTCCAAGTATACCATTGTTGCACTAGTACCCGTTTGCATCACAAACCTAGCAATAATATAAACAAATATAACTATCCGGCATCAAAGTTTGATATAATATGTAACGTAATTAATGTATTCATTATTTGAAGGAGATTGAGCGGCCCATTTCGATGCTCGCCTGTTATACAATAGTACCCATGTAATATCGTTGTTACAGCGATATCTTCATTTTTTGCTGATTTAATGCCGTTCTTGGCGTGTTGGCGCGCTGCGAAGATCCTTCACGCGCTATTGTTGGAAAAGGTTCTAAAAGCACCGTTGCAATTCTTCGAAGTGACACCTTTGGGCAGGATCCTCTCTAGATTTTCTAAAGACGTGGACATTTTGGACACGTCGCTCCCTTTGCAGGCTTCGGACGTGATATATTGCGCATTTGAGGTAATCTAATCTCTGTCTCTCTCTCTTGCCTTTAGTAAAATGTTTTTCGTTCCTGTCGTGGTTATTTAATAGTTTTTTTTTTGTGGACGTTTATGTTTGTTACTGGTATTAATTTGCTGTTATGTTTCATTAATGTAGTTTAAGTTTGTTTTCTGACTAATATTGATCGTTTCTTATTTTGTTCTGGCCCACGAGGCCCAGTGACAGTCTATTTTCATTCATAAACTTTAATTTATTTATTTATATTATAAAATAATTCCCCTTGAACTTGGGCAATCGTTTACTTCAATAAAAACAACATTCTCACGCAAATTAATTTAGTTAAAATCGAAACAAAAATGATGTCTGTAATATTTTCTATGGACCATTTAAACATTCTTAAAGTTTTATTTCCAATTCTGCGACAAATAACGGACATTGAATAAAAAGACAATTTGATGACATGCTTTGAATAAAGGTAGTCTGAAATCCTAATGTAGTAATCATAAGCATTTCTGAGAACTGCCACCTCGAATACCTTAAAATAATATTTAATTAAAACCTATTTGATCCTACAGAAGTCGTCCTGTCCAATTATCTATTGGTAAATTTTCTTCCAGTTTTGCTGGCAACTTTTCCTGTCTTTCTTCCCTAAAAACGTATGTTTTTTTTTTCCTCTTTAGTCCAGCCGCCCTCCAGTTAAACTTTACCAATGAACAGCTTAATTTTTTTATTTAAATAGATATACTTCTAGATTGTTGCCATAAGAATGGTTATTTTTGTTAGTTCTTCTTGGCTTTTTTAATTTCTGTGTTCTAAGTTTTTGTTTTTTTTTTGTCACCTCAATTTTCCGTTGTCACGTTTATCTTCTGTTAAAGAACAAATATTATTATACTGCTAGTACCCAATCGTTTGTAAACTGATCCCAGTAGGTTCTATTCATTTTATTTGTCGTTATTTGATGTAAAATAAATGTCTCTTCAGCAAATCTTCGATCAAACATGTAGATTGGGGTAAAATATTTTTTTTTGTCATACTATTCTTTCTGTTTATTTGTGCTTCAATTCAGGTACATCTTTGATCGGAGAGGACTGCAAAAATAATTTTTGTTTTTACATGTTCCGGAAATTGTAGGTGTTGGGGACACTTTTTGTGATAAGTTACTCGACGCCAATATTCATGGCGGTGATTGTGCCCATCGGAGTGGTGTACTACCTCATACAGAGATTCTATGTTGCGACGTCGCGACAATTGAAGCGTCTCGAGTCTATCTCTCGCTCACCCATCTATTCGCACTTTGGCGAAAGTATTACTGGTGCTACAACAATACGCGCCTATGGCGTTATACAAAGGTACCTATTTGATTAATTAAATATTATTATCCAACCATCAGTGTGAAAGTATTATACTACCTATTTGAAATGTATCGGTGCTTTCATGGTGGTAGTGTTTATGTTCAGTACTGGAAGTTATTTATTATTACCAGATTCATTAAAGAGTCCGAACGTGGCGTGGACTACAACCAATCTTGCTGCTACCCGAGCTGCATCGCGAACAGGTGGCTCGCCATCCGCCTGGAAATGATCGGCAACCTAATTATATTCTTCTCAGCGTTATTCACCGTCCTGGGCAGGAAGACTATTAGTCCTGGACTTGTTGGACTCTCCGTCAGCTATGCTCTGCAGGTATACTAAAGTTTATTGTCACATATAAAAAATAATGTTAAGATGACCATAACCTTTAAATCATAAATTCTTTTCAGATCACACAAACTTTGAATTGGTTGGTTCGAATGACGTCTGAAGTGGAAACGAACATAGTTGCGGTGGAAAGGATAAAGGAGTATGCTGAGACTGAGCAAGTAAGAACATTTTTTTTAATCAAAATTTTGTCATATTTTTTATACAGGGGTTAGTTAGATGCACCTTTCAGTCGATGTGTAATTAAGTTTTTTAATATTAATAACTAATTCTTTAATAATTTTAATATTTTTGCTATATTTTGTTCCGTCAATATTCAGTTACTATATTATCCGAAAGACTTTCTTACCGCTTTTTTCAGGTTAATTTTATCTAAATTAATCAACTTCGAGAATGTAACCATAAGCATCACACTTAAAAAGCTTGCGTTCACTTGCAAAAATATTACGTCTTAACTTTTTAATAATGCTCTCTTGTATAAAAACGTTCCATTTTAGCTATAAAATAAATGAATAATATTTTTTTATTTTTAAACAAATACTTAAATTATTAAAAAAAAACAAGTAACAGATTTTCTAAGTGACGCCAACTGTGTACATATATAATTTGTGTATGTTTAGGAATATGGGAGAATTTGGATAATTTTTGATGTTCGTTTTCTTATATTTTATGAATCTTTACGATAATGATATCCGTGTTTTAGGAAGCGCCATGGACTATCGGTTCAGGTCCGGGAGCGTCGTGGCCGGAGACAGGCGCTGTGCAGCTGGAGCGCGTGACGCTGGGCTACCGGATGAGCGGCGCCGGAGCTGGCGCCGGGGGAGGGGGCGAGCCGGCGCTGCGCGACGTGACGTGTGCCGTGGCTCCGCGAGACAAGCTGGGCATCGTGGGCCGCACGGGCGCCGGCAAGTCCACGCTCACGCTGGGCCTGTTCCGCATCGTGGAGGCCGCCCGCGGCCGCATCCTCATCGACGGGGTGGACATCGCCACGCTGGGCCTGCACCAGCTGCGCTCGCGCATCACCATCATCCCGCAGGACCCGGTGCTGTTCTCGGGCACGCTGCGCATGAACCTGGACCCGTTCGGCGCGCACTCGGACGACGACATCTGGCGCTCGCTGGAGCACGCGCACCTGAAGGCGTTCGTGCAGGGGCTGCCGGCCGGGCTGCGCCACGAGATCGCGGAGGGCGGCGAGAACCTGTCGGTGGGGCAGCGCCAGCTGGTGTGCCTGGCGAGGGCGCTGCTGCGCAAGACGCCGCTGCTGGTGCTCGACGAGGCCACGGCCGCCGTCGACCTGGAGACGGACGACCTCATCCAGGTGCGTTCGCTGCCACGCTCTCCCGAGCCCCGCTGCCCTGGGCACAGCTGGCCCGCTCACACTGACGATGACGCGCTCTCTCTCTCTCTTACAGAAGACCATCCGGTCCGAGTTCGCGGCGTGCACGGTGCTCACCATCGCTCACCGCCTCAACACCATCATGGACTCCACCAAGGTCATGGTGCTGGACAAGGGACAGCTCGTCGAGTACGCGCCGCCCGACCAGCTGCTGCAGGACAAGAACTCTATCTTCTACAGCATGGCCAAGGATGCAGGACTTGTTAATTAATCGTATGATTGAATGTGCAGCTACCATATTTTATGGAAGAATTACTTTGATCTATGTAGTAGATGATGTATTCAAAGAGAATACAATCAAATTTATACATGATTTCGTTATAATTAATTGGGTAATTTCGAGGTTCGTAACTCAGTCGTTCTTTGCTAAATATGTATTAAAAAATAAATATAACAGCATGTTTCTTTACAAAATTTGTCAGCCATATTAAGCTCAGTTATTTATTCGTAACAAAACAGGTAGCATAAATTTAATATAAGTACATTCAAGTCTTTGCCGTAATGTTTAAATTACAAACTGAATTCATAAAAACTGACCTCAAATGACTGTTTTATATAATGTGTAGTATTGTTGAATATGTGTTTAATTGTCAATTCGAATTCTTAGATTATAGTCAAAACAAAAGCATCACCAGACATTTACTTAATGACAAATCGTACTTACAAGGTTTTACTTAAACAGGGTGATAATTAAATTGTAATAATAATATAATTTCAGTAATATAGACTAATATGTATAGATGATTCATATGTTTTAATTTAAGTGTTATAAACAATTTTATGCGTAGAAATAATTCAATTACAAAGCACAGTATAACACTTTATTTCGCCAGAATAATAAGTTCTACTTATTTGTACTTAAATAAAAAATACTTAAAAAAGTTCCAATAGTATCAACTCCATTTACGGGCTGTTATTAACAAATGATTACATGAATACTAAACTGAGTATTATACTATACTGTACTGTACTCTAATATAACAAAGGAATAAAACCATCCTTTAACAACTATAATAAGTTATTATATAAATTAATTAATTCAATATTTTAATTCTTTGATTATTCATATATTCTCAATACATAAAGGTATTATGTTTTATAATTGAGCAGGCTTTCCTGAAGCTAAAGTGGGGTCATTCGATGAAAAACATAACATATTTATTACAAAACTGTAATATTTGGTCTGTCAAAAAGTTTTGCTGTATGTTTGTTTGTGACTCAGTCACGCAGAGTAAAGTAACTGATTTGTAAGAAATTTGGCAAATGGAGAATATATGTCCTGGATCAACACGTATCCAAGAAAAATAAACACATCCATAAGGATCCCGCGGGAACACGATAACAGTCCGAGTCGCTTTTTATATCCTATACAGAAATCTTGTTCGTTTCGCGAGTGACGCCACTTTCTTAGCACTTAGGTGGTCTCTTAAAAATGACTAAATCATACAATAAAAGAATTGGATATTGTATGAAATTCCGAGATTAAATATTGTTAAGTTATAAAACAGTTAAACATTCTTATATACAGTGTTAAAGTTACGTACTTAGTACCTACAATATTTAAATAATAAACGAATTGCTTCTATATTAATAATTCAATGCAAAAAAAATATACAAAAAATCTGTAGCACATGCATTTAGATTTTAGATGTTTGTGTAATTTGTTACAATGTAATTTTATTTTAGAATCTTGTTCGTTTACTGATAGGTAAACCATGGTTTATAGGTACTACCCAATTGTCTTAATTCAGGACATAACTAGTTACCATTCCCAACTCACAAAACATTGCTCTATATTAAATATTTCTAAGATTGTTTTACAGATATCCTACACACACTAGCAGATCTTAAATATTGCATTGTACTGTAAATATGTTTATTAAAGTTTTGTAGGTTTTACGCATCCAAACTATTTTTTATATTATAAATATGTAAGAAAGTTTGCATGTTTTTCTGTTTGTCCCGTAGCAACTGATAGATAAAATTTTTAGCACAGAGATCCCCTCAGCTTAAAAAATACAGGAACGAAGGACATTCTGTTTCGGTAACTGTTAATCAGCAAAATGCAGTTCTTGTATTTCAAACAAAAGCAAGCATTGTTTTTAAATAGGAATGCGAACATGCTCAAAACTGATGTCATGTTGATTGTAAATGCGTAGAATGGAATTTAATCGTAAAACCTGAGAGAGATGGTGGGGGAACAACTCTAACACTATTGAACTGTATAGTTTTCAGTTCAAGAAATCTAATTTTGAAACACAGTAAATAAAAACATGGGGTTCTTCAAGAAGGGTGTGAAGAGATTTTTGCAGGGTCGGCAATGCGCGAGTGATACCCACGGTGTTGCAAGCGTCCATAGGCTGCGGTGACCGTTTACCATCAGACGGGCCGTCAGCTTGTTTGCTACCTTAGTAGTATAAAATAAAAAAAAAATTGTTGAGAGAAGGAGAAGATAACTTGCTAGCTCATGTGCCCCTGGCAGTAGAAATCGTATAGAAACTACAAAATTGGATGTCGGTTAACGTCTTCGTTAGAAGAAATGTCGCCATTTTAAGGGATTTACAAAACAAAAATGATGTTTTAGTTTAATGCAGTATTCATAAATATTGAAAGTATAGGTATACTGTCATGCATACATTTTGAATATAGCACGACTCGTAGGTATGTCTAGTTTCAACTAGTGGTTAATACTAAACAAATTTCTGTAAGCAGCGACTACAACTAATTAGTCCGTTAATAATTACTTTAACATTGTAAGTTTTACTTTTATGCCTATTTCAAGTCTTCCACTGGCACACAGGTATTTACAAGACTCGCAAACATGTCGTGCGCAATGCGAGAGACATAGGTAAATAATGCATGCGGCCTTAGTTACGTTATGTAAGATTTAACGCGACTAAATGGAATTAGGTGAATTATCAACATTTTATGATGCTATTTCTGAGCTCGGACCTATAGTTTATTTATCAGTATAAACAATAGTACATTTTGATGGTCCCAAACTCTGTGTCACAAAAAAATTAGGTACAGAACTCAATCTCCATACAAAGTGCGATCGAGCAACGCTTCTGTGTCGGGATACCCAACAGTACCCACGTGGCGAAAGGCGAGGCTGCTTTTGTAAGTAATAACTGTAAATAATTGCATACACGTCAGCGTTCTGCAAGGATCCGCCATGTATAGCATTCTTGCATGAGTAAACAGTCTCATTGCCACTGCCAATGCAATATTTAAACCAAGAAGAACAAAATAATCGAATAACGCTTCTCTGATTTTCACCATAATTTAGATTTGGAACGGAAAGGATTGAGCGAAGATCTTTGGGCATAAATATCAGGTTGTGAAACCTTCGCAGTGCATAGAAGATTTTACCATAAGTGGAATACAGGCCCGGTCAACTGTCTATAGGTGACCTTGGACACGACGTGGGCTTGAAAGAGTGACAAGAATAGCGATTGTTGCCGCCTCTGTCTAACATGATGACAGACACTTTAATGTAACCATGAATATTAACGTTATACATTAGCTTTTTCTTAAAATATATAGCTTATGGATTAGTGATTTAATAATTATTGGAACAATAAATTGATTAATTCTGTTTCGATTAGTTTGTTCTGGTAACACTACAAGATAAATAGCTGCCATTGAGGACGGTAGTTTTTTCTTTTATATAAACTTATTCACTTGTTTTGCTATAATATATAACGTTGAGTCGAGCATCCTGTTGCATTGTGTATGTGGAATCAAGTTTTGAGATTGTGAATCTTTATTGAGACAGTGACTTTTGATCGTATAAGATGATGAATCGGATAAAGGAAAACTTAAGAAAGTGCATCTAGTGTGGTTCTTCACCTTCCGCAGATGCTTGTGCATTTATTGAGAGATTATTTTGTATAACATTTGTACGCTACATATTGCAGAAATAAATTTGTGAAACTGATACCACTTTTTTAATTCCACCAGTTCATTACTATATTTCAATAATATATATTATTATACTTATTGTACACTATAACCGTACATATATGTAGGTATAAATACCTAATTTCTAAGATTTAAATTTCCCGCCTAGTATACATGTCAGTCAAGTTTTTGTGGGCTGCCACTAGATGGCTAAATTTCTGTCCCATATTTTATGTATGCGCTTGTCATTCTTCTCGGGAGTATAAATGTTCTATGGTGGAATAACTCCAAAAAGTATGCAAATAAAAGAAGGTAACAGGAAAGCGGTTGATAGAAGGGGTAGGTAGATCTGCAGGCCTACCATCAACTTTCACTTATCCATTCAATTCCGATGCAATTCAGTTTAGGTGCCTAAACTGAATCGCTAAGATTCGTACCATGAAGTGCCTTTTGCTGACTGGCATTTGAATCGCTCACGGAGGAATGAACGAACGAAATTTGTCTCTGGTCCGCGGTGAGAAAGAGATAACGCTATACCGTCGTTGCATAAGTCTGTCTCTTTTACTCGAACCATATGTGTTGCGTTTCGAAACCTAGTTGATATGATTTAGCGGTTTCTATGTGTAAAAATAACAACAAATATATTTTAAAATTGCGCTATTGAGCATAAAATTAAATACCACTAAGGCTTTCTTAGTACTAAATTACTAATTAGTACTAATAAATAATAGTAATTTATATAATTTTTTACATTACAATTTAAAGGTTTGTTTAGTGTTGTCGTAAAAATAAATTGATTATGACGTGTTTAGAGCGCGCCTCCACTCATGTTGGATTTGACAGAAGGCGGTTGTTATTGTTGAGATTTTTAGAGTTTTGAAAGTAGGTATCTCTAACTATTATTGAAAGAAAATTACGTGTTATTATTAGTACATATTTATTTTATTTATAAGTGTTTTAACGTTTCACTGACTTAAAATAATTGGTAATACGAATAAGGGCGCAAGTATCCTTGTGTAGTTTGTGTAATAATGTTATATTTTCATAATGTAAACATACAAACTTCTTTATCTCAAACGCGTACCTAACTTAAGTACCAATGTATTTTAAGTGGTTTTTTTACAGTGATGAATCGCGTCGAAGAGTAACGTTCGGTCAACTTGAGCAGCTATGGGAATTTCTGAACCGAAATAAAGACATAGCAACGGGCTTTAATAAAAAATCCTCAGTTCATCACACAGTTCTTATACCAATTGTTTAGACAACCGATATCTCTTTATGAATTCTGCATCTTCCAAATAAAAGGGGTCCGATTGTTACCGTGTTAGACGTCTTGTTTGTCGCCGTGTTGTGTTTATTTCATTATCATTTTCCATGAATTCAAAAAGGACTAATTCGTCAGACATCTACAATAAAAAATGCTCTACAAATCACTTGTTTACATTAACACATAAGAAACACAAAATATTCAACTGAAATACCTTGAATTACGTATATTTTCACTATTTTTTTAAAGTTATTAACAAAACGATTCACTTCACGCCAAGAAAGAAGCAACTTTTATTGGATCGCTTAATTTGACACTTAAACTATCCAATTTAGGTTGATATCGCACCTTTAGAATTGAAGTGGCTTAATCCAAAATTCTTGTTTTTTGGTAAACACCAAAAATGTAATAGAAGAATTAGCCGTTTTGTAGATTTTCAATTTTATTGCTCTAGGTTAAGCGTTTATTTTTATTTTTTTTGTTATTAACCGTAGGGTAGGGATTGTTTTAATGATTGGACACTAAACCTTTACGTATAACTAATTAGAACATTTGTTAATTAGTCATTAAAAAAAAAATGACACTTATTTTCCGAAATCAATTTAATATTATTGGCATATTTGACTTTGAGTCAATTTTTTACTTAACGATACATAAACAAATTGTGCCTATTTAAAAAAGAGGCGATTAATTTCTAATGTTATATTTGAACATGGTGACAGATTTTACAATATGCTAGTTTAATTATTGTAGACTAGTTAAATTAAAGGAAAGTGAAAAACAGACTTTGGTTTCAAAATCGTGTATTTTGAAATTTTCCCTCACTAATCATCATTAAACACTAATCTACTGGTACTGCTACCAACATAACATTACCACCTGGTATTCAATTAAGGTAAGTTTATAAAAATCAATGGTTTGAAATAATCTCCAAATACTATGTAAACCTTTGATAAAATAATATAAAACAATGAAATACTTCTTATCAATAGAGTAGAAAAATAATAAAGTAAAAGTCATTTTGTTATATTTAATAACTGGCCAAAAAATATTTATAAAAATGTCTAAGAAAGAATTTACGAAATAAAAAAACTTTTATCAAACTCAACTAATTAACATAATCAACCATTCACTTTTTTTTAAATAAACAGCAAAAATAACATATCTTGATTCAACACTAAAATGAGATCAAAATAGATCATTAAGTTAATTTATTAAAAATAATTATAAACGCGAGTCATAGAACCAGGCGTAGATACTAGGGATTGCTTTAGTTCTTATAAGATAATTTAGATCTTTTTTTTATTTTCTGCAAGCACCATTTTGGACTATAAGCATTCGTTATTGTAATTTCACACGCTTTTTTCATTTTATTTCTTAAAGTCTTTTTCAGCATATGTATTTTTATAGTAAAATAAAAATAGCTCGTCTTTAACTAATTTTAACACTTTTATCTTGCTATCTAAGTCCCTCAAACCCACTGCATTTTTATCAACATCCTAAATAAAGTTATACCCCCATTCCTTCTGCAACACATTTAAGTCTATAAAAAATTGTAACCTTAACTCTTTAACTCTAATTGGGGTGCCAGTTTTTCTAGCACCTCTTAGTAAAGGCATATATTGTTGCGGTTTGTCAATAGGACCAGATCTTAGGTTTCTCTTTATTTCTTTTCAATTAAACTATGTGCATTGTCTCCCTCTTTCTGTGTATGTCCCTTAATTAGATATTTATGCGTTATTGATTGAATGTTGTCAAAATGGGCCACTGTCTTATGCAGTGGCCTAAACTGCTATAAACTGGCAATATATTTTTGTTTTGACCATTACAATTTCTGAATAAAATATTAGATTTAAAGTTTTGTCTGCATTATTTTCACTGATGGGACTTTAAGTAATCAAAAACGCAGAAACCTATTTCAATAGCCCCTTTATTACCATGTCTTCTTTTCCAAAAATAGCAATATACTTCTTCATATGCACCTAGTTCACTAACGTTTTTCTTTTTTTATTATATTTTGATTTAGAAGCTAGTTCAACTATTGTAAAATTATAACAATTAAGTCTTGACCTATAATATAAAGATGAATCATCGCCTTTACGACAGGTCATTGCAGCTTCGAGATCATAAACAGCACATTTAGTTTCGTTAATAATACATATTCATATATTTATATCTTGTCTCATATTATATATATCATTAGTCTCATAAATATTTTTTGGCCTTAAAAAAAGCTTATATTAATTTCAGTTGTAAATATTAAGTAAAAAACCCAGTATGGGCGTGAGATTTGTTTTGATTATTATTAAAGTCCCTACATATCTCTTTTATACTCTTGCTGCCATCCATATAATCTCTTGAAGTAGAAAATCTTAGTTAATGTGATTCTATGCGCGGTAGACTATTAATATGGTCCTTAATATCATGTACAAGATTTGGGTTAATCGGGGCTCGGCTTCTAGAACGCCCTCTAAGATCTTCCACAAGGCCATTAGTTTTCAGTTTCACAGTTCTTATCTGTCTCTCTGTAATACGAGTATCTAGTGTATTGATAAAAAAAGGTTTTATAAACGCGAATTCTTTGGCAATCAGCTGTAAAATAAATGGCTGTGTTTGGTTTACGAGGATGGGCAGCATTTTTGTACTGATATTTTGGTTTCACCTCCATCGTGCATGCCTTGATAAATGATCGCTTCAAGTCAAAATTACTTAGCTGCCAATAATAGTCGTATATTTCGCTCAGGGGTTATGTTATCGGAACAACGAAGTCTACAAACACAATTACTTTGTTAGATTTAGAAAGTGATTGGTAGGCTTTTCCGGTATTTCGAAGAGATTTAACAATATTTTGTTTCCATTGAGACGGATTGCGCAGGCGCTTCCTAGATTTTTTATTCTGAGGAAACAATTGCATCGTCACCATCATGTGCCCCATCCCTGTCAGACGTGTTGGTTGATGAACTGAAAGAGCGTCGTAGCGATGAATCGTTGTAAGTCGGATCAGCGTCACTCAGATCGACTTCTGATTGCAAAGAATGCACAGGTGATTGACGGTAGTTTATGTCTTTATCTAACCGTATTTTGCTATTTGAGGGCTCGGCACAAATTATATTCGTGTAATCGATTTGAGTACCTGACATGATAGAAGGTGAGCTATTTATTTTCATTTCGTCTCAGCTTTGCTTCGGTTATGTAAAAGACTTTGATGACGACGACGTTGTGCTGGAACTTGAAGATGATGACATAGAAGAAATGAAATGAAATGAAAATATTTTTATTCAAATAGGTCTTTCCAAGCACTTATGAATAGTCTGATTCTAATACCGGTTCGGAAGGTTGTTTTTTACTGAGAAGAGCCGACATTAAACTCAGCAATAACTCTTTTTTTTAAAAAACCAACTTAGCTTTATTACATAAAATCTATTCAGTCTCACTAATAATACCTGTGTGTTATCGCAAAAGTGAAGAATTATTGAACAATAATATAATATTATGAATAACTAATAAAACAAAAAATAATAATAATAATACAAACAAACAACAGAACTGGATGATGATGTACTACTGGATCGATCTCTCATGTTTTGTGATGTTTGTTCTTTGATAATTGGATTAACGCTTTTCTTACTGCTGATTATCGACGTATTGTTAATCTCCTTTAGAATCCGTTCTTCAGTTTCCACTTGCGGTAAAATTTCAATTCAATCTAGGACTTCCATCCGTCGCCTTATCCAAGGGTATTTTCTAATAGTTTTCCTTACCACGCTCTTTGGATCCATTTTAAGCACTAGTATAACCTTCTGCACTTGCTGTTCTCATCTCTTCACCCTGTTCATGCATAATATTTCATTCCGGTTTAATAGATGCAAAATAAGATCTGCACTTCTTTTCATTATTGATCTCAAACTTTAACTGAAATAAAAATAAAAAGACTCAACTCAAAATAAAGCTCACTAAGTCTCATATCATTCAGTAAAGAATAAACATATTTACCTATACGTCGCCGTAGTCACAAAATTGGTAGTAAAGTAAAGCAATAATATAAAATAAGGCTCGATCATTTAAGCAATATTTGGTAATAAAATGACGGCAGTACTAATACGACACCACAATATTATAATCATTTAGTATTGAAACGCCCAAAACCAAAATGAGTCATTACAAAAATATGTATCGAAGAAATAACTTACCTTGCGTTTAGTATTAAAACTGCAGATTACAGTTTCCGCCCTTTACGGAGCAACCGCACTACGTCCAGCGTTTAGCACTGTTGACGCAACTTTGAATGAGATCCTTTAATACAGAGGGATGCGCGGTAACCGCGTGATTTTAAAGAGACGGAAATAGCACGTTTGTCCTTTTCTGGCTTAAAATAATCTATTTATTTATAATAAACTGATAGAATAGATGTTTATAAGTAATTCCATGTACAAAAGTCATTTTCTTAAAATTTTGAGTTATGCCACTTCAATTCTAAAGGTGCGAATATGTCACCTCATGGTACGAAAAATGAACGAATGAAAACAGTTTGCCATCCAATTGCAGACTTGATTTGGCGTCAACCTAAACTGAATCGCGTTAATGACGTCGTGGTATGAAATAGCGGGGCAGTTTATTTTAGGTCGTCAAATGAATCGCAATAAGAGTTCATAGTAGGCCTGCTGATACATCTCCCACAGCGGTACGGATCGATCGATACTATTCGATACAATATATACAATACAGTTTGGATTCTTTTCAAGTTATTACTTGTGGATATACCTATCTATGTATTAAGTGCTGATAGATGACTCGGACTTCAGTATTTTAATGTTTTTAAGGTTACACGATTCGTATACATTTTAATTATTATAGACGGGTCTATATCGTGTAATAATTTGAGGTATAAATACCTTTTCTTTTTTTTTCAGTATTTTGTTTGTACTTAAACTGCCACTGCAGTTCAGTTACGCTAGACCGATATAGGTGTGGCAACATCGGATCGGACAGCACTGCGCGCGCACCTGCGCAGTTCGGTCTAAAGCCGCCAAATCGCATGGAATTGAAAATAAATGCTTCACTGTAGGTACGAGCCCAGACTTCTATTCTTTGTAAGTCGCACTACACGGTAACTAACTTGTAGTTGTATATTTCGATAACTTCTTCTATCATTGTATGATTGTGATATCATTGTAGTAATTTACTATAATTTAATAAGATATATCAATTTAAGAAGTACCTACAAATATTAATTCATTTGATATAAATTCTATAAAATGTACCCAAGTATTTTGTTTGATGATAGGCAACACAAGTAGTCCTGGATATAATACATGATTCCCATTAAAGAAGGCACTATGTTATTTTTTTTATTATTAATATACTCAGTATTTTTATACAGTAATTAACCAAATTCCTTAACCTCAACAACTCCCTGAGCCGAGGTTCGAGGCCCACATGCCTCAGTACTCACCAAATTCTCTATAATAAGGATGTAAATAAAAATAAATAAATGTTTTTAAATAATGTATACTTGCATTCATCCATGTCTTAGTATCATAAATCATCAAGTAGCTATAAAGATAAATTCATGAAAATCATTAATAAAATATACTGTAATGATACACTCTATATAGCATTACACCCAACTGACGTCAATGCAGATGCACATCTTAAACTGGTCGGAAATAAACTTTTTCTTTTTCTAATACAGATTTTTCTTCCCTCCATTTTACGACAACTCTCTTTAACATCAAAATATGCACAGTCCCTTGAGTGTTGTTTTATAGTTTACACTGTACTTGTAAGTTAGTTTAGCTTGGGGCTTAAAAATATATATTGTTCAATAAAATCATTATATGATGCAAAATTCATACCTTGTAATTGTATGAACAATAATATAAATCTTCAATAAACAATCAATGCAACTATTCCATCCCAGTCCCGGAAAAATAAATCACAGACAAGTAGTACAAAATTTTATGATTGAAAATACAGTGTAAACTCTTTATAACGAAACTCAAGGGACTGAGCATTTTTTGTCGTTATAGAGAGTTATCGTTATATGGAGTGAACAAAAAAAAACAAAACAAAGTGAACAAACCAACCAACTTGGGCTCACTTCAACGTTATAGGGAGTTTATCGTTATAAAGGATAACGTTATAAAGAGTTTACACTGTATTTGTTACCTCTTATAGACCTTCTACAGTCTCTAGTACTACTATAAGTTTGTGTAACATGTCTTTATTTATATCAAAAACTAAATGTTTTTGATTCCCATCTGAATCCACTGTTGACAATAAGAGTTGAAATAAAGAGTACTTCAATATTTTCAATTCACTTGTTCCACATACTAATTTTAACAGCCAATCAAAATTTGTAACTGTTTCACCGAAGTTACTAATATGGTGGTTAAGTTTTGAATAAAGGAGTTCATGTTTTTTTTCTTGTAGCAAATTATGGAAGAAATTAACTTTTTCTTCATCCCAGCCTTTGTTTTCTAATAACTCGGTAACTTTGTCTGCAATAATGTATGAAGAAGAAATGAGGTTTTTGACATCTTCCTTTGCTGCCTCGATCACACTTTGTTCTAATTGTGTTATGTTTCCTTGACCTGCATAGTATAAGCTGTTCAAGATTTGTGTAGTTACCTGTAAGGAATGTATTATTGTTTGAAAAATCTCAAATACTTACACAGATTTTGAGTAAGTAAACAATACAACTTAAAAGATATTTTACTCACATTTTTAAACTCATTTAGTTCTAATTCAAATATGGTATTCATTTCAATATCCGAAGAAATTATATTCTCATCTTAATATGATCAAAGTGATTTCTTGTGTCTTTTACCAAGGCATACGATCACTGAATTTTCTTAAATATTACTGTTGTCCAAGGTTCTCTGAGCCCTCGATTAACTTCCTGAATCATTCACAGTTCCAAATAAATAATTAAGTCTGTACCTAGACTGCCTAGATACTTATACAACCACCAATAATCACCTCGATTCGATTTTATATACAAAGACCATTAATATCCTGACAAGTGACAGTATAATGTTAGCAAACTAAAGCGACTATCGTACCAGAGGCGTAAAATTATCGTACGTGGACCAAATTTGATTGAAATTATCGTACTTATACGGATAATGTCTGTGGTGTGTCTATGACATTGTTTATGGAGTTTATCGTTATAAAGGATAACGTTATAAAGAGTTTACACTGTATTTGTTACCTCTTATAGACCTTCTACAGTCTCTAGTACTACTATAAGTTTGTGTAACATGTCTTTATTTATATCAAAAACTAAATGTTTTTGATTCCCATCTGAATCCACTGTTGACAATAAGAGTTGAAATAAAGAGTACTTCAATATTTTCAAGTCACTTGTTCCACATACTAATTTTAACAGCCAATCAAAATTTGTAACTGTTTCACCGAAGTTACTAATATGGTGGTTAAGTTTTGAATAAAGGAGTTCATGTTTTTTTTCTTGTAGCAAATTATGGAAGAAATTAACTTTTTCTTCATCCCAGCCTTTGTTTTCTAATAACTCGGTAACTTTGTCTGCAATAATGTATGAAGAAGAAATGAGGTTTTTGACATCTTCCTTTGCTGCCACGATCACACTTTGTTCTAATTGTGTTATGTTTCCTTGACCTGCATAGTATAAGCTGTTCAAGATTTGTGTAGTTACCTGTAAGGAATGTATTATTGTTTGAAAAATCTCAAATACTTAATTACGTAGTGCAACTATAGGAAGACCGCCGACGTTGCAGTTGCATCGATGGATACCAACAGCAGATTGCCGACTCAGCATTGACGTCAATCGATGGTTTCATTTTCATTTTATTTGTAAGAATATTCATTCCATATTCCTACTTCGAAGTGGAATGATTTATTCATTAGGCACTTAATTGTAATTTAATTTTTATTTTAATTAAAGTAATAAAATCATTTTGGTTTTTTTTCAATCTTCTGGCTGTCGCAAACGTAATTGGCGCAGTCGGTAGGATATTCGCGGGAGACATCGAGACCTATCTCATATCGATAATCACGTCACGAGTCGCCCGGGTGGCTATCAAGCACCATCTCGGATATCCTAATCTCACGGACCTGCTGCAGACCGGAAGGAGAATCAAGAAATCGATTCACGGAGAGAAACCAGAGATGAAATACTTGTAAGTACACTTGAATCATTCTTGTGTTGCTCCCATTGAAATCTTAAACTTCAAGATTTACCATCCCAGAGCATCAGGCCCGTCGACAAACAGTAGATAGTAATAGGGATTTAGAATTAGATAATTTAGAACTAGACAATTTATTTAGCGTAACCATGGCCCATGAACCGGACGTCATTTATAAGGCCCTTCGCCTTGTCCCAGAGTTCAATGGTAACCCTAACGTGCTCACACGTTTTATAAAAATTTGTGACTCACTAGTGACACAATACCTTAGTAAAACGCCCGGTAGTGAACTCTCGAATTTGTGTTTGTTGAACGGAATCCTAAATAAGATAACCGGAACCGCTGCGAGTACTATTAACTCTAATGGGATACCAGAGAGTTGGTTAGGCATTCGAACTGCCTTAGTAAATATTTTTTCTGACCAACGCGACGAGACAGCGTTATATAATGACCTTTCTATGGCTATGCAGGGTAGTAAAACGCCCCAAGAATTTTATGATCATTGCCAAACTTTATTTAGTACGATAATGACATATGTTTCTTTACATGAGACCATAGCGACCACTATAGAAGCAAAACGCGAGTTATACAAAAAGGTCACCATGCAAGCATATGTTCGCGGCTTGAAAGAACCATTAGGGTCCCGTATACGTTGTATGCGGCCTATCACTATCGAAAAAGCTCTTGAATATGTACAAGAAGAATTAAACATTATGTATTTGCAGCAACGTAACGAGCCCCCAAAAGGACAGTCGACCCCTAAGGTCACCCCCTCACTACCACCAATTGCTTATGCTCCTCCACGACCACATGACTTTCAGTTACCGGCTCCTAACTGGCCAGTTCCAGTAGGACAACGCCCCATGAGGCCCCCGCCTCAACCTTTCAAATTTAATGAACCGATTCAATCTCAACATCGCATGCCTACGAACACACAGAGAATGTTCGGTGCACGGCCACCTAACTATAACCCACGTAGTAATGTTTTTAGATTACCACCCCGAAATAATTTACCACAAGGCCCTCAGCCTATGAGTGGAGTGCAACGCTTTACTCCCAAGGTTTTACCCCCAACCAATATGGTAACAGGCCATGATTGGAATAAGCTAGGGAACCCGCCGCCAGTGAATTATTTCAAAACTCGCGAAATGAACCTTAATGAATGTGCGGCTTACGATGACTCGTATTACAGCTATTATCTAGAACCGGAGTACAATTACAACACCGACTATACGGATACTGACTTTACCCCCGGTTTCACTTGTGATTTAAATTATTATAATACGAATATGGATAACCAACTTTTCGTTGATTCTCAGCCACAGGCAGTATCTAACCATGCTGAACAGGATTTTCAGGAGGTTCCTATTTTACCAAAACCAAAATAGAATTAAATCTTCAGACGCAGAGACAACTACCCTATATTCAAATCGCGGACCCCCCTTTGAAATTTTTGATAGACACGGGTGCCAATCAATCTTTTATAAGCCCTGAGGCCGTCGCGAAATACTTTGCTGAATATCCTCTCAATTTCGATCCATTTGAGGTGACAAACATACACGCGACAAGTAAGAATGACTATTCTATTACTTTGCCATGTTTCACAGAATTCAATGACGCTGATAGTATGAAGTTATTCATTTATCGGTTTCATGACTATTTCGATGGACTTATAGGTTTAGATTTACTGACTAGTTGGGAAGCCCGTATAGATTTAAGAGAAGGTCAGTTATTGACCCGAACTGCGTCTAACCCTATAAGAATGTATAACTCATGTAATGTAAATCTGTACGAAGATATTATTCCGGCTCGGACTTCAAAAATTATTCGTATCCCTGTGGATGTTACCGACGGTGATGCTTTCATTTGCGAACAAGTGCTCTGTAACTGTATAGTTCACGAATGCATTACTGCCGTAACTAATAACCGTGGATATTTAGAAATTGAGAACCCAACACCAAACGACGTAATATTTTCACTTGATCGTCCGGCACACGCGGAATTATTTAATACCGAGTGCACTCGTACTCAACAGGTATCGACACGCGTACAAGATGTGGTTTCACGTTTACGGACTGATCATTTAAACGAAGAGGAAAAAGTTAACCTCATAACTCTTTGCTCTCGTTACTCAGACGTATTCTATATTGAAGGAGAGGGACTAACTTTCACTAATAAAATCAAACACCGTATTAGGACCACTGACGAGGTGCCAGTGCACGCTAAAAGTTATCGGTATCCATTCATTCATCGACAGGAAGTTAGGGACCAAATAAAAAAAATGTTAGATCAAGGTATCATACAACCGTCGGAATCTGCATGGAGCTCCCCCATCTGGGTAGTACCAAAAAAAATTGATGCCTCTGGAAAGCAAAAATGGCGATTAGTAGTAGATTTTCGGAAGTTAAATGAAAAGACATTGGACGACAAATATCCCATTCCAAATATTAGTGACGTACTTGACAAATTAGGGAAATGCCAATATTTTACAACCCTCGACCTGGCAAGTGGGTTCTATCAAGTAGAGATGGATCCCCAGGATATCGAAAAGACCGCGTTTAATGTTGAGCATGGTCATTTCGAATTTCTCCGAATGCCGATGGGACTAAAAAATTCTCCATCTACATTTCAACGTGTGATGGATAATGTCCTTAGAGGACTTCAAAATGACATCTGCTTAGTTTACTTGGATGACATTATAGTATTTAGCACGTCCCTTCAAGAGCATATGACTAACCTTGAAAAGGTATTTCAAAGACTTCGAGAGTCCAACTTTAAGATCCAGATGGACAAATCTGAGTTTCTGAAGCTTGAAACAGCTTATCTCGGTCATATCATTAGTAAAGACGGTATTAAACCGAACCCCGACAAAATTTCTGCAATCAAAAACTACCCTATTCCAAAAACTCCAAAAGAAATTAAGCAATTCCTTGGCCTTCTCGGTTATTACCGAAAATTTATCCCAGATTTTGCACGTACCACCAAACCACTTACTCAATGTCTGAAAAAAGGTAGGAAGATCACTCTTGACACCGAATATGTAAATTGTTTTGAGAAATGTAAGATTCTTCTAACTAACGACCCCATTTTACAATACCCCGATTTTAGTAAAGAATTCAATTTAACAACTGACGCTTCAAATGTAGCCATTGGAGCTATACTATCCCAAGGTCCAATAGGATCGGACAAGCCCATCTGTTACGCATCTCGAACTTTAAATGAAAGCGAGATAAATTACAGTACTATTGAGAAGGAACTCCTTGCCATAGTTTGGGCCACAAAATATTTCAGACCCTATCTATTTGGACGAAAATTTAAAATCTTGACTGACCATAAACCATTGCAGTGGATGATGAATTTAAAAGAACCAAATTCACGTCTTACAAGATGGCGACTCAGACTCAGTGAATATGACTTTACAGTAATTTACAAAAAAGGAAAATCAAACACCAATGCTGACGCTCTGTCACGTATTGAAATTCATACTAAAGAAGCTATGTCTCTGATTGATGAAATTGACGAACTAAATTCTTTACTGGGCAACCCATCTGAAACGATTCCTGTGCAAGCAACTTCCTCTACTGAAACGGTACATACAAGTAATGAAAACCCAATTTTAGAAATTCCCATAACTGACGAACCACTCAATAAATTCCATCGACAAATACATCTTACAGTGGTTAATGACGTAAAAAGACGACCGACAGTAACTAAACCATTTGACACTCACACACGGACCAGTATTCAACTTTCCCAAAATAACCTAGAGGATGATGTGATTAACGCCATAAAAGAATACGTTAATCCCAAGGTTAAGACAGCTATCTTAATCAGTCCTACATTGGCTATGTATTCGATAATTCCCATCATACAGGACAAGTTCAAAAGCTCATCTTTGAATCTTGTTTTAACCAAATCCGAGTTAGAGAATGTCAAAGAATATCTGCGGCAACAAGAAATTATTTGCCACTATCATAATGGTAAGACTAACCATCGCGGAATTAATGAGTGCTATTTAGCTTTGTCTAATAAGTATTATTGGCCGAAAATGAAAGACCAAATAACGAAGTTCATAAATGAATGTACCATCTGCGGTCAAGCCAAGTACGATAGAAATCCGGTCAGACCTCAATTTAATGTTGTACCCCCAGCCACCAAACCATTTGAAATAATCCATATGGATCTATTTACTGTGCATAGTGAAAAATACGTTACTTTCATTGATGTATTCACTAAATACGGTCAAGCTTATCACCTTCGTGATGGAACGGCTGTTAGTATATTACAAGCCCTTTTGCATTACTGTACCCATCATGGCGTCCCTATGACTATTATTACAGATAATGGAACCGAATTTACTAATCAGTTGTTCATGGAATTTACACGTCTCCATAAGATCAACCATCATAGAATATTAGCTCACTCGCCAAATGATAACGGTAATATTGAACGATTTCACTTAACTATTCTAGAACACCTCAGAATTCTTAAGTTACATCATAGAGATGAACCTATAGTTAATCTTATGCCCTATGCCATTATAGCCTATAACAGCTCTATACATAGTTTTACAAGGTGCCGACCTTTTGACTTATTGACTGGACATTTTGACCCTAGAGACTGCAAGGACATCGATTTAACACAACAACTATTACAGCAGTACAGTCAAGCTCATAGAGACCGAATGAAACAAGTATTTGACATAATTAACTCTTCATCACTTAGTAACCGTACAGCGCTAATCGATAATAGAAATAAAACTCGCGAACCTGAAAAGGAATATGCACCTCAACAGCAAGTATTTGTAAAGAACCCTCTTGCTAGTAGACAAAAGACTGCCCCACGTTATACGCAAGACACAGTTTTAGCTGACCTACCAATCCATATATATACATCTAAAAAGCATGGACCTATAGCAAAATCCAGACTTAAACGTGTTCCTAAAGCTGCCAATTTGTTACAGAATCGTACTAATAACCATCCTCCCAATGACGCGACCTCAGGAGATAAAACTTGAAAGTCTCGATGACGGACCAGGACTTCTACCTTACAAACTTGGACTCATGAGATTTACTACTCACCATCATACGTTTCTACAGTACGTACGACTGAATAACATCGAAAGTAACGTTCATTCACTACAGACTCAATTACTTAATTGTCGAAATCAGATGACTAATGACACTTACTCTCTTTACGAAATTCAAATAGATTATCTTACTGGTAAGCTTGGCAATATCCTAAAACAATTACAATCTTTGGAACCCAATAGAGTTAAAAGAGGTCTTGTAGACGGACTAGGATCAATTATAAAAAGTTTAACTGGAAACCTAGATCATAATGATGCCTTAAGATACAATGAGGCAATTAAAACGTTAGAAACCAATCAGAATAAAATAGTAACCGAAGTCAACAATCACATTAGTATGAGTAAAGAGTGGATGTTCAAACATAGTAACGTACTGGCACAAATAGTAGATAACCAAAGTAAAATTAATAGTACTTTAGAATTGATACTAAAGAGTGATGCATTAAAAGAAAATAGCTTGATAAAATACGCAAAATTTGCACAACTTTTAGAAGTAATAAGCGAAAATGTTGAGGACCTTACTCAAGAATTACTTAGAATAGAAAATAGTTTAGCTTTTATTCGTAGTTCTAGTACGCATCATTCTATGATAGATATAGAAATATTAGAATCAATGGTTAAGTAATTAAAAATAATCTATAGTACAGAACAGATTTTAGATTTAGAGCTCAGAGAATACTACGATATTATAGAACCAGGATCGTACTATGTGGATAAACAGATAGTTTTTATATTTAAATTTCCAATTTTTTCTAAAGCAAATTATGATTTATATAGATTATCAGTAGTACCTAACAAACACGGGCAGGCTCTTATCCCATCCTTCCCTTTCCTAGCAACTAACGAGATGTCATTCGTGTACATAGAGGCTGAATGCCCGAAGTTAAGAAACTGGTATCTCTGCGAAAAGGGAATCACCCATCAGATCCGCACCAAATCTGACTGCATCCAGGAGTTAATTACCAACCAAGTTATACAGGAATCCTGCCAATTTACAACGGTCAACTTGTTGAGAGAAGCCATGGAGAAACTAGACGACCAACACTACGTCATATCCTTCCCAAGGCAAACTAAAGTACAACTGACCTGTAACCAGAAGGATTATACATCGCTCCAAGGAAGTTTCCTCGCTACGATTCCCATTGGATGTCGTCTGAAATCGGAAGAATTCACCATCGCAAACGACTATAATGAAATCAATGGTCATCCCCTGAAACTTATGAAGATACCATATAGCGCTGAGAAACAATCTATCACAGCGACACACATAAATCTGAACTCCGTTGATCTTCAAGGATTACACAGCATTCAAGATAAGCTGATGATGCAGTCTTCTCTAGAAATGCATAATGCGAAATCAGATACTTTCTATAATACTACAATTCCCTTTTATGCTATACTATTGTGTGCGGGCATACTCACTATCATCATAATGACCCGGCGATATCTATGCAAATGCAAGAATGCTTTGAAGAAGGATCAACCATCTACATCTGCAATCCTGAAAAGGAATGAAACACCTGACGACAATGTTCCGGCAACATTTTCACTCAACGTGCTAAAATAGTCGCCGTTCTAAGGGTGGAGGAATTACGTAGTGCAACTATAGGAAGACCGCCGACGTTGCAGTTGCATCGATGGATACCAACAGCAGATTGCCGACTCAGCATTGACGTCAATCGATGGTTTCATTTTCATTTTATTTGTAAGAATATTCATTCCATATTCCTACTTCGAAGTGGAATGATTTATTCATTAGGCACTTAATTGTAATTTAATTTTTATTTTAATTAAAGTAATAAAATCATTTTGGTTTTTTTTCAATCTTCTGGCTGTCGCAAACGTAATTACTTACACAGATTTTGAGTAAGTAAACAATACAACTTAAAAGATATTTTACTCACATTTTTAAACTCATTTAGTTCTAATTCAAATATGGTATTCATTTCAATATCCGAAGAAATTATATTCTCATCTTAATATGATCAAAGTGATTTCTTGTGTCTTTTACCAAGGCATACGATCACTGAATTTTCTTAAATATTACTGTTGTCCAAGGTTCTCTGAGCCCTCGATTAACTTCCTGAATCATTCACAGTTCCAAATAAATAATTAAGTCTGTACCTAGACTGCCTAGATACTTATACAACCACCAATAATCACCTCGATTCGATTTTATATACAAAGACCATTAATATCCTGACAAGTGACAGTATAATGTTAGCAAACTAAAGCGACTATCGTACCAGAGGCGTAAAATTATCGTACGTGGACCAAATTTGATTGAAATTATCGTACTTATACGGATAATGTCTGTGGTGTGTCTATGACATTGTTTATGGAGTAGTTACTTGACGTTATTTATATGCCTAGCAGCTGCCTGTTACTTTTAATTATTATCTTGTATATTAACAGAATAAAGCCAAGTTTTCTGATGGCATGTTTCGTTTAATTATATCAATGTCTAAAGAAAACTTGCTAAATGTTATATTTTTCTACGCATATACTGATGTTCATATTTATGAATATGAAGTAGCCTTGTATTAGGAAGAGATAGATTCTAAATAAATATCTTGTGCGGCGAAGTGTTACACTGAAACGAAAAGGGAGTGTAGTCCCTATACAAGTTCTACTAGTAAAATAAAACAGCAAGGGTAGTCCTTTTACATGAGCGGATAATCAAAATGTTCGAAATATCGAACTTATTCTCTTGTTCGCATTGGTAAATAGGTAACCAATGAGAAGGCATGTACAACAGACGCTAAATAAAGTTACAGTCTAGGTAATGTAAGGGTAACTTCTTCAGACCGATCATAAGAACCAATAGTAATAGAGAATTTGTACTTCTAGTATTTCTCCAAGATTTTACTGGACAAAATAAAATCATGCCACTGCGCTTTAGGCTATCGCAGTATGAGTAAAATAAAATAAATTCTCAAATTATGATGGAAATTATCGTACAATGTACGTACGATAACGATATGCTATCGTACGTAGGAAATTATAATATCGTACGGTTCCAAGCACGGGTATGAGCCAGCTGGTTAGATGTAGCTAGAAACTATGTTTCTCAAATCTTAGCTAGATATCTCTACTTATTCTTTAAATATTTCCCTAGTAATTAAATTCTAATACGAGATTTAAAAATATTCAATTAATTCAATCAATTCATGGGACATTCTTTACATACATGGGTCATATGGTCCCAAACTAAGCAGAGCTTGTACTATGGAAACTAAATAACTGATATACTACATAAACTACTATTTATTTCATAATTTATCGTTGGTCGCACATATATTCCTATTAAATTGCCACATCAACTTGCCCATACGCTCGTTTGTTCTGTGTCGATTTTGTGATGTGTGGTTTTCATATTAACAGAAGTTGAATTGAGGCTACTCCTCCGATATCAAGATCGCCTGTATTGTGTCTGAAAATAAATCAATAAAGCAAATCCCTTGCTTATATTGAAAAAAATCCCATCGATATAATATGGCTATTTATGTAATAGGTTGGGGAAAAAGTTCCTTCGCATTTTTTAAGAAAATTCAAAACATTTTCAATATAGTTTATTTACATTTAACTAAAGTATGTAGGTACCATTTTGTTCGATAACTTTTTGCCATCTTGTAGGTAGGGACATGATCTCATTGCTATAGAAATTTTGGGACTTCTGATCAAAATACTGCGACAAGTGGTTTTGACAGTCCTCTCGTGATGTTAACCTGACACTGCCTAAATAATTCTGAAGAGACCGAAACAGGTGGAAATCTGAAGGTGCAAGGTCAGGACTATACGGCGGATGCATTAATACCTCCCAGCCAAACTCTCTTAATTTTTGCTGAGTGGCTAAAGATGTGTGAGGTCTAGCGTTATCATGATGAAAAACCACACCCCTTCTGTTGATTAATTCCGGCCGCTTTCTCTCAACTTCTTGCTTTAATCTCATCAGTTGTTCGCAGTAGAGTTTAGAATCGATGGTCCTGCCTGGTGGTAACAGCTCATAATGAATAATGCCCTTCCAATCCCACCACACACACAGCATCACCTTGTTGTGAGTTAACCCGGGTTTCGCCACAGTCTGTGAAGCCTGACCGGCCTTTGACCACGACCTCTTTCGCACGTTCTTGTCGTACGTGATCCGCTTATCATCACCAGTTATCAGCTTCTTCAAAAATGGTTCAGTTTCATGACGTCGTAATAAAGAATCACAAATGAGTACACGGTTCATTAGGTTTCTTTCAGTGAGCTCGTGAGGTAACCAAATATCTAGCTTTTTTGTGTACCCAGTTTTTTTCAAATGCGCCAAAACTGTTTTGTGGGCAATTCCCAGTTCTTCAGCTACGTCGTAACTACTGATATGCCGATCTTGCTCCACTTTTTCAAAAATGGCATCCATTTTATCCGTAATGGGGCGACCAGAGCGACGTGCATCTTTGACATCAAAATTTCCGGATTGAAAACGCTTAAACCAAATTTGTGCTACTCTCACAGACACTGCACTAGGTCCATAAATATCGCAAATTTTTTTCGCGGCTTGCGTTGCATTTTTACCTTTTTTGTAGTAACATTTTAAAATGAAACGAATTTCTTCATTAGATTCACTCATCTTGGCGGTACGAAAAACAAACGCAAATCACACATTTTCCTAATTTTGAATTATGTTCTTTAAAATTTAAACTTTCAATGATACCTAAACCAGCTAGATACAAATAGTATAGCCAAAGAGATTTTATTACAAGTTCATACATATTATAATGCGAAAAGACTTTTTCCCCAACCTAATATTATGCATATGGTATGAGATAGTAACGTTATAAAATTTAGAAGACGCTTCAAATTGATATGCATGAAGTCGTCGTAAAACGGTTCTCTTTTCCCAATTTTACTATTTCCTTCAAGCTGTTCAGTTTTTAAAGTGAAACTTCCTTAGGAGCGCCATGAGAGGGAAAAAAGTACTGGCGTTACGATTTTTAAACGGAAGTGACGTTTGGTGGGTGACGGAAATGGTTGATCAAAATATACTTCAGTATTTAGTTTTCAAATATTTAAATAAGATTGTAAAAAGTTTCCCTCGAAATTGTTGGCGAAATGGATTGGACTAAAAGGATTTGTCTTTACTATCCAGTCGTGAAATTGATTTTTGTAAGTAGTCTCCAAAGTTCCAAACTCTTTGTCAATTATCAATAAATGCCTAATAGTTATATCTTATTAAAGACTATACGTGGTCTAATTAGAGAACCAGCTATTTTTATTTTTCAATAGTTGTAACATAATTGCACATTTATTATGACCGTTTTACCAGTAGAATGCGATTGTACGTAGTGGAAAAAGAAAAAGCCTCTACAGATATTAGCGATGAGCGCTACCGCTGATCCACCGGTTATTGTATGTAGTTCCGCGGCTTCGAAATCTGAATGCGGTACGAACGACGGTCTGAATATACGGTATGTTATAGTATTCTTTGTGAAACAGGTTCCACTAGATAGCACGGGAACAGCGGTAAATGGTGTGTATCAGAAATTAGTATTTGTGTAAAGAGTGAACTCTTTAATGTAATTGGACAAATGTGTAGAAAAATGGTACATATGTATCCTGAAAAGAAGGGGTTTTGGTAATAGTATTATTAAAAAAAGTATGATAGTTTTTAAATTTTATTGATTAGAGACATTCACACATCAACATTAAGTTTTAATAATTGTAATAACATAATTATCTAATAAAATTATCATACAAATACCACATTTTTGTAATGAGCAAATAAATTAACTTTATTCAAAAGATGTACATATATATTTAAAACTTGGTTATTTCTTGCTTATTTATCGCTACATATGACACTGGCTAAGGGCTAGAGCATGAAGATTAAATATTTAGTTGCAATTTCAACTAATTAATTACTACTCCATACCCTTCAACTTCCTTCATATAAAACTGTCTTATGGGCAGTTTAAAAGGTTATTGATATCTATGTAGATGGTGCAATTGATAAATCTACCAGTAAATATTAGGCGTGTAGTCAGCACTTGATATGGAATGTCTCACTCACATTTACGGCTATTACACATGGAGTTAATCTCCCAATTGCTCAGATGTGTCACTTTAAATTTCATAAAAATGTATAAAATTACAAAAATTGAAACCATACAATTATTGGACACAAATTACCATAGAAAAAGTACGTATTGTATAGTAATATCAAACCTTATGAACCATCTAATTGTATTGTATGAATGAGGTCGAAAACGATACACTAAGGGCAGCAGTACCATGCTGCCCTCTCTAACTCGTTACACAAACTACGAATCTAGATATTACAATATAATTATGAATGTCTGTAAATATGCATAAAATTGTATAGTGTATAATCACAAACTTGGCCGCTGAATATCAATATAGATCCAATTATCCGTACCTTACTAATTGAATATAGATCCAACAGTCATTCAATACTGCCACTACAAACAAGTCGAACATTGCCTTCCTTTTATTCTTTCCCTAATAATAACTTATCAAACGCATGAACAATTTATAGTATTCACCTTACTCATATTTTGAATTTAATGCATTTGTATTATTACACAGAGAGCTGACAAACTTAATTTATACAACTAAATATAAACAAGAGCAGAGTATAAAATGCATAGTAAAATACATAGTACACTAATGAGATGATAAGGAAATTCATAGTTTATTCTTTAATTAACAATTTACAATGTAAATTTTCACATCGACATAATATGAACAGATTATTTACGATATAAGGGTCTGCTTAGTGAAAACTGAAATTCATATATACATAATAGTATGCCGCAAAACTAAAATCTAAAACAGATACTATTATCATTACGGAAAGGTACATCACTCGAAACAATCGACATCACCACAATAAATGTTGTTATTTCATTGTATATTTCGCTTAGTAGAAAAAAACAGAACAATGCCAGATTACTTACAAAAATTAAAAAAAAAATGTTTGAACTGTGGTCAACTCAGAAAACCGTGTCGAAAACAAAATAAACTTTAATTGTGAATAATATTCCATGATATTTAGTAATAAAAATGTGTTATGGGATTTGCATACCTACTGTACACTTTTTTATCGTGAGGGTAAAACTTCTGTTGAGATTCTGACATTGTCCTTTAATCTAATTTGCTTCTATTTTACAGCAAATATCAATATAAGAAACTGTATTTCATCAATTCCGCAAAATTATCATAGTTCGAGGCAAATATTCTTGTCATTGTTCCATAAATGTTAACTAGATCTGTAGGTGTTCATCTATCCTTTTGTATGGTGCTAACTGTTTAAACCGATAATGATATTTTAAGTATTCATCTACAAAAGTGACCAAATAGTCATGTACATTTCCACTTCCAAAAAACATTTAGCACAGATAATTTAACGTACAGCATTGACGAATTACAATATAAAATACTAGGTAGTCGCCTTACTAACACCATTACAGCGCCTATACGCAATGAGCATTTCGAATTGTTCTCACTTACATAATTACCAAATAATAGCCGATCAGCAACGTATATTGGAAAATAATTTAGGAGAGCTACTTTAGGAGCAAATGACACGCGACAACGTCAAACTAATACCCCTGTAATAATGGCACCAACTTATCGCACCGTATACTGCCTATATAACTTTGTTATTATTGTAATATAATTATAAAAACTCGATCCTAGCGAATAAAATGTATAAAATCTTAATTTTACTGAAGCAAAGCACGCTAAACTTATAGTATAATCAATCTATATGAAATGTCACAATCGAATCTGAAATCCACATCTTGACAACGTAAAATATTTCATCGAACTTAGTTCGATATTACACCACAGTATTAATTGTAATAAATTAAAGGCTCATTTAAGACACAGTCATATGTCGCTGACGATGGGATGTTGTAGTCTTCTGTGGTGCTTAGTTGGCCACCGCCACGTCGCTCGTCGTCTCCTGCAACTTAATAAAACCAATAATTCATCTCCCCCATCCTTTCGCTATTTCAACTATTCAAAATTAAAACTGTATGTGTTTCATAGTTACCGTTTCAGTTTTCAGTTCAGGAATAGCTACTATCTCAGGAATAATGGCCGCCATTTTGTCACTCACTTGGATGGGATCCTAAAATGCAAAATATTATTACATATTTTATTCATAATATAGTAAATAAAAACCCAAAACTCACTTGGTGTTAGACACTTTATATTCTTAAGTAATACCGAATTTGATAGGATCGATTTTCGAGGAGAAAATTATGTTAACATTGAATATTAAGGAGTAAATTTTCAAAAGAAATAGATTATGAGTTATTTTTTCTATTTTCCTTTAGGTATATAAAGCTAATACTCTCTGACTAAGATACTAGTATCTGACATACGGATGGACGAAATGATAAGGGCTCCATGCAAAATCGTTTATTGTAAGGCTCTTGAAGGACACTTATGAATGTCTAAGCTACTGAATACAGAAACTGAAGTCCACCATTTGGCTACGCAATCATAAAAATTACTTTAGTTGCACTGTCGTTGGTGATCCGGATATCGAACGAAAATGTTAAATTACTTTGTAAATACTGGGCAATTAAGACATTTATAAAACCAAAGCTAATTTGCGAGGATATTCGTTAACGTTACGAATCCTCATTGTATAATACGTATGTATATACATTCTACAATTTTAACTACAGAGATAATTAAGTACAAAATGGTTATTATATATAAAATACAGACGAATAGGAGTTTCCTTAAACTACAGTATTAGCAAAAAATACTATCATATATCAAAGTGTAATGTATTAAGCACTGAAGCACGCATGCTGATTTATGAGTAAAGATACAATTTTAATTTCAAGCGCATGGGAAGGGATATGGGTAGGAGGGGCAGCCGCTAGCTGCATTTTGACGATGATTTAGTTCAGAACACATCAATCGTTCTTCTCGTTATAGACGGTCCACACATGCTGGTAAAGCATCACATGAAACTAAATACGAGGACGGTTAACGGGGTATCAAATCGCTCGTTACGTTACGGTACTAATCCACTACAAGAGCAAGACTGTCTGGTGTCGGGTGGTATTCACCTGTGGCGTTGCTGCGCCTAGCGGGTCCGCGGGCGTGGTGGGCGACGGGGGCGTGGTGGGCGACGGGGGCGAGGCGGGCGGGCTCGGCTCGCACTCGGAGCGGCACAGCTCGCTGGGCGGCAGCGGGAACGACTCCGAGGCGTCATTGCTAGCACCCGCTTCCGACAGCGATGGCGGCATTGAATCTTCCGGGGTTGTTACCGCCTTGCCAGACTCCTCATTCACGTCTTCCGTGGTTATCACCGAAGGTACCGTTTCGATCGTTATCTCCTCTTTCGTAATAAGATCTTGTTCTTCGATATTACCGTTGCACTCTGTGGTCTCGATAACGTTTCCGAGCGAATCTTTGGTCTTGTTCTTGATATTCTCATGGTGGATCACCACATTATCATTAAGGATCGCTTTGTCGAAACCGTTTATTTCGTCAGTATGAGATATGTGATTCGAATTAACGATGGTTTCATTCTTAATTTGCTCGTCTTCTTTTTGAGGTTCATTAATTTCTTTAACGTCAATTTCTATGCTGATATTGTCACATGCCGGGGGAGATGGGGAAGGCAAGTCATCGATGACTTGCGGTGCATCAACAGTTTGATTTTCAGTCTCCTCGGTCTTTGAATTCAAGCTTTCAGTTATAATCTCAGGAATATATTCACTTTTATCATCAACCTCGTTTACGACGACTTCAATTTTAGGAATATCCTGTGTCAAGTCATTGACAACAGGTTCGACCAATATTTGTTTGTTTGTAGTTTCTGTTTCGTCTATGTCAACTGGATTCTCATCACTTGTTTCCTTAAACGGAGGGGGAAGCTCAGTTGAGATGGTATCAGTATTTGTTAAAGTGATTTGGGGTTCAGGGGAGATTTCAGTAACGTTATCTTTAGTGACTGGGACAGAAGGCTGTGCTAAGTCTGCGTTTTCAGCGGTGTTAGCTAGCGAAGCGTCTGTCAATTCCGGTGCCATAGTAGTGGCGGCAAAGGATGCCACTGAAGAGGGAGGAGGATTTGCGGGAAGTGGTGGAGGCGAGGATTCTATCAAAGGCATTTGTTTAACACAAACCTCTTTTTTGACAGAAATCTCAGGCTCTGGAACTACTGCAGTTTCAGTGACGGGTTCTTCCGGTTTTCGCACCTCCTTTTGCTCAACTTCAGGAGTTTCAGTTTTAGGATCTTCTAAGGAAAGTCCGTTGACAGGTAATTGTTCGGGTTCAGTCTCGGCTTTAGGTTCTGACCTGTCGTCCTCATGATTGACAACGACGGGCTCCTCGCTCAAAGCGATCTCAGCTTTCGGTGATTCAGGTGTGCTACTACCGTTGGTAATGGGTTCAGTCACAGGCGTTTCCGGGGTTTTCTCTTCTTCAACTTCAATTTGAGGCTTTGCTTCCTCGGCTACTTCGTTAACAGTAGGTTCAGCAGGTGTTTCGGCCGTCTAATGGAAAAACAAAATGTATTATTTTTTTGTTTATAGGGCTAAGTAAAATATAATATTTTGGAAGACTGGAAGACTTAGTAAAGTCCTAAACAAAGAACACTATAGCTTATGCAGTTGTTTTTCATACCAATCTCATATATGTAATTTATAAAACAATATAAATCAGGATTTGTATAAATTTCTCCCGCATCATTTTACACTTATATAGAACACGAAAACGACACAAACACACCTTTATATCGGCCATGACGTGAAATTGAATAAATATAGTTGTTATTTATCACAAATGCTCGCGACGACTGAAGGGTGATCGACATGCGCAATCTCATTTATAGTGTAACTTTATTTGTAATGGAAGATTGGCGCTCATTTTTAGATAAGTACCTAGTTACCCTTCAGTGATCATTATCGAAGACATATGATATTGCTCAGGACTAGGGTTAGCACGTAAATCGGAAAATATCGTATCTACTTATTAGTTCGTTAATATGCATTGTATATAACAAACTAAGACACAATCTATTTTTTTTTTGTCATTATACACTATCTCTAAAATTCCCTAAATATTACATTTAATTTTAATTTAATATTATTTTATTGGTCTATTTATTTACATTGTGGATTGCAATTTCTAAGTACATAATTTAAGAGAATTTATACGCCATCTCATAGTGTCTAAAGTTGCGTTAAACTTCGTCGAGACACCAGATGTTTCGATACTCATGAGGTTATCATAATTTTACTGTCTTGTAACAAATACATCTCAGACAATGAGACAAACCATTTTATGTTTATTTCTGACAAACCAAGATCACCCTCCTATGGTTGTAGCCGGTTACTCACAAATTTTACTACTCTTCTCTGAATCTCAAATCATTTATTATTTCTTATTACCGTATAAATAAGATTAAGCCTTAAATGAATTATATTTTATTTCAGTTCTCTGCATATGCAACCGCAGGGTTGTGGTGAACAATAAAACGATACTAGCACTCAAGGCCGTCTTTGTTTACTGATGTAGAAAGATACGCTTCGAGTGCTGCAATAATGTGTCTCCGATCGGTCCTACCCCAGCACACTACTTTTAACTCGACGTCCAACGTACGCTTTGTATTCGGTAATCGATGCGATACGAGTAATGAGTTCAACTTGACACAAACCAACAACACCATTCAAACCATTATTCATGACGTACTCTTCCTGTCGTTTCAATAGGTTGTTTTGTTAATAGCACCATTTGACTAAAGCACTATAGCATTGTAACTTAATTATATATTTAAATAATGCACGCATCAAACACTTCGTTATATACTCAATCGTAATTATCGTTCCATACTCCTTTGCGGTTTACAATCTCGCTACATTTATTATAAGTACCGACACATACATAAAGTGTGTTTACAATAACTTTTTATTGTTAAAATTTCATGCCTAGTTTCCGTCCGGCCGCCGCCGTTGGATTTTCACATTGATTTGCGATATATTATGCAAATACTGATATGTTAAAGTAACTTACGCTTCGGGGTTTTACCTGCGTTCCCAGGGGTTGGTATGTTTTCCTAGGATAAAAGGTATATCCTATGTGAAGATATAGAGCATACTTTTTGATCGTGTCAAAACCATCAAAGGCTAACACATACTTATCCATAAACACATACTCGTCCATAAATATATTGCACTCTATATTTGTTAAAAAAAATTATAAATCATAACCTTCCTTAATAAATCGCATCCATACAAATAAAATTTATAATATTAAAGAATATATATATGACATTTATATATAGATTTCGATAAAATAATTCTAATATTTATTTATTTTTGAGAATCGAAACAATAGGTCTTTTCCCATGAAGTTGCCGTTTTATAATTAACCGTTAAAATGTAATTTGGCAGGGAATCCTAATTTCGATTGATTGTTTATAAAAAAAACATATATTTTTTGTTTATTGATTAGTCTTCGTTTGTATTATATTTGATTGCCCCCTCTTTTCATTGATTGAATTTAAGTACTGTCTGATGATAGTAATAGCGTGCGGGCAAACTGCACGCAATATCTACAACTTATATGGAGCGACTACAAATGAATGCATTGCACGTTATTGGTTTCAACGCTTCCGTTCCGAAAATGTTGATCTGAAGAATGAACCTCGTGGTCGCCCCAAAACGGTGGTAGACGATTTAAAAGCGATTGTTGAAGTGAATGAACGACTGCGCAACATATGTGTAGAGGCATGCCTTTCATTGTTCAACAGACACACAAACATCACAGTAATTTTTGTAGATGTTTTCGCCGTAACTTATAATCGACTAATATTCTAAAATAACGAATCAACCATGCTAGATTAAAATGGCTGAAATGTTTGAATAATGAGTACTTTGTATTTTATATTTCTATTTGCAAATTCTGGCATTTTTCATAAACGACGTATGGGCTCTGTAAGTTTGATATGTCTTCACCTCGCATGATTTAAGAAGTAAGTGGTCTAAAGGTATACTAGGCATCGTGTGACAAGACGGACGAGGTTAATTTGCATGCGCAATAAATAACGGAGAAGATAGTATCGGTGCGCGCAGGCTGCCTGATGCACTAGTGTCGTATGTATGTTACCTAGCAGCTATCACAAGTTGAACGCCCCTGTCACGGTCGACATCGATCATTATTATGAGTTTACGGATTCAATCCTAACAATTTAGTTTTGTGTTTAAACATGAAAAAGTACATTGTGTTGGGTTCCATACCTTGACTTAAGTATCAAGTTAAGTTGACAATGGCACAAAATCTATATAACTCTCTTTATTTTCCTAATGTTGAAATAAACCCTTATGCTTTCAATTCATCCTTTTATTTTATTTTGATGTAATAAGTGTAGTGATCAAGTGAGATTGAGGTCAATCGCAATCCCGTAAAAATAAATAAAATGCATTATAGAATCGGAACCCAAAGTTCAATCATAAATTTTTGTTTAGAATGATAGTACGATGATACTATATGAATACAAATTTATAACAATGTATCAATCTGTCTAGAAATTTGTTTTTAAACAAATCAGTAATTCGACTCCAAAATTAAACGATTTAACAATAATAAGTAAATCGATTCATTTTTAATTTGCAAGTCACACATACTTCATCAGCATTGATAGATATTATGTCTGTAATAGTAACTGAACATTTCCTTGTTATGTCAATGCACTATCGTATTATGAAAATATACTGCGATGAATATGTCGCCGTCGCATTTAGTAAACATGCAATCTGACCTTTCATACCACAGACCATACGCTCCTCGTGTTTCCTATACTGGTTCAGTTGACACCTTTGAGACGGTGTCTTCGTGAATCTTAATACGATACGCATACGACGTATTGTTACTTTTTTCCGTTGCGACAAGTTACTAAATGGAAATGATTTTGAAATCAAATAGTCATTAGAAAATATTTCAAAGAAATCATTAACAATACAGAAATGTAACGTCAAATGTTTATAATGAAATCATAATGAGTAGGTAGGTATGCATAACGCGTGTAAGTGTAGTTTGTTTTGAGCAGAACATAATCTGGCGTTGTGATGTAGGTACATAAGTATCACCAGTAATAAGACTGTGCCAGTGACGGTCGTCGGGGCATCGCTGCCGCCGCCCCGCCCGCGACCCGCTCGCCGAGCGCAAGGAGATATGGAGGGAGAAGCGGTTTGCCTGCCTACGTTTTAGGCCCTTAGCAGACAACGGTCATTTTGGTCCACCCGCGGACTAGCACGTTTTAAATTGAGATAATTATTATCCCGAGCACGGTAGACGCCAATAAACGCGGACAACGGCTATTTGCTTTTAAGACCGCCGGAGATGTAAACATTGTAAAAAAATGCGACGCAGAAATAAACCCCCCGCGAACTGCCCGTCGTCTGAACTGGGCTTTACAGGCTCGGAAGCACACGACTTGCCGCGGCCGATCCGGATTCACCCGCCCACGAGTAGCGTCGCGAAACCTGCCAAGGACTGCTAATTTTATTTTACACTCCGCATACTTGTTTCCTAACGCTCCCTTACTTTACGTCATCAACTTGCTAATATTGCCCCTATAAAAGGATACATATATCTATACATATTAGATTTGATTGGCTCAAGAATGTGGTCCTTATAATTGTATCATCAACGTGAGTCCTTCACCCGCGCTTTACTTAGCTTAACTGCGATATAATCACATCTCTTAGATTTACTAACTAAAGCTACACAAAGACAAGCAACTTTCTAGCTAGGCTAACTAAAGCTACTAACGATTCACTTCAGCTAAATATGTTAATTTATGTAGGGAAATAAATAAAATATTACTTTTGGCTTCAATTCAAGTTATATACGCGTCATGTGATTTCTGTGCAAAATTTACATTTGAGTGGTGGTTGGCTATAACTTTTATTTTATTTTTTAATTTTATTCTGGGCAATACTTCGGTACATGAAATAAGCACGATGAGCTTTATTTCATGGGATGTATTGCGTTTCGCAGTACGTAAGATTCGTCCCATACAGTACACACAACATCACATCAAAATACCCAATCGTTGTTAGCAAGCACCAACATATAAACTGATCACTACATTGTAGGTACATATTTTACAGAATTCCTTATAAAAAAATCGTCTATTTTGCCATGATTGCGTAATATTCTTAAGATGTTATACTCGTATGCGACTAGGGTTTGATTGAATAGTTAAATTGTTTTATCATCCTGTTACATAGATAGAATAGTCCATCCTTGGAACGATAAATTTATCCTATTCCCTCTGTTTAAAGTTCTGTATCAAAATGTGAAGAAACGAGATATTGGACTCGTTTCTACCGCATGAAGAATGTTTTTATCGTTCGTTGTGTATTAATAACATGTCCTCCGGATGATACTTGAAATAAACAAACAAACAAACACACACACAAACTATTGCATACATGAATGATGGATAGTAAGATGTATAATTGTTTTGTACGCCTATAGACTCTTTTTAGAATCGAAATATTAGTCCGTCTGTCTGTCAATTTTGCTGGGGCTGTATAACACCTACATAGTTGAAAGATAGGTACTTGTCTTCTATGTACCCTCATTCATACACTCGTATTTTTATAATTACCTAGCTGTACCCTGCGGTTTCAGCCGCGTTCCCGAGGGATATTATATTTTCCCTGGTTAAAAATGTGCCTAGCCTATCTGCAAGTCCCGTTTAAATCGATACAGCCGTTTTGAAGTCCATAGTGTATTATAAATTGGGATTACCTACGCCCGCGCTCCTAGGTAAAAAATAGCATTCTATTTCTAAAATCTCCGCCTTTTGTTATAATCACTCGATGAAAAAAAAACAGAAGATCCCTTATAGGTTCAATTCCGGAAGATCTGCCAGTGAGAATCCTATGGACGTGGATGGCCATACCGAATCTAAGGAATCACGAAGAATACTCAAAGGAGTCTCGACTCCGACTCTGCTTTTGATGAAAGCTAAAACTGCACCATTGGATTATTGAAAAATCAATAAAATAAAATGTACACAATTTTGTGAAGATGACAGCGCTTCGGGGATGGTGAAAAAATCTAATTGAGAAAAAACTATTATTAAATTCTCCGTTCAAACGCTAAAACCCAAGGAGAAATATGATTTATTTATTAATAGAGAACCGATGCACCAATTTTCATGAACTTAAAAACTATCGATACTCCTATACAAACATTTCAAAAAACCTTTTATTAAGGTATATTTTCTATAATTAGTTATGTTTAAATAACAGTAACATAAATAAATTGAAAAAAACTCGATTACTTAAATACAACACCTGCAAAAGATACCTTAAAACATACATACTTAGATATTATTTTCTTTAATTGACATACCTAGTAATAAAGTATTTTAATTTCATATAAGTTCTGTAAGCACCTAAACTTACTACAGATACATCCTGTTTTATGTCGATAAGTGTGCGATATAAATAGATATACAAAACTCGTTTGAAATTTCTACTACCCGCCATAGATTTCCGGAATGAACCGAAATTCGTTGTCATTATCAGTATTTTTTTATTTTTAACTATGAACTTACTGGTATGGATATTGAACGGAAGTAATGGAACCCTACACAGTGCATGGTCTGACACGCATACATACTTAGTCGGTCTTTTATCTATATCATTTATTTACCCATAACGCCTACGCATATATTTAGATTCAAGTCTCTAGTTTAAAACTGCCTCAACTCGCTCGGGAGACCTACCTACAGTTAGGTATAACATATCAAGAACCTAAACAAAACTAAGCTAACATAATTGTATTTCTGAGAAAAGTAATGGAATGTCCTTGTGTATTTTCATTGATAATTAAAAAATATTTACTCAGTAACGTTGATCGGATACTGGCTGAGTCACGTTTAAGTCGTCAATGAACTAAGTGTCAGTAATAGCGCGATATTGTCGTCGACAATGGCGGCTCACGTTTGGTTAGCACGGATATAGCACCACTTTGAATTATAATGCGCATTGTTCCCTCGCGCTGCGCCGGTTTGGGTGCAATGCACTACGCCGCAATAGTTACTTGTCATAGAAATCGTTGGGTTTCTAATCGGTCTAGCCGCAAGGTCGCATCGCAGACCATTTATTGCAATGGCTAAAATTAATGAAAAAGTAAACGCCAGAAATTAATAAATCGAATGGCCTTTCACAATCGGTGACCGTTAAATAGAATCTAAAGGAGGTATTAAAATAAAGCTTAACATAGAACGTAACATCGGCGAAGTTAGATATTCCGTATACGAACAACAATCCCGACGGCCGGCACCGGCATGGGGCGGGTGGGGCGCTCTCGTACCACACGTGCGCGATTTCACATTTAAGATTTTCGCACGACAAAGGCCAATGACTTTGATAGTAAACCCAAAATAATTATTATATCTAATACTATTCATTTATAATCATCCATGTGGTCACAATATAGCCGAATATCAGCGTGAAACTAGCGTTACTGTAAACGATACAAGAAAGTAGGCCAAGTAACTTCTACAATAGATGCCTTCATTTAACTCGTGTTGAAAAATTCATCGGGTGTTCATTGTTCTTTTCATTACAAACTAGCTAACGTTAACAGATAGGGAATACAGTAGATTGATAAGAAACTGGAAAGTAATTATTTTAGTGTTAGAATGTTTTAACTAAAATTAAGAAGAAAACATTATAGTTAAGCTCACTTGTTGGTCTGAACTTCAATAAGGATTATTAAAACAACACAAAATAGAACAACTACTTACTTCTTCTGGCACTTTTTCAGGTTCACCATTTGTCTTGGGCTCTTCATCTTTCTGCTTTTTCTCCTGTTTGGGTTTGTCCTTTCTGCTAAAACTGATCGATCTTAACGACCATTTCTTCTTTACCTGTCGCGACATGCTTATGTTAATATCATTAAATTGCGCACACGCATGCCAAATAAAATGGTTAGATATTTTTGGTTATGAATTTATTAAAATATGCCAATTATGAAAAGTTATAGCTAATGTTGCTAAAAGAAAAACAATTATCAAAACGTCCTAAGCTGATACCTTCTCCTTCTTTGGTTTCTTGGCGTCTTCAGGCGTGGGCGCCGACTCTCCGTTCTCAACTTTCTGCTCACTCTCTCCATTGGTGGTCACAGGTACTTCGTCCTTCTCATTATCCTGCTCCTTCCCTTCCTTTTCTGTCGTAGCGTCCTTCTCATTTTCCGGTGTGCCGCTGTCGAGTTCTTTTTCTTTGTCCTTAAAGCGCAATAATAATATATATTTTCTTTTTATTCTTTTCGTACAAACAAGCTCAAACAGGATAATGTAAACATATGATGAAACCTTATGGGAAGCACACGAAGCCACGTTGCTTACTCTGATAATATTATAATTAAATAAAGTGCATTATAGCAACCAAGCACTGCGTACTGGACTATATTTTTTCTATTACATACTTTATATAAAAATAAGTACAAGTTTATGATCATTGATGAATCACAGTACTCAGTTTCTAGACTAGACTATGTATATTTCGGAAACACATTAGTATTACTCATGTCTACAGACAACGGTGACCACTTAGGTACGGCAATTTTTTGTATTACTTGGGCTATACGACATAGACTATGTCAAAAATATATTGGTATCATGAAGACGTTAGTTTATGTGACTACCGGTGGTTAAGCTGAAGAACCTGATTTCCGGGATAAAACAGTCTATATCACTCGAGAGAGACTACGCCCTACATACAAACAAACACAAATTAACTCCTAAAGACTTATTAGTAACTTATGAAGAAACTTCAAGAAGATAACGGTAAGCTTACGATATGTAACGGTGAAATACTTAGTGGCATTACATATAATACAATAACTAGCTACAGCCCCGCGTTCTCACCCACGTTGCCGAGGTATCTTCTCGGATTGAAAAAAGTGTTTTAACCCAAAAACATATTATTGCTATCTGTGTACAAAATTCCGTCAAATCCATTCTACCATTTATGCGTGATTGAATCACGAACATACAAACTTTCACATCTATAAGGTTACTATTAGTTGGGTAATGGTGTTGTAGTCGATGCTCACCTAGTAATAATAATAATGCAAGTTGTAAAAACGTCTTACCGTTTGTTCGTGTATGTGCCCGTTGATCTGTGGTTTTAGCGAGTCGGCATCGGCGAGCTGCTCTACGCGACCCTCGCCGCCGGCTCCCGCTACCGCTACCTCGCCAGCACCCTCCGCCTCCTTGCCGCTGATATCCACCGAGCGCTTGCTCTGCTTAGCACCCATACTCGCTGCTGTTGTTGCTGCTGTGCTCTGCTACAATAACACAATTATGCCTTTATGCACAATACATACATTACAATTCTCTTTGTTAGGACAGGATGGACCCACATGATGCCCACACGACTGTCGACCGCTATGAAAAGAAACAACCGTTCGGATTTCAATTTAAATTAATATTCTACAAATAACTGACAATTGCCTACTTCCGTCCGAAGGATTTCAATTTTAGAACACATACCAACTACGTGACTCGATTAAGCGAGTAACGCATAAAATATCAGTAGAAGTGTCGTAAATATATGATACATAAGTACCTATTATACTATGGTATAGAATTATAAACAGGATTGTTTGTGCCCAAATTAGTTATTTATAAATAATATATATATATAATAATAAATATATACTAAAATCTTACATAAGATTCCCGTGAATAAAAATGAGACATGATTGGCAATAAATTAAAGTACTAAAATTGATATAAGCAGCATCTTGAAGAGCTTATAATAAATAATACATTATCGATCTAATAAGGAGAAAGGTATAGATTTAGATTCAAGTAAAACGTGAACATCAGTCGCGCAGTTTGAACGAACTTTTTATATAAATCTTAATGTCTCTGAAAGTGTGATTTTCCTCTATCTTGGTATAAACACTATAAAAAAATATAAAAATCATTAAACGGTTGTTAAAGTTAAAAATAAACTATTCAGGTAGGTACAAGAAAGACCAATTTGGAATACAAAGCACGTCACTGGGTCACGGTGCTGGGAGCACGCCCAAAATAAATGTTAACTGCGGACCAAAATAGTGTCTCTCTAAATCCGTGGTCTCTCGCAACGAAAGTGCATCGCCCGTGTTGCATCGGCATTTGCACAGCAGAGTATGCAATACTAGGTTGCTTCAAAAGTGCTTGATTTTTTTAATGATGCTACCAATACATAAGATGTTCGATTTTATAAGAGTTGTCATTAAAAAATATAAGCCGTTAACTGTGAGTTGGATTCGCGCTAGGTTTTCGCAGAATTATTACACAGTAATAAAGACTCTTACTGTTTAATTTAAGATCAGATAACCCTGTGAATAATGTCCGTGGATATTGATTGAATATTTAGTTTGGCTAGCCAAATATAAATTTAAATTATCTATTAGTTGAAGGACATTTTTTTTAAATTTCCTAATATTGTAATTAATTTAAATTCATAGTTTTTAAATGATATCCTTTTCAGCTTCCAATCTTTGATGATTTGTGTGAAAATACCATTTCTTATATAATATATCAAATAGTAAAAAGTAATATAATATAACAACGACGGTAAAAACGGAAAATAGTAATTATATATTATAATAATAGTAACTTTACCAATATATCCTGTTTACATTACCTCCATTTGCTATAATATCCCCATTTCCAGTGGCTTTAAAATTAATTTCATTCGTTTTCATACTTGACCAGTATGTACTGTACCTAACCTTCAATTGCAAGGAAATCACGCCGTCGACTGACTAGCAAAAATAGCTCGTAATTCGGCCCCTGTGGTCATGTGGAGTATAACTGTATAAATACAAAGACTGCCATAGTGCTAACATACGATTTACATAAATCAAATAACATAAGTAATATGTTACAGTCCGAAATAACACAATTGAGGGATAGTATGATTTCCATAAGTGACGAATTGCTCTGGTATGACCAAGTAGGTATGTATGACCAAATGACAATATTCTTGGTGACATCAATATAACACATACAATGTATTGAATTGCGATGAGACATACGTACTCATTGAATTAATACAATACAATAATCCCGGGAAAAATATATCAATTAATGTGTTAAACAATTATAACAACAAAGAGAAGGAACATGTTTACAAATTGCAAACATACCTACTCAGTTGTACGTCTGTACAGCGTGACTAAATTGAATTATACCCACACAAGTAACACAGTAAATAAGAAAACACGTAAGTACCTTGTTATATAGGGAGATGAAAGCGAAACAGAGTGGAATGAACAATAAGTGGTTAATGTCCACATTGATCATAAGCACTGGAGAGAATTCCTAGTGCATCTTGTCGCAGTTATCGCTCATTATCCCACTCGTTACTCTCAATACAAACATAAATAGCAGTGGCATTAGTCACGCGCAGGGCTCGAGCCTTATCTTTACACAACAACCCGCGTACCGGGAGCCAGGTCAAGTGTAAGTGAGCAAAAAGAAACAATGCATCCGAAGGTTGCTTGCTATTTACTATCACACTAGGCCTCTATCTTCCTAAATTGGATTAAACTATCAATTTATTACAAAATATAAAAATAGTGTGCTGTACCCGCAACTTCACTCGTGTGTAATTGAAATGTTATTATTAACTAGCAACCCCCCGCGATTTCGCCCGCGTAGAAGTAGTATTCTGCGGCCCATAAAAGTTACCTAAAAAAGTCGCGTTAGCTCGCGCTGTAATTTCATTTTGGGCTAGCGTTTTTTATTTTTGCTCTTAAGGGTCGTAGCCTGATGTTTAACATATGTTAACCTTTATAACGTTCCTCAAGAATTAGGCAATAAAATGCAAAAGATTTTTTTTAATCCGGCTGGTAGTTCCAGAGACTGGTGCGCTCAAACAAAAAATCAATATTCAATCGCCACCTGATCGAATATCAATTTGAAGACTTTAATAAGTTAAACGTTATATTAGGCCAAAATAGTATTACACCTTTAAAAAAAAAAGTAATTATCCTGGGACATTATTCCTTTACACATGGCCATCCGTTGATCCCAAATTAAGTTATCCTTATATTACCTACATATATTATATACCTTTTATTTTTCATCTAAATATATACTAATATAGATTTAGTCAGAAAAACAAATAGATATGTTCATGCTCACAAATGTTTGTCCCGGTTGGGATCTAACCGACGACACGATCTAACCACCAAGCCAACAGGCCATGTCATCGGCCATATACAGTAAAATGGTAGTGTGCCAGTGTATTATAGTTATTACATCAGGTACCAACTAACAACGCCGACAGAAATGACAAAAAAAGTAATTTAGAACGTGATTAATTATTTTGTCCTTGATAGCGTTGGTGCGCGGAGAGCGCAGAGCGTCCGTCATCACTCTGGAGTATTTCAAATTGGTTCACGCATCGGGGTGATTGACCTGGTATATGTCCCCCCTACGTTAACTTTTGTACACTCAGGCAGTCAACCCGAACATATTATTATTGTCATCGGTGATACAATGAGAGGCGGTTTGAACGGAGCTGGTTCGATGTTAATACAATCTGAAGTACCTAATTCTGTGACCTTGACTTGAAGCGTTCAAGGTTAACAGCTCGGCGAGAAGGTAGTCCTGCGCCGTGTGGATGTACATTCTTGAACGTTTACACACAAAACGAAGACGACCACCGTTAGGTTGGCAATCAAATAACCACGTGGCTGGCCCCGTAGTCACGCCAACCTCCTTTAAAATATTCTTATATTTGTTAATAACGGCGGCCGCGTGGTTATAGAATATGAATGGATTTGGATAGATACATAAAAACATCGCCTGGATTAACATTTCGAATAACTTTTTTATTAACACGGGAAATCATTCAACCCTTCTGGAAAGTGAGTGGGCGTGCGGGTCGCAATGCGCAATGTGGCGGGGAAATCTAGTACCTAACTATATATAGTATTTATAAAACTGTAGCTCCAGCGTGTCTGTCTGTACATTGACTATGTCTACCAGAAACTGATGTTAGAAAACGTTACATAAAAAGTCATTTATATTTTTTGCTTGTTTGACAACATCTAATCTCCGAAACTAATAAACGGATTGTCACGGGGTTTTGACCATGGAGATAAAGGTTTTTATCTCGGGAAGGTGCCACAGCAAACAGTTAGTTTAGTATAAAATTGGATAAACTCCGAAAATTCACGGAACAAAACGTCTGGCTTTGGTTGGGTTAAGGTTGCCATGGATCTGGGTATTTCCTGTATATGTCCTAGATTGGGGTGAAAGGGGAGCGAACGGAACGGGTTTTTCATTCGTTAGGGTTTACAACTTACATTAATAGTAATTTGAACATTTTCATAACATCATTTCAAAAAAACAATGCGTGGCGCTTTAAAGTGTTTAAACTGTAATAAAAGTTATAATTAATGAAAACTAACGCTGTTCCAAAACCACCGAAGCATTTGCTTAATGAATATGAAACTATAGTTAGTTGAGCAAAAATTTTTATTTTATAAAATTAAATTATCCACTACCTGACGGACCAATTTTACCTGACGACAATAGTGCTAAAATGAAGGGTTATAATTTAATCAATATGTATATGTATGTATGTTTATATTCACGTATGTTCCACTGCAGTGCTAAGGCTACTTTACCAGTTTTGGAGGATGAGGTGTCAATTGATTCTGATTGATTATATTATGGACCAGGTGAAAAAGACTGAATGCTACCATCGTCTTAATGAGTAAGACATCTGTTTTGTTAATGTTAGATACTACTGTTTATTTATTTATATTTAAGCCTTATGGCAGTTTTACGATTGCGTTATAATTCTATTAAAACGCCATGAGAGGTCATGTATTATCAACTACAAAAAGCAATTATTTTATTTATAGACAAATAAAACAAATGGAGATGGCGTTAAAAATACACACGGCATTTAATTGAATAATACGTTATTAATGTGAAACTGCGAGAAGACTTCCACATAATTATTTAAATAGGAATTTCTAACATTTCAAAATACTTGTCTTACTCAATAAGACGATAATAGCAAGCAGCAGCTAACTTGTTTCCAGTTTTTTTTTTCATCTATCCCTAGTCGGGTTACAGTTTTTTTTCGTAGTCGGTTTTCATCGAATAAAGAAAATCATTAAGAACCACTGTGAAGATCATCATGGCATTCAAAGATTTGCTAGTTTAATATTACATTATACAACATAATTATTCCTGTTGGCCATAATACGAGACGGTGCAGAGTTACTTGCAAGTTGCGGTTTGCCAGCCGGTGGCCGGGGCCAGCCGCTGCGCTGCTATCGATTTTCCGCTTACCAAGTATGTCGATACATATTCCACACCCATACATATGCTGTGAAATAGAAGAGGACAAGCGCGAGTTGGGCTCGCGCACGCAGTGCTTCTTGGGACAATTATTAAACAAACTTTGATTTGTTGAAGATTTTGTTTATTCTCGAGTACTTACTAAAAAGGGTTTTCATTTTATCTCATGTCTTTATTTTTGACCGAAGAACTTCAGTCGTGTTTGCATAGTCGAAAATAAACTTTAATTGGTGTAGGTACAGTCCACGTAAGAATCCCGAGTAGACGAAGTGACGATTTTCGACGGTTTGCATCTCAGTTTTTGCAACTGTAATATTTTTAATTATATGGCGGTCTATCCCGAATCACGTCTTCGGATCTCTTCATCAAAAGTAAATACTTTTATTAGCCGTATAGTAAGGTATTTAACATATATGCTACTTTATGTGAGCCATGCACGTACTTTAATTATGAATTGTAAACAAAAGATATATGTGACACAGTGAGTAATCAACAGCCAGTCATTAAATGAGAAACTGTAACATTCCGTTATGATCGAAATTAACCAGTCTTATTTATGAGTGACTTCGAAACGAACATTATTTGAAAAAAAAAAGGCCTTGTATTTCCAAATCCCATATGGTATGGAAATGAACACAGGAAAAATAAATGATGTGTCATTGTTTCCAGGAGTAATTACCATGATCTAAGGAAGTTGTTGGCCACACTTATTGAGCACAAATCTAAGCCGAAGTCAGTCTATGTGACCGCATCATGCCTTCGCGAGTCATCGTAATCAAAGATGTTCTAAGAATGATGAGACTCCACGCTGGGCGACTCATAGCTATAAAAGAGTTTATCTGACATCCATAGCTCTTGGCGCAACATAAGACTACCGTATTTCAGACACGATCAGTCAAGTTGTTGTCCTCCTGCATCTTTCAGGTGTCTTTAGTAATATCGGTTACAAACACGAAGTCTAACGAGTAACAGATTGATATAATAAAAAATATTTTCGATCGATATACCCGTACATTTTAATGTTGCGAAAATCAGTGATATCTTCAAAATCGGATCTGAATATTTTCCGAAGTTACAAATTTAATTACAAATATTCTCGCATTACTCCGGCTATTCTGGGTATGTAATGTTTTATATACAGACAGAATCATTTCGTTTTTAGGGTTTCATACAGTGATACTACGAATACTCGTATTCCTAAAATAATAGTAGGTACATAAGTAAACAATATTTGAGTGAAACACACGCATGCATGTACACACACCCTTAAGTTATAATAGCCAAGCTTCGAATGATATGAAATATATGGAATACATTCTGTTGACTTTTAGTTTGATTATTTGGGGATTACCTATCCTCAAACCAATTAACACAATTCGGTTGGTTAGTATTGTGATACCTCGTTACTTTTGCTGTTAGTGAATTTTTGTTGTGTTGTCTCAATGCTCTATTACACTCGTCCGACCAAGAAGAATGGGCCTTACCAAAGAATGCTATATTATTATCATAAAAAACAATCGTCCTTGTTTTGCCTACGCTTCCTATAAAACAATTAATTCTTCAAAGTCAACCCAGCGTCCTTTCTATTTTTGTTTAATATCCGTATTCAGAATGGAGTAATAAATGATATCCATTACAAGGGCCAGTTTGTTTGGTGAACCCGACTGCCACGCCACAGATCGTGGGTTCGATTCCTATCCAGGGAAAACATGTGCACGAACATGTCGGCTTGTTCTGTTTCTGGGAGTAAATATGTATTTAGATGACTAAAGAAATATAATTTAATATTTACACAGTCCAAGATCTGGTTAATTTGGGATCAGATAGAATGACCCAGAATATTTATTCGTTAACTCAAACATTTTCATGTGATTTAAAAGCAAAATATACATTATTCATATCAGAATTCATAGAATCATATTTTGGGCTTTACCTAGACTACGATCGCAATTCAGATTTATTTTACATGGCGCAGTTTTCGAGACTCAGTAGCGGGCGCGAAGCAAATACTACGCAATACCGTACCAAATAGTATAGTATAGTAATTACGATTTAGTCTTGTGCACTGCAATATGATATTTTGGTTGCAACCTCTGAAGTTGAAATTGTTGCAAATTTAGGAAAAAATGTTTCGTCTATCAGCCAAAATGACTCAACTAAGCAAAAATAACTGATGTCACTTAAATTTATATTGCAAGTTTGAGGAAATCATATTTTTTGTATTGTATTGTTGATGATGATAGTATAGTTTTTGAGTACCTGTTGTATTAATCCAGAACATATTGTATCGGGGTGCCAAATGGCAACTAAATAGGGTTAAGTCATTAACATTCAAGTCTCTAAACACCCCAATTAAATATATAATGTGGTAGTGAAGCGATTTTATATTAGACTAGCTTTCCATGCTGCGGTTTCACCCGCGTTTCCTATGTATCACGGGACTATACCATAGCCAATGTCCGTTCGGAATAACGTAGGTACCTTTCAAATGGTGAGAGAATTTTACAAATAGGTGCCGTGGTACCTGATTACTCCCCGCACATTCAAACTCACAAAATTCGCACTCTGACTCGATTACGAAAATACACTTACAAATTAAACCAATAATAGGTATTTCTATATACCTATTATCAGTTAGTAAAGTAGGCGTAGGTATCGGAACAGAACGAAAGATAAAATATGGAAAATATTTAACGCGAAAGTTTCTGGACTTAGACTTTCACTGGCGCTACTCAGTTTCAAAAATAAACAAGTAAAGCCTTTCAATATAGTAGCTAGCTACTACACTCATAGGCCCAACTACAAAAAAAAATAGATAACGATTTAAAATAGCAAATATAGTATAGCGCATATAGATTAGCTGCCGACTTAATAAATTTATATACATATATAGGTAGATATCCTAAAACCGTCTGATCAAATCAGAAATCATCATCGTCTGCCAACTGGTTTCCATGCTTTTGGGGACCATCCGCCCAATATGTATGTGTGCTTTCGGACCATTTGGTGCAATACATATAACAAAAAAACAATAAATCAATATCATAGAACATTTCTAACACGTGGTAATCCAAACTCATGCTTATTGACACCTAGACACTGAATAAACAATCATTCATGATTGTCCTGGGTGCAAATCGAACCCAAGACATGTGGCGTTACAGACTAATGTACCTCACCAACATGCCAACTGGTCTGTCGTCGTTTTGGCAGAATATTTACAGCCGGCCAACTGCCTTACGCCTACTCTCTTTGGAAATGGTTTTGTTGACCACTCGGTGCAGAGAATAAAGTGCACGTGGTCATTGATATGCTCTATCTATAGGTTTCTCTTACGACACCTTAGAGTTGAGCTGGGGAGGTAATATTCGTCGCTGCAACCTCAAATAGAAAGCTTTTGTTCATTCAATACACGGAAGTTATTTGTTAGTATAAAAGTCTGTCTCACTGAAGGTAATAAGATACCTATGCCTTCTAGATAATTCTAAATACCTATAGGTACCTAGTCAGTACCTAGTCATTCATAAAAAGTGCACTAGACACATTTATCACAGTTATCTACCTACTAAGCGTAATTTTACTCTCAGTAGTACGCTAGGATGTTAGGTATCTGTTACTCACGGTAGTTACGCTATGATATTAGTCAAAATACGTTCAAATTATTGCAACCAATGGACATACAGAAATGGTACCACACTGCATAAGTCCACTCCATATCCCGTTTTAACATTTTTTTCTAATTCTTTATTTCTAGTTGCTCTACCTACCGTCCATCTTCCCGAAGTGTAGGGTGATAACATACCACATTGACACAATGATTTTGATAGGTTCTTGGATAGAAATTATTTTAAAGCCGTACATAGCAATCTAGTAGTTTCTAGCCGCTAACTTTAATAATAATTGATAATTCTAAATCAGCATAGTATGATGAATCATTTACATAAAATGACCTCTGCCTGTGGAAAATGGTGTGCGTACTATTTGAAATTTTCTGAACGTAAGGGCTTTGTCTAGATTCAATAGGTAGGTAGCTACTCATTGACATGTTCTGAGGGTAAACAGTAAACACAGTTGGATATCTTCCTCCGTTACTCACAAATGATGATTCATGGTGCCGTTGTTAATCATAAAGGACGGAATTCTCGGAATAACTTATTAAGATACCTACTTAAAATTTAAGGCACATTTCAACTAAACTAACATTAACAACCGTCATAAATTTATTTCTTAATGTATATACATTTTCCTATTCTTTACTGCCTGCAAGTACAATTCAAATTCATAAAACAACTACCTAATTACGAACAAAGGGGCTACAAGTAGGTAGGTAGGTACTGAAATGCAGAACTGCTAGTACATATTAAATCATCACTTAAATACAAAATCTATTATTCCTAAAATCCGAAATATGATGCCTCATTTCTTTACAGCATTTTAGATTCATTGTTCTCGATGGTAGGGACTACGACTACGACTCTCATTCAATTCAACGAACCGATACGACCAGCCGGCATTTTGAGTGAGCTTTAATGTATATAATATACTTGTAAATAAATCATCATGACAAAAACTAATATTATATTACAACTTACCTTAAGGCTTTTTAATCCGAATTGTATTTACAAAGAATTTACACAGAAATACATAAAATTATCACTTCAAGCACTCACAGCCCAACACAATATGGCGGCCAGGAAGAAATCCCCACCTCAACAAATATATTCAAAAACAAGTCTCCTTTCTGATTGGTTTAGCCCGACCAGACGCTTCAAGACAGCCAACCTACGAGACACGAAAAAAACCATAGATAATAAGTTATGCTATACATATATTTAACAACTATTTTAGGGAGAGATAACTATAGACAACGAGAGTAGCGGGAAATTTTTAGACCTTTGGATAAAATTATGACATCAAGATAGTGGTTCTGTCTGCTCCCTTAGAGAAAAAAACAGACCTGTTTTATAGCTATGTCTTAGCAAATGCCCATTTTTTTTCGAGTTCTTAAATATGAGTTCCTTAGAACTATTCGAAACCATAAACATTTATGTACAATATTGTGTTAATGAGTTTTAATTTCCTACCAGTGGAATATATGTAAATTAAATCAAACGGAGGATTATTCATACCTAATGTTTTTTAAATGTATGTCCCTGTCAATTATTACATTAATTTCTTTTTTCCTTTGCAGCAACTCACACGCCCACAGATGAAGTAAAAGATAAACTAGGGATAATGTTATGTTGCTTCAAAGCGATTAAATTACTACCTCAAGCATGTTAATATGTATCAACTATTTTTTGTATTTTTTAAGTATAAGACTATTTCAAGAAATTAATGTAAAATAAAAAGAACTGCGTTATGGGTCTATGTGTGATGGTATAACTTTAAGCTCCAGGTATTCAATAACATTTCTTCCAAGAATATCAGTACATTTATGATGGTCAATAAAGTCTTTACGGTGGTTTGGTTGCTTGACCAAAAAATTATGAAAAATTTGTATTTATGTTAAAATCCTAACTCTTAATTCTTTACAATTTCGAAGGGCAGCCACATTATTGGTATAAATATTATATAATAAGGAAAGCTAAGAAGAAATGTGTTCGTGAAATAAAGCCATTGAGTTTCCATTTCCAAAAGAATACAATGTGGACAGAATCTGAAAACGAGTTGCAACTGCATCGGATGTTCGGACATCAATGAAACTAAATAAAATATATAACACACACAAGTTAGATTCAATGTAAATATTTTAGCATGAGTTTCATTTTTTTGATCAACAATTAAAAGTAATTTTATTTTAAGGAGTTAGTATATTATTTGAAAAAAAATATGAAACAAATTCCTATACAAGCTACTGATACATACATACAGATATTATATTATATTAACAGCCCCAATTTGGACTGGCCGGAGTGTCCATGATGACAGCGTCCACAAGATCTGATTTGATTGATCAATTTGTTTTAAGCCATTCAATAGTAATCGTAATATAATAATATATACGTATATAATAATAATCGTAAATAGAGCCTAATTAGTAGATTTGGCACGCTGTCGGACAATTACTCTGTAGAATATTGTGAGGGGCGATGCTTTAATCATCGGATTTGGTCCGCTCTCAACCATGTCCGAGCGCGTGAATGGTTCGAACCGAGCCAATAGCCAATAGTAAAATTCGAAACGTTGTGGATGTGGAAGCTGGTGCACGTATTTTCACACCAAGGCAGAAAACTTGATGGAACGCTGATGACGATATGAAAGCTTCTGGAGCTTGTGGGATATCCATACAAATATTGTAAATGTGAATGTAACTCAGTTAGTTTGTTTGTATGTTTGTTTGTTACGTTTTCATAACTAAACGGCTGTTCTGATCGTAATTGTTGGCAGGGACATATCAAAAGGGAGGTTAAAAAATAATCTGGAAGGGGCTGAAATAGGGGTTAAAAGTTTATATGGGGAATCCATCATTCATATTTAGGCTTCTGATAAGAAATAAAGAAATATTAGTTTCACCTTTATTGCCAAATCATCCCTTCGTAAGGCATAATCTAAATATAATATAAAACTATGGGGTATTATTCGTATACCTATGTACTGACAATGGACTCTCACAAAAATAAAATTACGCAAAGTAATTAAATGTAAATAATATTTGCAATTTGGATGCATAGTGTTTGAGATAATTAAAAAATTAAAAAACTTTCGTGCAATTATTTGGTTAGGATCTAATGCGGGACACGAATCATTAAGTGGTAATTCTCGATGTCATTCGAGTAATATACTTCTTTTTGTCAAATTGGTCGTTGTATTATTATGTAATAAAATTATATATATTATAATTTTGTTTCATTTGGAGTAACTTTTTTACTGAAGTCAAATGTTTGTAGTGTGTACAGTTTCATGTTATATCAACACTACTGTATAAAATCTGTATCAGGTAAGATCTGTCCATGCCGTGGGAAAAAGATATTGTGATATATAAAAATACAAAACTTGTATAATTCTGAGGAAATTTGTAATAACTAACAAGAAATAAAATTATTAGTATTATATTGGTTAGTATATTATTATTTTTGTATACCCTCATATTTTGGAAACTTCGATAATATCGTAGGTATGAAGTTACTTTTCACAAGACTATTAGTCCGTTCGGTCGTCAGTTGCAATCAACGGATATCGTCCGCCGTACCATATCCGTTGTCCAGACCATACCTCATTCAATCATCTGATATGCAGCCATACCCTAGCGAAACTGCCTGGTCGATTTATGCCGGGTTCCTATATACGATCCCGATCGAAAATCCATGGATTGATGAACCTTTTGACAGTAATTTTAATACACGTAATGTCAAAACTCTACTTCAATCTTCCGATTTTAGATCGGGATCGTATATAGTAACCCGGCATTAGTCCGCCGCGCCCGGTTTGGTCCCGACTTTTGGTTGACTTGCATAGTTAAGCGACAGTTGGCAGCACTGTTTGCACCGTCGTCGACCGGCGCGCCGCGGAGATGTCGATATTGTCGATGTCGCGTTGCCCTTGACTCCCTCCATTTTAATTACTGTTTTAAAAATTATTGCGTTTTTTAATAGTAGAAAAATTGATTCCGATATCGCTGTTTTTGTTTAGTGCTTTGAAAAGTGATTTGTGGAGTTTTACGAGTGGTGCACTGTGGAATAAGTGTAGCGTCACCTGACCGAACTCATTGTCATTTCCCGCCATTGTGGGCTGTGTGTACTACTACACCATCGTTTTACTTTACTTGCTTACATTATAATCAGTGCTTTGTTGCAAGCTTAAATGTGAATAAATACAATACGTGCACATAGTAATGTCATCATTACATGGTAATGACGTTTGTTTGCTAGAAGTAGAAGATTATAACTTGTACGAAGAAGAAGCATCGGATCACGCTTTTGCCAGGTATGAATTGCCGGCGTGGTTGCCGATATTTTGCTTGATTCTCAAATGCACTTGCTTGATACCTCCGTTATTGAAACATTTGTGCAACATAAATAAAATACCACCTTTTTCGCATATTGATCATGATTTCGCGGGCCATATGACGACGCTCACGCCCCGTGCCGGTCCATAGTCAGCTGTTGGGCCGCCATGTTTGGTCAAATCAAATAGGCGTAGTAGGCGCCCCTACATATCGCAAAAATATCGTACTATCAAACACATGTATGCACGCTTTAGCGTAAATTCAACCATTCAAGTTTTTTTAAGTTCATTGTTTTTTTTTTTTTTTACCTACCTTTGTGTTTACTAATTTGAGATTTTTTAATAAGTAGTCATAAATTGTAAATTAACCAAATATATAAACATATATTATTATTTTTATATTATTGGGGACACACATCAGCCTTTATTTGTTTATCTGTATATATAAAAAGGTGATCAAATAAATTTACAATAAATTTATTATGTCTATTATTGTAACCATGACCTTGACCCACAATTTTAATATGAAATGCTCCTAGATTGCACTCTGCGACTTCACTTGTGGTTCAAGATAATAATAAGCATAATTTATTCTCCACATTGTCAGTATCCTTGTGCCTAAAACAAAGATGATCTGTTGCTACTTTATAAGTCTAGAAAAGACTAACTTACACATTTATAAAACCAGTATGAAAATATGATTTGAAATATAAATAGTTTTATTCAAAAGGCACACCTTTATGAATACTGTGACCCCAATATTAGTTCATAAAAATTATTTAACATATAAGTTCAAACAAACTTCTTGGAAAAAGTGCAATATTATGATATAGTATTTTTAAATCACCAAAAAAAAACTGTCACTACTATGGACATTGGAACTGAGTTGATTGATATTTAAGATATATGAATATTAAAAGTTTTAGGGGAAAGGCATTGTTTTTTCAACTAAAGGTGCTAATGCTTATCTTTCAACAATACAACTCTGCAAGCATGAGTTTGGAAGATCTTCAACATTTGTTCTTTGTTTTTCTTCCTTTTTGTAATATTGTAAATACAATTTATGTCATTATTGACATAATTTATGTTATTTGTGAAGTTAATTTCTCTTATTGAAGTGTTATCATACTTATATCTGTGCAATATAAGAATAGATAAAGGAATGGTTTGCACAGGCACCATGTTTTACAACTTCCTGTCCCAGGATCAACAACTCATTACCAGTGACCACTAACCATGAGGTGGCCCATCTGCTTGTTTGCCTGCCAAAAAGATGTTTAAAAATGTTCTTCCAGCTTTGAAAACTTTTAGTTCTTGAGTAGAAAGAACATTTTGAACATAGTTTTCATTTATGATTAATGGATTTTAATTTAACTTGATAGTTGTTGAATTCACAATAGGCCTTCTATAATATAAAATCTAAAACTATACATTCAATACTGTTTCTACTATATATACAATTTCTAATAGTAATAACATAATATACATTTCAATTTCCATTTATTATTAACTTTTTTACTTAATTCATAATAATTTATATATGGCTGTAACTTAAGTCACTCTCACTGCATACAATACCTTTTTTCAATAAATAATTGTCAGAAATTCATTATTGAAAATTGGAAGTTATGGAAACTTGAGTTTTTATATAAATAACTTATGTGTTGCAACTCAAGTTATAAAATAGTGCAAATAGCAGCTTTAAATATTATTTGTATGATATTAAATTGTTTTATAAATTAAATTATTTTCAGCAGTGATAAACATTCATCTTCTGGAAGCAAAACAATGGAAGCAGAGAAGAGGATTCGGCGAGAGATAGCCAACAGTAATGAACGAAGGCGCATGCAGAGTATCAATGCTGGTTTTCAGGCCTTGCGAACTCTGTTGCCTCGTCATGAAGGCGAGAAGCTAAGCAAGGTATACAATATTTCTTTAATTTATTTTATCAAGTTTATGTAAATCTTTTTACTGTTTACTTACATACATACTTGCTTTCTTTTTGTTACAGGCTGCTATATTGCAGCAGACTGCTGAGTATATCTATAATTTGGAACAAGAAAAAACACGTCTGTTATCTCAAAACTGTCAGCTAAAGAGATTGCTCAACCAGCATGAAGGTGGTGAAATACCATTGAAGAAAAGAAAAAGTGAGATTCTTACAAATGTTCCATCAATAATTCCCGATTCTACTGATGACACTATAACTAACTCACGATCACCTGAACCTGTTGCTGTTATAACTGTAACAAGTGCACCTCAAAAAAAGGATAATGATGGTTGTGAGCTGCGTAGTCAACTAGAACGCGAGCGAAGATTGCGTCGTTTATTGGAGGAGCGCCTTCACGCACTCGAGACACAAGTGTACCCGGTCACTGGCTGCGATTTATCCCGACCTGTAATACAATTTGACGAGACAGATATTGACGAGGGTAAGTTGAAGAGTGAGGAAGTGGAGCCACCGACAGTAGAACCTGCGGCCGTGGTTGCCGCGCCTCTCCTAGAGGCTGCCATCAAAGCCGAGCCGCGTGTGGAGGTAGAGGTGCTCCCGGACGCGGCCCACGACGCGCCCTCGCGGCTGTACCTCGCCAGCACGAGCCGCCAGAACCTCGAGACCATCGTGGAGGCCATCCGGCACCTGGAGGGCGACCACCTGTTCCGCGAGGAGGCGGCCGACGCGCCGCTGGCGCTGACCAAGAAGCCGGAGCCGCCGCGGCCTGGCGTCATCGTCGTGAAGCACTCCTGATCGCGTTAGACGCGTTCGAACTCTCGGCTCGTAAATTCGCTTCCGCTTAGCGAGCGCTCCTGACCCTCCTCGAATATATAGTTTTAAAATTTTAGTTGTTTAGTTGTCTTTTCCAAAGTGACGAATCGATAAGTCTGCGTCTTTGTTTATATTTTTACGCATTGAAGTCAAATCGATAAATGGTAAAATTTGCCAGCTGGATGCGTGCGTTGTCGCATATGGCCGGTCGCTCACTGCAGAGTGAGAAGCGAGACGGAGTTGATGTGCTCGCGAAAGGCGTTGGGGTCGCATATTTTGGATAAAATCATATATCACATACTAAAGAACATGGGGCGTTTTGCGCACTTCTCTCCGCGTTAGTGAGGCGAAACGTTCTACCATGCTCTCGATTCTGCCGCGAAATGCCTCTGTAGTGAGCGACCTCGATGCTGATGGTGCTGTGCTTAATTTAGTCTCAAATGTAATTATTTTTTATATAAACATTATGTTAGTTTGGCTTATTGGAGTAATTTTGAGTTAATGAAATGAGGATTGACTGACTCGTGTAAGATTAGGACAAGAAAGGCAATTATATTGTGTGCCGCGTGCCAATATTACTTCTGGACGTCATTGGGCAAGAGGAAAAATCGTGATTGGAGTCTCGTGAAAAGAATAGGCTTTGTGATAATTTGTGTATTACCTAATAGAATTGGATCAAGAATAATTCCCATCATGTAAGCAATAATGCATATGAAATTTATACTAAAGGATTGTTTGTTATGTGGCAGCAATATTATGCATCAAGTGTTTTGTTTATAATATTCAATCATTTTAGTCAAATACTGTTAATTGTATAATTGACTTAGGTAGATAGATAAATAAGTCTGCATTCCACTGGTTCTGAAATATATTTAATATGACAGCATATTGTATTGTTGTAAGTATTAAAACATGACAGAAAAAAAAAATTATGCATTTAACCTTACTGTGGAATGCAGGCTATGTAGGCATGCGGCTACAAGACATGTATAACTTACACTCACTCACTCATTTATGTTTGAATTTAATGTAATTTAATGATTCATAATTTCCCATATAATTATATTTATTAATATGAAGTAATTTAAAGCACTAGTTTATTAGGAACTTATCTTACTAGCTTCTAATGGCGTCTGTTCATGGGTGATTAAAAACTTGTACACACAAGAACCAAAACATTCTGCGTCTGAATAAAATCATAAATATATCTGATAATTCCGATCAGCAGACCGCCGTTTATAAGTTGTGGTGAATCACCAGAACTTACGCTACTATGTTTTTTTATTAGATTCAATATGATATTTATCCAGTGTTGATAATTCTTCGTTCATGTTAGAATTCCCAGTGTATCGTCGCTTAACTCGTAAATGACATAGTTATAATTAAATTATGGGCGCCTTGGATTTAGCCAACAGTAAATTTTAGAGCAAGAAGTTTAAGAGCATTCCATGATGTTGAATCCTCTTCAGAGTTTTCTAACGTATGAATAGTAGTTTATTGGAACACAAGTTAATGTGTATTGCATTCATATGTAATGTATTAAATCTTAACTGGTTAGTGTAATGTATTGCTTAATTTAGTCTGCATTGAGTGTGACCGGCGACTTAACCAGACGCTGACATTTTCTGCTGTTACAGTTATGATGCACGTTCGTTCACAGAATATATTGAAAATCACCCATGTTTCTAAATACTATAGAATATATGATCGATGTTAAGAGGTCACTTTTCTCGCACTTTCGCCATTAATATCGCATTACAGTCGACATGGATATCTCTCAAAATTTATATGCAAGGGATTTGCCATAATATTAATTGCTGTCAAATGTGATCGCAAATAGATGTAAACTCAAGAATCGGTCCCGAAAAAGATAGACAACTTTCTGATCAAGTTTCCATAAAATTTTGACAGGTTGGTATGAGAGAATTGGTATCTTTGGGACCTTGCGTGTCAGCGGAGGTCTAATGTAAGTTACTTTTAACATTCTCAATCTTACGCGTCGACTGTGTTTGACGGCGTTGATCGTCAAGTCAAGCACTAAATGCAGCCTAAATATAGCCACTTATTGAAAATTCTACTTTTAGATAATATTATAGAATTCATATGAATAGGTGTAGCCACAAATAGTCACTAACTAAATAATCAACAAACAGAGTGAGCAAGTGGCGCAAAACGATGGACTTTAATAATATGCTGGATTTATTGATACTAACTAATTATGTAAATGTGAATCATTGTAAACTCTTCAATTAAATTTAATGTTCGTTCTCACAGATAAATAAATTAAATAAACCTATTGTTCAATCGAAATTAAGACATATATTACATTTATTAGATAAAAATATTTGTCAACACTAGAAATCAAAATATTTAGTAAACAATCCATATTTTACTCTTTAAAGACTCTGTTATCACGGGCTTAAGCATCCTGCGCACCACGCTCACAATTTGCTGCCGCAGCGGCACCGCTCTTCCGTGTTTTCCTAGTATTTTATACACAAACCTTGAAACGCAATTTTTATTTGCTAGTATTGTTTGATTTATAATTAATTACATGACAGTCGCATTAATAAGACACTGTGAAAAATGAACGTTTCTTAAGCACCTATATTTCTATCGAAGTAGCGTTGTTTGAGCGGTGGTGCTTAGGATGTTTCATTATTTATCACACTAGATGGTGCGTGGCAGTACAAGATTTTTATGGGCTAGTAAAAAGAAACACTAGATTTGTTAACGTTACTCAATTAATGCGTTTAACCCTTTTCTTTACGACATGTCTCATTAACCAGTGAAAATTATCGTTTAAAATTCATGTGTTACCAGCACCATCAAGTATGAATAGCATACCTAGGTCCGAGAATTAGATAATGTATAATAATAGTAAACAGTGATTTAATTAATGTTCGCTTTAACGTGCTGACATCTTTTGGTTGAAACATTTAACATGCATTGCTTTTTTTTTGTTAATATTTTCATATGTAAGTTTTTGAATGTATTTTGTTTTAAGTCTGACTCAGCGACAGAGTGAATCGACATGTACATGTAGTACAGAAATAGTACTATGATCCAGTGTGGGTCATGTGAATTTTTAAGACTGATCATTTAATCATTATTAAGTTACGCTAGTTCAAGTCAACATATTGGTAGTATAACGTGTGTGTGCGTGTGTTACGTTTATGTACCTATTTATATGTATGTATGTTGTTGTAATTCCTACATTTTATTGAGCTCCTGGCAGTTTCAAAGAGATTCGCATATTTTGAACATTTAGAAATAGTTACGTTTAGTTAATGATACCATAGTACTTACGTTAGTAGACACTTTTATTTAAACGAGATTTATAACACAAAATTTTAAATTGTAATCTTGGGAATCCCCCTGAGCCTGCCAGATGTTTATTATTAGCCGTATTGTGATGCAATACCAGATTGCATCTTATTATTGTAATTGTGTTAAATGCATGTATAACGTAAGAGTTATAATGTTGTAAAGATAAAAAGGAAACACCTAAATTCCCGAAAATAGCAAAGATAGTAAAATTTACAAGTATAGCTTTGAAGTGATAGTAGGAAATAATTACGTATCTATAATAAACTAATATGTCTGGTATATATTAGATAATGATATGCAGCAAGAGAAAACATGGTTTTATTTTCCAATCTATCTTTTCTATCGTTAGTCCGACAGTTGTCTCCTTTTGCTTGGTTTTTTACTTGTAATGTTTGCCATATCCCATTTTTGAGACTACTGGCTAGTCCTTCTCATTAACACTGTCGACTATTTCTTTGATTTCGGGTTTGGTAGGTGTTATGGACGTGCAACCTCGCTCCATTGAAGCATATTTCACACTCTGTTTCTGAGTCTGTAATTTTAAGGAGTTGTCTGCCTACCGCCTCTACTTTATGTCAGTATAGGATAGTTAACGATGTAACATACATAACGGACTTGGTTATACTATTAGTGTAGTCAAAATAGTTATAAGAGATTTTAAGTCAAAGAAGCAAGTTAAATTGTTTAAAATGTGTTATTATTTATGTCTTAAAGTATTAAAGTGGTTATTTCTTATTAATTAGTTTGTAAATGATGATCGTCTGTGTATTTAATCGAGCTCTTTCTTTTGTAATTCAGCTGAAACCAATAAAACATTAAAGTTATCCATATAAAATGCTAGTTAACATGTTTTTAAATATTGTTGCAGTGTGAAAGTGGTCATCAAATAATATGCTTTTGACCAAATGATTATTATATTAAGTCTCGCTGTCATTGAAATTGTTTTGGTGATTTCCGTAATATGCCTTATTATTTCACACAGTAATGGTTGCTGAACATTATATGTTGTATATTATTACATAAGTTTAATAGTGAAGTTACTGTGTTATAGGTAATAAATTTGCACAACTTTATAAAATTCTTTAAACTTTTTGAAAATGACCGCATTCACAAATGCGCGAACACAAATTTATTAAAACATAGCTGTTATAGTTACTAAGCAATGATGTGTGTATATTGATAATCTGTAATAATTGTTAATTTTATTCCAGTTATAGTATATTGTATACAGTTATAGCATATGTGAATATATGCATATTAGGTACAATGATGGTAGGCAGTTAGGCACCATTGTAGCAGATGCTTAAATATACTGTTTTATTGGTTTTATGCAACATTCAAACTGAATATTTCAATTTTCTACACTCTATCGGAAACATTGTTTTTTAATGCATCTTCACACGTCACAACACCGGTGATATAAGCCTTTTAAATCAATTAAATAAAAATTTTAAAACTGATATTATGAGCAATCTATAATACGATTATATGATAATATTTATATTTTGGTTCTCGAGTCTAGTGATGGGGTGAATATTATATTAGTTCTGAAGAATGTTATTTTTACGTTACCTTTTGGTTTAGTATATAATTTTGTTGTGTATTGAACTAATTTCATAAGAAGTACCTTCTTGAAATCAATAAAGGTTTAAAAGTTACCACAGCACACATATATATTCTAAATTCATATCATGAAAAAAGAAAATACATAATGCTTGGTTAATAATTTCCTAAACATGACATGAAATGCTTATTGTACAAAATATAGTCATTTTAAAATGTTTCTATATTTATGTAAGATAGAACTCATTTTCTCTATTTCATGTCAGCAAGCGAGATTTAAAGCACTTCCCTTATAAGTTGCGTCCAAACAAACCTATAGTTAGTGAATAAAAAGCTTATTTTTTATCTTAAGTATCTTTTCATAACATTGTGTAAAGTAGCTGGTACGTACTTTCCATTCGCTAACAATAATAAAGTAAACTTTTACTGGAAATAGCTTGTAGGTGTAAAAAAAACATTTCCGTAACAAACACCACCCAAATATATTTTTTTTACATTTCACCCTGTCACTAATAAAGCTCATGTTCCTACACAGATGTTTCTTAAGCTTAATTAAATAAGGTAATGATAAAGTGTAGAAAATAATTCATGGATATTTCCATTTTGATATGAAATTGATAAAAATATTTCCTCTGATTTTAATTGTACGACATTTGACCTATATTTACCAATATTTATAAAAGATTGATATTATAGTGTTTTATTTATTGCCATTTAGGTTATTTACATAAATAAAATAAGGTAGATATATAGGGGCTAATTATTATCAATGCCTTTACAAAAAAAACTGTAGAACGGGAGGCAACAAATCACTGATATAATTATAGATTTTTGTTATTGTCCCAATTCGGGAAAAGTAGAAGTCTGTTAGGGCAAGGTCTGGTGAATACGGTGGATGACGGACACTTCCAACCCTAGCTCTTGTAACTTAGAGCCTGTCTGTTGTGCAGTATGGGCATTGTGGGTTGTCGACATTGTTCTTCGCAGTACACATCTAATACCGTTTTGATGCTAACGTTGAAAGCTGTTGCTAACTCAACTTTTAATTCGTCATTGTCGACCTTAGTTTTCGGGCGACAACGGGATTCATTCTTCAGATCATAATTTGCTGAATGGATCGTTGAGACTAAAAACGTACCTAGCGTGCGTTAATTTTCGGTGTTCGCTCAGTATACGTCACCGATATTGCGTGCCTTTTGCAACGCATTGGGTACTCTTGGGAACTCTTTATTTATAATATGTCCCTGCTGACGAAAAAGATTCAAATATGGTAGAAACATGACACTAAACAATTGTCAGAATTCGCAAAATAGAATCATATTTTTTTAATTAAATTTGTTTGATATTAAAATTCCGCGTTAAGCTAGATGAGTTACAGTTGAAACAGTAGTATAAAACTGCAACATAATAGTATAAACCATTATATTTATATGAGTAGGGATTTTATGTTAATAATTTGGTTCATGCTATTTTGTGGCCATACTTCGCATAATATTAACAAATATAGACAACTGTTTGTCCTGGGGGGGAATCGAACCCACGACCCGCGGCTTGGGAGTTAGGGTGTCTAATCACCAGGCTTGGCATACATTTACATATACATTTTTTCTAAATACTTATAAAGATATTTACACCCAACAAATAACAGACATGTTGATGAAACTTGGTTTTATTATATGTTCTACGTTACATCAATCTAGAAAGTCAGCCATGGTTAGGACGCCATCATGGCAGCCCGTTATCTTACTGACTAGTGATGTTCCATCTCAATATTGACGTTATCTACTCTTTACAAGTGGGAATCGAACCGACGACCTGTGGATTGGGTATAGAGTATCATAACCACCCCGCCAACTGATCCGTTCTATACATTTATTTTTTGTAGTAGGGCTCTAAGTGTAGGTTTTGTCCGGGGAAGTACTACCACCTTATCCATTTCCGCGGCGAAGCAGCAGTGCATTTGTATTACTGCGTTTCGGTTAAAAGGTAAGGGAGCCGGTGAAATTAGGTACATGAGACTTGGCAACTTCACGTCTCAGGGTGTACAACGCATTGGCGCATTGCTCTGGCGTTGCTAATGTCCATAGGCGGCGGTGACCACTTACCACCAGGTGGATCGTATGGTTGTTTGTAGGAACAAGCGGTCAAAAAAAGTTTTTTTTTTAACTTTTCCATTCAGGAAAAACATTTTTCAAATGAAGTTGATGTGGTGGTAGCAGCATTTTTTTTTTATTCTGGGTATTTACAATAACAGAACAGAAGCCTGAAGAATTCTGTAGAAGTAGAAGATGTTGCAATAAGTTTGTGAATCAAACTGGATGCTCACATGAGCAGTTGTGAATAGTTTCACTATCCATGAGGCTACTTACACTTTTTTATTATGCTTTTTTTCAAATTAGTTAAGTCTGTATTTGAGTAGTGAATAAATATTTGCTTTATTTCTTTCTAGATTACAATAATTGTTTAATCTTACTTTAAATACATAAAAACGGGGAAAATAATCATCTATCTGTTGTTCTTAATTTTTTCTATTCTATCATTTAAAGTTTCTCTCCACTGCTCCTCTGTTATGCTTTGTGCCCACTCTGGAATTGATGCTTGTGGTAAAGAAAAGTTTGCCATTGCCAGCATTACCTAAAACAAAATAAAGAGGCACATGTAATATAAAATCATCCTGCTCACTTTTTAATGTCTTGAATAAATATTTATTACATAGGATGGAGGGCAAAATTAAAGTTTCCAATGGTAGTAGACATTGCAATGTAGAATGATATTTTCTTCGAGTAGAACATCCATAGAACTAATGCTTAAAACTATATTGTAAAAATTCTATGTTAATTATTTATTATTCTATTCTAAATACATAAAAACTTCACCTGTTCAGCTCTCTCATTGTTCATTTCTATAGGATCAGTTGACCTTGGTGTGCTCCACACATCTCTAGTCAGAATGTTGTCCATTGTTTCTATTGAAGGTAAATCATTAGCAGGAGGCAAATCATTTCCCTGCATATAAAGACATAATAAAATCATTAATCAAATCCAATTGTGACACTAGGTTTCATAAATAATATGAGTTGATATATTTTAAGAAGATATCCGAGAGTAAATATTTACAATTATTAATTAGAATTTATTTGGAGTACTATATGAGCAACATGGTCTCCATAACATGCTTGGTTTGTTTTCTTATTAAGTAGCTGTAACTTTTGGATTTTATTTCTCGAAAACTGTGCGGTCGCACTATTTGAGACATTGTGAAAGCTTGTACCTGGAAGAGATCTATACAAAGAAAAATTTTAGTCCTAAATCAGCTGGCTCTATTGTATATGTATGATATAAATAATGCTCCATAAATTAGCGAAATAGAAACGCAATTAATATACTCATTGGACATGTCAGTCCAATTGCTATTAATATATTCAATCAAATAACATAACTCTTACACAAATAAGGTTTGTTGGCAAAAAAAACGGAGTTTGACTTGAATCACAAAAGAAGGCACGTTTGTCCGCTTATGTTCTAAAATAACGACTCGCCTCTGTGTCTTCATCCGAGTCGTGGTCGGAATGAACAGCTTCAGGACCTTGCGGCAGAGGCTCGTAACCGAAGTAGTCGTTCTCGTCTTCGCTTTCCTCTGCGTGGTTGCCGTTCATCAAGAGATCATGCCTAGGGGGTGGCGTCAGTTCTTGTGGATTGTTTTCCGGAGGATCGGGACCGTCACACACCATTCTAATAAATATAATTGATTCTAAGTGAATCACAGAACAACAGTAGTGTTTGTTCACTTTACTTCTTATTTAAATGGCATCAGGTGTGATTATTTTAGACAATTTATAAAAAATGTATTTTGTTTGAGATTTGTCAATAAAGAGAAACTACAGATGACTGACAGACAGGGTGGTTTAAAAAGTAAGAGATCGATTCTTTATGAAATAAACTAATTAAACAAATATTTCTGAACGATCTGGATTGTAAAATCGGTTTGATTCACTCTTTATTTATTTTTTTTGATCATAAATTAAGTTTCTACACCGTGATATGATAATACAAGTGGAACATTGTTGCACAAAATTTTATGTAGTTACTAAGGGATCTAACTAGCCTGAATAGCATCCTGTAGCTGGATTAGACATCTGTTTGGCCATTTTACTGGTAATAAATAAAAAAATTTGAAAAATACTGAGTATGACCTATTTTTTGCGTCTGTGACCTACAGCTCATCTAGATTAGGGATCTAAAATAACTAGCGTGATATATCGAACAAGTACAATTTATTGATTTAAAAACCGATTATTTGATTAATCGGTTTCACATCGCTATTCTATATATCGCTAAAAGAGTCAGGACAGGACACGTCCATCAAAATTAAATTGACACATTGAACAGACGAAGGCAACATTTTAGTAAATCAACAAAAATATATATTGAAATACATGCAACAAACATTTTCTGTTTCTTTTGTCGGTTTTGGTCTAACTTTGTTAGTTATGGCTTGGAGAAGTCATGGAGTAAATAATTCAGACTTGGTCAGAAACTTACGATGTAAGTAGAAAATGTTATATTGTGCATAATGAAAATTTCATTTATCGTTGCAATTACTAATTGAAGAAAGTTCTTAATAACACATCTCTATGTTTTAGAAAATTAAAGCTAGAAAGTACCTGTACGTATTTATAGCCTTCCGAAAACTGTCCTTTTAGAGCAGTGTTATCCAAATCGGATCAGCTACCACTGACCGAAAGACATAAATAAATGAATTGTAAATTAATTCTCTCCAATTACATAACTCACTCTGTTAATTTTCTTTCACTAAATTGATCTTCAGGAGAAAAAAACGTGTCCTATTTCATATTAAGAATATATATATTTTATCTGTTTGAAAAGTTTCATCTAAATCTGTTGAGGCATATAATGTGATCACAATTATATTAGTAGGATCCATATATTAATTAATTGATTTGCTTGCGGCAAGCCTTCATATATTAAGCTATTGTTTATATATACACTTTTTATTACTTATTTTATGAATAAAATATTGTAAGACCATAAAAGATGTGAGTTGTAGTTTATATTGTTCTTTATGCATTTGGTCAACTTCTTGTGGTAGTCCTTATGTACAAATATCTTATAACATTACATTCCTACCCCAAGTATTGCTTGACATTCGAATGGTTAGCAACATAGGCCATGTTAAGTAATTATTTTATTTATAGTTGTATAATTCAGCAGAAGTCTGAGAATATTAATGAAACATTAGTGTTATTGACAGGCCAGTTGGCTTGGTGGTTAGCGCTCTGACTGCCAAACCTAAGGTCGCGGGTTTGATTTCCACCCAGGACAAACATTTGTGGCATGAACATGTCTGTTTGTTCTGTGTCTGGGTGTAAATATCTATATTAGTATGTATTTAGAAAAAAAAAACGTAATATATGTAGTATATCAGTTATCTGGTTTCCATAGTACAAGCTCTGCTTAGTTTGGGATCCGATGACCGTGTGTAAAGAATGTCCCAGGATATTTATTTATTTATTATAACACAAGCAATATTTTCATTTATCTGTAGGTGTCCTTTATTATTAGCTCCGTCAATAACTGGGGCTTGTATCAAGTAGATAGTCAAGTTAATTTATTAATGTAGCATGCATACAGTTCCCTTTTGATTCAATAAGTTCACAGAAAAAGAACCATAGGGCAGGATGTATTCAAGCCATAATGGTATTCAAATGATAGTACCCGCTGCTCTATCCATTTAAATAATAAATATACTAAAACAAATATTTTACTTCTTGATTTTACTGAGAAGGATCAAACTCAAGCAGGAGAATCACTAAGATATCTTATCTGTGCCTTAATACTGATTTTCTCTTGGACCAACTAAACTCCCTTGCAATCAGTTTCGTGATTAACATTGAAAATCACAGTTATCTTTAAAAATTGGTACAAATTTGTTGTACAGAAACTATTTCATTGTAATAAAAAATGTTTTGGAATGTGTTAAAAAATTCAAACACATATTGATACTCAACTATTACTTGCCATAGTAAACTTTGAGTTCCCATTTTAGACCTCATTTCCAAACTAAATATAATTTCTTTACCTTAAGTAGATTGGGCAAGGCATTGTATCAAATTTTAAGTAGATAGGAATTTTGTAGTTGCTGAAAAAATTGTCATAAACATTCAGTTTATGAATGTCAATAAGTACTGCACTATGACAACTTATTAAATGATTCTTTTTAATGATTAATACTTATTGATTTCTTCAGCCAATGGAATAATAAAATCAGAGACAGTAGCAAATGCAATGATAGCTGTTGACCGTAAAAACTATTGTCCTTATGCTCCATACAACGATTCACCACAGTCAATTGGATACTCAGCAACTATCAGTGCTCCTCACATGGTTAGTAGGTGTTTTCTGGTAATTATTTTAAATATTTAGGGTCCTAAATTCAAATTAAAATTAATGGGACCTGAAGAGTAGAACCAGTTACTTTCACCCAACACGCATTAGATGCGGGATTAGAAGTCTTGCTTTCTTACGCCACTATTTCTAATCTCACACCACATACTTCCTTGATTTAGATCATTAACAATTTTTCAGCATGCCCACGCTTTAGAAAGATTGAAAAATCAATTGTTACCTGGTGCAAAAGCTTTAGATGTCGGGTCTGGCTCGGGATACCTCACAGCATGTATGGCAATCATGTTGGGAGAAACAGGGAGAGTAGTTGGAATTGATCACATACCAGAGCTGGTAAACTTAGCAACAAAGAATATTAACAATGACAACCCTAGCTTATTGTCCTCTGAACGGATCAAACTTATTGGTATGGATATATTATTATATTTTACTTTTTTGTTTTCTTAATTATTGTGTTAAATATAACTTTAAAAACAAGTTAATAAAGCTTATCACTGTTATCTGTTTTTAAAGCTGGTGATGGACGTCTGGGCTTTCCATCTGAAGCACCATATAATGCAATCCATGTTGGAGCAGCTGCACCTACAATGCCCCAAGCTGTAAGTTGTCATATGACTTTTTTCTACTGGGTCTATTAGTGAGTAGATTATACATGTGTCACAGACAACTAATCATTGTATTAATTTTGTCTTATATATTTCGGCTGTGTAACATGTAAGGCAATGCTAATATCTAAGTAAGTACTTATATAATTTTTGATACATACGAGTATTAAATGTTCTTTTATCTCTTTTCTTGCAGTTAATTGATCAATTAAAACCAGGCGGGCGATTAATAGTGCCACTTGGTCCAGAAGGAGGTGAACAGCATCTTACACAGGTAATCAAACCAAAGTCTTATCACTCTGGGGATTTGCGATAGAGTTCTAAGCGAGCCGAGTACGCAGCGAGCTGCGAATGCGTAACGAGCTCGTCGCGAGTTCGCAAGGAGCGCTTGTAAATCGCCAGTGTGATAAGGTTCTAACATATAGACGTTTTCTTTCTAATATGGCTAGGTGCCTGCTATGTGGTAATAAAAATTTTAAGGTCCATTAATCACGTTTTCAGGTTGACAAAGCTGCCGATGGCACCACCACAGTAAAAAAGCTGATGAGCGTTATCTATGTTCCCCTCACTGACAAGGACCATCAATACCGTGAGTGACAGGAAGCTTTCTGTGTCATATAGAGATATATCGAATAGGCGCATCTCCATTTTAACCACACGGTGTTTGTAAAATCGAGAGCAAGTTTCCTTCATAAATTAGACAATTTTAAACAATTTGGTAGCTGCTGTGATATATTGAATTAACGTATCGGAACCCGATTGTTTAATGGTGTCTGTCTACAGCTTAAATAAAACTTCTTCGTTTTGAAAATTTGCCTGGTAGATGGTCAGGCCGATTGTAAATACATATTTGTTCCACCAATATTCGAAAATGAGTTAATTTTATAAAATAGCGCCATATCAGGCAAATTGCCGAACGTGAACGTCCAATACAAATGGCAAAACGTGACGCGACAAAGACGTGATAGACAACACCGCAGCATCCACCTTGAGCCTTTTGTATTGATACTCAATACTTGCCTTTTGGTTTTATTACTTCATACTGTATGGGTCTAATGAAAAGTGTGATTTGATTGGGGTTCCCTGCGCTTGACGGTGTTTGCAGTTTTAAACCTTTCGCCATGCCATAACGGCATCTCAATGTCCTGTACGCCAAACCCGAAAATCGATATCAAAATTTAAAAAAATCTAAATTTAAAACGATTTATTCAGTTTAGGCTGTAGTTACTGAAGCTAACATCCCACCCACTATACTACTGGCACGCTATGATGGCCGTTTTGACGTTTTAGATTGTCATAGGAAAAGAAACTGTATTGCTTTGGAATAAGGTTGATTTCCATCATCATACAATTAGCTGTTGGATCGATAGATGCATCTTATGTCTGAAGGAATAAAGGTTATTTTTCTTTGTCATTGTTAAACGTCAAAACGGCCATCATAGCGTGCCGCAAGTTTAAATATCTATTTCAATAAAACACATCAAAGCAATTATTTAATATGTTTATTTTGTTTTTCTGTGACCTGTTTATTGTCGAGTATACACGACAATGACGAATAGGGCATGCCCATACATGTCTAGTATAGCTGACATTGGCGTTAAAAAGGTTCAATTAAAATTAATGTGCGTATGATAACTTTTGTAGAACATTATTTTAAAGTAGATATGTTAGCTTCTTCAGTATTTTTAAATGTTTAATGTACTGGTTTCTGTTTTGGTAGAATTTCATACAAATCTATTTATTGCACGCATGTAAATAACAGTTTTGTTAGTTGTATAGTTAAATGAAATAACCGTAAAGGCTGAAGAAGCAATCTTTGTTTTAGGTTCTTGGCGATAATCTTGCAAGTGTCATCATAAAACTTTTATAAATATCGATTCATAATGGTGTAAATTATAATCAGGATAAAATTATTTATTGTTTTATTTAACTTAAAAATTCATATTATACAAAATAAATTAAAGTTACATAAATAATTACGGTTGTTTTTTTGTACTTTTAAACAATTTCCCAGTATATTTTTTCTTACCAATTTGCTTTTCTTTGCCGGCATCAGCAGGTTTAGCTTTGATGTGTAGTATTGAAAACAAAGTCTCAGCTTCATTTTTGTTCTCAATTATTTCAATCAATTGTTCCTATAAGAAAACGATTAAAGCATTAATGGCGACTATCCTATTAATTATACATACTTAGAATTCATTCATAAATGATGAGAAAGAGAAATTGGAAGTTCAGACACGTAGCATTTCGAGTCAAGCTAAAAATCACTTGATTTTTGGAACTATGAATAGGATTGTTAGATCACAATTTGACTAGTGCAAGTGATGTTTACCAAGGAAGATAAATTGGGAACAAGTACTTTCACAAAGCCTAGAATAACTGGCCATTACAGTCATGAGCAAAAGTAAATAAAATAATGGTTAAAAAAACTAAAACACACGCATTTATAGAAAATTTAACTAAAAATAGAAAATAAATTTGCAAGTTGTTTTTAACTATTATTTATTTTTTAGTTAAATACTAATCCTGATTACCATAGTAAGGATAATGGGTCTCACTGTTTAAAATATTGAATTGTCATCGGTCCTCGATAAATCTACAAAGTTTAAATGAAATCTGACCGTTTAAAGTGGGTCACAATCGCACCCAAAGGAGTAGGTTACATACAAACGAACAGGTGAAACTAACAAAAGCGTGTTAAAAACAATCATATTGTAATACCCACTTGGGATAAAGTTGTCAAGTTATCCAATGATATGCCTCTGTTCATAATTCTGTCAATGTTCTTCGAGGTAACTCCAGGTAATTTTTGAACGAAGTCGTGGACTTGAACATTATACCTCTCGTAATTCATATCATCTGCTGTGTTTTCGCCACTCAGTGCTAATGCCTCCTCCACATTAGGGTTCTTTCTACCTTGCTGCAATTTTAATATGAGCAAGCTCCATATAGAAGGTACTTTATAGAAAATGTCTCATTATGTATGTATTGGACCAAACCATGCTTACCTTTAGCTCATAAAATAGTTCAGCAGTAGCGTAAGGACTTGGTGACCACACCAATTTAAGGCGTGGGAAGTGTATTGTGAGAAGCTGCAGTTTTTGCTGAATGTCGGCGCCTGAAATATCTGTTGACAGTACGAGATGACCCTGCAAGCAAACCAACAACTTAACATGTCTAGTGTAAGTATGTTTAACAAGTATTAAGGTTTGGAAGCTAATCCTCCCGCATAAAGTCTCGGCTTATTAACGGTTAAATTTCGAATGAATGTGAACATGAACAAGAAGAAGAATGCGAAAATTTTAGTTTTCAAAAAACTTAAATCTTTAATAGAAAATCCAACTAAAAAATAAGAAATAAATTTTAATAAATTTATTAATAGTGTAAATAAGAAAAAAAGTATTTTATTGTAAAAAATAGCGTGGGGTGCATGGTGTCAATAGTTATAAATATTTTATTGACAGATATGAGCAGAAGGATTATGAAGCCAAGCTATTTTCTTTTTTACAATAAAATACATTTTTTATAATTTACACTAGTTTTAATTTAAATTTATTACCAATTTTTTTGTTGGATTTTCTATAAAAGCGTGTTTTTTAGTTTTAGTAAACTATAATTTATTTTTCATTTCTTAGTTAAATCGCTAATCCTGATTATCCTAGTATAACGGGTCAAACTGTTAAAATATTGAATTGTCATCGTTCCTTGAAATAAGTCGGTTACGTTACAAACATACAAACAACCATACAGGTGAAGGTAATAAAAAGCGTGTAAAAAAATATAGTTCTCGCAGCGGTCCGTATGTAAGTTTCAAAGATAGTTATGTGTAAACATGTTGTATTACTCACACAGTACATAATTAAGATATCGGCTTGCGTTTATAAAGTCGAATGCAGTGCGAATGGATCAAATAGGGATGTTGACTGACAATACAGTCAAATCAGAAACTTTTAATTTAACGTCAAAACGTTCGATTCTAAGAAATAGCAAATCATGACGTCATAATTTTACAGCATCAAAAGATCTATTCCTTTTTGTTAATTCATACTTAAAAATCATAATTGGTTACGAAATTGTGATCACCCCTACTAATATTATAAATGTGAATGTAAGTTTGTTTGTTACGCTTTCACGCGAAAACTACTCATCATGAAACTTCGAACACATATTCTTAGAGGTATTAGAAGTAACATAGGATACTTTTAGTGACGGAAAATGTTACATCCCTTGGGAACCCGGGAGAGAGCTAGTATTTCATATAACTGTGTATTTTTTAAGCTCTTTACAGTAGTAGGGTTTGATAATTTATCGTGAATACAGTATAGTATCCGATGGTGCACGAATCTTTTCTTCGGCTATACACATAACAATTATACTAATTATAGTCTACAATGCTAAAGGTGCGGTCAAATATTTAAAAACAACTGACCTGCAAATTAAAAGGTTTGTTTTGATCAAATTCGATCAGAAGAATAGGTCGACTGTAATTTCGACACATTTGCGTACACTGTGTATAAAGACGTCCCGAGTTTAGCGATCCAATCAAATCCGAAATTGATTTCCTTTCCACACATATATCCGGCGTAAGTATGTAATCACCAATCTAAAAATAAATAAACTTATGTTATGATAATATATCAATGTACATTTAACTAAATTGTTCTCGTCGCATGACCATATCTAGGAACCAAGCAGTCCCATGGTTTTTATAAAAATGTACGACAGATTTTTGATAAAATGAAAACGTTTGTGAGTTCTATACCTAGTATATACATAAAAACTTACAGATATAGTAACAGGTTCGATATTTATCCCTCTTTTATGTAGAACTGCTGGAAGATCTGATCGAAACTCTCTCATATCCACTACAATTACAGGCTTTTCATTCACTTGATTCTGACCACCTATAAATAAATTATTTAAATATTTTTTTAAGCCTCCACCCTCATTGAATTTTGATTGCAATGTTTTTTTTAATTAACAATATTTTTTTCTATTTCCTACTTGATCCATTAAAATACCAGCTTTACCTGCTTTTCTCGTATCGGTATTATCCAATTCCTCTTCAACGTTTAAATTGAAGTACTCATCAGTTTTTCCATCTTGGTATGAGGGTATGACCATAATCTAAAACAATATGATAGTTAATGCTTCGAGTTACCAATAACAACGTGGTACCTGACAAAGGCACGAACATCTATCGTATCGTCATTGTATCAAGTGCGCTAAAACCGTTGCAATGGGAAATTGAACATGACGTAACGTCACGGTATGAGCGGCAGTGCCGGCAGTTAACCACGAAGTAAGAGTAGCAATTGCTACGGGCCCCGCGCGAAAAAGGGGCCCCGCGTGTCTAAGGCCGCCCACCACCGATTGCTTTTTTTAACACTTTATACTTAAGAACCCATAGCAAACCCAAGGCCCTCCGACAGAATTTGCTACGGGCCCCGCACTTGCTTAATCCGGCACTGATGCGCGGTGTTCAATTTTTCATACAAACCAGCTTTTTGGCGCACTCGATTATCGGCGTACCTGGGATTTGCATAGGGCAACATTAGATACTCTACTGTCTATTTTCTATTCTAGTATTACATTGTATAAAGTAGATTTTTTAGATACTAGTTTTAATGTATCCTAGGCTAATAACATAGCCTATGTCATTCGGGAATAGTGTTGCTTTATAACAAATAAAATAATTATATTAATTAGATGAGTGGTTGCGATTACCTCTTACATGTACACTTTACTTCTTTACAATATTAGCAGTAGTTTGGAAAACCTAGTAGACATTTGTAATAAATTGTTTTTTATGTTGATATTACAATGGTGAGTTAAATAAGGACCACTACTTACACTTTTCGTCCGAATAAGCAATTCGAACGCTTGTTTCTCTCTCTTCAAAGATGTCAGATAGGCTTGTTCTTCAACAGTTTTATCGTGGATCAAAAAGTACACTTTACTTGGCGGCTCTTCCTGCTTCTTCTTGCACTCAAATTGTTCAATTTGTCTTACGGCTGACACGTCACTGTGGTAAAAGATTATATACTCCGGTCGCAAAATCTCCAATGTTCCCTCCAAAGCAAAATTATTACCATTCTCCTTGAACGTTTGAATGCATATAACCGGATTCTCTATTTCAATTTGCGATAAGTCCATGTTGTCGAACTAAAAATGTAATTGTTGTTGAATATCCACTACGAAGTGCCATAAGTTGCTTCGAGAGAAGGATGATACGGCTGTGCAGGCCCGACTTGGCGGAGTACTCCCCTCCCCAGATACTATTAAGTCCTTACATATGAAATTTACGTTTTGTCCCACAGACCACTTTGACCTCAAATATCTGGCGTTTGATTTGGAATTCGAAATTCAAATCGTTATGCTTTTTCCATATTTAACTCCAATTTCATATGTAAGGACTTATATTGAATATAATAAATTAAGTTAACCAGATAAAGGGGATGAAAGTTCAGTGCCCGCGACTGTAAGTAAAAGCGAAGGTCGGGGGAATCAAAGTAGTTCGAATGAATGTGCTTGAGCTTTTTGTTGAAGGATATATCGTGGTAATTGAAACTCAGTTGCCAAGCACAATACCCACTTGCAGCTGAATTTGAGTGCCAATCGCGAACTGAGTTTTATATGTTTATTTGATTCGGACCACATCATCACATATATATACATATTGAAGTTGTGTTATAAACACAAGCTAGTCATAAAACTAAAAATAATATGACGAAAAATGACCTATTACAATATTCACCACCAATTGTTGTGTTTCTGAACATAGCAACAAGACGCCGCGCATACTAAAAATAGATAGATATAAGAGGTAAAAGGGCGCAGGCGAAGAGCAAACGTCGACGTTGTTACATAGCAACGGCATTGAACAATGTGCTAATTCAACCCGCAGCTCACTTCGGACGGATAAAAATCCGTGGCGCCTATTATAACATAGAATGTTATATCTAATAGCTGTCCCCCGCTGTATTACCCGCGTTCCTGAGGGATATCACATTTTCCCGGGATAAAAGGTAGCCTATATGTTATTCCAGGATATGCCCTATCTATGTGCCAAGTTTCATCCATATCCGTTTAGTAGTTTTTACGTGAAAGAGTAACAATCATACTTACATACAAATATTGTCCTCTTTATAATATTAATTAAGTGGATTAAAATAAGAAGTTAATTATGTTTACCTGTGGTAATGGTTCAAATACACTTTCATTTACAGATTCCTTTTTTGAAGATTTCTTTCCTTTTTTTTTATCTGTGCTTTGAGAGGCGACTTGAGTTAGCGTCAAGACATAATTTGATTTATCAGCTTCATCTACATTGAATTCCTCATCGTCTTTGTTATCCAATATATTTTTATCACATTCGATGACATCTACTACATCTGTTACCTTTTCCTTTTGAATAGTTTCTGGCAATGTTGTTTTTTTTAAATCCTTAAACACCGATGCCACTGTATTGATTGTTAAACCTCTTCGAAAAGCCGTGTAAAATAAGTATTTATGAGCTCCCATGATGAGGAAATGATTCAATTGGCAACAAGTTCTCTTGTCTTGACAAAGTATTAATATTTTAACATTTTTTATTGGTCCATTTTGCTTTTTCTTGACGTCATTGGGTATTTCATCTTTTAATAAATCACTGAGATATTTCCATTTTGGACATGATTCGGGGTCGAACTCTGTAATATGTAATTGTTGTTTTATTTCACTTTTTCCACTCAGCCGTGTGTAGTTGGGGGTGCGCTGCTGTCGTGACTAACATTCATAGATAAATGGACTTTGTGAGAGTACTTTGTTCAAAATATCTCATTATGTAATCTAGAATAAAATTCCCACCTCAAAATTATATGTTCGGTAGAAAAATATAATGCATGTTACCATGTTTATTATTATAAACTCTCGCCTTAGCCAGTCGAAATAGCTGCTCTGCCGAGTCCAGAAGAATCCAACCAGAGTTTATTTTAGCGTATTCTGGTGTTCTGTACTTGCTTATTAATCCATAGAACGAGACTGAATCATCGTGAATGAGATTTCTAGAATTAAAAAGAACATAATTGAATATTTATAGGTACTTGAGATTGGTAGAAGAATCGAAGTTAACTTATAGTGGTAATGGCCAGATACAAACAAAGGAAAAGAGGTTTTAATATGGCCACTTATGTAAGCAAGTGTGAATTATTTTCTTCGACATTCACAAAAGCGAAATATCAAAGAAAAATTTCTTTGAAAGGCCTGCAAGAGGAGCTTATCGCTTAAATACGTTGTCAATTTAAAACTGTTTTTCCACCACTATGACGTCACCATCAATGGTATAAGTAAAAAACATAATGAAACTTACATAATCATGCTTCTCAATACTTTGAGATCTTGAATGAACTCTTTAGTTCTTGTACTCAATTGATGCCAAACACAATCAAGTTGTGACTGGAGTATTTTGTGGAATTTCTTTGTTATACAATTTTCAGTTGTGATTTCCTATTCATGAAATAATACACTAAATCATTTTATATTTTTTAAATCATAAATACTGGGATACAGACAGGTTTTATTTCTAAGATCCAACCAACATTTATAACACTTTTTCTTACCTGCATATCAAGTGTTCTATTCATAGTCTTTAGTTGTTTGACTGTGTAGTTCATAATATCTAGAAGACAGGTTTGTATGTGGCTCATGTTTGTTGACAATGGAATGTGGAGCTCTTCCACCTGTGCCTGCCTGCTTTTGAGACTGTTTTTAATTGTACCATGGAACCTAAAATCAAAGTTAATTTATTAATTTACACTTTCACTGCTAAGCTTATATAATTTATATTATTTATATATACTAGCTGCCCAGACAGATGTCGTTCTGTCGAAATAAGTCCATACAAAAATGCAGGAATTCGCTCGCAGCGCCACCTACCGGGTCCAATTCTGAATCTAAGCCATCCAGCCACCCAAACGCATACAAAAGAATTGATTCAAATCGGTCGCGGTTGGCGTAAAGCTAATAACAGTACATTCATATTCAATTGCAATTTATAGTTTATTTTGGTCAGCCCTATTAGTGAATTGATTTGCAGTAGGCGGGTGCTGGGCATGACGTCATGTCAACAATAGCTAAGCTATAGAAACGACTCGGGAGGCTAGTCGTGGGCACATGAACATATTATTATTGTTCAACACGGGAGCCGGGTGCTGGGCATGGAAAGAGCACTATAAGCCCGAAGTTGGTCGAGCACCACAAATAATCCTTTAATTTTTGCGAGAAGTGTAGAACACAGTGTTGACAAGTTAGAAAGGTATTAAAAAAAAAAGAAAAAATAGTCTTGTCTATTTAATCAGTACATCAATTACCCGAGGGTGACTTGGTGGTTAGAGACCCTGACTTCCAGGCCGTAGGTCGTGGGTTAGATTCCCACCCAGGAAAAATATTTGTGTACATGAACATGTCCGTTTGTTCTGTGTCTGGATGTAAATATCTATATAAGTATGTATGTATTTTAAAAAGTAGTATATGTGTATCAGTTATCTGATTTCCATAGTACCAGCTCTGCTTAGTTTGGCGTATGTAAAGTATGTCCCGGGATATTTATTGAATGCAGAACAATTGAAGGTATCAAAATGGCCTGTATTAACAGTTACAAATGTCATAGAAATTAAGCCTACGGCATTATGATATATTTTAAATCAGCATATTGCCAATTATCTATTGACCTAGTGATAAATTGTACGATGGTGCTGATAAACCTTATTATAATGCCGTAGGGTTCATTTCAACTACACTCTTGGTGTCACAAAGGCGCGATCTTAACAACTGTGTTTCGGTTAGAAAGTTAAGGGGGCCGGTAAAATTACAGGCACATGAGACTTAACAACTTCACGTCTCAGGGCCGACAACGCATTGGTGATGCCCCTAGTGTTGTAAATGTCCACAGGCGGCGGTGACCACTTACCATGACCGTCTGCTTGTTTGTCGGTCCAAGTGGTATATAAAAAAGAAACTTTAATACTAACCTTCTATGTAATAAAAAATAGCTTATAACATTAAAAGAAACCAATAAACTGATATACTTTAGTAACTTCAACTAATATAAGTATGTAAATAAATAATAAATAAATATCCTGGGACATACTTTACTCACGGTCATCTGACCCCAACCTAAGCAGAGCATGTACTATGGAAACCAGATAACTGATATACTACATGTACATTTTTTTTTTCTAAATACATACTTATATAGATATTTACACCCAGACACAGAACAAACAGACATGTTTATGCACACAAATGTTTGTCCTAGGTGGGAATAGAACCCGCGACTTTCGGCTTGGCAGTCAGGGTAGCTAACCACCAAGCCAACTTGCCTGTCATGTATAACTAACTATACAGCCCGAAATACTTCTTTTGTAATTAAGAGCAATTGTTTACATACATTTTTTAACAGTTATGTGTTAGGAAGATACAATTTTGATTTCTCAATTTGATACATGGCATGCATTGTCAAAGTCTCTCGGACATTATTTAGTTTATATACCTTTCCTACCATGGGAATCGAACCCAGGACAAGGTCTTTAGGTGAGCTTCATACTTGATTACCCAAGTGATAATTGTCATAATTATTATATTTATATTTTGGGTTTAAATTAAATCTCAGAAATCAACCTCTAGCTTTACTTCCTACATTTATAGTGTCTACATGTTAGTAATTTCTTCCATATGATGGATGTTAATACAAACCTTGGCCATAGAAACAATTCTGTGAGAAACAAAGATCTCATGACTTTCTCAACCTGATGATAACCAAATGTGAAGGATATTGGAGAGTTGGAGAATGCTTTGATAAAACCAGTCTGAAACATTAACAATTTTTACATTACAATATATATATATTATTAAATTAAAATCATTTTAATAATATCGCATTTGGGGCCTCGCCAATGCATCATCGATCCTGAGTCATGAAGTCCTTCCCACAACAAACTTTGCACTAAACGCACTATTACTAAAAAAAAGGGACATATTGAAGGAAAATATAACAATGCAGAGTTTCTAGACAGTCCTTCCTAATTAAAGGTCGACAAGAAAATGGCACTGCTACTGGCCAAAACTGAAATGGCTCTGATTTAAAAATGTTAGTATGACAAAGAATAAAAATAAAAAGGATTAAAACCAGTGTTGATTCAGCATCATCAACAGATCAGCATACAATGCAGGAGTTATTTAATATTTTATGCTGGCTTATATTAACCTTGTTTTTCTGTCTATACAATCTCAATGCAAAAGCTTCTTGGCATGACTCAAGCACTGTGTGTGCTCTTAAAACAATAATTCCTGTTATATGAGAGATAGGTACTCTGTTCTTTAGTAGATCAACCACTAAAATACGTGTGGAAACAAAATGGACACCACCTTCCAAATAAGCTTTCTCTCTGGAAAATAATTAATGAATTATCTCTTAATTTAATTATTCTATAAATATTTATGGTCTATCAATAATTTGTTGCACTTAGTAATAATTTTTTCGCAGTTTGACAACACTTCTGTGTATTAGAAATTGGCAAAAATTATAACCTTTCTGCTCCAATGTTGGGTAAAGATGTAAGTTGACTTTTTTCAGTGAAATATTTTTCCTCATGATCATTACCATTCAATACAAGTACTAGGTTCCCGGGATCTTTGAAGATCCACAGCAAATTCTCAACTATATTATTATAATTCAACCCCCTGCAAAATGAAAAATATCAAATAGTCTGGTTTTGTAGGTACATTTCTTATATATTTTCAGTAACTTCTGCCCTCTAATTTCAGTACTTTCAGTTCAACCTAAGATATAAAGTTGCCTTGCAAAAAAGCTAATAAATGTTGTTAGACATGAAGGTAGTACAAACAAACTCTCTTTACCATTTGTTATATTCTCACTAGTTTATTTGAATTTCCTATTCCATAACATAGGTTAAGTAACAGTTCAGTAAATAGAGAGAGTAATATAGAGTGGTGACAATCACACAAACTATTTAGAATATTACCAAGATAGTAAGTTAAGTAAGAAGTCATTGTATTAAGTAGGAATGCTTTGCTTACTTGGCCATTATAACGAGTGCATCCTTCTCAAATACATCCATAAGTATTTGTTTTTCGTATAACAATATGGGGAATTTCGTATCAATATTTGGTGGTACATCAACTTCGCTATCTTTCTCATCCATTTCCATTATAAATAAGGTATCTAAAACATGATCATCACTTGTACTGCCTTACAGAATATAGGAGGTACACAATTTGTTTTGATTTCGTAACGTTATGAAACCATTTACCTTTTGATTCTAAACATGTATTTCTCTTGTAAGTAATAAGCACTGACAGTAATATAAAACAAAATAATTCAGTATTTTTTTTATATCGTCGAAAATTGGAGGGAGTTTTCAAATGAACCGGTTTTCATTTTTATTAGTAAGTAACCAAGAAAAGATGATTGATTTGACATATCAAATGTTATCAGGAGAAAGTGATGCCAGTTTTCGGTTTCGCATTCTCCCCAAATCTTACCCAAATTCCTCCCAAAACTCAGGTTTTAAAGAATAAAATCCCCCCATAAAATGCAGAATATTTATTTATTAATTAAACATAATTAAGTATTATTGCAGCAATAGCTTCCATTACTGGGTTAACATCTTCACATGCATCGTCTGCAGTTCCGTACATTTTTTCAGAGTTAAATCTGATTAGCACTTTAGAGCTTGGTGTAAATTAATACTTCCTGCTAGCAATGTATATTTTATTCCCCAAGCGACAGTGTGTAACGCAAATATATTTCATAATTTGTCTTTAATATATTACATATAATAACTACTTGAAAGAAATCTCGCTCACTCAACGCATCTCACACCTTGCTGAGTTTATTCCCGGCTCTTCACAGTAAAAGCAACCTTCTGAACCCGTGTTACAGTCTGTGAAGGCCTAATTGAATAAATATTTAATTTCAACAACTACGTTAGAAAATGGTAACGACAAAATTTACACTTTTGCCAACTTGCTAACATAAATACAGAACCATATTTTTTACGATTATGAGGATTGATGAAGATGAACATGGAGAAAAAAGATGAAATGGTTGTTATTTTTTGTTGTTATAAATTGCCAACGCTGGACAAAAACTCAAAAAATCAGGACACAGGTGAAATTTACTTTTTTCCTGGACTCCCCAAAGCGACGGGGGCGGTGGGCACACGGTCGTAGTTGTGGGCCGTCACGTCGCTTTGATGTGGTTCACGATTACTAATCAATATTTAACTATGTTTTGTTTAAATTAAATAATTAGAAGATAAATTGAATTAAATAAAATTTATTGGGATTGCCCTCTAAACTAGGACAAATCCGGGGAATCTAAGACGGATGGCAACCTTATGTCTATGGGATTAATGATCCGAGGAGAACCTATTTTGACCAAAACTATTCAAAAACATTTCAACTACAACATCTTCAACTTAGGTAAATATAGCCAAATTCCTGCCAATAAACACCCGAAGTGCTAGGTATGATTGAAAACGGTGCTATTTTTAAGAGTAAATCTTATTAGAGGGTTCAAGTTTCACATCATTATATGTTGGTATCTTAAAATAATGGTGATTACCAAAATTACACTTATTTGTTTTGACTTTCATTGATGTCATTTTAGATGTCGTTGTCACCCCCGGAAGGAAAGGAGATGGAAAGGAGCCAGCTGTTATAATCGGTTGGCCATAGATATGCCCATTAATAAGAAAATAAATTAGTACAGAAATCATAATACCTTATCTTATTCAAGTAATTGGTTTATTTTTATATTTGTTTTGGTGTAATTTTAGGCTTTAAAGCAACGAGAGTATAAACATTCCATCCAGAAGCGGTGCTAGACTACGCGTTTATTCAAGGGTCGTCGGGTGTTACGTCTAATTCTTCTATTGCACAGCTAATTTCGCATATGATTTGCAGTGGAGGATAATGGGGGCGCATGTAACCAACCTGTCAGGCAGAACAAGATTACCTACACCCTATCTCGAATTTTACAGGAACTATCACTTATTCCACAAAAAGTAATTGATGTTAGTAAACGAGCAAATCAAGTTGGAACACTGTTTGCAGCAGAGAAAAGGAAAAGGACAACATAAAAAAGGCATGAAACGATTAACACGAAAAAAAAATAAGTATGTATTAAGGTTTTTAGGATTCCATTGTCAAACAAGTAACTCTTATCAATAGATTTATGAATTATGAGTATTAATGTTATTAATTACTTGTTAAAACGTTGTGAAAAAAGGAAATTGATTAGGTAGTTAGAAATTCATTTTACGAGATTATTTATCTCGTAAAACGACTTCATAGGTATGAGTGAAACAGTCAAATATTTTGTTTATAGGTGTGTAAAGTTATTTACGTTTCTTCGTTAGAAATTATTTTAGCGCTACCTACCCGACTCGCAAAATCTATGGATGGCCATACCTGGGCAGCTTAAAGCAGTCATAACCATCTGTTTCCAGCTGAATCTGCATCGCTGTGTTGTTCGCTAACAACAGTCACAAGCACGCAAAATTGGAAAGCACGAGGCCGCTTGTGCTGCCGCGCATAGGTTGTCAGCAGCATAACAAATTCCGTCATGCACTGACTTTACGTTCGAGCTATCGACTGCCCTAGGCCATAAGCAACCTGTTTTGTTTTTGACTGATCGTTTAAAATATTAATTTGAAAATAATTCATAAACGTTTCTAAGATTCTTAAGTGATGAAATTATCCATGTTGCCCTCTTGATTCCAAAATTCGATGAAACCTGATTTTTATTAGCACTCTTCGGCACCTGAACAAAAGCAGTAGTATCAACAATATCTATTGCTACTTTCTCAAAATCCAGGTTGCAACTGTTGAACTGTCAGATGCAGTGGTTGAATCCGACTGCTTGAGCAATGTCTTCTCAATCAATCGAGAATAGCGGTCCATGTAAGTTCTACGGTTAAAAGGTCGAGCTGCCTGTATGAGCGCTCTAAGTAAATAGTTTATCTACAAGAAGGCCAGTATTGCCTATGTAGGTTTTTTTTTTTTTTTTTTCACATTTTCTACGGACTCTTAGTCCGTACTTTTTGGAGATTCTACGATGAATTATTGTAAGATCTATTGTATTGTGTGTTCTAAAAATTAACATCTTTCCGCGCGTGCTCAGCTCGTTGTTTTGAACTGAGGCTTGTGGTTCCTTAATAATAGTGTTACATTAAATTTTTCTACTGCCTGCCTATGTAGGTTAAATTATAAATATTGATTCATCACCATCATAGTACCCTGTTTGTTCCCCGTGATTAGGGGTCCGCATAACTTTGTATTCTGGTTATATAATATAACTTATTATGTCACACTCACAGGAATTGGCAACCGTTCCAACTTCGGCAGTTACATTATATAATAAATAACCCACGTAATTAGTACCTAGCTACCTTAAGCACTCCGCTATAACAATGAACGATGATAAAGATGGAGATGTTGCACAATCTAATATCAATATCCGACATGTTTGCATACCGTCCACAGCGTAACTTCTTCTATACTTATGTCTACATGCACGTATCGTTAATTGATCGTTTCGAACTCCGTGTACGTTTCACTGACACTCTTTATTGCGGTTGCCGTTTCTTCCTAAGGCTGTAGATATGCGCAAAGCGCACGGTATGCATACGAAAAATAAGTTAGGCTGCGAATTGTACATTAAATTACCTGTCTTTACATTATTTTGTCATCTATGGATCTCCCGGACGTTACGTATCACACTTTTATCGTATCTAAATGTTCTATTTATGCTTTAAGCATTAGTCAAGACATAATAAGAAAAATGTACCTTCCAACAAATGTATCCTTTACTTTGTTTATTTACTGTTTTCATATGAAAATTTTAAGTATTCTCATCTAAATACTGGGAGGGGCTCTTACGTTAAGGCTACCTAACATACCTATTTAAAATTTAAGTCAATGGTAGCTAAAGTATAATTCTACAATTTTACCTTTTTATCAAACCTTAGATTAAGCCATAGAGTACCCATGCATTAAAGTGGATAGAATTATTACTTTTTTATATACATGTATGCACAAATACTAAGTTGAGATTTTTTTATTTTCGATCAATTTCATTAACACCTATAAACTTTATGTGTGAAACCTATTAATTAAAATATAGGTTTTTATTATTAACTATTATATTATTAACTCAATTGCATAGGATACAGTACATACTTCGCTAGGTTGATCAACAGTGAGTTGGCAATAACATATAATTTGACTTTTAAAGTTAATTAATACAAAAATAAATAAATATCCTGGGACATTCTTTACACACGGCTGATCCCAAATTGAGCTGAGCTTGTGTGGAGACCAGATAACTGATATCCTACATGTACTATTTTTTTCTAAATATATATATATTTACAACCCGACAGAACAAACAGACATCTACATGGACACAAAATGTTAATCCTGGGTGGGAATCGAACTTGGGTCCCGCGGGGCGTGGCGGGAGCCTGACGGTCTCTAACCACAATGTCAACTGGCGCTTATTTATGGCCTACTTTTATTATATTAGGAATAAATACGGGGATATATATAATTAATTCAAAGCCCCATAATATATAATTATCCGAGGTCCTACACGCACTTGGCCGGTTTGTATTGAATACGCCATTCGTCAACTTCATTGGCAGCAGCTCAAAATTAATTTCAACGTAGACAGGGTGCGGCTAATGATATCGAAAAAAAGGAAAGAGTCGTTAATTTAATTTGCGGTCTGTGACCTCCTTTTGCGCGATTTTCAATAAATTTTCGTTTAATCTGCAGTATTGAGTTTATGTTTATAATTTCGCGGACCGCTACTAGCAGGCATTGTATGTAAATGCTGGCGAGACATGAACAGACTCATTAATATGTGACAACGACATGAAAATAGCCGCTCTGTGTTGACCACAGCGACCGCACCGATGTCCAATGTGGCCGCCCGCGCCCGCGCGCCTGTGCGACCGCGTCGCTCTCCAATCGAGCGGGAGGAAGATCGACACCACGAGCACGACCGGGCGGCGCGGGCCACCTAATTACACCACCTTTTTGTCGGACCGACTCTTTATTATGACCTTTTTCTTATGTGATTTTTTTATACATGAGTTTGTACGGCGATCTCTAACAGAAGGTTCACCAAGGCATGAAATATTTGCTGAATAGATCCATCTTACAAAATCTACGTAGATTCATGTACCTAAGTTTACGATAGAGATTCATCTGTTCAAAGATACCAACTTCCCAGGAAGGGTGGCAGGATGGTTATTAAACATAGGCACAGAGAGTATTTGAATCAATACTGCCTGATTATTGGTGTTGAGTATGTACGCCGAGGTCACAGCTTAGAGCAAGCTTGTAACTGTATTTTCTTTTTCTTAGTTACTAGGGTATGAGTATATTCTATGTAAGGCTTTGGCTAACCCCAAGAAGGCCCTGAAGATTTAGAATCTTCAGGGCGCGTAAGCTTACGATATTTTTCAGAGTTACGGCATATATTTTTTAGTTACGGTCCAAAAATCGAATTTGATACGGATTGAGAAACAATAACATCCTCAATTCAATTAGCTATGCAACTTATCAAGTAGGAAGTTGAATGAGTTGTGTGGCTAGTCGTGGAAGCCGACCGATGGGCTCTATGAATGAGCTTTGCCAGACGAGCCGCAGACGTCGAGCGCGACGCGTGCGCAGCCCCAGCGCATATCTGTGACAATATCGTGAAGTGGACACTGGAGCCTGGACCCCGTATACTTGAGTGATAGCGAACATGATTTCGGTAAGTTATTACAAAGTGATTTACAATATTATATATTATATCTGTATTGTTTCTTTTTAATTCACATTATATAAAAACCCTATTTTTTAAGATATACGTATATTCGGAAAGTATAGTGTAAATAGCACCAAAATCAGGTGCTTTTATAATTCAATATAATACCGTGTTATAAATTTTGAAGGCAATATTCATGTTTGTAAAGTGTTACTTCCTATAGATACGAAAACATAGTTTTTGATTTTTTATACAAAAGAATTCAACGTGCATTTCGGTTATCGATTTATTTATTTAAATGATATCGTGTTAAATTAAGATTATTGTATTTTTTGTTTGGAAAGTTTTCGAGTTAAACTACAAAATAAAAAAAGTCTGTCTACGTATTACTTACGGAAAATCGTAATAGTTTTAATACTTTGCAAATTCTATCCAACCACGAAACTTTGAACACAGTTACATTAAAAAAATAAAAACGCGCGCCACAAGTGTTAATAAAGTATAGCTACGCGCCTCGGCTTTGCTTGAGTGGTATAATATAGATGGATTATACTAATAAACCTTCTGGAAGAACGACACTAAATTATGGTGAAAACCACAAGAAAATCTACAACGTAGTTAAAAAGTTAATAGCGGACAAACATATTTACAGAAATAGTAACTTTGTTTTAAATTATTTAGAAATTAAAGATTGGCCTCTTATGTTACTACATAGTATTATTAATTGTTTACTTGGGATTCAACTTAATATGATTCCAAGTAGAACTCAACATTCTCGAATTATAAAATTAAAAAGTTTTTATATTAAAACTTAACTTTCATAATAATCTAATCCTAAGGCATAATTAGCACAATTTTAGCTATAGCAGTTCGAAATTTCAATACAAAAAAAACATTAATTAAAATATAACCCTTTTTTCAATTAAAAATTTCAATGCAATAAATAAATAAATAAATGCAGCAAGTCATTTTTGCGGATTGACGTTATTTCTATAAAATTATTACAAAAATATTAATAATTAACAAATAATAAACTAATAATAATAACTAACAAATAATAAACTAAGCTTTCAATTTGATATTTATTTTAGTTATTAGGTACTATAAGTTTGTATCAGTTCCTACTACAATAAAAACATTCCTAGAGATTCTACTAATGTTTATGCGAAAATTTGTGAGGATGGACGGATCGATGTTAAATACTCTATCTCGCAACAACTACTACACGGATAAGAATGAAACTTGGCAGATAGATAGTTTATAACCTGGATTAACACATAAGATTTCTTATCCCGGGATGATGTGACATCCCTTGGGTGAACGCGGCTGAAACCGCGGGGAACAGCTAGTCCTTTATTTCGAAACAAACGTTATTACCTAATACGATGCACTTTCAAAATCAGGGACTCCTGATATTCCTTATAATAATTTATATAACATGTATTAAACCATTACAAAATATTGAAACTATAGTAAATACAAATAAAAACTGTGAAATATTATATGTGTTTATAGAATTCATTATACTAAGTAAACCCGCGGTCAGCCCGCTTTTGTAGGATTGTATTAAAAAAAATGGGTCAGTCTACGTACGTATAGTGTCATTTGGAAGGAGATATCTCGACTTTCTATAAAATTATCGTCACTCCTCAAATCACTTTGAATAATAAGTACGTGATGTCACATAATCCTGACTTCCACGACACCCACTAGAGTTCAGTTCAAATGGGTCACATTCTCTGGAGTTCGTTTTGTCTTGGGGTTGTTAATAAAATTGATTCTTCTATTGCTCTGTGGATGTTTCAATACATAGTCCTTTACGTATTTTGCCTCTTTACTTCTCCATCCATCCTTTCTAATTAAGTTTCTAATATACCAAGTAATATTAAAGAAATATGGCAAAAACATTTGATTTTAGAATACAAAACCCATTAAACCTGACCATCTATTTGACCAACGTTCATATTACGTAGGTAGTAACGGCTCATAAATAGTATACAACTATCGGACACTTCCTGGTAAAGGAGAGCGTTAAAATCCAAGGAACTCGTATAGATATCAAACAATGGCGGAGGCAGTAGCGGCCGGAGGGCGGCGGCCGGCGCGTGGGCTCATCTTCTGTTTAACCACCGACGGGTCATCGACACATGAAACGTGTGAAAGTGTTATGTCTTTCCTTTTGCACCCACACGCTCGGACATCACGGATTTATTACCAGAATCCACGGAAATCAAAAATAACGTTAATCAATAACGTTCCGCGATTAAGCATTCCATCAATGTGGAACGTAATAGCTGTTACATTTAGATGTGGCCGCAGATAGATGCGATAAGATTTGAATATGAAATAATTTAATGACCCAGACGACCTGGTCACATACATGAATTTAATTACTGTTCGCTATTGATACGAATTATAGACTTAATTAATATAATAACTCATTATCAATTTATTTTATAACAAGTATTTTTACTTCTATAAAGTATAGAGTAAATCATAAACATAATTTCAGTTGCGATAGAATAAAATCTACATTTCTCTCATTTTTAAAATCATGGTAAGGACAGGGTCAAATGAAGTCATAGTTAATCGAAAATGCGTCGCGAGCGCAGGCTGTGGTGGCGGGCATCGGGTATCGGGCGGCGGGCGGCGGCGGGCGCGTCGTGGCCCGCGCGTGGGCATCAAACCGCCCGTGGCGCCACTCGGTCTGCGCACGCGGTTCCCACGCCCCCGCACGACGCACACACACCGCTCGTAATCAACGATAACTTTAATAAATAAAAGCCTCTAAAAACTTTCACTGCCAAAATATACAAGGTTTTTTGGAAGTGCTTGACTTGAATAATTGTCTAGCGAATTAGAAACTTGCTATACCTTCATAAGTAAAATCTATGTAATGATTTGGGATAACATCGATTTGACTTGTCAGTGTGTATCTTTTTCATTCTTAACCGATACTTTATTAATCTTTGAAGAGTTGCCGCGATGTTTGGTTGATATCAGACATTTTAATGGATTGGCTTGTGTCACAAACGTCGATACTATTTACTTCTTATTCTGTAAGTGGTGACTTAATAGGTTTGTAAGGCACAGAAATGCTTAGGCTACTTTTCAATGAGGAGCTTTAAGCCCTATTAATAAAAACTAAAACACCGTTGAATAAACTTTTATACTTCTAGTGGGCACGCGCAGAGTAAGAGAGTTTTAGGTGATAAAAGCTGTAAGTTGCACTTGACACTCAGTTCACTTTCAAGCTAAATGTGCACACAATCTCTCAGCCACATCATCAAATACCATTACGTGAGTGAAGTCAAGCGTATAAAAGAAAAAAAAAAACATCATATCAAAGTTAGTTAATATGTATATACATACATAATGCATGTTTTAACGTTGGTAGCAACACAGCTTGTAACGAAAGCTAACGGAATCAGTGTCAGAGACAGGTTCAGAGGTTGTTTTATGTCATGTCCATTGTACAGGTCCAAGATACCTACGTAGGCACTTAAATTGGATACTTTACCTAGCTACAACAAGTAGGTGGATAGTAAACACATGCAAATGAAAATAGTTTTCCGTACTTACTTATAACGGTGTGTTTTATTTAACTGGGACAGTATGGGCAAAACCACAAATGATACTGTGGTCCAACTTGGCCAAAGATTTGAAAATTATGACATGATTCCTTCAAGATAAAAGTAAAGGTGCCCAAAGATAGGATTCTTGTATTATTTTTCCCATTTGGGTTAGGTTTTTCCCGCTTATCTGTTGACCCAGATTATAATATCTACATAGATTTAGTCAAAGAAACTTTAAATACTAACTTTAAATTACAGGCACATAAGACTTAACAACTTCACGTCTCAGGGTCTGTTGCAAATGTCCACAGATTGAACGTTTGTCAGCATACTTGGCATACAAAAAAGAAAAAACTATTGATCGGGAAACTCACTCTCTTACTAGAATGTTGGTAAATAGTGACAATTAAGTGTTAATTACTAGCTTTTTTATATACCATATCATAGGCCGTTTTATATCATTTAAATGTTATAATATAGCCTGAAACGACTGTCTTATTTGAATGAGAAATAACAAAATCCTGTTCTTCCTCTTGCTGTCACATTTCGATGCACCTGAGCCATCCAATGTAGGTAACTAAACCAGCGTCACGCTACAATGGCCGTTTTGACGTTTCATAATGTCATACAAAAATGAACTTTATTCCTTTGGTTATTAGGTGCATCTTTTGATCCAATAGTTAACTATCTGATGATGCAGATAAAACCTTACGGTAAAGGTATAAGTTTAATTCTTCTATGACATTTTTTAACGTCAAAACGGCCATTATATCGTGTTAAAGATTAATTTTAATTTTGATAAGAATGACAACTACAGTTATCAGTTACGGCTAACAGGGCTAGTTCAGGTTTTTAACACAATAAAGAAAATCGAGAAAACTTATAACGTTATTAGGAATAGTGCCAGCGTTTTATTATAGTTGATTTCGTACGACGTATATGACCACCTAACTACCTATACCAATACAATTTCACCCGCCTACTTGAGCATGGTCACCGTATGGATTTCAGTTAGTTAGTAAAACTAGAGGATTTGGTTAACCACAATAGCTTATAGAACTAGAAATGGAAAGTCACCGCACTCAGTTACCGGACAAATGTTAGCTGAGCGTGTCGATTGAATAAAAGTGACCACAATTTGTTTAATCTTTAAACGAAAGCTAATTTTCGGATTTTGTCAATGCTCTTTTTCATGAAGAAATAAATTGTTATTATAATCAATCTAAGTATACCTTACTTCCTTTATTTATGGTGTATTAACTTAATTCGAGCGTGCCTCAATTCATTATTGCCTAAAGTTATTCTCCTTTAGTTAAGGTTCTACTAGAAGTTATGCTAGAAATTATAAGTTTCTCAGTGTCAAAGAAATTTGGGTCAATTTTAGTTTCCATTTAAAACCTTTAAATCGACCTAAATCACAAGTCAAATAAATATTGATAAAAAATCGACCAGCCTACAATGTTACAGACTTCCCTGAAAAATCATCATACCAAAATAACCGGTTATTTCGGAGCCAAGTCCTTTTAGGGTCTTCGCGACATCAACCTCATCCGTAAAGATCGTTGCTACATTATAACGGCTATGTAACTCGAAGTCTTTAGTGCTTTGAGGCAGATTTTTTTATACCATTTTGGTTAACAAACAGGCAGACGGCTCATCTGATGGTAAGTGGTCACCGCTGCCTATGGAGATTTGGAACACCATAGCATCGCCAATGCCTTATCGTCCCTAAGACGTAAAGTTGTTAAGTCTCATGTGCCTGTAATTTTTAACCGAAACACAGTAATATAAGTGCACTACTGCTTCACGGCGGAAATGGGTGGTGGTAGTAATTCCTCGGAAGAACTACGCACTAAAAGCTCTACTACCCTAAAAAATTGCTATTGAGTTACCTAGATATTCGTATTCAGGACACGTACTAGGTTTTTTTAAACGGTTTTATTTAACTTGCCCTGTTTGTTGTTCTTTATTTATTGTGTCTAATTTAGTAATTGAAATTTTATTTTTCATGGTAACATGTAAAGAATCGGTTATTTTTTTTCGTTTACGTACCATAGTGTTTATAATGTTTATACGTAGAAACATAGGAATGTTTGAGTCAAAATTAGTTACTCATAGTATAAATACAAGACAAAGGGAGAAGTTAGTTGTTCCATACTTTAGACTAACTAAAGTTAACAAGTCATTTCTTGGTAATTGTGTTCGATTTTATAATAAGATACCGCTTTCAATAACCAAAATGTCTGAACATAAATTAAAATATTATATTAGGAAAGTTTTGAAAGAAAAAGCGTATTACAAGGTAGTTCATTATATTAAAGATAAAAATGTATGGAAATAGCTGCTCTCTGCACAGTGCACCTCTAAATCTCTTGTTTAAGTTGTAAGTACCTAATTAATGTTATTTTCTATTTTGTAGTCTTGTCATATTTTTTTTTGTTTTGTTTTTAATGTTACCTATAATAAGTATTTTGTAATTGTTAAATATAAAATTATGTAAAATTGAAATTATAAAATAGCCAAAAAGTCAGAATAGATAAAAATTTATATAACAAATAATGTAACCTAGCTGAGTTTCTTGCCGGTTCTTCTCAGTTGAAGGCTGACTTCCGAACCGGTTGTAGCTTCAGTAACTTTAAATTTGACCTTCATAAGTGCCCTCAGAAGGCCTAAACTGAATAAATGGTTTTGAATTTTGAATTTTTAGCGTAGATATCGAGAAGACTAACTTTGTATTAGGCTACTCTTTCAATATATTGTGTTAAGATCATAAATATATGGAATACTAAGGTTAAAATAAGAAATGTTTGTTAATATTGCGATTCGCGTGTCTACCCCTACCAGTTACTACTACCTACATACTTCTTAAAATCTAAAAGTATTCACAGTAGTACTACTATATAATGCTAAAGTTAAGGTAAAGGATTACGCGCTTAGAAGCCTTTTTTTTGTTTTCAATCAAAAACAAAACGAGACACGAAATAACTTAAACTGAATTTCTTTTTAAAAAATTAATAAAGAGAACTGACTCACGTGTACTTTTTAACCGACTTCAAAAAAGGAGGAGCTTCTCAATTCATCATTAGATATTAATTTAATTCAAACATGTTCTCACCAACAAACACATAGGTAGAGATTCCAGCATAAATGCAGAATAATATATCTACTGTGCGTAGGTAACATTTAAGTAACTAGAGATAAAAGATGTTACGAGAGAGTGAAAGGACAATTGAAAGAGGGCAAATTAAATGCAAAACGCCTTAGTACTATTCCCGTCGAGTAACGCTTAAGTTAAACATTCGCCGCACGCGCAGCTTTCACTACAGCCATGTCCAACGTATCCTGGTGTCAGCATCGGGGTGACAATTAGGTTTATGCCACTATCTAAATTTGATATAAACACCTTTAATAATTTGAAATGATCCCTTGGGGCAATGAAAAACATACTTATTTGTAAATTCTCCCGCGGGTCCACCAGCGTTTGTGAAGGATCTTCTATTTACCGTGATAAAATGTATCCTACGTGTGCATGAAGAATTGTATCTGTGTGCCAAATTTAATTTAAATATGATCAGCCGTTTTGGAGCCAATTCTTGACAAATTTTTAGACAGGTAGACATTGGCATCAAAATTGGCATTTATTATTAGGGATCGATATATAGCAGTTTTCACATAAAAAGGCATTTATATATTTTTTATTGGGATATAATATAATCTACAGATTTAGGTCAAAACATTTCGAAGGTGTGGTAGGTGCATATAGTCTCATACATGTCCAGTTATTATTCCATGAACAGCGATCGAGGTCAGTTATTTTGTAAGGTACATAAATAAGGAGGATGGTAAATAAGCTCGTCTTTCTTCCTGGCATGCCGCTTGGCATTTTAACGAGCTGTTCTCGTGCTTAAAACCACCCAAAAAACAACTGACAACTCACATCCACTCTAATTGGATGAAAATCATGCCCTCGAGTATTTTTATTACCGAAACAAATTTTTTGATCATTACATATTTTTAAATTCAATTCCATGTGCGATATCTCATAATATAGGTAGGTAATTGATAAACTTACCAAACATTGATGATATATGACGCTTAATGATTTACAGACATGGAGCTGTGCGTTGCTACTGTTGCTGTTGGCGTCGGTTGTTCGCTCAGGCCGCATGCAACCCAATTCCGTGGACATCACATCAATCAAGTACATTAATAATGTGTCTTGTAAGTACATGCTTTAAAGTCGATAACTAAGTTATCAAAGCTTATAGGATATTGATTGAAATCTAAATTCCGCTTGAACAATTTCAGATCCATCAGAAAATTCCAACCTAAGCGGATTGGCATCAATTTTTTCACCACGAATGGACTTTGATCAATGGAAACCGCTGACAGGTCGTGGCGACCCGTTGCGCAACGATCCAACATACGATTATGAACCGCCAGTTCTCGAGCGGGTTCACTACTGGGCGGAAGACACGAGACTCGAACGGGAACACATTCCTGAGAGAAAATCCGAAGTTCTCATGCTAGGAGTTTCTTCGCGGAAACCGAGTGTTACGCCACGTCACCCACCACTCCCGCCGAGGAGACACCAGCATCTGCGGCCACCTCCGCCTAAGTATGAAGACTTCACGTACAAGCTAAGTGACAACTACCCCATGACTATATTGGTCCCTCCACCTCCGCCTCCGCCAGGACATCAGCCATCGCTATTTATCCTAACCGATGAGAAAATGCCATCACCCATTTCTAATGTTAAAATGACTGAAATTCCTACACTTATTACAAAGGAAACTACTGCTGCTATGGAACATCTAACATCCGCATACGCGTTACAGGAAGCTAATTTGATTTACCAATCTTCGACAACGAACCAAAACTGGATTCTGAACAAAAACCAGACACAAGCTCCGATAGTTAATAATGTCGTGAGCAGCGATTATGCAGGATGGGGACCGACAACGCCTATTGACGAAATTGATAGTACAAACGAGACTCACAACTTAATACCAAATGATCACATAGAATTTACCAAGCAACCATACTCGTTCTACAAGCCCATGCTGTCAGAAGCTCCTCCCCCACCAAAGGTAACACCCAGTCCCTTACTTCTACCAACATTTTTGCCAACAGTGTTACCACCTTTTGAGCCAACTGAATCTACGACCGATAGTTTATCGCAAGTGACATGGCCGACAGAAAGGACTACTTATGAGCATTCAACAGAGAGTCAAGATTATTACGAAGAAATAACAACTGAGAAAGCAACTACACCCACATTCCAGGTGACACAGCAACCCCTTAATCATCTTAAACCTTCAACAAATATCTTCGACATGCTTGGACCTATGATGTCGATGCCTTTGGTGAACGGTCCAGAGAGGGATGAAGACAACCTTTATGCTCACGCATCTGAGAACACTCAGGTTTATCAAGATCAACAACCGGCAGAAGTAGTAAATCTCGAAAGTATGCAAACTATGCAGCCTCCACCACCGACTAAGGTTATAGAAAGACCAGAAATACCAGAAACTCCAAATAGTCCCTTTCATGTAAATACTCATATTCTAAATAGTTTACAACACAAGAAACCTTCCTTGCACACTCCCGATCCTTATTTACACATGCGTTTTACAACACCACCAACCACGACTTCGGCAGGAGATACTGAAAAGTCCAAAACTACAATGGAACCACTCACAGTGCCCATGTATTTAATAATACAAGGACATTCTAAAGTTAAAACATACGGTTCCAAACCAAAAGCTGCTAATGAGAACGAGACTATAATCAACGAAATTTCAAAGCATAAAGAGACTAATGAAGTGAAGCACTTACATCCAATCAAAGACAAGCATGCGAAAAAATCTGAAAAAATAGATATCAGTAGAACTAGTAGAGCGCATAATTTGAAATCACTTATTGACCAAGGACATGGATCGATTGAAATACAAGAAGCTGATATTGGAATTAAGTACGACGTGAGCGACGGAAGCGACGTACCGGTAGAAATATATAGAAAAGGGATTGTAGACAGCGATGAAAATAATTATTTAACATCAAGTAAAACAACTCGAACGAAACGCCAGATAGACCTTGAGGATCTTTTGCCCTTTGATGAGGATACTATAGAGGAGTACGTTTATAATTTCTTTGAAGGTAAAAAGAATGACACTAGTATCACGGGGCTGATAGCACAAGCGGTAACCAGTGACGCAGCCGCTGCCATCGACGATCTCGACGATGAAGATGAGGAAAGGTGAATAAACGTATTCTGACGCTGTATTCCACAGACCCGATAGGAAAAATTACGTAGCACAATGCCAAAAACTGCTTTTGGTATTCCTTTTTATTAGTTAGTTACCTTCTACGTATGTCTCAAAAGGTATTGTAAATGTTCCGCCACATACGATTGTGAACCCACCGACAGATTTGATCTGGAAATTATTTCCCTATTTCTAAACCAATGCATATGTGATGATTTGTGAATCGCATTATATAATGTTATTAAAAATATATGAGTGGCAAAAGATATTCAATAATGTAGATAAAAGCTATGAATTGATAAACTTCATTTTCTCTTATGGTGCTCGACCATTTTATAAATATTGCCCCCCCCCCCCCCCCCCACCCTTAAATTACATGTGATACATCCTACAATTGTCGAAAAGAATAACAGGAGCAATATTTACTTTATTTCTTATATTTATTGTAAACCTTTCCGTTATATTTTAAAACCAAGCTACGTGTTAACTACTGTGAATGCTTGTTAATTAGCACAAATATGTTGTACTTCGACACCGAAATATGCACTGAAAAGAATCAAACAATGATACAGGTACCCTAATTTGACTATAGTAATAAGATTTTTAGTCAGCAAACGATTTTCCATTGTTTTGTTTAACTAAAATATTTATTTTTTCAAACAGCCACTTTTTACCTAAGTATCTTATTTGTACAGTCAAATGAGAACCTACCTGCTTTTTTAAGTCGGTATAAAAGTAAGTATGTTAAATGAAAGAATGGTTAAAATCTAAGCCACTGTGACTTTATTATGTGAACTATTGTGTACGGCCTCACTATATTTATTTTAATTTAAGTTTAAAATAAAAAAAATATTTTACTAAGTGATGGTTTATTTTACATTTTTTTATCCTAACACACGCACGATCGCAATCGCGCATTTCGTAGTATATTTTACATCTGTTTAAATTTGCAATACAGTTCAAATATGCTATTCCAATGAATAAACTCTTAGCCTGAAATGATAGCATGGAATATTTTCTATTTTTCTAATTATGTAGGTTTAGATTGACGCGTGTCTACAAAAAAGCCACGTGGTACGCAGCGGACGCGTCCCACTAACACACACATTTCTTACCATCCTTTTCGTAGAAATAGACTCAGGCACCTAAGATAAAGTGAAAGCTGCTTATAAACCCATAAAGTCACATTTATTGCGATCCACCACAGCCTATAAGGAGTCATCGATGATGAAGGGACCAACAGAAGAAATCAGTCAGGTTGGTAATTACTTAGCAGATGCGACTTCATAATAGAAAAATTACTTTTAAAACATAATATGTGTATAGGTACTTGTATAAATTGATGACATTATCAGCAGGAAGATATTGGAAATGTAATGTAGCAGCAGAGTTACACCAGTCTGCTTGACAGAGACAAACTTTATACTCTGCGTCCGCTAATCTGAAAATTTTGTTAATTATATAAATAACAAATCACATTTGGTAAAATTGTTGCCATGAAGGAAAATATATAGGCACATACTTTTCATATTTACATGTCATGGCTCTGGTGGGAATTATCATGGACTTCGGAAGGGGGTCATCTTTATACGACTCGTAACAGCCACGTTGAACCGTCCATGCGTATTGCGCTCGCGCTGACCATGATCTCACGAAACACATGGAGTTTTCTGAATTAAACACGAATTTTCTTATAATTTTATAGTTGCGTATTTCTTGTACCGCAATAGTGCGTTCCAAACGGTTATGCTCAAGAATATCTTATCAAGTAATATTTTTAAAACTATAACCAAGTAATAAGCAATTGTTTAGGATCATAGTAAAGTTAAAAACAGTTACTAGTAAAACAATATAGGTACTTAACTTAGTACCTAACCCTATGCTAGACCATAACGCTGTAACGCCTGAATAATACATTCCGAGGCTATAGGAAGTCCACCAATCTACACGAGGGTGGGCTTTTTGACTCGCGAGTCTATGGAGCCGAGAGGGGGTTGCTTTTGCAAATAAGGCATATGCATGCATTAATATGAGACGTATTCACGCGGTATTCTCTAAGCATTTAACCTATCTGAGATATTATTAATATTATTTTCATACCTCCAGTGCAATTCGTTAGGTATCTTCGTGACTCATTGAAGATTCTGGGAGGGTAAGTGAAATCTCCCGCGCATTCATTCAAATCACGACTAACCGCTGAACAATTATAGCAAAACAAGCCACATGTTTTATTGAAGCAATAAATCAATGTCACCCAGAACAATTTACTCAACATCGTTTAGTAATTTACATTCCACTTTACCGAGGTTTATAGGAAAATAAGCCTGAAACCATTTTCTGGGATAGGTTTAGTAATAATGTCAGCTGCTGTCAGTGATGAGTGAGTGTTTATCGTAAGGTCTATCCTGTGTTTAAGTGTCACTTTGTGGTATGCATAAGGTGGCATAGGTTGATCTTACATTTAAGTAGTATGTATTCTGATTGTATTGAAGATATCTTTTTAATTCGCGTTGATTTTTTACTTTTAGATATTTTTTCTAAAGCAATAACTTCTTTATATGTAATCGATAAGCCTTCTATTTCTTTTGATGAACCATCGCTAGAGGCGTTTTAATTCGGCAAAATACCTACGTGAATCATGCACCCCTGATTTGGGCGTTATAGTGTAGTTAGGAAACCCGGGAAAAGTCAAAATGAAGAAATATATTGAGGATGGAGGCAGTGGCGTACCAAAGGCCCTGGGGCAAAACATTAAGTAGGGCCTCAACTGAACTATTTATAATCGTCCTCCAGAGCTTGGGGACTCGGGGAACTGCCCCGTCTAGCCCTCCGGTCGCTATTGCACTGGTTGGAGGATGTCTACCTACGTCTTGTTGGTCATTTGGAATCACATACCTACTATACAGCTCCTAATCTAAGCTAATCGTAAGTTCTGTCGGTTTCAAACCGATAAGTGCCTTCCGCGGGCCGAAACTGATAAATTGCTTAGATTTTTTTTTAATTTGAATCATACCATATCATCCCCATCTTCTTCGAAAACATTGTCATCATTATCGCTTGAATAACTAAAATACAGTGTAAACTCTTTATAACGTTATCCTTTATAACGATAAGTTTATCGTTATAAAGGATAAGAAGCTCACTTCAACGTTATAGGGAGTTCCCTATAACGTTGAAGTGAGCCCAAGTTGGTTGGTTTGTTCACTTTGTTTTGTTTTTTTTTGTTCACTCCATATAACGATAACTCTCTATAACGACAAAAAATGCTCAGTCCCTTGAGTTTCGTTATAAAGAGTTTACACTGTACTACATAGCCAAGCATGACGAAATACAATGTGGAATACTAGCACCCCATCTCCAAAACTAAATTTTGTCATGTTGCTTTCAATCTAAAATATTTTAATGTGTTTGATAAGTTTCAATTTAATGTAGGTGCTATTTTTTAAAGAATTTTACGGAAATAAAAGGCTCTAAGCAAACTTCTTTTCTTTGCTATTTGCAGAGTCGGGTCGGGTCCTATTCCTGGCATCACTCAGCATTGTTACATTTTTAAAACGTTTGGTTTATAGTTTGTTTTCTCATATTATTTTGTTTTTTAATGTATTGTTATGTTAATTTGTTGTGTGTTGCCACGAATAAACGTATTTTCTTTCTTTTTTTCTTCTTTTCCTCTGTGAATTCATATAGCTACCCTGCCTGGTTGTTACTGAGTAAAAAAAGGACACTAGTTGTACGTACACAAATGGGGTTCTTCACTATACCTGGACACAGCAGTGTTAAAGAACACCTTATCCTGGCTATCGATGTTTGACTAGGCGAAAATAAACCTTGGTCTTCCAAAGGGTCTTCACCGTAATAATTACTAGTAAATGTCCCATTAAAACATAGTAATGAATTCATTTTGCCAAAGAAATTTAAAAAAACGAGTCCAATAAGAAACAACATTACTGGTCAATCAATGACATGCACGACCAACTAAAATGAAAATATTTCTTTCAAATAGGATGAAGTAGGGTTTTTACTGAGAAGTTCCGGCAACAAACTCAGCTTTTTAAAATAAAAATGTAGGAAATAAAACTTAAATAAAATCGCTAGTCAATTTAATAATGTATTTCGTAGTTAAATTGATAACTATTTCACTATCGGTGAGGTAACAACTCTTGTAGAACCATCTCTGCGAGCTATAATTCTAATTTCTAATTGATAAATTTAAGGGTGCATTCAAAACATCGATGTAATTTTATATTTGGAGCAGCGATACAATTTAAGGACATTTTTTTAATATAGTTGTTACTGTTTGAGGAAACATGGACAGGGAATCGATACATCGCAAACGAATATTTATCATTGTTGACCAAAATAATGATTTGAATGCACCCAATACACGCACCGCCGCCTGCGCCGCGCTCCAGGCACCTAGCAAGGCGCATATCTCGAACCTACATAAACAGCGACCATTTACATAATGTAACAACATATCGAATCTTTGTAGCGCTTGTGTACTTCTATACTTTTGGACCCAAAATTAAATTTCAACTAACACACCTTAAATAACGCACAACTTTGAAACTAAAATTTACATGATATAACTCACAAACATCCGACCTCAGAAATTTTGACAAGCTATTCTGAAAACTCTCTGCGCTCATTATTTAGTTAGATAATGAAGGTTAACAATCAAACGTAGAACACTTACAAATATTTAGGGAGTGAAGTAATTATCATTCTATGGAAAGAGCAATAATAATCGAGACTGAGCAGAAGATGCATGCGTCACAGGTCAATATTAGAATTTGGAATATATTCTTTAATAATGTTCTGGGAATAGTGTATGAGCAAATAAGTATTTATGTTTCCTTACAGTATGGTCTCTCCAAGACGCAATCATGGTAATGCACACTTTTATTACATATATACGCCCCAGATCTTGTCTAAAAACCGGTATATAATCAGAGGCTGTCAACTGGCGACTTTTAAAAATCGACCTGCGATACATAGACTAGAGACACAAAGTAAATAAATAACCAATTTATAAATAAATTAATCCTATACTTATTTCACACAAGATAATTTGTAACATGAATATATTTTATTACAACATATTAATATAAATATAATTACAATATCAATAGCAGCTTTATAATTGCAATTAAAAATCAATATTTAGCTAAGCAATATTTATATTTTAACAGATTTTCATAAACCAAATACTATGCTCAGTCCCTTTACAATTGTGAGTTGATGAATCGAAATCTTGAGAGCACATTTCATGATACTAAACTAATTAAATACATAATTCCCTCAATGTTTTTGTTCAATATTATATTAAATGCGTAAAATACTTACAATTTTCTAAGCCAAAATATTTTTTATGTGAACAACCAGAGCGCAACTTCAATATGAAGTAGGTACCTACTCAAATAGTGTCAATATATAGTAAAAATGCATAACAACAGTTTTTTACTAATAAATATGACACAAACAACTGTACCCAAATATAGGAAATAATATTTACAATAGACCCAATATACATATGGCTGTGATGCAAAATTTTGATAGTTACAAAGAACCAATATGAGGACAAAAATTTCCGTGCATTAAATCTTAGTAGCGCTATGTGCAAATGTTCCATAAATGTTTGTAATCACATCAGTGTGATACTTGTTAAATGAAGTATGTAAGAGTTATAGAACACATCTTGAAATTTATTTATGAACAAATGTTTGTACAAGGTGCACCAAAAACATTACATACTAATGGCAAACAAAACATCAGAGTAGCCTAGTGAACTGTTTAAACGTTAAAATGCAAGCGACTACGCGTGATCGCGTTGGGAGTTGGCGGCGGCTGTATCAGTAACAACGAGAATATCATCTGGCACGGCGCTTTTACTCTTTCAACAAATTCAAAGTTGTTGTCCATAATATACATCTACTTAGTGCAAATAACAACAACAAGCAAAAAGGATTTCAAAGTTAAATGTATAAACTCAAAAGATAGAATAAATTGTATATAATGTCACTCTGGCAACCATGGACGGCCAGGTATTATTCTCGTTGAGTTTGTGACGGGTTCAGAGGCAAAAGCCTAGCTCACAGTCCAGTCCAGGCCCCAACGCTCCGACACCTTCAGCTGCGCGGCCGCTGCGTCTTTCAGCGAAAACAAATGTGTCATCTCTAATTCTGTTTTAGCCAGAGAGATCGCTTTTTCGAAAAGTTCAAGTGATCGCCTGAGGTTTCCCCTGTAATCACACAAATTAACACATCAATATTTAAATGATACCAAATAGAGAATGATAAGGTGATCAAAGCATCCCCGACTTAGCAAAGAAAACAAATTAATATTTTCATATATGTTTAGATTTTACGAGAAATGGGCAGATCAGTTTTAACAACATAATTGAATTCAAATGTCAAAATGATTGGATGTGTTACTTAATACTTGGATTTATTTCTTCTTTTCACAAACTAGATAATGCTTACTATCATCAATTGTTTACCCATGTACATACTGATAACACAGCTCAGAGATTACAAAATGGATAATGTTTAAGTTTGGATGTGATAGCTATGTATCCAATGTGAATCAGTATTGTTATATCATAAGAAATCTTTCTGTTACATAACAAACTCTTATTTCTAATATTAATTGTATCTGATTGTATATATATGTTTCCTTTAAATGTCTCCAATTTACAATTCTAAAATTCTAATAAAGATTTACTTTTGTTCTATAAAATGTTGTCAGAATAAAACTTATGACATCCCTGTTTCCTTTATGGTCTTAAATATTGTGTCATATTGATAATGTTACCTAACACTTTGTATTCTGACTTCTATATACTATAATTTGTGGAGTGGTTGGTGAATGCTTTACAGCAGCCACCAAAACAAATAGTAAGGCATACCTATCCATCTAGGATTATTGTACTTATTTACTTTTACAGTATTTTTTTTTTATAAATTTTATAAATTTGTTGATAAAAGATAATATTGATTTAGGGCTTTAATATTTGATAAGCAAAAGAAATTACCTCTGTACTTCTATAGTGCCAAGTGTTTCATATGCAAAGTCACATTTGTCATCCATTTCAATGGCCTTGTTGATCAACTTGACAGCCTTGTCAAAATCTGTGTTCTTCTGGAGCTGGACCAGGCCTTTGTGGACATATAGTGTTGCATTACTAGGATCCACTGACAGTGCAGAGTCAAACAGTGCTTCTGCACGACCCCACTCTTGTTGATCTGATAGAACTTGAGCAAATAGGATATAGGCCTCAGCACATCTTGGGAACCTCTCTAGGGCATGCTCAAAGTCTGCTCGCACTTGGGTTAATGCCCCCACATTTTTATTAATCTGTGCATGTCTATAGTCCGCATAACATTTCTGTATGTAGGCAATGGAAAAGTTAGGGTTAAGCTCAACTGCTTTAGCAAACTCTGCAGTTGCTTCATCCATGCGTTCCAACAGCAAATAAACTTGACCGCGGTGATGATAGATGTCAGAATTATTAGGATCTAACAGAGCAGCTTCAGCAAAGTCTTCCAAGCAACGTTCAGTATTTTCCAATTGCGTAAACAATGAAGCACGCTTTATCAAAGCATTCACCTTCACCTTAGTGGATGCATCACTACTAACAACTTTGCCCAGATCAGCTTGGGCTTCCTCATGTCTGCCCAATAGCAAATAAAAGGTTGCACGTAATAATAATGCCTCATTTTTATACTGTCCATTAACATCTAATTCATTTGTGCAAGCATCCACAATGGTATCGTAATCTTGGTTATCGAGTGCATGTTTAGCCTTAGCAAAACCAGTAGTAGTTTTATCATCCAATTGGATTTTGGTGATAGGATCTTCAGAGAAGGCAGAGAAGTATGTTTTGATGAAATGCTTTGAGGGCATAATGGGGCGTCGTTTAGCGAGGGCCTCCCGAGCGTGCTGCCGGCCCAGAGCCTTGAGAATGCGATCGGCATTCACAAGTGAGCTCTGTACTTGGAATCTTTCAAGGATGCATGCAGATGTGACATCTTCCAGAGCTAGAACAAGATCGCCGCTCTTCTCAGCTGCACGCGATCGCCTCAAGAAAGCTTTTACATATTTCTCGTTCAGTTTCAATGCAAAGGTACAGTCTTCTTTGACCTGCTCCCACATCTCGCGCTTCTCGTAGCACGCAGAACGATTTTGATAAAAGGTCGCGAGGTCGACCGGACGATCAGGAGGACACGCTTCTATCGCTTCGTTGTATAAAGATATAGCTTTATCATATTCTCCGGCGTGGAAAGCGCGGTTGCCAGCGGCTTTCAGTTTCATCGCCCGGTCGATAGCAGTCTCGGTTACTTTCGCATTATTATCTTCGTTGTCCAATGAAATGGTAGTCTTCGCTTTTAGTTCTGCGACCTTCTTTTCAGGATCTTCTAATCTATTTCTCAGGTAAAGGTAACCTAAACCGATTGCGAGAGGTGCGCCAAGAAGGATGGCCAATTGCCATTTAGGAAAAGGTGTACTCCCTGTTGAAGCCATATCCTCGTGGCGATCGTTTTAAAATATGAAAGCGCTAAACGATCCACCATTTACTATTCCACTACGAACTATAAAAACAGAACTCTAAATTTTCAGTTTTTGCACTGATCTTCCCATTTGTAACTTCACTCACGCACGAAGTCTACATAGACAATTTTTTGACATTTTTTCTTTTTTTACAGATTAATTAGAATTCATGCAAGTCTAAAAGTAAAACAGCCAATAGATAAAAAAAATAAGAACTGACGCTTTTTATCTCTTAAAACATATATTAATTAATTTTTTTTATTGAATTAATATTAATCCGAAAGAATAATTTGATATGTTATTATTTTATTTTACGGGTTTTAAAGCAAGTGGGAAGTTTGCGTCGCGCATCCCGGGCCGTACCTGCGGGCGCCACTATCCACTTTTTTGAACCTTTAGGCTGGCAGACTTTAGTAGACCATAGGCCTACGGCGGCCGTTGGTTCGATATCAAACCCGTCTAAAATATTGATTTGGATATATTGTTGTAGGTTGAGATGGTAAATTCCTATTTTATTTAATAAAGGTTTTTATTTAATTTAGAGTGCTGGCAGCACTACAAATTGATAACAAAAATAAATTCAAATAATAATTATTTATTTGATTTAATTCAAATTAAATGTATATTGTTTCGTTTCACTCTGTATGTCAACAATATAATATCACCCAAAGAAAATAGGGTGAATAAACATAATCATAAAGATATTTAATTTAATAAACAATAACATAACCTAAATGTACATGTCAGTCACTATTGAATGCATGGAAAGTTCTTTTTATACTCATACGTTTACATAACTGTTATCAAATAGAATAGTTATTCAGGTTTGCTTTATTTGGGGTTGATTTGATAAAACATAATGTTGTCTTCAAAATTGGCAAATTATGTAAGTATAAGTTTTATCGGAGTGACTATTCGTACGGGTACCGGATGACTAACGCAATGGCTATTCGTTGGAATTAATAATTGAAAAATGAACCGTGATAAGTTTAGTATATCCTGATAAAATATTTTTTTATTTTATTTATTTAATTCCTTTATTCCTCTGAATACACTTTTTATATTTATAATTTATCTAAGTTGGTCGCACTGTATCCGTATTAATAATTATAAATTGTTCGTACAGTACCCGTATTAATAGACTCAGCCAAGTTTTATAGTCAGGCAGATATTTTATTTATTATCTCTGATTTACCACTTTTGAGGATAAAAGAACAAATGCTACATATTATTGATTTCCGCTAAGATTAAATAAATAATATTAATATTTGTAATTAGAACACTACTTCTATCTTAGACTATCTATAATATCTTATCTTATCTAAACTCTGTCAGATATTATTTACCTCTAAAAGAATTTTAATTTTTATTGGTAATACATGTTTAAATAAATATATGCTTTGGTTTTAGGTAAAATTGGGCCATTATTTAAAAACAAAAAAACTGGTCAATATTGTACCCGCAGCTCAATGTCAACAGAAGAGGCTGAAAAGTGATTTGTATGAACCAGATTACCTCATTGTGAGTTTATACCAAAAAATATTACTTATATCATAATAGTAAGTATATGCCTAAATTAAGCAGAACATGCTATGCAAATTAAATAACTGAGTACTGCCTCTATTAAAGTAAAGAAATATAAACTATAAATGTTTTGTACATAAGTGTTTTGTTGCTGATCATTATAGTATGTATTTATAGCTTATATTTATATTTAACTAGCTGTCCCCCGCGGTTTTACCTGCGTTCCTGTGAGATGTCACATGTATTATACATAAAAACCTTCCTCTTCAATCACTCTATTAAAAAAACCGCATCAAAATCCGTTGCGTAGTTTTAAAGATTTAAGCATACATAGGGATATAGGGACAGAGAGACTATGTAGTGATATGGTCAATGCCATATTAAACATAATACTATTATTGAATTTCTGCAAAGGTTCGCAAAATTTGCTAAAAATATATGAAATTAATATATGCCCTCCTGCATTTAGGTTGGTCTTGGTGAGACACTTTCCCCCAGATATGTATACTTCAGTATGCTATATACAGTGCTGGATTAAGCAAGCGTGGGGTCCGTAGCAAAGTCTGTCGAGGGGCTTTTGGTCTGCTATGGGTTCTTAAGTAGAAAGTGGTAAGAAAACAAACGGTGGTGGGTTAGACATGCGGTCCCCCTTTTGCACTGGGCCCATAGCAATTGCTACTCTTGCTACATGGTTAATCTGGCACTGGCTATATATATTACATAGTTACTATTGTAACTATTCAATCAGTAATTTATTTGTACACTTTATTAAATGAGTAATTATTATTTCAGAGTATGGAACCAGATGAGCCAGTATTTGACTGTTTAAATCTACAGTTAAGGGGTTATGACTTTACTCTGCTTGAAGCCTGCCAAAAACAAATACACAAATATGCTGAAGTTATGGGCATACAAGTGGATGAAAGGTGTTGATTTTTCTCTAATTATGCTAATTGTTATTTTCAATGTATATGCAACTTTGCAATAGAAATTAAATGTTTTCAGTTGGGCCACTCCTGCTCAACAATTGAAGGTGCAACGGTTCAAACCTGGAGGGACTGCTGTTGATGCTGATTATCATCTTAATATTTATGAACGTAATGTACAGGTTAGTAAAATAAAATTATAGAAGCCATATCAAATAGAATCTGCACCAATCAACATAAGCCACATACACAGAAATCAGTGACATGGATGTTGAAAGCTGTGGTGATGATTGTGGGTTCGAGTCCTACAATATAGCAAGGTAGTAGGTTACTTTGTAAATCCTGAGCATCACTGGCCTAAAGTTGAAAATTGTGGTACCAAATCATCATATGGTTACCCTAGACTCAGTGCCGGATTTACCACGAAGCAAAAATTGCAATTGCTACGGGCCCCGCCCAAAAGGTGTCTAAGGCCGCCCACCCCCCTTTGAGCGTAAATTTTTGAGTGAAACTTATTAGGATGGTAATTTTACCTTGCACAAGTTCTACAAAAAGTCATATTAAGGCGCGATAGTAGACCCGACCCATAGGAGACTAAAGGGCCCTCGATAGAGTTTGCTACAGGCCCCACGGTTGCTTAATCCGGCACTGCCTAGACTATTACGGTTTCCGTACCAAAAAAAACCACTTGAAGACTGATAAAAATGAATATATGTGTGAGGTAGGTAATGATTCACAATATTGTTTCTACCTAGGTAAATGACGTGCCAGCTTGGGCATTAGGCACATTACTCCGCGTGTCGAGAGCTCTCCTCCCCGAAGGCTGCACTTTGAACGTGCATGACCACACTCCAGACCACGAGGAAGTACGATACGTGCCCGACAACCAACTCCTAGAGTTGAAGCAACAACTGCATGACATGGGTGGGAGCCGCGTTGACAAGAAGAAGAAGAAATAAAACTTGTTATAATAGTTTCGAAGTTATAATTTATGGTGTTAGTGATAATAAAACTAAGTTATATTAGTTACAAATTTGTGTTTTTTTTAAACTTCATTAAGCTTGCACGCCTACAATGTACACTGGACAAAATTTGATCTGCTATTAAAATGATCATGGGTGGGACCAAACATTCGAAGTAGTCAATATTCAGTAAAAAGCCTAATAAGACCTCTGGTCTATACATAACACGCACTATCAAAGTTTTCTCAGGATTTGACCACATATAGAAGCTTCCAAAATCGTGTGGCACTTTCTGGCAGGGCCACCATCACGGATTTTTATTCCAAGTTTGTCGCTATTTTGTCCCTAATTTATCCTCGAATATCAGATTTTGTCACACCCTGGTTCAAAAGTTATAAGGTTTTTTAGGTGGCCAACCAAGGAGTGACAAAATGTGATGCTTGATGACAAAATTGGACAAATTCTGGAAGCAAACAGATCTTCGCTAGGTGCTCTGGTTTTTGAGATATGAGGAAGCATAGTTCCTGGCAGGGCCACCTAAAAACCCTTATAACTTTTGAACAAGGGCGCGACAAAATCTGATATTCGAGGACAAAATAGGACAAATTAGCGACAGACTTGGAATTCAAATCCGTGATGGTGGCCCTGCCAGGAAGTGCCACACTCCAAAATCAACAGTTGGATCGCCTCCAATCCAGGTCCTCAGATCATCTAGCCTGTCGGAAGATCCGAATGGAGGAGTCTCCTCGTTCCTCCATTTTAATAATAAATAAAAACCTTCAAAAGTAATCTCTCATTAAATCCCTGTAGCTAAAATTAATAAAATACGTTTGGATTTTAATCAATGCAAGGTGCATGTGTATTAGGTATATTACAAGGCTTTCTTTGCACATTCTAAAACAATTTACTGCGACAGACATCTCGAAAGGAAAAATCATAATTCAACGTTTTTGAGGAATAAAAAAGAACCTAGTCTTACAAAAATATTGGCTAGTCAAAATATATCTATTGGATACCTACAGAACATAGTGGGGAGAGATAGAACTTCTGTCTACTTATACTGACCATGATGATAAAACTATATACACGAAATCTTGCGTAATGCTCGTTTTGAGAATTAATGGAGCGAAGTATGAATTCTATCTGCTGGTTTATTTAAACCTTGAGTAATATAATATCAGTTTTATGCCCATCACGTAAATTGCTCCTCAAATCATTGCCACTTTTAGTGTTCTGTACTAAAATTCACAAAAGGGAGGACATAATTAATACCTAGGTGTAGTTGGGTCATCGTAAATTGGAGTATTAGGTACGGGTACCCACCTCTAGCGTGATTATAGTTGTAACTACTTTTGTATGTTGTATGTTTTCTTTTGGTACAAAGTTACAAGGCCATGTGACTAGAAATCAAAAAGCTTTAGAAGTTATGTGTTGTATGCATTTCTTATTATTTTGTACGTAACACTCATAGCCCGATTCCCCGACTCGCACTTTGCTGTTTATTTAGCCAATAACATAACATATTAGTGAGGTCATAGTTCCATTCACTTGCTATATTTACAAGTAAAGCATCTTTGAAAATCCTATAAAAGATTTCAATGTAAAACCGTTTAAATTGACCGTGACAATATTAGCAAATTCCGGCGAAATGCAATTATAAATGACTGGCTACCGTGAGTCCGGATTCAACTACGTTCCCGAGGGAACCAATGAATCCCGGGATTTTGATATTGTCTACTAGCTGCTTCCCGCGGCTTCACCCACGTTCCCGAGGGACGTTTCATTTACCCAAGATACCTTAACCTGTGCGATAGTCCAGGCTACAAACTTGTTGTGCCAAGTTTCAATAAAATCCGAACTGTAGTGTTTGTGTGAAAGAGTGACAAACATCCATACATCCTCACTCCGGAAAATTGTAGATTTCTATCAGTTAAAGAATTTTTCAAATCGGATGAGTATTTTCGGAAATAACCTACCTCCTACATCCAAACTAAGAAACCTTTACCTTTACATAATATATATATATATTTTTTTAAATAATATAAACTAGTGCTTGACTGCGATCCCACCTGATGGTAAGCAGTGATGCAATCTTAGATGTTGAAGCGCACTAGTTTATTAAGAGCCTATTCACTCTAGCCTTGAAGACACCCAAATTATAGTTGCTCGGGAAGACCGCAGCAGGCAATATAACTAGCGGAAACCGATAAATATTTTTTTTTATTTTTAATCTGGATGACCACCTATTTTATGAACTGTTGATCGTAGATTAATGTTAAACTTTACCATTAATAGCTATAATTCCATCCCCATGCCAATTATCAAGTCGAAACATTGCTCACGACGACTTGAAAGATTACATTGATTCACTCTCTCATTTACAAGCACCTAGTTTATATAAAGTAGGCATAGGTATCCATAAAATCTATCCGGATTATTTTCATCTAATATTTAATTTGTCAATATTACCAGAAGTTGGTATAATTTTTACGAAACCACCTTCGTTACTCGATGTTATTCAGGGCATCGTTATTTTCTCGCAACATTAGCTAATTAAATATTCCATGATTAGATGTTACCTTCATAATTTTCAAAACATTAATTAATTATTATAATTGAATATTAAGATGTATTACCTCGTTTATTAATAAATACCAGCGCTATTGTGTAAATGTGGCAATTTAAAGTAGGTAGGTATATATGCTAAGCTCTCGTGTTCAATTGGAGACGTGTGTGTGTGCACCTTAATGGGTCTGTCAGTTGCTCAAAGTTGCGTCGACTCTTGACGTTTAGGTATCCTAGTAATTGTAATTAGTGCAATTTTCCACAGATCCAAACGTTGCTACAATATTATAATATGAGAAATCTCTGATTGTTATATTATACGTGACCTAGATTAATAATAGTGTACTATCTATGTAAAATCCTAAAAAAACGATCTACCACAAACTACCGTATGCCAGAATCTGTCCGCCAGTGGCTGGTCAGGCAAACAAAAAATTGTAATATGTCTATCAAAAGAAGGTAAATCTGGCAGGGCTATGTAAAAGCGCCGAGGAATACACTTTGACCTAGCTTTTAACATTTAAGTATTGCAAAATTTGCCTCTAATTATTCGAAGTATTCTCAGAATGTAGCTTTGTTCATTTTGATCATTGTAAGATTGTCCAGACCGTTACCAAGGTAACGAAGCTAGTAACTAAAGCGTTCATGTCTGCACTCATTATGATAGGATCTGCGCACACAAGCCACCGGCAACGTTTTGCAATTTAAACACTGCTGTAGCGAGTGGCCGCCACCTTCCTCGAATGTGCGGTAAATCCATACAAAACCTGTGAAAAAGATTCTGAAATTACTGTGGCCGGTGACTCAAGTGTGAGGAGCCTAAAGATTTTTAATAAACATGCTTCCATTGTACCATATAATGAAAGCCAAGTATCTATCAAGGGAATTAATGAGATATACATTTTTCAAGTACTAATATCAGTTGCCACGCAAAAAATATTGCTCTTTACTTTAAATACTCATGGTTTGGTACGTAGGTACCTAAACTACTTTGTATTACCCTCTGTAGACTGCGACACCTTTCCCACGTTATTAATAACATGATTGTCTTGCATATCATGCTGCAAAAAACCGGGTAAGTAAGAGTTGGATTTGCGCACGATGGGTCCCGTACAGTAACTTCAATTTCTTAAACAGTAAAGTTGAGTTTCATATTATTTTTTCTGTGAAAATATTAATTTAAAGTAATTAAACAATTATCTGTCTGCCTATGGGGTATCTTCGGGGTTTGACCAGTACAAAAGAATGTCACATAAACTTATTAACAAAATTGTTATGAAATGTGCAAACAAAGCTTGTTACTATTAGATTTGTCGTAGTAATCCCACTTTAACATTTTCCACTATTTCGTGTATGTATAGTGTATAATAGTTTTGAAATATAAATAGACAAGACAAGTAAGTTCTAGAGCTATGCCAAATTTAATGCCGAAAACACAAAAATATAATCATTATCTCCTTTTAGATTTTGGTACGGAACCTTAAAATTTATTCAAAATTGCATATGCTTGGATACATCGCAAACAGCTGATGTTCACTTGATAGGTAGGTAGGTACATTCAAGGTTAAGGCGAAATAACTACTTACGTTTAGGTTGGTGGGTACCTACATATTCTGTGGTTTGGTTGAGTTCAAGTTTCTTGCACGAATTAGGACTAATCTTTGCACTTGACTAGTTGTTCAATGCTAACCATTGAACTTTGGCCCCCGAATAATAGTCGATTGCATCAATTCATCCAAAATAACTTCGATTTTTAAATTGATTAATAATTTAACAACATAACTATCTGTTTATTACAACATGATGAATATTAACTCCAATGACAACATTAAATGCGCATTTTGTTTTGTCTGTGGTATTATTTTTTTAATTATTTTATTTTCTATTGCTCATGTATTATTTTTACAAGGTCGGGGGCTATTTTAGACCGATATGCAATGTTGCTCACTCTAATACTGTATTTGGTCACTATCACATCGTATTTTCTATAACATGTGATATAGGTTAGGTACCTACCCAAAGCTTAAGAAAATATTTAGCTTAGGTACCTAAAGCTAAGTAAATTTTATTTATGGGACAAAAATATGGCAAACAAAGCTCTTACCATGGCATCCAGAAAGCATAAATAGTTATACATATTGATATTTATACCCAGGCACAGAGTAAACAGACATGTTCATGCTCACCATTGTTTGTCCTGAGTGGGAATCGAAGCCGGGACCTGAGGCTTGGGTATCAGGGTCGGCAACCACCAAGCCAAGTGGTATGTACAATAAGTACTTATTTAATCCAGTTCGCGTACCTAATGGTTACCACTCCTACTATTTGTACAAAGTAGATACAGTAAAGTACCTCAGTACGCTATACAAGACGGTTTTTACCCAATCTCACTTATTATGAAAGGTAGGTATACCTCTCGAATTTAAGTTTGTGCAATGTAATACAATATCAGACTCAGTAATCACTGTGTTAGTAGTCTATCCTTTCCCTGTACGGTAAAATGATCGCCCAGTTTCGTTACAACATAGTGTAGCATGACATATAGATAGTTTAAATTACCTACTTATCTTTTCATAGATGTCCACCATTCAATATATACATGTAGATGGGTAGGTACCTACATAATTATTGAATCGCAATTTATGTTGCACAATCTCTAGGTATCGTTTAGAGAACCTAGATAGGTAACAAAAGTACTTATTGGAATGCAAAATGATCTGTTCTATCTAATATATGCTAAATGCTGTGTTTGATGTTGCAATTAAGAATCTCATACCAAACATAAATAGTTACAAAAATATGTCAGTTTTATAACATTATGTATGACTAGTTGTACGCCGCGGTTTTATCCGCGTGGATGTAAAATTTTCCCGGCACAAAAAGTATGCTATTTGTTATTCCAGGGCAATTTCTATACATGTGTCAAGTTTCATCCAAGCCCGTTTAATAGTTTTTGCGTGAAAGAGTAACAAACATCCATACATACAAACATTAGCATTTATAACATTAGTAGGATATATTGACAATAATTAATGTGATTAATTGATTAATATAGGTGAAATTGAAGTTTTAATTTAAACTTCGAATGATGAAACATAATTATAAGACAATCTAACTATTGATGGGGCTAGTGATAGAGACTCGAGAGCAAGAAGTTAATAACTAAGTCGCACCAAAACTTGTCGTTGTTTACAATTACTTACACAATTTTTTAAGATTCTGCAACTCCATTGTTCTTGCTACGCTAAGTCGACCCGTATGTGTCAGGGTAAGACCACGTGTCAAGTAAGAGGAAATTATAACACCATTAGGAACTTAATATACATGTCCTTCCAGGCCATTACAAAAATATTGCTGGCCTCTACAGGTTCTTTTTTCTGGATGGGACGAAGATGTCAATCTCGGATGGCTCTTACACCCTAACGCGGACATATATACAGTGGCGCAGCTAGATAACCAAAGGCCCCGGGGCAAACAATTAAGTAGGGCCTCAAACAAAACTATTTAAAATCGTTTGTTCCTTGTCGTTCGTGCTATATCGTTTGTGCTCCAGAGCTTGGGGGCCCGAGGCACTTCCCCGTCTAGCCAGTAGCTATGCCACTGTTTGTAAGTCAGAGTCCGAGGGGCCCCCTGAGCTTGAGGGCCCCGGGGCACTGCCCCGTCTAGCCCTCCGGTAGCTACGTAAATAAAAAATACATATCTACAAGCATTTATGAATAGTTAACTGTAATACCAGTACGGTAATGGAAGAACCTCTCTTGATAAATGTTTTCAAGAATGTAAAATTTTTGTTACTCAATAAAGATAGAAGCAATAAAAGGCCCAATGTTAAATTACTTTGACAGACAACAGTTTATACAAAGTACCTACTTAATTATGTGGTCAAATATTGCCCATGCGCGCTTCACGCGCTGCTTCGCGTCGCGTGCCCTGCAGATTATTTTAGTCACAATCACTAGTTCACAGTAAGTATTCAGGGCGCATCTGCGCGACGCCTCCTCACGAACCTCCGCATCATCTGAAACAGGCCGGATGACGTGGCCCGGGGGCAAAATACCCGTCCTATACGCCAAAGGACATGGGTTCGTTTCCCCTTACGTCTAACCAAATATTCGTATGCATGAAGGTTTAAACATAGGTGCATACTCTGCACTGGGGAAGTAGGTTGACAACGTTCGCTTTAGGGTGGTAGGAGAGTCAATCAATTGAGTACCCTACCTTTGATCTATGGTTCGCCTCACTATGCTTTACTTCCCAGAAAGCGTGAGATTTTTTTAATACTAAAAATAAAAAAAATTGTTTCAACTAGTTTAGGTAAACCTGATAACCTCTTTGTCACGGAAGTACTTAGGTTACCATTAAGCATGACTTAAATATATAGACATCTAGCATTTATAAACTACAGACTAAGTTAGTTGGAACTAATTTGTTATTACAAAAAAATAAATATGACGTAGCCTTATAAAAAGACCGTTCGCATCGTGAATTGTTTTTTCAACAATAATTAGAAGCGTCTTCAACTCCGCGACTGCCAAATTTGCGGTCGTCCCGCAACTATTGCGCAATTCCCTTTTACTCTGATATTACCGAGACATAAGCTATCCTGAGTTATTATTACCGATGTTCTCTTTATGTTGCATGTATTGCAGCTAATGACCGTGATCTTTGCCCATACAACGTTTGAACATTATGATCTGTAACTTTATTTTGTTACGATACTACTCGGCTTATTGTGTATCTATATACTTACCTACTTATTAGTAAAAAAATAATGCGTAAAGTCGTGAGCGGCGGGCGTGTTGTTTAGTTCAAACTTAGAAGGGCTCATCGGCCTGCAAGTTTGAGGTTCGCAGTTGTACTGGACCATACATAATTGAAGGCTGTATTACTTTATTTTATTTTTATGGTGACAGTCAAGTACGTGTGTGGAAAGATGCAATTTTATTACAGATTCCTAATTCACGAGACACATAGTTTTGGAGAACCATTTGTAATGGTCTGGAGTGGAAATAACATAAACGGCAAAAAAGAGATGGTGGACAATGAAAATGTTTATACCATGTCCATACCATAAAACATCACCCGAAAGCCTTTTTCGTGATAGATTGATGGTTTAGCGCATTACCAGTGTGGGCGACTGTGTTAGCGCCGTCAATGTAATGCAAAATTGACTACAACGACGATTTTGAGAGCATTACACAATCGCCCTGCAGTACTAACACCAATATCATGGTTTTGTCAAGGTTATGGTTGCCTTCCTTAAACCCGGTGAACATGTGGGTATGAGAAAAGGATCAACTAAAAAAAACGCATTTACACAAATATTTGAAATGTGAATGTAATGTCTCTTTATTATCTACATTACCTACATGTTCACAAGTGCACTGTGGAAATGACCTAGATGAAATTTAGTAGTTAGGTTGGTGCTTTAGGTTAAGGAATATGGTAAATGGCAAAATTTATCGTGTCTTTCTTAGTCTTATTGTTTTATTTTACTTTATTGGCACACCAACAGCTTATCGGCAGTATACAATATATAAATCATAATCTAATGATTTGGACAAACCTACTTTCTAATAATAGGTGTGCAACAACACTTAAAATGTTCTACAATAATCTGCACTAATAATTTGTTTTATAAACACCTATAAATATTTGCTTTTGCATAACCAGGTGGCATCAATGCGTCGAATGTCACCGACCCCCTTACCTTTCTCATTGAAACAATTGCATACTGCTTCATGGCGGAAATAGGTAAGGTGGAAGTACTTCCCCCGATGAACTCCACTATGAGTTTGAGTTTTTATCTTTGCACTGCTTATTCTTATTAATATCGATCTTTGTTAAATATATTTGAAACATTTTGCATCTTATACATGAAATTGAAGACTATAATTAGTGTTATGTTACGACTAATACAATCGATAAAAGGTCACGACATTAATTGCATTTTTCGCTCTTTCTCAAATAGTTAATAGGTAGGTATTTTAGTAATTGGCTATATCATAAATTTATAAACATAATTCAAGAGTAGACATCAAGGAGAATTATTAATATTAGATTATTTTGCGAAATAATTGAAAGTGAAGTCATCTGCTAGTACGTAAGGTGGTTAAATTCGAAATAAATTATTGTTATGTGGTACCTAAATAGTAAACACCTTATTTTACATAAATAATTTAATTACATTTAGAAACTATTTGTTGCTAATATAACTAGATATAAATTTATCAATACCTATGTATGTTATTATTTTTTTTTAATCCCATACCATTATTCTCCTAAACCTAATCATGTAAAGCAGCGCTCTTTTTTTTAATTTAAACAAAATCAGAATCATATTCCATTTATTCAGTTTCAGGCTCTACTTATGAACGAAGGTCACCACCGTTTTAGAAGTCAGCCTTTCGATTCTATCTATGTATGTATCTATTAAGTACGGATTTAAGTAGGTATAATACATTTTTAAATAACAGGTTCATATGCAATTAATATATTAATCTTATCTTAATATATATAAATCTCGTGTCACAATGTTTGTCCTCAATGGACTCCTAAACCACTTAACCGATTATAATAAAATTCGCACACCATGTGCAGTTCGATCCAACTTGAGAGATAGGATAGTTTAAATCTCAAATTATAGTCGCAATTTTAATTTATTGCTAATTATTTGTCTGTTATTATTTGACAGTCACAATTATCTGTTAACTCCAAATGATTCTAAGAGATGTCGATACCTTTCGACTGGGTTGAGTAAGTCATCAATAGATGGCGCTGCTATGGTAAATCTACGAACGTGTCATATAAGCTACAATTCAATATCATGATTACCACGTGTTATTGAGGCTAATGTATAAATTAAATTTATTTTGTAGTAAACGAAATACCGTGAAATTCAATTATTTCTTCTTTTTTAATACGGCTGGACCGATTGGAATGTTTTTTTTTGTTTGCGTTTGGGTGGTGCCCTGGATGGTTTAGATTCACAATTGGACCCGGTAGGTGGCGCTGCGAGCGAATTCCTGCATTTTTGTATGGACTTATTTCGACAGAACGACGTCTGTCCGGGCAGCTAGTTTTATATATTTTTTTACCGCATGGGCCGACAAACAAGCTGGTAGTAGGTGGTCACAGCGCCGCCTAAGGACATTTGCAGCACCAGGGGCACCGCCAATGTCTTTTCGTCCCTGAGACGTGAAGTTGTTATGTCTCATGTGCCGTTTCACCGGCCCCCTTACCTTCCAAACCGAAATACAGTAGGTTATACAAGTGCACTACTACTTCACGGCGGTAATGGATAAAGTGGTAGTACTTCCCCGGACGAACTCTGCACTAAGAGCTCTACTACACTTTGGTAAAACACCCACCTACATAATAACTATTATGTTTAAAGACAAAGAGTATGCTCAAAACTGTAGTAGGTATTTTTTTGTGTTCCTTCAATTTAAATATTATTATTGTTTACTTAACAAAAATATTAAGCAATTAATTTTTATGGGAAATATTAATGTGATGAATAGATAACGTTCCTTGTCGTAATTATACCCTTGTGGTACAATGCAAGATGACCTTATCATTTGTATATAGTTAGATGTACATTGTATATTATAGGATTGCTACATTTTGTAAGGAAGATCTGAGTACCTACCTAATTCATATAATGATCATTTACACGCCGCTGCGGCCTTCTCACAAAAATTATGTTATCTCGACTTGAACATTTGTTTCATTGAAACATGTTGTGATTACTCATCACCGTTCGCCATTCACCAGCGATTGAATTAATTACCAACTCAAACGACACAGCGCGAGTTGCTCCTAATGACATGAGGGTTCTATAAACAATTTGGACATATTTCTTCTGAAGTGACATTGTGAGAATCATTATTCTATTGCTACCTATTTATAAAAAAATATTCGGCAATGTCTGACTGTTTATGGAATAGTATTGATGGCCCAGTTGGCTTGGTGGAGACCCTGACTGCCAAGCCGCAGGTCATGGGTTCGATTCCCATTCAGGACAAATTTGTGTGCATGAACATGTCTGTTTGTTCTGTATCTGGGTGTAAACATATATATAAGTATGGATTTAAATAGTAGTATATGTAGTAATATCAGTTACCTGGTAGCCATAGTACGAGCAGTATACTCTGGTTAATTTGGGATCAGGTAACCATGTGTGAAGAATGTCTTGGGAAATTTATCTGATATGCTTTCCTGGCTAAACTAGGATATGGATAGGGACCTTAAGATACTTTTTATTATTATCCTGGGACAGCAAAAACATGCGCTCACACTCAGGAACAGGAGCCGATACTGCAATTACGAATTTCCTTGAGTTCTCATTTTAGTTTTCAAATTACTTAGCTTATATGTTTGGTGAGTATGTACCTTATCTGATCGCATATAATGAAACATTTATCTGTAGATATGTATTATTATATGTACCTATAATGTAGCGAAAGCAAAGTAAGAGCATGAATATAATACACCCTAATTTTCCACCTAGAAGAAATATTTAGAATGAATTCATTCTTTCAAGAGGATCTGTTTTGTTCCGGGAATATTCTATGCATCCAGAAGATAATCTATATGCGTGCGAAGTTCGTCAAAATCCGTTCAGCCGTTTAAGCGTAATTAAATTACAAACGTGTCAACTTTGTCATACCTAAAGTAAGGAGGATTTATTAATTAGAAAACAAACAGTAAAATCATTTCTAGGTCATAAATATAAGCAATTATCCATTTACAAGTTTTCAGAGACATACTTAACGTTTGGTTATGGTACAAATAATAAATATTCTTTGCTAAAAATTGATAATTATTGCAATAAAAAGTATCTAAGTAGTTATGTACTAAGTAGATGGACGTATGTATCGTAAAATTGCTAATGTTCTGTTGCTCGCAATTACTTCATCGCACGTACATACCTAGTCTGTGCAAATTGTATGTCTAGCATTTGAGCGCAATTTTCACACATGTTTATCATTGAATGATCTTTGCAAAATGCAGTTTTAAATTAAACCGTACACACGAACATCGTATCAGACTTCTGTTGATCCAACTTCATCTGTGTAGATATACTAAGTACATATAGATACAACTACAATCTTGTGGCTTGTGAATATCGAAGCTAGAACCCGAAACAGAACAAACAGACAGTGTGTCCTGGGTGTGTCGCGTCAGGGTATATCCAACGACCTCTTCAACGATAATACTCTAACAGCTAAGACACAGGTCGTGGCTTCGATTCCCACGCAAAATAAACAAAGTTCGTGCAAAGGCAAAAATCTTGGCAATAGCGCCACGTACCGGGTCTAGACTACGGTTAGAGACTAAGAACCTTGCACCATTTATACAAAATCATCAAAATCGGTCCAGCCGTTCAGGTGGATAATGTATACAAACACGATGCATACCGGAATTGTATAACTGTATAACAATTAAATGTTACTTGTTTAAAAAGTAGTATATAGTACCAACATTTACCATTTATAGGAAAGAACATAAAATATTGTAGATACTATGACTATGAAAGGATTTCCGAAGTGCCATATTGGCGAAAAATAGAGAATGTAAGTTGGATCGGATTGTTTTGTTAGATAATATAATCAAATAGATACAGTAGTAGATAAAATCTATTGTAATTATCGTTAGTATTGTTAAACACCTTACACCCAATTTACTTGTGCAGTATTTATAAACTTTGTATTGGACATAAATTAATTACATGCAACTTAATACACATCACACGGCCATGTGTGATGCAAGATGACACCATTGTCTCTGCGCCCGCGCACGATTAAATTGTGTACAGTCGTTGACTCCTAGCTACCAGATTCCTACTTTTTAAATAGCCCTTTTATCTATACTATATTAATAATTATCCTACTTATACTTATTATAAATGCGAAAGTTTGTGGGTGAATGTTGAATGGTGAATGTTTGTTACTCTTTCACGCAAAAACTATCAAACGAATTTATATTCCGATATATGATACTTTTTATCCCAGGAACATTTTATATCCCTCGGGAACGCGGGTGAAACCGCGGGGGACAGCTAGTAATATATAAAGAAGAAGGATTAGAGTTTTTTTGCATTGAACAGGCTCCGAAACTACTGGACCGAATTTAAAAAATCTTTCGCCGTTGGGAAGCCACACTATCCCCGGGTGACATAGGCTATATTATAGTTTCAAATAAAGCTGTGATGCTTCCTAAAACTTCAATAATGTAACCCTGTAAAAATGACCTAAAATTCCTTATATCGCGTGCGCTGCGAAAATTATTGATGATAGAAAGAACACAATAATGAAACATCCCTCGGGAACGCAGGTGAAACCGCGGCGGACAGCTATATTTTAATAAAATCTAACAAATTTCACACATACGAATATATACATACATATTATGAACGCAGGTACTAAGTACTTAATATAAATCATATGACTCTACATAGATGTAGAGATGGTATGTTACCTAATTTACTTACTTGTATCCACTTCCTTACATGAAGTTACCATTATACCATGTAATTGACTTGGAACCAGGTGTCATCTATTTTACAATTATTATTGAGATGGTATTGAATACTGTACCTACTTACATAAAATGTTTATTAACTGAATCATACATAAAATAATATTTACACGCTGTACAAACAGTTTTCGTATCCTTCATGCTTAATATAATCAATTCAATTAGATTTGAGCAAGTTTGAGGTCAAAGTTTATGTCATGTACTTATAATAAAGTAAGCACCCATCGTAAATTTGCTAAAGTTATCATTAGGTATTGAAAGCGAGTATTTACGCAAACAGAAATAAATTGTAATTGTTATTTCTCCGCATTTGAATATGACACAAAGGAATACACTTGTGTATATTATTATTTCCTCACGAGAACTTCTACATAAATGAGGGTTGGTGAAGAGCATTCAACGGGACAATGGTTGGGTTGCGTCACAGACGGACTGACCGCGGAACAGCTTCCGCTCGCCTCTTCTCGACTCTCGACGGCCGCGAGCGGAGCCCCCGCCGGCCGCCGCGAGTGGGAGACGCCGAATCATATATATAATGCCATACCACCGACCCCTCAGCAAGCAGTCAGATACCTCACAGCTTCAACATGAAGGTAACAATCTGATAATATACTTACTTGCCCACTTTAGTCAAACAATTAGCTAAAATAAAACAAGGCAATTCTTGATTTGCCAAAAAAGCATATCAATGAATGAAGTATCAATCAATCATCATAACGACCATTATAAACTACAAACTAAATTTGAAAATAATTTTTGAGTGCTTTTTTTGTACTTTTACTTGGCTCTTCCTTAGACATTACGAGCGAGATTGTTGCCAAACAATATAATATGCAACGTTAACTACATCTCGCATTTATTATGCATTAGCAGTGATGACCAACATTTTGAGTTAACACTTACTTATTTCCGCCTTTCGTTTAGGTAATATTCATAATTGCCAAAATAACATAGGACTTAGGGAACTGTCTTTTAATTGTTTATCAAGACCTATGAACGGTTGTTTACTTAAGATTTAAATTAAACTCTTACAACAAACCAGCAGTAGTGATTATGTCGAAATTCCGCTCCCATACAAACGTACGAGGTTGTATAATTATGAAAATATGCTTTTTAAGTACACCCATTCAGAGTGAATGAATCTTGTTCCTAAGCCCAGAGATATAAGATTGATATAAATGTTATGTTTTGTTCGCAGGTATTCGTGTGTCTCTTAGCCCTTGCCGTGGCCGTCCGGGCCGGATTCATCGGTGGCGGAAGCAGTGGGTGGTCTGGCGGCGGCGGCGGCGGTGGCTACGGCGGTGGCGGCGGCGGTGGTGGCTGGAAGCTCAGCGGGGGAGGAGGTGGCTGGCCATCTAGTGGTAGCAGCGGTTGGTCCTCTGGAGGCGGCGGTAGCGGTTGGTCCTCAGGGGGCGGCGGCGGCGGCTGGTCGTCCGGTGGAGGAGGCGGCGGTGGCTGGCCGTCCAGTGGCAGCAGTGGCTGGTCGTCCGGTGGCGGTGGATACGGGGGCGGCGGCGGCAGTGGTGGACGTGAGTGTCTTCTCAGTAATCCAAGTGCATTTGTGTTAAGTGGTACAAATAAATTATGTACCCATTACGGAATTCTAACTACGAAAGTACTAGTACAACAGAGAAAGTAGAGTATGGTTCATATTATTGCGAGATTAGTTTGAATTTAGATAGATTTGTTTACTAACAAATCGTGTGTTTGATTTGCACCTAGGATATGCATGTAAATGTCTATTACCTAGGTAGAAAGTAAACATAAAAAGCTCCGCTCAGCTTGAGGTTCAGATGGCCGTGTGTGAAGAATGTTATTATTTTCTGTATATCTTTTAAATATAGGCACCTAAACAAATGAAGATAATAACTTTGATAGATAACATACTCATCATGAACTCTATAAGCACGAACAATAATTCAATAGTAAATTTGAACCCGTGTACCAAACTTATTCTCAGCATTTGAAGGTTCGTCTATCGTAAAACAAAACAGCATTATGACTGGTCAAGGTCTCATCTATAGTTATAATGTATATATATGGCCGTACCTCCTGTTTGTCGGTCTTCCATGACATGACTTTAACATTTTTTCCTTATCCCCAACAGAAGTGAAAATCATCAAGATCATCACTACCGGCGGAGGCGGTAAGTTGTTCTAAATGATTTATGAAAAAAGAAATTGAATTTATTGCTCGTAATTTTTACTTGCAGCCCGATTGAATTTACACACAACAATAAAGTATGCGTTTACTTGAAAAATTCTGAAAAAGTACGAATTTTAAATTCAAGCAGTTGTTCTTTGTTAAGAAAATACTGTGATATAAAAATGTAGGTCAAATGGTACGTCTTCAAACAAAATAATATTATTACAAAGATTTTGTATACATTTTATAAGAACCATGCAATATCATAACAATACAATACAAATAACCTTTATTATTCACACCATATAAAAAAGTACTTGACTTTTCCAAGTGAACGCAAATATTTTTGTTGGGTGCATTTACAATAAGTGCAGTATACACATATAAGTACCTTATCAAATATATATAGCCTAGTAAAAATGGTTAAAGGTCGTTGGATCATCTAACATAAGGGTCATCCGCTCGCTCGCCGTATAAGATTACAAATTTCGCAACAAAACCGTTACCTACAGGCCGACATCGCCTTTTATGTTAAATTCATAATGAACAAATAACTATGAGATTTGAGGGTAATTTGTTTCTGAATAACTTAAAGCTGGTGGCATAGGTCGATAGCCTGTGGGTTTTGGTACAAGGTTGTGTGGTTTAGAGATGATTACTGGTAGGTTTTCTTAATTTATGCTGTATAGTGTTTATTGTACACATTAAAGGTGTACGCATAAATAACCATTAATACATTCTTTTTTTTTATTTGTCTTAGTATGGGCGCTATGTCTTTTAATCAAAACATTGAAAACACGAAGCAGTTAAAATTTCACTGATTTGTGTATTTTTAATGTTTCTCCAACTACCCTCAAAATTATGGCGAGAGTGCAAAACCACACGTTGTAGGTTTTCTATTATTATGTATTAGATTTCTTGACACGGTTACAGCTGAAGGTTAGAGAGAGAGAGAATATATGTTTTCTTGAAGTAAAATGCCTATATCATTTGGGAATAATGTAGCTTTCTCTCCGTGAAAGAATGTGAAATCGAATGTGTAGTTGAAAAGTTGTGAAATAAAAAGCGTTGCGACAAAAGTCCAGTAGCATGGGTGCGATTCAGAAAAAGGCATTGCAGGAATTCAGCGTCGAGGCAATCGAATCAGCAAATTCGATGACTGCAATGTTTTTAGGTCCGCGTTACAAATAAACAGGTTTTAATCGAGGTTTATTCACTAAGTCATTTCTAAGGTAGGTTTTCCCGTGTTGTAGTCGTGTAGGTTACGTAAATTTTATCAAAGACTAGCTACTGTCCCGTAGTTTCTCTGTCGTTCTCGAGGTATCTTATGTATCCCGGGGCTATAACATCATCTATGTCACTCGGGAAAAGTGTACTTCCTACCAGTTAAAGATTTTCTTTGTCCGGTTACCTTGCTTACGTATACCCTCTACACCAAACGCAAACATTACCTCTTTTTAATCTTGGTATAATTAGATAAACGAATCGAAATTATTCGACGCAATAGTTCTAGAATTAGCTATTAAAATACAATAAATAAGCTGAAGATGTACTCACCTAATTCCTACATAATTTGTATCAGGCGGCGGCGGCCACGGCGGTTGGTCCGGCGGCGGCGGCGGCGGCGGCGGTTGGAAGTCCGGCGGCGGTGGAGGCTATGGCGGCGGTGGCAGCAGTGGCTGGAAGCTCGGCGGCGGCGGCGGCAGCAGCGGCTGGTCCAGCGGCGGAGGCGGCAGCGGCTGGAAGTCAGGCGGCGGAGGCGGCAGCGGCTGGAAATCAGGCGGCGGAGGCTCCTCCGGCTGGTGGTGATTTTCGAACCGACAGTATTAGTACAAATAACAATAAACAGTGATACCTCCTAAGACGTCTTTCAATCGATCCTTTTTGTGTAATAATTGGTTACTAGGGCATTCAGTCCTACGACCTACGATTTTAAGTCAGAACGAATTGAGTCGTTAATAATGTATTAGTTGAGTCGACAAGCAACCAGGGGCAAGAATAGGTATTAAATATGGTTCATATACCACATGGGCCGACAAACAAGCGGACGGTCCACCTGATGGTAAGTGGTCACCGCCGCCTATGGACATTTGCAACACTAGGGGCATCGCCAATGCGTTGTCGACCCTGAGACGTGAAGTTGTTAAGTCTCATGTGCCTGTAATTTCACCGGCCCCATACCTTTCTAACCGAAACACAGTAACACAAGTGCACTACTGCTTCACGGCAGAAATGGAAGAAATCATTCGGTAGCTAATTGAAAACTATTACCATTTAGGAAATATTAAGTGTTATTAGATACCTAAAACGAATAGCTTTATTAAAAATTTACACTTAAATTATAAAATGTGGTGGAATTCGGATTTATGGATTCACTTTTGAAACCCCTCCGAAGATTTGAACGGATAGGCGAGCACCTTCTAGTGCTTAATATGGGAAAGTTGATCAGCGTAATAGTTTCTTAAATAGGTATATTTGATACAAAGATATGTAGTTTTATTTCTATAAATCCTACTAATATTATACTTAATTGCGAAAATTTGTAAGGATGTATGGATGTTTGTTAGGTAGGTACTCTTGCCTTACCTATCGGATTTCGATACCGAACAGCTATATGTTAATAAATAATCCGGAGTTAGGTATGGTATGAACGTAAATTTTCGGCAGTAGACCGATAACCTAATATAAAAAAATCATTTTTTGTTTAGGTATTTCTGTAAGTTATTGGTTGCACAAATTTAATTTTATTACGCAAATGTACCTAAAAAAATACCTAGGACCTACCTAAGTACAATTAACTTAGGTATCGTAGGTGGCGTGCGATTTACATACCTGCTCAATTTCTGCAATTCGACATATATTATATTTCCTTTTAATAGAAATAGAAAATAGTCAATTTTTTTTAGTTTATTTAATATATTGTACAAAGCACTCAAACGAACATGTAGCCACATAACGCAAACTTCAAGGGGTTTATCTGTAAGTGGTGAGATCGTTCGTTCACACAAAAAAAAACCAACTTCAAAAAATTATAATTTTTTTTATTTTAGTTAATTTAATTTCATAATCTACAATTATTTCTTCTGCGGCAGCAATGCTCTGGGCATTGCTGCCGCAGAAGAAATTAAAAAAAAATTAAGAAAAAGCAGCAGCTTACCAACTACTTAGTACTTATAATAATCTAAGGGTTTATTTATCGGGGTACTTGCTAGATTCGCACTCACGAAGGGTTCCTTTTCTATAATTATTGGTCTACTAATAAACTCTAATTGTCACGGGATTATAATGTAGCCTTTATCATTCGGAGATGCTCTACCTATTTGCAAAGTTTTATCAAAACAACGGATTTTGATAAGTCATTTTTACAGTGGCAATTTATCAATATATCTACACGTTAAAGGCATTTTTCATCTCCCCATCTCGGAAAGAGTATTTTTGCTCTTCGATAACTGAGTGCTAACGCCGTTTTTATCCTCTAGAGACATAAAGTAAATTGAATTTAGAACATCGTGTCACGTGTGTTTGTGAATTCAAAACATCATTAAATCTATTTACTTCTACCTGCATGGTGCCGAATTTATCATACAACCTACTTAATTTGTTAAAAACTCAGACTCGGAACCTTCTAGGTGTACTTTTTTTTTATTTGCTATGCGCGCGCCGTTTTCCTTTTTTTTTTTGTATTTAGTCATTTCCTCGCTGAGGTGAGATGAAAAGTTACGTGTTGCAAGATTTTTCACCTTGTGCTCTTTTGATTCTCTCGCTAACGGTCAGGATTCAAATTTTTCAATTTTAAAATCCTTCGCTTGCTCGGTCATCAAAATTGAGCATCCGGTTAAAAAGCAACTTTGCACTCTTGTATAACAAATGACTATTGTAGTGCCTCGCGGGTAATGAATTTTAGTTGAGAGTATTGTCTAGGTGCTGAATAAAGATCCATCCAAGAGGATAAGCGCTTACGATTGTCGTAATACATAGTTAATTTTTCGCCAAAAGTGACAATGTCGGTAATAATCCCTTCGTTTATGTGTCTGTTGAGTAACGAAAGGCATGCCTTGACGCATACGTCGCGCTGGCGATCATTCAGTTTATGTGGCACCCATTTGTCAAGATTAACCTTGTCTTTACTATTTACATAAATTAATTACGTAAGGGACCCGAGGGGCAGTTAAAAAAATCAACATGCCTTTATCTTGTGGGGAAGGGGGTGAAACCTATTCTTACGTAATATTTTGTAAGTTGAAATTTTATATTAGCAATCAGAATTCGTATTGGGATGCCGAATGTTTTTCTTCATTTACATCTTATTTTACAATATGTATTATAAATTATTAAAATGTTATAGTCTTAAGTGTGTTTATTTTAAAAAATCGCCAAAATCATCCGGCATTAAAAGCTGCTGCTAACTCAGCCGTATTTTTAATTCATTGTTGTTGACTATAGTTTTAGGCGACCAAGGGGTTCATTCTAGGGCTGTTGATCTTTTTAAAAATATCGGCTTTTCGATATATCGATATTCTTAAATATATCAATATCGGAGTTCGATATATCGAAAAAACGATATTAAAAAAAAAATCGTAAGTCAGCTCAATAATGATTACACAGTTTATAGTCCAGTATATTTATTAAACAAATTAAATTATAAATGTATATAAGTGTTAGGTTATAGTTCTAAAATATAATTTTTAAAATTTAAATAATACGATTATGTATACCAATAATTTTCAGTAAGACTTTTGTTCTGCTGTTTGGCTACTACGATTATTAGGCACTAAAAAATTGATTCTAGAAGCAACTCCTTCAGATGCTACAGATGTCGCAGAAGAAATCAAATATTTAAAAGCTATATCTGATAGCACGGGAGTAAAATGCCTACTATCAATCCAAAATTTCAGGGCATTTCAAGACCTTGAAATATTTGGCTGATCTAAATACTGCTTTAATTCAGCAGGTATTGTGCCAAAACTCAAAATTATACATGGAATGTTTTAAAAATAGTTTTTTAGGTTCAAATTTTTTATAAATAAAAGAAATCAGAAATTTTTGAGGGTCGGCTAACTTAATTTTCAAAAATAAAATACCTACGGTAGATAAAGTTTGCAACGATTTTGTAGATTAAATGAATTACGAAAACACACTTAAAAATAAAAAAATATTAAAAAATATCGACCACTGATATCGACATTTCAATGTCGGACTATCGATATACCGTCCAAAAAAATATTACTAATAAATATCGATATTTCGAAATAATAATATCGATATTTTATCAACAGTCCTAGTTCATTCTACTGATCTACATTTGTGAAACAGAAACGTTGAAACTAATAACGTGCCGTGCGTTCATTTGTAGTGATCCTTTGCTCCTTTTAGGTACATCGTTGTTATTGCGTGCCATTAACGGCGCATTACTAGAACGACGGAACTCGTATTCTATAATTATATAAATAGATAGTCTTATTTTAATGTGTACCTACCTAGTTACAGAAAAGATTCAAATGTTTTACAAAATAAAACAATCAATAAACAAATGATAGGATTCAAAATTAGAATTAATATTTTTTTTAAATTGAATTAATTTAAAATTAACCATAGTTAAGTTACATTTGAACTGGTCAGTTATACCTAACCACTTAATCTTAACTAAGCAATATCATAAACTACAAATATTAGTAGGAATGGGAAAGAAAATCCTACATCTTTTTATATATTACCATCTTATACTGTTTATATAATTCCTGTTTAATTTAAGGTTCTTCCTTGGCCATTATTTTCATTACTGCGGCTTGGATCTAATCAGTAGGTACGGGCCTAAAATTCTTACGCCTGACAAGGAATTATGTGCAAATACCACGGAGGGACAAAGTCAATTTTTCTTTTTCATTTTTATTTTTTTATTGAATATAGACCGCAGTGTAGGATTCCGTAGATTTATAAGTTGAACGACTTTTACATGTTAACTTGTAAACCTACTTGGCTGTGATAGTTTTCTTTTTAACCTCGTTATATACATAGGTATAGTACGACCGTGTTTTTTTTAGGTAGTGGGGGGGCTCTTATTTAATTTTATTTTACCATTTTATCGGTGTGATAAATATGCATAGATACGCATGTCAAACTACAGATTTCTAGTATAAAGTGTCTCTGAGCTAAGCCGCGGGCAGACAGACAGGCGGCCGAACATCGCGAAATTATTCCTTGTTGACTACTGAACCCAAAAATGTTAATTCATTCCTATTTTATAATCTCAGGCGGAGGTAAAACGTAGGTGACGGCAGCCCCACAGGGGGCACCCTCAGTGAGCAGTTGTTTACAATCTAACACTTTCGGCTGAGAGCCCTCTGCGCTCGCCGAAAAAGGTGTAAAAGCCAGGAGAGGCTAAATTCTTTGACCCTTCCAAAAAAAAAAAAACAATATTGTTATGGTGAAACATTCAATCCATCTTTGTTATTGAAGTGTCATATGTTAAGAGGTAGGTCACTTCTGGATACAATCGTATAAGGCTGGTCACTTTACTATTAGATGTTATAAACTCCAGAACTTTATCTGATATCGATTTATTTCTGCATCAACATCTAGAATTGGGTATTTAACAAGATAATAAAAATATAGTTGCCTTCAAATTAGTTTATAAGCGACAAATGAAAACATACGTTGCCAGCAAGAATTGTAACGTTAATAATTTATACCATATTTTTCGCAGTCAATATTGCTAATAACGTAAACGAGTAAAGTCGTTCTTATGAATAAAAAATACTTTCTCCTTTTTTACCACACTAGGGGATAATTATTGGGAAAGGCTGAAACACCATTTTATCATTTGTAGGTAGTATTTATTGTAGTGCTTATTAAATAAAGTTAAAATTGTCTTAAAATTAAAATTAATAATAAATAAAAGTAGGTATTTTTTACTTTTTAACAGTATAACATGTTTTCCAACAAACCTTCATCCCCTTTATTACTAATGTAACGATAATTAAAGATAATCCTAAAGAAAGAATACATATTCTCAGGATTTTACTTAAGGCTGCGCTCAGTTATAATACCCGTTTGGCGTTAAGGTTTGGCCTCTTTTACTTGTTATGTATCGGTTTACAATCTGATCAATTATTGCAATAGTACCAATTCTAACCAGCGAAATAAATGTTAGGTAGGTACTGTTCCTTACAATTTTATTTCTTTGAATAGGAATTGGGACTATTATATGAAATATTTTTTTGAAAGTAGTAGTTATATTCCTACTCTTTGGAAGTTACGTAATCGTTACGCTCTGAGGTAGGTAAATACTTACATCTATAATATTTTATGATTTTCTAATCTAGCATAGATTTAAAAACAGTTAAACCTATGAAAGGTAAGAAGTAAGTAGGTATAACATGAATAGAAAATCTGTTGATGTGATATTAATATCTGTGATACATAAACTGCATTCTTGGGTACAAGTAGAAATGCAACGAATATCACTTTTTATATTTCTTTCCAAATTTCGTTTTCATAACCCTGTTTGGATTAAAGTTTTCTTTTTCGGAAGAATCTGTACTTGTGGGTGTGTAGCCGCGTGCAGCACGTCTTTTCCTGGATGCATGTTTTCGTTGGTTCTGAACCTCGGTAAGAATCCCATAATCACTGTAAGGAAATAACTATGGATATACCCCTGCCTTATTGTAGATAAGTTTAAAAATAATCATCTTAAGCAAATAGTCAACCCAAAAGATAGAAGGCACAAGGATACATTCTTTGAAAAACTTACGATTGATCACACGATCTGTGAATTTCTGCAGTGACTTTAATTTGGCTACCGCCAGAACTCTCAAAATCACTGTCAGACTCCTCAATAATAACACCTTTAGTTTTATTTACTGATTCATGTGAAACACTTTCAATTTCTTCAAGAGCTTCATTCTGATTCTGTTTTTGACATTTGTCAGTTATTTTTACTTCATCTGTAAACATGTTTTGGCTCAATATATTTTCGTTATTAACATCTTCAATGAGTGGTGAAAATTGTTTTGCTTCAATTTTTGTTTTCGGTTTATTATCTGTAATATATATTGTGTCTTTATCCTCATCATTGTTAGAAGGTTCATCTGTTAAACATATATCAGTTTGAACTAGTGCAGATTTCTGATAAATATTTTGAATACTCTGTTCTGTATTACAAACTTGGATGGTAGCAGTAAAAGAGTTACTTTCTATAGTAATAGAGACATTATCTTTACACTGAGCTGCATTTTTGATACTGTTTTTATTACTATCATTCTTACAGAGAAGACATGTTTCCACCATGTAACTTTTCTTGTAAAATGGTACTTTTTTGTGGTTCTTGTTATTATTTCTTAACAGTGTTGTTTCATTTATTTTATTACAAACATTTTCACTCCTATCTAAACTAACTATTGTAGAATCATCTTGAAAATTCTTTTCCACCTCTTGCACAGCCAAACATGCTTCTTTATCTTTATCAATTACTTGACTTTGAGAGTCATCTATGATAATAGTTCCATCATCTATGACAATGCCACTTTCATCATTGTAATCATTATTCTGTTTTTCATCATGTCTTTGTAATGTGTACATTTCCGTCTTCATTATTTTAGTTGATTCAAATTCATTTGCAGATTTCACGTATTTATCCAGACAAGACGGACTTTTGATAGTGTCATGAGCAGAGTTTCTATGATTTCTCTTTAGTTTTGTATTTAATTCTTTTCTGTTGTTTTCTTTCAATCTGGCTTCCTTCAATCTAGTTTTATTCACTGGAAGTTTTGTGGTTTTTCTTAGTTGCTGATTTACATTTATGTTACCTAAAGGCTTTCTTGCCATACTTTTTTCATATTTATTCAGCCATGCATGGACACTACTTGAAGATTTGTCCATTTTCATACCATTAAAAGATACTTGTTCACCAGGGAATGAAAATAGCCTCTTTGATTGATTTTCAAAGGAAGAATATAAACTTTTCCTTTTATTAGAATACTTAACAGGAGCTTGAATGCAATCTGGAAATACTTCTTTTTCTACTTTCAATTTCTCGGAAATTCTTTGTCTCCTGGATACTGAAACATGTTAATTGTTAGTTAATTTTATGGAGGTTTACAAAGAGTAGATATATAATATTGGTTAGTATAAATTTACTAAATTACCATCTGTGTTAAAAGTAGCTTGGCAGCAGTCAAGTAAAGTTGCGGCATTTTGACATCTTTTAATTAGTACATTATCCTGAACTGTCTTATTTGGAGTTGATGCTTGTGTAAGGCAAATCAGGCACTCCTCGGCTACACTCACACACTTATCACAAGCTGTGTGCCCACAGGGGTATCTCAAGCGAGATCCATCTGAGTTATCACTAAAGAAAGAATAGACAAATTTATAAAAAAATAATAACATGCCAATATGTACAGGAGATTACAATCTTCTTTGTCAAAGCCTTATTTATGGCACAATTTTATAATAAAAATAATCAATATATTCATTGCAAGTGAAAGTTTTCTAATAATTGGAAATCTTTTTCTGGGTATATTTAGATAATAAACATAATTTACTCAATACCAACATTAATAAGTACATGGAAATCTTACATAATAATATTTAGATGTAGCTCTTTATTATACCCATCAAATTTTCTCAAATGAACTTATTGAACTAGTTGCTTTGTTGGCATGGTCTTTAATTTATTGACTCACAATCAAAGCACTAAATTTAAATACTGTTTTCAAGAAGATTCCCCCTAAACGAAACCCAGTTCTGCAGAATCCATGCCTGAATGTCACAACTAGAGTGCCACCTATTCTTAGATCATTGTACTAATACAGAAATCATCATAGGAATGCAAACAATGATTTACAACAATTTTATTGAACTGGGTGAATGTTATAGAAAGGTCTACAAAACATACAAATAAAGTGCTCTAACAAATTAAAAGATTTAATGCCTAAGATAACCAATTCAATAGGATGATGATAGATATAAGATCACGAGCAAAGCCGCTGGACACACCTAGTTAATTGTATTTTAAACTAAGCCAAGGTGGATTGCTACAGATTGATTATTAAATAAACCCACATAATTGATCAACATGACAACAATCATTTAATTTTCGTTAAGTATTGGTATACCAATGAGTAGTAATAATGTAATTTATAAATACACATTTTATTTCGTACCAGATACCACAACGATTGCAATCAAAAATATTTTTAATATATCCAACAATTTGGTCCACGTCGAAAGAATTATGCATCACACTTAATTATTGCCTTTTGTTATTTAAAATCCATGGATCCAAAAAGTAAGGAATATGTAATGATATCCTTAATGTGTTCTAATTCGTAAATTCTATAAAACTTTCGAATGAGATGAGACACACATACAATACAATACGAGTTGACCGACTGTCAAGTGTCAAGTTTAGTAAAGTACGTCATCATCAAAAACAGCGTCAACTTTTTTTTTTTTTTAATTAACAGCGTCTACGACAGCCATGTCAACAATAGAGATCAATCAATCAATTCATCATTGGAAAATTATGTTTATTCTATTACCACATCGTAGGGTTGTAAATCAGTATAGTAAGCACCTTAAAGAATATAAGCCCTGCCATTCTTGCATTACTTAGCGCCCATTTGTGAATACTACAAATTTTCGTTATGCCCAATCAATCTATCAATCACACCTAATTCAAAACTAATAAGTCTAACACTTATTTCTTAATAAAGTACTAGTATTATTTATTTATTTCTTTAAACTTGCTGGCAACACTTAATAGAAGGAAAAAAACAAACTAATCGCCGCGCCGCGCCGGCTGATGAATATGTTTTTCATAAATAAACTAACGTATGAATCTCTGTTTTGTTTGAATAATGTGAAGTAATAATTTAAAATGTCTGGGTTATTGGAATATAAACATTATTTCCCTATAGACAGCATACAGAAAGTGTGTGATCTATTTGATGAACAATTACGCAGTGACAACGAAGCTAATTTAGCTTTGTTTTCTATTATTGTTGGTGCAGTGGAGAATAATCTTACGAATGTGAAGAATTGTGAAAAAGATGTAAACTTACCGACCAACAAATTTGTGAAAATGAAGTTTCCATCTGTTGAGTGGGAGGAGGTGCGTTCACTCCATGAGCGGTTTGTGTCGTTGATGAGAGGAGGCGTCGATGCTAAACTCCTGAGTGGGACCTATGCTACCCGCGACTTGGTTAAACGGGTGGCTGATGTTGTGTGGAATTCCCTTACCCGCAGCTATTACAAAGATCGAGCGCATTTACAATCTATTTACAGTTTCTTAACAGGAAACAAACTTGATTGTTTTGGAGTGGCATTTGCGGTGACTGCTGGCTGTCAGGTTTTGGGCAAACAGGATGTCCACTTGGCCCTATCAGAAGACCATGCTTGGGTGGTATTTGGGAAGGAAGGAACAGAAACTGCAGAAGTAAGCACATTTATACACTATTTGCAGTAGTTTGGTAAACACAAATTTCAAACCTATTGAAGTGATTTATAAAAAAATTCAATATGCAGAATAAAATGTAAGTTTTATAAAATCCTTACTTATAGGTAACATGGCATGGTAAAGGCAATGAAGACAAGCGTGGGAGATCAGTAGGTGACGGTGTGTCAGCACGCTCCTGGCTCTATGTTGCTGGTAAACCTGTTGTCTGTACCCGTGTGATGGAACTGGCTGCTCTGGTGTCATCTATCAACCCCACATTAACACCTACAATAGATGTTCATGAAGTAGCACAGATGCAACACAGGCTTCTGTGGCTATTGTATGACAGTAGTAAGTTTATGGTCTATTTTTTTAATACACATGAATATCAAATGAAGAGCTGCACAGTGTGGTCTCACTGTCAATGAATTTTCACCACTATGTGTATAACGATAAAGTCTTAATTAGAAAAACCAGAACTTTATAAGTAACTAAATGTATATTTATGATTCATAAATGGATTTATTTATAACCTTAACTGAATACATAATTTTTTCGTTATCCACTTTTGTATCAGTAAATAGCGAAAAATAGCTACACAGTAGGATTATATAATTAAGGTAAAAAAATTCCTCTTAGAAAAACATATAGGAAAACAAGAAATATCTAACTGAACTTAGCCTAATACTTTATTTCAGATCACTTGGATGCATACCCAATGGCTTTGGGCAATCTTGGTGATTTGAATGAGTATATGAGGATATCAAATTGTTCAGGGGACTCAGATAATACAGCATTGATAGGTGACATTCCAAACATGAGAACAGATGGTACACAGAGGCCAGACTCAGCTGCCTTGTATTCTCAAGCTATACGTTCTTCAAGGACACATTACGAAGACAGACATGTGTACCCATACACTTTTCAAGGGGGCTATTATCATCGACATAAAATGTACAAAGAAGCTTTTCATGCATGGGCCTGCGCTGGCGACGTTATTCGACAGTTTGTATATTTTAAGACTTATTATTTACTCTTCACTAGTTTTGTCTTGGTTGGTTGCAAAAATAGCCAAAGTCACTTTTAATAATTTAATCTAGCTAGAATCTGCTCAAATTGGAAGTGTTGTTTTTGTTAAGTTCCACTACAGCAGTGCATGGTATAATTCTTATATAAGGCAAACGCTAGTTATTTTTTGGAGTTTTTATGGATACTATAATTGGTAATAATATTTATTTAATAACCCTATAATTAATAAGTAACAAAATATTGTTGTTTTTTCTTGCAGTTATAATTATTCACGAGATGATGAAGAAATATACAAAGAGTTTTCAGAAATTGCAAATGAATTAATACCACAGTTAATGAAAGCTGAAAGCTCAGGTCACTCAGCAAGATCTATTTTAAAAGATCCTGAGTGCTTTGCGTCATTACTAAGGTGAGTGTGTGCTTAAATTTTCCTTTACTAGTGACACGCGCCGGCCTTTTTCTGCCTATGTGGGATAATATAAATGTGTTATACACATAATCTTTTGGCAAGCAATTTTTTGTCTTATGGTTGTAACCAGATCATAATCTTTTTTAGCCTAACTTATAACATAGAATTATTATATAGCATACTTCATAAAGTAAAAGCGGTCAAACAGGCAGACAGAAATAGTGACTTTGTTTAACACAATTTAGAGATGTTCTGTACTTCTTTTTTCGTATTTTTTGGATAAATATTTTCGATTGTTCAAGGTTTTACGATGGTATCTGTAAATGGGAGGAAGGCAGTCAAACACCTATCCTTCATATAGGGTGGGCGAAACCACTCGTCAGTACAATATCCAAGTTTGACGCCGAGGTCCGCGCCCAAGTTCACATTATATGTAGATCAGATACAGATGACCATACGTCTGATTCTAAAGATCCACAATCAACAGACAAAAATGAGGAAAAGGGAAATGATAATGACAAGTGGAATAACAACTCTGAGAATGGAGAGATGAGTGTGCGTGAACAGTTGACTGCAGCAGTGAATAGTCGACCACGAGTCACACTTTACAGCCATAAGATGGCAGCACTGAAGCCTTTGCTTTTGGCTGAGAGGTTGAATACGCACGCGTTACAGCTGCAGCTGACCGCGCAGAGCCAGCTGCAGAGGCCGCAGGCGCCGACCAAGCGTCGCGACGACGACGACCACCACCCCTGCATGCCGACCGCCAGAGCCAAGCGTGCTCGCCGCGAACGCTGAACACCTCACAATAAAATGCTCTAACTAACGCAACATGATACGCTTTTCTTGCAGACTGGTATGTATCTAAATGTGTGATGTATTCTTGGAATTCTATTGAAGTAGTTTACGCATTTCAATTAGTAGTAGTGTCGGTACATAATGTGCCTAAATGAGTGAAGTATCTTTTTAGAATTATAATGAAGTAGAAAGTATTAAATATACCTGCAGAGCTACTTTTTTAATAGATTATACATTGTTTAGAGATAATAGTTATAACTCCTTAGAGGATGTCAGATCTTGTATTTTTATTGTTTAGTATTTGTTCTAAGCAGTATTGTATGAAGGACTTGTGTATGGCATTTTATATTCCACATAGATTGAGTTTCCAATCACAATTTTTTTTATCTAATTTATTATTATTGCCCAATTAAATAAATATGGCCTTGCCTTATTGAGTATTTTCCAAGTACCTAATTTATGTATTAACTTTGAGTGGTGATTAATATTAAGAAGTTACGATCGCGCAGGGTTTTTAGTAGTCCTTAGTCAAACAGAAACTCTTACAGAGATTCGTCATGTTTATCCTTCTCCGTCTTTATATTGTCGTTGAATTTTATTATTTGTGATCAAACTTTATATATTCTTATTTGAAAAGTTTGCATTTTTTTCTTGGACAATATTATAAAAGTAATTGGTTCAAGGATTCCGTATGTAATAAATGAAATCACGTAGGTCTTTGAAATTATCTGACGACATGTAAACGTGAGGCATGAAAAAGCGGGCTTAATGACATCAAAATTTTTTTGCCCTAATTAATTGTGTGATACAGCCAAAGTGCAGTGAATTTTACTAAAATAACTCTAAAATAATATAACCTTCTCCAACTGATAAACCTCTCATCTCTGTTAGGAGTCCAGCAAAATGCCCAGGCAGGTCCTTTAAACCATGTATATGGATAGTCAGTTTAGTAAAGTAGGTAAAACGATTCAGTCGACTCTTTATGTGCCTGATTTTTATAATAATTGCTATGTAAATTATAATATACATTGTCATTTTATTAGGCATTTCATATGTCATTACAATTTGAAGAAAAAAATATTGGTGTAGGTACCAATTTTTTTTTCTTCAAATTGTAATTCAAGTTGTAACTGCATTGTTAAATAATATTATACCACACAGTTAGTACCTAGTTGATGACTCTATGTACCTACGAAAACCACATGCATTTTATTATAGTAAGTACTTAAACAAGGTCACGGAGTGACACTCATGTATAATAAGATTTTATTTTTTAAAACGGTTTAACGGTCAATCATTTGATCATGTTGAAATGTACAAAAATACATTTAAATGTGACGCCTTGAAAAGGTTACTTTGTTATATACTTGTTATTCCTTATTACGGAAAACAAAAACAATCATCCATTTATAATGCTGGGTGTATGTAGACTACTTCCGAAAACTTGAAAGACATATTCATATCATTTAATAATATATTAATTTATTGCGATCCTTTTTTTATTAGTATTAAATGTTTTTGATTTCGCCGCACTATGTGAAGCTTTAACATGGCGATTAGGGTATTTATTATGTGCATACGGGCAAAGTTAATAATTGTTTCAGGCACGTATGGGACGTTATTTATTTGACAGCTTCTGTCATCGCGAATTCGAAATGCCCAGGTTTGGTCACGTGACAAGTAACCTGCCTTATTTCAGGCAGATAAAGGGACGTTCTTAAAATTTAACAGCTTCTGTCATTGCGAATTCTATATGCCTAATTTCGGTCACGTGACAAGAAACCTGCCTGTTTTGAAGGCCCATAGAGTACCTACTGGGATTAGATACTAGGTACTTTGTTGATTTATCGCCGTCAACTGTTCGGAAACAACATCTTTAACACGAATTTTGACGCTACTTGCATTGTTATATGAATACATAAGTTACATTTTCGGAATAGTCACACACTGCATTACGTAATCCTTTCAATATGCGACTGCTTATCACCGCATTTAAAAATGATAAAAAGGAGGATATTTTTCTTGAAAGGTTAACCTTGCAGGGAGATACAACTTTTATTTTACTATTGGACCACCTTTCGAAGATAATTATATAGCTTTTCAGTAAAGGCCTAGAAGCTCGAGTATAGGTGTCGCACCCGGGAGGTTTCTGGTTCGTCTCGGCCGCTACTCATCAACAACTAGTGCTTATCATAGAAATTATATTTTTTACATCCGTCTTCTCCATTGTACGGCGCCGTCCCTGCAAGTTAGTCACAATAAAAATGATCCTAAATTTAGTCGTTTTCGTTATAGAGTTAGTTATATGTTAAAATAATATATCATAAGCATACCGATTAACTGATACTGTTGTAACGGGAGAACTAAATCGAGCTCTTGTTCGCTCTTATTTGTACTGCTCAGACGCGGCTAACATGAGACGGTCTCAGTTAAACGGTATTCCTAGACATCATAGATTATATCACGATGTTGAAAATAATAAGATTAAATGACGTATTTTATAGCTTTGTTGAACTGTACACGTTGTTGGTAATAGAACAAACGAGATCGAATGCGAATTCATTTTCAATTGTATGTAAAAAGTATAAAATACAAACATGAAATTGCAGACATAGCAGTAGCCAGTTGTAAAGCTTTTGAATATTTAAATCTTTTTATTACTCAGTACTATTAAAAATGAGCATAATTGGAAATAATCTATCCTATTAGAAATGATACGTGATAACAACCATAAAATGAGATGAGATAATAATGCATGCCGGTAAGCACTCGGTATGCGGTTCACTTCGTGTGTGTCCCAGCTTTCATTCACTTGGATGAATGGCAACATTCACATGAATGATTTAATGTATTTCCTACATCTGCGAAACTTTTTCAACCCCGTACTACCTCACCGCTTAAATCATCCTCGTAAAGCATAATATTTTATTTATCTAAGGCAATTTTATGGTGATTATTTATTAATATTTAGGACAATTTGTAATGTTTTGTGCTGGAATTTGGCTCCTGAGCTCTAGAGCTATGTTAAGTGTTCTGTTAGAAATGTGCAAAATACTTAAAAAAAATATTATTCAAAATGTTGTTCTGACTTCTCTATTTGTAATGGAAAATATGCTTTAATCAAAAACTATGCATCGGCAAATATTATCTACACAAATTGCCTTGGTGATATCATAATTTATTTTTGTACTGGTCCATACTGCACATGTGTACTGCAACTGTACATAGAGCGTGCATCTATAGGTATAGGACACCTCATAGTTTTAACCCCTTACTTTGCGTCCTTTAGGGATGATTTTGCAAAAAAATTTAAACTCGTATTTATTTATTTACTACCAAAATCCTAAATATGAATTTTCAGATCCCTAGCGGGGAATTAAAATTCACCCTTTAAAGATATAATTTTGGGACAAAAGATATAACCTATGCCTTTGCCCAGGTTATACTCTATCTCCTTGCCAAATTTCATTACGTTCTAACCAGTCGCTTAGTCGTGAAGAGGTAACAAACGAACAGAGTTACTTTTGCATTTATAATATTAGTATGGATTCGATTGAGGGATGTCAATTCGACTCGCTGGAAACCATCTGGAGACGTCGATATGGACCAGCAATCCAACCCTATTAAATTGAGTTGGGATGTGAGACAGGTGGATCTTATATCCCCTACAATTTTTCTGGACTCTAAGCTCTGGAAATTAATTCAATACATAAGACAGTGACTGGATAATCCCTGGGATGTACGTACCGTTTGTTCAATCGATTCGCAAACAACTAGCGTAAAGTCGCCGCAGGATATGGCGCAAGAGTTGTAGACACAACAGTTTTGTATTAAGAATTTAAAAAACATGTATTTCAAATAAGTCACATTTATGGGTTTTGCTTGCGTATAGCTTTAAAGAAAAAGAAGCATAAGTTAAACGCTCATTAAATCGTTAGTTTTGGTCATAGAAATACCATATACTGAACGTATCGGAATAATAAGGAAGCATTCCATGGGATAGTTATTATATTTCTCGGAAACGTTAGTAGAGACAACCTTGATAAATCGATTGAGAATTTCAGAAGACAATGTAAAATATCGTGTAAAGGTTTAAAAATAACAAGTACCTAGGAAGATAGGTATATATTTTTTTAATAAATAATGTACGATGACAAAAGATAAACTAAATTGTCTAGATGACAAATGATGATAATTTGGTGAATCGAGCTCCTCGATTGTTCAACCTACCTCTTCGAATGACTTTATTCCTATAACATCCCATAAGAAGCCCTACATTGTTTTAAACAAATCTAAATTAGTTTACTTCTATCAAATGTAATCGGGGTCACTAAGTAATGTCTATTGTACGTACTATATATATTGTAGATTATCATATACATTACATTTGTAACATTATAATTAGTGTCCGACCGAAAGTCGATTTCTAAACGCAGCCGAAGGTTTTGATAACCTTAAGAAACACAGATCAAGATTGTTTAATAATGAAAAACATGTTTTTTCAAGTATGTGTGAAGCGTGACTGAATATAACTTAAAAAGACGATTTTACCTTGGATCTTGTCGAAAATAATAATAACACTTAAATGCATAAAGTAATTTAAGAATCACAACAGTGACCTAAAGACAGTCATCATATCGAGTGCTACTTTCTGGTGGTTTGAATAGAAAGCTAAACTTCGCACATACCGTGACGTTGCGCGATGTTCAATTTCCCATAATCCCATTGCATTGTTTTTCGGGGCACTGGATACGTCGACGGCACTGTTCGTTCAATCAGAGTGCTTTCCAAAAACCTTCGGCTTTAACCAAAACTTTGGTCCATTTTGGCCGAAGCCGAAGACTGCAGAAGGTAGCCGAAGTTTCGGTCGGACACAAATTATAATTTTAAAAAAATAGTTTTATGTGCATTGATGTTATATACCTAAGCTATGTTGCGTCACATTGGAGCCGTTAGTTTGTCATGCGTTTTTCTATTACTGTTTATTATCTATTTTAAATAACCAGTGATCTAACAGTAATGATAGACCCACCTCCAACTTTCGATTTCTCCTAAAATTTGATGCATTTAATGTTCTTCTTACAAGAAAAACATCTCTCTATATCTGTCAGAATATTTTAGGAGGTATTTTTTCAAAATGACAAACTACATATTCTGTGCCCAGTCAAATGAAAGGGCTCTTTGAGTTCAGAACATTATTAATATAATATGTTACTTCTGATAATATATTGCTCTCTCTTAAATTATAATTAATTACTGTAAGTAATTGTGCAAAAGAAATACTTTAGAAAGATGGATCGATAAAATCGACTGAATCCGCTACTATCATTTGAGAAAAATTTATAAATATTTAATTAAAAATTTAATATTTCATCTTGATGTTTCATTAAATATACAAATTCCTACCAAAAATAAGAATAAGATAACTTGAAATATATGCCTTAATTATGTGTATTTGTAAACCTATGTTGAGTTGAAGTTAGCCTGTGGTGGCTTTTACACTCTTACATGGACAAGTTTTGCGCAGAGAGCTCTCAGCCGAGTCATGAGGTACTAGAACCGCGGCTCAGGGAGTTGCAGAAGGTCACAAGATTATTTCTGAAAATTAGGGGTTTGGTTTTGAAAGGTTGCTCGGGCTGCACAATTATATTTTATACCACATTCGCCGATAAACAACCAGACGGTCCACCAGATAAGTGGTCACCGCCGCCTATGAACATTTGCAATACCAGGGGCATCGCCAATGCGTTGTTGATCCTGCGACGTGAACTTGTTAAGTCTCATGTGCTTGTAATTTCACCGGCCCCTTTACCTTTCAAACCGAAACACACGTGCACTACCTACTGCTTCACGCCAGAAATGGGTAAGGTGGGAGCAAGCGCACATCCACTGTTGTGAGCATACCCACAACCCTAATAGACTTGTGATGTCACATTTTCACTATCTATCCAGGTAGGAACAAAGCTTTTTTTTTATTGAGAGTGATGAGTGTTAAGGCCATGAGCGAATTCATAATCCGACTTCCTTTTTGTGGATTGGATCCGTGCCTGGGAGGACTATGCACTAAGAACTTTAAAAGGAAATATCTCGCGCTCGTTTTGTTTTACACAATTGACGAAACATGGTGTATGTAGTGTGAAGGGAAGGCAAGATCCTGGTAGTCAAATAAATAAACATATATTGAAATATGCATTTAATTGAAATTGTTTAATTCGACTTCTATTTTTACTCGCCTCCGGCGAAACCCAAGAGGAGGGTTGTATGTTTGACCCGTATCTGTATGTCCGCTCGTAACCGCTCAACGCTCAACCACTTTGATAAATGATCTTAGTAACTCAACCTTCCATAGTAAGTTGTCTAAATCAGCCGCACATCCAACATTGCAAAATGTTATGAACTCCCTTAGTCTTTATGCTTTTTTTGTTCTTTTCATTCTTTTTCATTATCGCAGTCAGGTTTATAAACATGTAATGCAACTCGCTCGTAATTCCCGCCCCGCCCCAAATATTCGGTTATCTCCGTCCTTCGTCGGCTGGTGAGTGTGACGCTGTGCGTTCGTAATATAGAGTGTAGAAGTAAAGGAGGACCGTCTCAGTGTACTAAAAAGTGTCCCTTGAAAGGGAACAAATTAAGGTGGCGCTGCTGTAGCAAGTGGAAGAATTTTAAATAGAGCGCCTCAAATTATTAGAGTAGGATAGAAAATTAATAAAAAAGGAAAGAAACATTTCCAGTTTGTTACAGTGCATTTTTTATAATTATTATAATATATAAACAAAAATGAGCATAGAATAAAATTATACAGTGATTTTAAGTACCCCAATTAATTATAAATAGGAAATAGAAAATAGTTTTAAAGAATTACCGGAAACCAACCCAGTACACTTTGTTCATATCATTTCCACCTGCTACACTAGCGCTATTTCGGTGAGTATTCGAAACCTAATTTGCTGTTTCCAAGGGGACACTTTTTCAACTAATCCCCCATACAAGATGGTCCTCCTTTACTTCTACACTCCATACTTCCAATCCAAACATTTGGTCGTGTAAAATACTGCCAGAATAAAATATTCGGAATGAAAATGTAAAGCTGTTTACAGATAGCGCTGGTTTCTCTTGGCTCGTAACAAAGACGTTACATGCTTAATTATTTTTTTGCTTGTTTTTTTACTCTGAGTTCTAAAACGTTATTTTATTTGGTATTGTTTATACTGAGTTCTCAAATTCTATTACTAGAAGGTTGCAGTAAATATCATTCAACGGAAACCTCAATTTTGGTATTCCATAGCCTAGTTTTGAAATGTCATCCGTTTCACCAGGATGAACTTGATATTATTTAATTACTTATTATTAATTTAACCGAAGCTATAATTTTTTTTTTATTATTGTAACACGTTTTTAAAATTTTTGTCGTTCGAGGAATCTTAGGGATTAAATATGTAATTTCCATTTACGTTACACCCGATTGGTAATCAGTTTTTTTTTTACAATTTTAACCAATAAAAAATCGGGGGTCATATTTTTGATATCTTGGTTCTCGATAGTAAGTAAACTTCATATTAATTCATTTTTTTTACACTATAAAACAGCTGACCGAGTAAAATTTGATTAAACCGTGATTTCATCAAGGCTGAGTCTATTAGTACGGGTACTGTACGAACAATAAATAAATTATTAATACGGGTAGTGCGACCAACTTAGATAAATTATAAATATAAAAAAATATAGGTGGTAGTACTAATTAAACATTCGTTTAGTAGTATTTTAATACTTCAACTATTCTACCTACTTTTTAAAGTTGGATTGGAAGGAAACGTTCAACTTCTGAAATCATAAATCTACCTCCGAGACAAATTTCGAGTTGGTAACACTGGTTGGGAAGAATTATAATGTTTGTTTATGTCTTTGTTTTGGTGTCACAGAAAGATTCATCATTGTAAAACTAAATTATGAAAAACCTTAAAGAAAATCAAACTATAAGATATAGGAAGAAGTATAAATTTGTCAAAATGAGGATTAGAAGCCTTATATTAGTAAGTACTTACATTACCATAAAGTGTGTAGATTATGATTCAAGATACCTATTTAAACGATTGGTAACGAAGGAGAAATGAGAGAATGAAATATAATTATTACCGTCTTCATCTTTATATGTAATTACTAAAGAAGATATTATATCTTTCAATGCCACATTACTTAGTGAACCTGCACAGTTACAACGTTTAAAGTTTTTAGTTGTGGTTTAATGCAAACTCAACCCTATCATTAAAAAAAGGTTCTCCATTTCCATTATATTTCAGGAAAATGCAGCACTCTGTGATGAGGTGGCTAGAATACAAGAAAGTATACTTATTGTTAAAGATGAAAGAAAGTTTTTACTTCACAAGCTTCTGGAATATGAGAATGACAGAGAAATACAACAATCTAGAGCTGAATCAGTTGTACCCAATGGTTCTAAATCCAAATTGAAGAAAAGACACAGTATGGATGAAAGTGGAAAAATAAGTTTAAACCCATAAATAAGGTTAATTTGGTGCAATAAAATAAAAAAAATATTTGTGCCAAATAAGAAAATGGTTTCTGTGATGGTTAATAGTATTACATGAAGATTTGACCTGCTCATTTATATATGAATAAACTAAATTAACTTACATATTAACACAGGTCGTTTTTGTTTAGGCCAAATGTAAAATTTTCTGATTGATTGCAGTATAATTGGCAGTCTCTAGAATCAATGAATAATATATAGATGGTTGTCTGTCCGATAAGAGATTGACGAGATAAAACTTTCTACACGAGCCACATCATGCAATTGAATACCAAGTGGACCAAATCAAGTTACAAATTTGTTGGAACCAGGCTTTAGATCTGCCTGGTAGAACTCTTAGAGCCACCTTATTAAAACAATAAAAAACAGGATCTAATAAAAATCAATTAAATAGATGATTCCAAAATATGTATTCAAAAGACTTTTGATAGGTTGCACCATTTTGACACATTACAAAAACTATATTCAAGTTAAGAAACTGTTTTATATCTCTGTAAAACTAAAAACTAGATATAATTTACTTATATAACTAGAAAGCTTATTGTAATATGTTTAATTATTGTTTATTATCACTATTTTCACATTATACTTCACCAGGGCCATTCCTTGGTCAGAACACTCACAAACATCTTTTATTTGAAAGGATCCTATTTTCATTAGTAACACTATAAACATAACTTGTATCTTAAGTGTAAAAAACATTTAAGCTATTTTTTGCAACATAAAAGTTTACAGGTGAGCCATTTGAAGGTACAATATTTCGAAGAGAATCATAACAATAATACTGCTTAATATTCATATTTATAAACATGCTTAATATTTTTAAAAATAAAAACAACAGTAGGTTGCATGGGAAGTGTTCCATAACTAAATAAAATCTGAAATGTCACGCAAACAAATAGCAGTTCACCCTCAATATTATTAATATTTCAAATTTAAATTCATGTGTACAATGAAACTGTTCCACCATTAATTTAAGACAATCGTTTTGGAATTTGGATTTATACATAACAGGTAAATAGTGAATATGAATTAGGAGCAGCATCCTATCTTGATCTAAATTTGTTTTTTGTTTATGTATTACCTGAAATGCTTCTTACACAACCATACAACAAACTTTAAATAACCTATTTAGGTTGTTCAGGGTATTCACTTTTTACAGAGATAACTTTAGCAGCTTTGACAGTAGTCTTTGTCCTACACAGGCCTGATCTAAATTAAAGTTACTTTTTTTTTGTAAATATTCCATCTACCTTTGCTCAGTGACAGGCTCAATTATAGATATTACGGTGGACAGGGAGAACAGTGACGAAATTTCAGAATGGATACAATTGTAGGTTGACTTCTAATGATAAATGGATTTGGGAGGGTAAAACAGTGGCTCAGAAAACTATTAAATAATAGATGAGTTATCTGAAAGTACAAAGATTAATTTGTTTAATGCTTCATACACCATATATATCTTTTAAACAGTTCTAAAAATTATGTTGATCTGATCAAACACATTAATCAATCCTCATCATCATCATCATCACAATCACCAAAAGATAATAATTGGCGATGTTTCTTCTCACTGATTTGAGTTTTGGAATCAACTTTTCTTTTTCCCTTATTTACTTCAGCAACCGATTTCTTCGTAGATACATTGTTTTTTGATTTAAAAATCACTCTTTGAGTCAAATCAGCTTTAGTTTCAGATTCCTTTTTTTCAATGCTCTTTTGTTCCTCTTCTGCCTCCTCGGCTGTGAGATCTCCTTTTTTGAGCACAACTACTTGCGGCTGTTCGCTGTCTCCATCATCGTCAATAAAGTCTTCATCTGCATTTTCGAGTTTATCGAATTTGTGATTACTATCATCATAACCAGCTTGTCTTTTCAGAACCTTAAGAAATTCGGGATCTTCTGGCTTAATAAAGCTAACGTTTCTTTTTCTATTCATAATAGTGGATATAATATCACTTTTTAAACTCAAATTTATAACTTGTTACTAATACCTCTCATTTCTCAAGGTACTCCACTTCTAGATATATAATGTAGTTTTAACTGTACTACTGACAGTCTTTACTCTTTGTACTGTTTTCTTTCCACTCCACCAAGGCATCAACTACAATTTAAAATTTATGTTAATTAACATAACATTGGTCCCCGAAACCAATGACATGAATGATTGAATGGATGGAATGACTGATAAACCTGTTGTAGTAAACTCTACCAATGTTGTAAAAAAAAAAAAAGCACTAAGTAAAAACTCATTTTCTGTACTCTTACCAGTGTCAAAAAATAATGACCAAAGAAATGGCTAAATATGAGCAACATACTCCTTGCACACTGTTTTCCCAGGATCAACCTTTTTAGATTTCTAGACGTTTTTTTTTCATTATCAGCAAGTTAAAAAAACTTGTATTACTAAGGAATAAGAATATTAACAAATTAAAACGAATAACAGTTTTAAATATTTCACAGACTATATTTTAGCTCTTACAGACCACCCAGGGAAGTGAATACATGGAAGACACACATAAAAACAATAATTTTGGTATTTTAGTCATAAAATCAAATATAAATATTATTATTTTATGTAATAAAACCATCATTGATATACTTTTTATGTACTCAGATAAAATAAAAAAATATTAGGTAAAGTATGACAAATAAACATAATCGTGAGAGGGAAGAAGAAAAAGTAAGAATCTACAAGTAATGTCTTGAATATTTTTATTGACAGTATTTACTTACCTACAATAAATTATTATTTGTTTTTGTTTTTTTATATTATTATATACCTAAATTTTTTATAGGTTTATTTTAAAAAGACTATCGGTCAAGGAATATTATAATATCTAATTTTATATTATGTTACTTCTGTAGGTAACTATTTGTCCTCGTTCATCCAGGATAGGTGCCTAGCCTTTATTAGAATTTTATACTTCGTCCAAATGGTTCATCGGCATTTGTTATTAGATAATAGTTTCCAGACATATTATGGTTTGCTCCTGCTCCCATAAAACCCCCAAGATCACATCGATTTTCTACAAAATCAATCCAATTACTGCACTGATACGCAGGGAAAGCCTTCAGATTCGTAATAGATTCTGCATATAAAATATGCGCTCTACCGTGACTGCATGCCTCTGTAATTAATAGTTATGTTAGCGTTTATTAGATATATACTTATTTACCAACTCAATTCGATAGTAAAAATGTCTTTTGTAAACTTTCAAGTAAAAAAGAATCGATAACTCTAGGTTACCCAACCGATATCAGATATTCTTACTGTACCTACCCTAATAAGCACCTCAGTACGCATACACAAGACTGTATATTTATAATTTATTATTACCTATTAATTTTTGAATATTGTTACATCCAGGTTGTGGAGGTATTCCTTTGTTAGGGAAGAAATCTACTGTTCCAATTGGTGCTTCAATACCGAGAATGCCACCACATGTGTGTATTACATCCACAAATGCAGCATCTGAAGAGTCTAACTTCATTGAGTCTTCTCTATCTGGGAATTCAAAGAGTGGTCTTGCAGGATCGAGACCTTAAAGAAAAATAATCTCCACATTGTTTTTGGTCTAAACACGGTTGTCATCCAAAAAAGAGTTGCAGTAGCTACTTTAAGCAAAAACCTATCAAAAATTAGTTAAAAATAAATATAAATGCGTACCTATTGATACTGTGTTATAACATTCCTTCGTGCCTAATTTAAAGATTAAACAAACATCTGTAACGTCCTTTATAAATGCCCTCGTAGGGCCATAACGGATGTGGATACATACCGTCGCAAATAAACACCTGGGTGTCCCCAGGTGTTATTTGCGACGTAATCCTATGTGTTGTCAACTTATGGGGCCTGGAAGATAACGGGCTCTCAAATGCAACTGCTGAAACACTTGCTACATGTACTTAGTTGTTTTAATGACATGTAGCTCGACAAACTAGCAGACGCTCCATCTGAAGGTAATGTTCACTGCCGCCTAGGTACATTTACACCACCAGGGGCATCGACGTGCAGTTGTTAAGTCTCATGTGCCTGTAATTTTACAGGCCCTCTTACCTTTCTAACCTAAACACAATACTACGAGTGCACTAAGAGCTACTGCTACTAAATCCCAATCTTAAAGTCTATGTTACATACGAAAACATTCCTACCTGTTATTCGGTCAATAGATAGAGTAGAGTTAGAAGCAGCGATACCCATAACATGAGCTCCAAGACTATGGCCAATTAGATGAATTTGATCGCCTGTTACATTGTAAAGTTCGTTCAAAGATTTTAAGAAGGACCCAACTTTGGCACCCACTTTTCCAATTTGGTTCGCTACCCAATGGTATAAAATCGAATCTGCCGTTGCACTCCAGTCCACTGCTATCACATTCACATCGTGTGCTTTCAAATAACCGTTTTTGATATTTATAACAGCACTTTTATCAGCAGATGATCTCCACCCGTGTGTAACTACCTTCAATGGTTTGTTAGTTAGTTTTTCTCCGATTTCAGAGTCAAGTAATGATTCTCCTGATTCATCCAATATAATATAATCTTCCGTATTATTCCTAAAATTGTTTTTTAATTAGATTCTGTAAGAGATTTTGCATCCCACGTTCCTACGTCTTTGGAAATGTGGGGCAGAACTAGTAAAAATATATTTTAAGTAGCATAAGGTTCGTAAGAAGTACTATAAGAACATTATTATGCTATTTTCACCTCGTATATAATCTGTACTCAATGTTGTCAAATAAGCGAGTTCTTGGAAGAAATACAACTTCATCTTCAGGGATGGTTAAGTTAACAAAATGCGGTATACCATCTCCGTCGGGAAAGTATATCCATTCCGAGCCGTACCCCCAACCATAATGATTTTCATAAATGGGTTTATTGTATGATGAAGACCGATACGCTGAAATAAAATAAGTATATGAGATTCATATTGAATGGTAAAAATACGCTTATTTAAAAAGTTTAGATACCAGTAGAACCAATGGCGAAATATTAGGGTAATCGCAATTAATTCTTTAATAAATAACTTGTTTTAGTCTTTGATTATTAAATAATTATCAGCAGATAATAATAACAGGCATCTTATTAAAAATAAGTAAATGGACAAACTCACCACTAACCATATTATCTAAGCAGATAAAGAAACTATAACGATATAAGCTTTCAATTGTTGTCATTATTACAAATTTACACAGTAGGTATGTCTGTATGTTCTCTTCCACTAACTTTAAGACTAAATATGATACCTATTGAAAAGTTAACATAAAAGTAACACAATACGTTAATAGGTATATTGGTCTAATTCTACATTCACTATCAATTAACTAAGTAACTACTTACCTGCCATAAGAAATATCATTTGTCTTTCCCTCGTGTGGGGATTGTGTAATGCAAAAGATAAACAACAGCATTTCTGCGGAATGCAATCTGTAGATAAATTATAAAGCAGCTAGGTAGACTATTGAAATTTACACTGACTGTGTACCTACTTATTATGGCCGCTATAACAACAAATAATGGAAATAAAATAAAACAAAAATGTTTTTTCGACGTTTGGTTGAATATGGTACGTTGGTACAAGGGATCCCCTTTTAATTGTTTGTCTTATATGGTTAGGGAAATCGTAAGTACATTAATTCTATTGTTCATAATAATGGAAACCTCGAAATTTTCCATACCTAAGTAAGGTTGCGTTGTTATTGGATAAGTTTTGCACAAAATAGCAGCGTGGGTCATTCATGTAAAGAAATTCTCTAACGTTAATAGCCCGTAACGAAATAGGTACCTAGAGGTAGTGAGTAACTACTTATTTTTAGATAAAACCATGAATAACTACGCTTACTATAATTACACCTATATTATCATTGTGTTCCATTTGTAGGTATCTACTGTTCGTTGGCAGTATACATTCTTTTTTCTTTTTTTTATATTCCATATGGGCCGACAAACAAGCGGACGGTCCACCGGCCCCCTTACCTATCTAACCGAAACACAGTAATACGAGTGCGCTACTGCTCCACGGCCGAAATGGGTAAGGTGGTAGTACTTCCCCGGACGAACTCTGCACCAAGAGCTCTACTACTCATTACAATTATCATCAAACTTCGGAAAGAAATACAATTGACAGTGGGGCAACTTAGGTCCTATAGAGTAACTTTCCTTATATATATAATTTCAGGCTAATTTGTATGCCAAGGGTTAAATTTCCTACGGTCGAAAGCAAAATAACTAGTAAAAAGTAAAACTCTTGATAGCTGCTGCTAGCCAGAGAAACCTTGGCAAATTTAAAATGTTCCACGCGATCGTTCTTTATTTATGAGTATCCATCGCATATCATGGTTTTAACCGCGTTTTACAGATATGTATTAATTATATTAATTTCTGAACCCAGCTATATATTTTCATTCTAAATTTTAATATCAGTATTTACGTTGATTGGGTAGGCTGAATTAAATATATTTGTTCTTCTCATTTAATAGCATATATTTACAGTGAACTAGTCTACCACAACCGAGAGAGCACTGTTCACGTCGTCATAGTTTAATTGATGTCACTTTGTACATAAGTGCAGTATGTTAGGACTGACGTGAAGACTAGTGAACGCTTGTGAAATGAAATACTGATTTGGTTCTTCGTTATATATTCGGGCAGAGCTTCGGCCTTGTACAATTTCTGATACTTGAATGAATGATATAAGCACACTGTAATCGCTTTTATACGACCAAGCACCGTTTACAATTTTAAAAGAATCCACAACCAAATCACATACTCTTAAATGATACTCCCGGTGAAGACAAACATAAAGACACTTCCGGAATATTATTTTACAAACAATTAAAATTAAATATTATTTAAAAGATAACAATACGATTTAAAATTAATAATGAGATATGTTTAGTAATAATCTAAGATCACATTAAGTATATCAGTTAATACAGTTTAAATAATGTAGGTATAGTCGGGATGTGACGTAGTTAGGTTGTTGACGGATGTCATTCGCTAACACTCGGCCATCCTGCAACAGCCGTGTCCCACGGCGGTCGGGCGACAACTTGGATTCTGCGCCATGAGTTATCTGTAAAACCAAAAGAAAACAAGCAGAAACATTTTGTCTTTTGAAGAAAGTGTTCGTTAGCGAGTGTCACATAGACAGTGTTAAGTAAGTATGTAGGACTGATCATATTGTAAGTTACACAGACGTTTCATGATTCTTTCACAATTCATTAATGGAAATTTAATGTATGTTCGTAAATATATAAATCAATTTTCTAAAAATAGCGCACTTATAGAAGTAACACTAGAAACAAGCACAAACTCGCTGTACCTGTAACTCGTCTCACTAAAGTGAATAAATCTTTTACAGGACAATGTATACGTTGCTTTAATAAACTACCCAAAGACATACAAGAATTACCCATGCATAAATTTAAAACGGTAGTAAAGAATACTTTATATCAAAAGGGATTTTATAGAAAATATCTGATTACATAGAAGACCTAAGCCTTTGACAATGAATTGCTCACCTGACAAGCTATCCATTAAGTACTTTTATTATAAAATTATTTTGTTTTAATATCATTGGGAGCTATAATTAAAAAAAACCATGTCAAGACGATTTATCGAGCCCGTGCAGGACCACATAAGTAAACAATATTTCTATTTTATTCTATGCAGGTACATAAGTATGCAGTACTGATCATATGTCACACAGACTTTTAATATATACAAGTATGTAGTACGTCTCATTATGTCAAACAGACCTTTCATCTAAGTATATAAGTATGCAGTTCTGATCGTATAATGTCACACAGACTTTAAATGTATACAAGTACTTATGTATTTCGCCTCATATTATGTCACACAGACCTTTCATGCAAGTATATAAGTATGCAGTACTGATCATATAATGTCACACAGACTTTTAATGTATACAAGTATGTAGTACGTCTCATTATGTCACACAGACCTTTCATCTAAGTATATAAGTATGCAGTTCTGATCGTATAATGTCACACAGACTTTAAATGTATACAAGTACTTATGTATTTCGCCTCATATTATGTCACACAGACCTTTCATGCAAGTATATAAGTATGCAGTACTGATCATATAATGTCACACAGACTTTTAATGTATACAAGTATGTAGTACGTCTCATTATGTCACACAGACCCTTAATGTCAGTATAGTATATATAAGTATGTGGTACTGATCATATTATTATGCCACACAGACCTTCAATTAATGTAAGTGTGTAGTAATGTGACACAGACTAACGCATGTAAATGTTTTGATACGAAAAGTATCAATTTATATGATTTTATTTAAATATAAATAAAGGAATGAGACATGGCTAGGACCCAGTTCAAAATTTTGTCACACAGACCTTTAATGCAGGCTTCATACTGAGGATTGGTCATAGACTAACATTTGAATGTTTCAGGTCACCAGTAAATACTTTTTCAAATTAGGAGTACTGGACCAGAGAAAATATGAAATTAGTTTAAGTTTGGTATGTATGTAACTATTCTTAATTCTGGGCATTCATTACAATAAACTATCTTATTTATCGGGTTTTATTTTTAGCAATTTACTCAATTATAATACTAAAGGGGTAAAATGATATGATATGAATATTTCAGGTATATATGATAATATCAGGTATAACTATCTAAATAGGATACTTAAATTATTAGTAACGATAGTATTTATAGAATGTATGAGTTAGCTCTCGAACAAATTCATAAAGTCATGCTTATCTAGATGTACTATCGGCATCAGAAACAATGGATTTTTATAAGGCCTCAACACTTCACCCCGTACAACAACACAGAATTTCTTATATCTTTTATAAGTGGGAGGTGATACGGACTCTTTAATTTTTGTGAAACTTTAGTAGATGTATCCCTATTAGCTCCACCGTATAAACATAAAACTACATACATTGATCCACAAAACTAATTGTCCTATTGAATATTTTTTGTATATCTTACGGGATCGATAAAATCGCTTTTCCATAACGGTTATACTTTTGTCTATTACAGTCAGAGTATTCATAAGTGCTTGTAAGGCCCATTGTGTAATTTGGCACTTTTTCTCAATCTATTCATAATTTATGGTACGGTTTACACGCTTAACCTGACCCTTTGACCAAGGATTTGCTATGGCGTTCAGAATTTGTTTGAATTGTGTTGCTTCTCCGAACCGAACGGTTCGAAATAGCGACTAATGAAAGCTTTGCCTCTATCTGTAATAATTCTAGTATGATAGCCAAACAGTGTTATTACTTCTTTAATAGGTTTAATCGTTTCTATGGAACAACAGGCCGTTTCGACGGCCCTAGCGAAAACACATTTCGTAAAAGAGTCAATTGTCTACTTCTAGAACATAATAAGTAGGTACTCGTAATTTTCTACGAAAGGACCTAAATGAACTGCATGTAAACTATGCATAGGTATCGGTACCGTCTCGATCGGATGGAACTCCTTGTTCCCTACCATACTCTGACTTCCCATATGAAAACTGTAAGCACGATTTATTATATTTCCCTATAAATCGTGTCATACCCGCAAAACAACATTATATACTTAATTTTAAACCACGGATGTCCTATATAGTTATGGTACTTCTCCAAAAGGCCAATTTTGGTATAACAAAACGTTCTCCATAAAATATTTTTCTATACAAGACATTAACTTAATATAATTATTGCTTGTCTGGATTAGTTGCATGGTCTCTTAACTGTGCGAGTATATTTTGAACATTATGATCTTGTAGTCGAATTGTAACTAGCCAGTCTGACTCATCGATATAAAAAGTGAATTCTACAGGGTTTCTACTTAGCGCATCAACTTGCTTCATTCGCCGCCCTGAACGATACTCTATTTGTAAATCGCGATTTGGAATATTTCCCCACCACCGTGTTTACATGGAATTAAATATTTCTTGACTAGTAGTACATAAAGCCGCAATCAGTTCTACTACAGAAAGGGATTCAAGTTCGTAACTATGATAGAACTGTTCCTCTTTAGACGTTACTCTACTAAAATATGCAATTGGTTTAATATTGACCCATCTGACTGTTGCTGCATAAGAATACCGCCTAGTCCTAACTTGCTCGCGTCGGTATGCAACTCTGTAACCGCCTTATATCATAAATACTGATTACTAGCCTTTCAATTAACCAAAGTTTCAATGATTAAGATGCAATTCCTTGTGCTGAACCCCAATACCAATCTTTTTCTTTGCAATTCTATACAATTTCAGCAAATCCACCAATCAATTTTCTAAAATATGAGGGTAGTCTAATAATTTGAATAAGTCGAATTTCGTGAACATTTCGCGGACGTCGATATTTGGAGACGCAATTAATTCTAGCTTTGGCTGGTTATATTGTACCTGCGGCAATCTCATTACCTATGTAATTTACGTTGGTTTCCAAAAGAGGAATTAGTTGAAATGTAAGATTAGCTTTATGCAAACGCCACAGAACACGTTCTAACGATTCTATCCCCGTCCCTCCAATTGTAGTTGGAAGTATGACTTCACCAAAATATGCTGCTAAAAATTTTTCCCACGTCATTAAGGGCCAGACGTAATAGTCGAGAAAATATAGTAGGAACGTTAGCTAGACAGAAAGCCATTTTCAGAAATTCATACTGTCGGATACAAAGGTGGTTTTTAGAAAAGAATCATTTGATAGCTTTACTCAATAATCAAAAGTTGTGAATTTAATTGAAAAACAAAAAACGTTTACCTGGAAATTTTGAGACTTGATCGTCAATATTTGGTAAGGGATAACCATATTTTACTGTTCGTGAGTTTAAAGCTCTATATTCTATGCATAACCTATAATTCCCGCCATTATTCTCCACCAATATGACTAGACTTGCATATTCAAACATCGATTCACATACTATTCCGGCATCATTTTAATCCTGAATCTTGTCATTAACGATTTCGTTTCCCTTGTGTGATACTTGTACTACTATAAAACTTAAAAAAAACGGATCTTCTGTAGTTGTTTAAACTTGCATTTCGATAAGATTCGTACAACTATCAGACTGATAAGTCAAGGGTCATGACGTTTAGACAATAAAATTATCAGGGATAAGGGCAACTATCTCAGCGCGCGCTATTAATTTATGACTTTATAAACTTTATGCAGATAATTCCTCCGACGATTACGAAGCATTTTTTTTCTAATTTCGGAATAAACAGAATTTGTCAGAGAAAATCAATCGTCATTGGATTTCATTTCCCCATAATAACATTAATAAGACAGATGCTATGAGCCGGTATTGTTACATCACTCTTGTGACACCGTATTTGTAGTTAAGTTTAAATCTATTTAGATATAATTAAGGCAAAACTTAGCACAGTTTGAGGCTGTTACTTGATCTTGTTATACCGGGTTGAGTCATCATTGACTGCCATATAGTCAGGTCTATATCAGATAAATCGTAATTTGTTATTTCAACGTCACCACTCAGATATTCATTATATCTTTATATACGTCAAAACGTGAACTGCCTAGAGACACCATTTGAGCATCTACAAATCCTCTCACTACAATGATAGATGGTAAAATAGGAAGATCTAGCAATTTCGACTTATTTAGAGTTATAATACCGGTACTATCAGTATCAATGAAAGTAACAAGCTGGTTAGAACCATTGTATGCCAGGAGTTTATATATGCTCGAAATATTGGACGAAGTATACATGATACGACTGACCTGAGGAGTCTGGAGTGGCTGGCGCGTTGACCCAGAAGTTTTTGCCGACCAGCAGGTAGCGGATGTGTGTCCGGCATGCAGGCAGATGTCGCAGCGTTGTTGACCTCGGCTTCGTGTCCAATGCGACGGCAAATGTAGCATAGCTTAACCCGGACAGCAGCGACATAGTTGTTGAGCATCCATCAGTTATTCTTCGCTTCCAAGTAGATTTCCACAATGATAAGTTGGCTTCGACTATTTTATAGTTTTCGAGTGACTACAAATATCCATAGTAAAGCGGCTCCGGAGTCTGGGCATTGTTGTCTTTAGCATTTGCGTGTGGCTCACTCGGTGTTATTTGTTTTTTTTTTTTTTTTTAGATTGGAGGTATCTTCAGAAGAAAAAAAAAAGTGTGCTTTCTCAGTTTTCTACATCAGCAGACGTCAATTCTTTGGAGTTCTTCCTCTTCTTTCGGCTAAGACCGGCAGCGTAGGGGAAGAAAGACATTCTTCAAAATCCCACTTCTGAATTGTTAGGACTGACGTGAAGACTAGTGAACGCTTGTGAAATGAAATACTGATTTGGTTCTTCGTTATATATTCGGGCAGAGCTTCGGCCTTGTACAATTTCTGATACTTGAATGAATGATATAAGCACACTGTAATCGCTTTTATACGACCAAGCACCGTTTACAATTTTAAAAGAATCCACAACCAAATCACATACTCTTAAATGATACTCCCGGTGAAGACAAACATAAAGACACTTCCGGAATATTATTTTACAAACAATTAAAATTAAATATTATTTAAAAGATAACAATACGATTTAAAATTAATAATGAGATATGTTTAGTAATAATCTAAGATCACATTAAGTATATCAGTTAATACAGTTTAAATAATGTAGGTATAGTCGGGATGTGACGTAGTTAGGTTGTTGACGGATGTCATTCGCTAACAAGTATTATCAGCGAACAATACTACCTCATTGCTATTTTACAAGGTCAACATCTATGTAAATTAAAAAATGGGAAGCTACTACGATAGAGCCTTGTGGGATGCCTATAGTGACTGTAGATCCCGGAGACACCTTTCCATTAATTTAAACTCACTGATTTCTATCACTCAAGTATGAACGCAGTAGTCTGAGTGCCTGATCCTTTATTCCATAGTGATACAATTTCCAGATTAACAGCTCATGCTGGACACAATCAAACGCCTCAGACAAATTACAATTATATTTATATTGAAACTAGCGACCCGCTCCAGCTTTGCACGGGTAGCAGAAATTTATCTATAGCCGAAGACCTACCCCGCATCCGTCTGGTACTGCCACCGCCGTGGTCGCTCTACTCTAGTATAAAAGATAATCATGTGCTAAATACTCTTATTTTGGTCTTTTTAAGAGGAACTATTCCACTAGATATTAATAATATATAACGATACATTTTTTCGTTTAATTTTAATAAAACTATTTACGCAGCGCACGTGCGGAAGCTCTCAGAGGGGACGATCCTTTCGACATAATTCACAAAGTATCGTCATACTCTAAGCTTATAGTCGTAAAATATTCGTAAATTATTACCATATAATTGGAGCTTTATAACCTTCCTAGATAATCCTGGTGAAAGCCATATGAAAATCCTTACGGTATTTTAAAATAAAATCGAACAAATACACTCAGTGCGATGAAGCACTTTAATTTCAACATGGCAATTCTTTATAAATGACAGGATGAATATTTTAGGCCGCATTTAAAAAAAAAACGTTTTTTAAAGGTGAACTAGCATCCATCTGCGCCGATTGAGAGCCCTAAGCGCTCACCGTAATTGTCCGCGTAAGGGTGTCAGAGCCATCTGAGACTAACACCTTCGTCCTTTCAAAAAAAACATCTGCGCCGCATTTCGCGCAGGAGCCGAACGCGTCGCAGTAATCAACTCATACAAACCTTTAAAATTGTATCATAATAATCGAGATACCACAGAATATATAATGACATAGTTACTCTAAGTAATATTCCGACATGTTTTTCATTGGTTTTCACATTTTTGGTGTTCGAATAATAATATGGTATTAGGCAATCTAGTAGGTATCAAAATCAATGTTTATTAGTTTGTTCGTAATATAATAATATGCGCTGCCATATTGTTCATCAGATTGCGATACGACTTTGTCAACTTATTGCTTGCAGGTGTCGTCAAATATATTTTAAAGAGTTTTCCGCAATTCTACAGTAATAATAATAATTTAACAAGATAACTGTCTAAAATGCCTTACGATATTTGCCCAATATTTTTTGCGACAGCAATCCACCGACTACCTGCTTGGGGGCTTTCCATAAATTACGTCACACAATTTTTTATGGCTTTTCATTCTACTAAGGTAGCAAATAAACGGCCCGGCGCGCCTGATGGTAAACGGTTACCGTAGCCTATTGGCACTTGCAACACCGAGGATATTACTCGCGCGTAGCCGACCCTGCATAATCTGTACATGCCCTTCTTGAAGAACCCAATGCTGTACTCACTTGGGAAAAACGGCCAACGGCGCTGGCTGGGAGCTCATTCCACAACCTGAGCGTCCACGGTAGGAAACTCCATTAAAATCGCACCGAACTGATCTCACAGATCAGTATAATCAGACCTATATGTTACCAGTAACGTAGTTGAGCTAGCATGTAGAATTCTGCTTATAATAAATGAAACTATATGTGAGCTGTGTGGTGTGTTGTGTGAGTATCCAGTAGTATTTTTTCAAAGAGCTATAAGGCGTCAGGGACCAACGGGATGTAGAAAGAAATAATTATAACGCGCATGATTAAGGTTCAGTATTTAATAGGTATTAAAAAAAATTCAAATACATTTATTCAGTTTAGGCACTTATGAAGGTCAAATTTAAAGTTACTTAAGCTACTATTATTTAGCGATAACTTTGCTAGGAGATCATCTACGGTTTATATTTGAATCTACTATTAGTATTATATTTTATTTTACGGTATTATTATAGGTCATAGGCAGTGCAGCATATATTTAACATTTTAGGCGAGCTCTTCGTCTCTAATCTGGATCTCATTCGTAGGATTCACTACTTAATTACATTTCATCTGGCAACGCTGGTTGGATATAATAGATATACAAGGTACGTTTAGGCTTGTTGAGTTTGGTAGCTACCATAGACAATATTCTATAGGCTTGCTTGCTTTGCATTTCAAGCTTTACTCACGACGAAAACAACGGATTATAAAGTATGGTAGTGCGACTAGTGCGTTAGATTGATTGCGCCGCAAACTATTTTCTTGGGTAAGTTGATGAAATTATAGCAAACTAATTGAAGTTTGGAGCTTCTACCGTAAATGCATAAAATTTCTATAATTCTAATCGTAAAGACTGTTGTACTGATACGTCGTTGTCAATTGAACGGGTGTGTGCTCTGTATTCTTTTCTACTGATGTAAAATATGTACTTTTTATTGTGTTTTACACGAGACTTGTTATTATTTTCATACCAAGAACAAATTTTTCGATTAAGAAGTACTAGAGAGATGTAATAATTACAGTTTTATTTGCGTACATGATTTAGGTTAGAGCCAGTGAAGAACTAATCAAGGGTTTGTTTCTGTTTCAGTGTGGCTTAAGGTGAGGAATGAATGTGAATAAATCAAGTAAGGTTTGATTTTCATTAAGGGGAACAAATTTTTATAAGTTTTACCAAAATCAGAATGGCAACTTTAGAGCAACAAGCTTCTAAACTTTTGGACTTTAACCAAAAATTAGACATCAATCTACTGGATAATATTGTTGGGTGTTTGTATTCATCTGTTGGAGAGCAGCAACGTATCGCTCAGGACATACTAACAGCTCTGAAGGAGCATCCTGATGCTTGGACTCGTGTTGATACAATACTGGAGTTCTCACAGAATCAAGAGACTAAATATTATGCCTTGCAAATATTAGAACAAGTAATACAAACAAGATGGAAAGTTTTGCCAAGAAATCAGTGTGAAGGCATAAAAAAATACATAGTTGGCCTCATTATCAAAAATTCATCAGATCCTGCTACAATGGACAATAATAAAGTGTACTTGAAGAAGCTTAATATGATTTTAATTCAGGTGTTGAAGAGGGAGTGGCCGCACAATTGGGAAACATTTATAAGTGACATTGTAGGTGCATCCAAGACAAATGAAAGTCTATGTCAGAATAATATGGTAATTTTAAAACTCCTCAGTGAAGAAGTATTTGTGTTCAGTACTGGACAACTTACACAGACTAAAGCTAAACATCTCAAAGACACCATGTGTTCTGAATTCAGTCAAATATTTCAACTGTGTCAATTTGTACTTGAAAATTCACAAAATGCACCTCTTGTGGATGCGACACTTCACACACTTTTAAGATTTTTAAATTGGATTCCACTTGGTTACATTTTTGAAATGAAATTGATAAGCACACTAATTTTTAAGTTTCTCAATGTCCCCATGTTTCGTAATGTAACATTAAGTTGTTTGACCGAGATAGCAGGAGTTACTGTGAGCAACTATGAGGAACAGTTTGTGGCACTACTTGTTCAAACAATGGAGCAACTAGAGGCAATGCTTCCTCTCACCACTAACATACGTGAAGCATATGCTGCTGGAAGGGACCAAGAGCAAGTTTTTATACAGAATCTTGCATTGTTTCTCTTTACCTACTTGAAAGAACATGGTCCACTTATTGAAAGGAGAGGACTTACAAACACCCTTATGAATGCCCTTCGGTACCTTGTTTTGATATCTGAAGTAGAAGAAGTAGAAATATTTAAGATTTGTTTAGAGTTCTGGAATGCTTTGTGTGGTGATTTGTATAAAATTGCACCATGCTCGCATTCATCTAACTTATACACTCTTGGAAAGAATGTGGGCAGAAAAGCATTGTATTCTGATGTGTTAAGCAGTGTGCGCTATATTATGATCTCTAGAATGGCAAAACCAGAAGAAGTATTGGTGGTCGAAAATGAAAATGGTGAAGTTGTAAGAGAATTCATGAAGGACACTGATTCAATAAATTTGTATAAGAATATGAGAGAAACATTGGTATACCTCACCCATTTAGACTATCAGGATACTGAACGCATTATGACTGAAAAATTACAGAACCAAGTGAATGGGACTGAGTGGTCATGGAAGAATCTCAACACACTTTGTTGGGCTATTGGCTCCATATCAGGAGCAATGATGGAGGAAGATGAAAAGCGGTTTTTGGTTGTTGTCATTAAGGAACTATTAGGGCTATGTGAACAGAAAAAAGGCAAAGACAACAAAGCCATCATTGCCAGTAACATTATGTATGTAGTGGGACAATATCCTCGATTCCTGCGGGCTCATTGGAAGTTTTTAAAGACAGTAGTGAACAAACTTTTTGAATTTATGCATGAAACTCATGATGGCGTTCAAGATATGGCTTGTGACACATTCATTAAAATTGCCATCAAATGTCGTCGTCACTTTGTTACTATTCAAGTTGGTGAAGCTTGTCCTTTTATTGAAGAAATATTAAGCACAATCAGTTCTATTATTTGTGACTTACAAACACTTCAAGTGCACACTTTCTATGAGGCTGTTGGGTATATGATCAGTGCACATGTAGATCAGGTGGCACAGGAGCAGCTCATTGAGAAGTACATGCTGCTACCCAACCAAGTGTGGGATGACATCATATCACAAGCATCCCATAATGTGGACATTCTAAAAGATCCAGAAGCTGTCAAACAGCTTGTGAGTATTCTCAAAACCAATGTGCGTGCTTGCCGGGCATTAGGTCATCCTTATGTTGTGCAGCTGGGCAGAATATATTTGGATATGCTTAATGTTTACAAAGTTATGTCTGAAAATATTAGCCAAGCCATTTCTTTGAATGGAGTTGTTGTTACTAAGCAACCTCTTATCAAAAACATGAGAATAATAAAGAAAGAAACACTCAAATTGATTGCTGGTTGGGTGTCAAGATCCACAGATAATGGTATGGTACTGGAAAACTTTATACCACCACTTCTTGATGCAGTCCTCCTAGATTACCAACGAACTGCAGTTGCTGATGCACGTGAACCAGAAGTATTATCATGTATGGCGGCAATCGTGTATAAGCTTGGAGGGCATATTACATCAGAAGTACCAAAAATATTTGATGCAGTCTTTGAATGTACTCTGGAGATGATTAACAAAGACTTTGAAGAGTACCCTGAGCACAGAACAGAATTTTTCCTGTTATTACAAGCAGTCAACACACACTGTTTCAAGGCATTCCTGAGCATACCTCCAGCTCAATTCAAGTTGGTGCTGGATTCCATAATTTGGGCATTTAAGCATACCATGAGAAATGTAGCAGACACCGGTCTTCAAATACTGTACAGACTGCTACATAATGTGGAGCAACATCCACAAGCACAGGGCTTTTATCAAACCTATTTATGTGATATTTTAGAGCATGTGTTCAGTGTTGTAACTGATACGTCACATGGCGCTGGGCTGACTATGCACGCTACTATATTAGCATACATATTCTCTCTAGTAGAGGCTGGTAGAGTAACAGTCCCACTCGGACCAACCCCAGACAATGTCCTCTACATACAGGTAATATTTAATAATGCAATTCACGTAATTATATTATTAATTTTGATTGAAATACTATTTTATACTTTTTTATGTCAATTCTTATGTAATATTTTCATATTTCCAGGAATATGTGGCCAACCTTCTAAAAACGGCATTCCCCCATTTAACAGATAATCAAATCAAGATTACTGTTCAAGGGTTGTTTAATTTGGACCAAGATATTCCTGCTTTTAAGGATCACTTAAGAGATTTCTTAGTTCAGATAAGAGTAAGTTATTATTGTGCTTCCAGTTATCTAACATGATATAATATACCAAAACCAACTAAGACCTAGTTGGACTCGCGCACAGAGGGTTCCGTTTAGTAATTCTAATATAACTTAGAAAAATTCGCTATCATATTACTTATTGGTGCCACAAAATATTTTGTTATATGATCTTAACATTAACAGACCCAAATTATAGGTTAGTTTTGAACGTATGACATTTTGCGGAAATAACCTTTAAAATTTATGAATTTACGAGTTTTTCTTTTTATTATGCATTTACTAGTGTTTAACCACAATCTCGGCATGGTAAGTGATTTTGTGGCCAAAGGTGGTAAAAACAAAAAGCCTCGAAGGTTGCTGTTGCCAGGACGGCTTTCAAGTAGCTTGGCGGCAGATTTTCATCTTGAGGATAGCAGCTATCTAGGCTTTAAAGTGCTCTTACACCGAGTTCTCGAAATTGTTTCCCACATCAGAAGCTGAAGCTCATTGTGGTCATGACTAGACGAAGTCACTCCCAATGTTGGCAGTAATAACATGCTTTTAAAATACTGATCATGTTTCTATGAAAATTCCACCAGTTACCTATTACTGTTAAAAACTAACAGCTGTGTGGTAGAGGTCTAGGCTTAGTAGGATCAAGTTGGGACCAGTTGTTCAAAGAACCCTAAAAACCAGAGTGGGAGGGATCCACAGAGTGTAAATCAACCAATGCAATAAGATCTATTTTGACAATCCAAAACTTAAATAAGAATTTTAAACGGTTTTAAAAACAAATAAAATTTTTAATGACAGACAGACCCCATGATCCATAATTATAGAATAAGTATCATATAGAATATAGAAGGAAATAGTTTCAGCTTTTATGATCAATTTGAAGTGGAAACTCAGTTGCTTCCGATACAATTCCACTCTAATTGATTGACTCAATGACATGATTATAAATTTATAATACTCGGAATTGAGTGTATTCAGCTTAAATTGATGTGAAAGTAATTAAATGTTTTAAATTTTCAGGAATATACGGGTGAAGACGACAGTGACTTATATTTAGAAGAGCGTCTGTTCGCTTTGCGTCAAGCGCAAGACGACAAGCGAAGAGTCCAGATGTCGGTGCCGGGCATTCTCAACCCTCACGAGCTTCCTGAGGAGATGCAGGATTAACATATACATTAAAACAGTGGTAACAGTTCACAAATGAAACAGTATCATAATAAGGAATAAATAGAGGGTCAGTTTTTGATGTTGAATCCATTATACTTGGTTAAATTCCGTAATTCCTTAAATAAAATTGTATTTGCGGCGAAAAACTTGAGAAGGGCTTGTTTGATGATACATCTCTTTATTTGCTATACTAATTGTGAGGTACTTAATTTTGATTTGCACCTAACTTCAGTCCACTACTTCATAACCGTGGAAATAAATGGAATCTGTTCCAATTAGCTATAAAATTACAATGACACCAAACTGCATAATCCCTCTGGGAATGGTGCCTAACGGTTACATCGTGTCCTGACCTTGTCGATAGCCTTAATGATGTCTAAGCTAACTACCAATGCCTCATCTTCTCTTTCTATGGCTACAGCTCATCAGTGCGTTAGGTAAACGAGAAGTTCACCAGCTGAACGTTCATAAAGGATGCCCTACGGTCGTCGTTTGTCAGTTGTTGCTCATTTAGATACCCAAGGTTCTGAGTGTTGCCAATACAGATTTAGTAACAAATACCGCACAATATTTATATAATTAGTACACTTTTATTATTATTAAACTAAATATTAAAGAAATGGAAGTATGATATACAGGAATATTTTTATTCAGTTCGCAAACTTTGACAAATTAAACTTAAATGAGTTTTATTAAACACCAAATTTTTATTTTTATTAGTTTTAGTATAAAAACAAAGTTATCGTTATCGAAAGATATAGACTTTAAAATTTATATTATGGCTACTGTACGACTGTCTGTCGGTCGTCCACCCCGGCTGTGGCCTTGGCAACAGCTGGCTCTACCGCCGCGTGCGCCCTTTCATATTATTATGAATAGATAGTGTTCATTGTTTGTTGATTTTAAAGTCGAACAAAAAATTAAACAAAAATGGAAATGTGTTCTGTTACTGATACTGAACCACCAAAATTTTTTTGCGCATTGCTTAAAAATTATTCCTGTATATACAATAGGATAATAGTAACTGTGCAGGATACTATCCGGGTTCCTGTAGTTTGCATTAAGCAACAATGAATATGGAAGAACTGAAAGCTTTTTGTCATTGTCTGTAGTGGAAATATTGTTTTATGATAGTTAATTGTTAATCTCTATTTGTTTTCATAATTACAATTAAATTAAAAAAATTCTACAATTAAAAACATAAAACACAAGTCTCATAAGTCGGTTCCTTATCTTATGATCTAAAAAGTGAGTATAGCAATAATACTGTGAGACGTAAAATTTGTAACATGGAGCCAGTCGTGTCGAACTTCTACGCGACGTTTTGCTAGCCAAAACGTAACTCAACCGCAATTTTAAATGTAGAAGGAAGAATTGAATATTATATTATTTCATTATAAATATCAAAAACTTGTCAATTACAAAAAAATCATCGTCAAATTACCTTCCATATTAGGTTTTGCTAAAAACCACAGATTAACTGGTACGCACCGGTCAGTCATTACGACACCACATTTTCCCAATTTTAAGAAGTTTATTTTTCAAATGTGTATTGTGAAGTTTAAACCGTATCACATCAAATTGTAAATAAAACATTCCGTTTTTTTTAATTTAATAAGGCACTGCCAGCAATCTTAGCATATAATATAAATAGTATGGTCTAAGAGCATGACTTGAGCTGCTTTTAGCCGAGCGATCTTAGTCAATATCTTCTAGGCTGCGATCTGATACAGAAAATATGGTACATAACATATTTTATATAAATGGGATTTCGTAATATAATATTTCAACGGCGCGCACATGTCCACCGATAGTAAGCATGGACCAAGATTGCCGCTACAGAATCAATTATAGAGGAATTTTCGTATCAAACGCGTTCGTCATCAGCCTGGGGTATCTATCTATCCGAACTAGCCTAATACAGTTCTTAGCACTCATTAATTTTGCTTGCGAAACATTCACAACGACAAATTTTATATTTATTTGTATCAACGAACAAGCAACTTTTTGCATTTAAATTTTTGAAGTCTTTTAGCTCTATATTCTGTTAAATATAGGTTACCTTATTATTAAGTTTTAGAAGGCACATTCAATAATCATTTGACTTTGGTTAACGTTTCATTGTAAATATTTCAGAATAATAGACGAGTGCAGAACTTATGTTTTAAAAGTCATTGAATCCGACACTCAATGACATTGATAGGTGTTTTGTGGACTGTTGCCATTACGCATAGTTGTAGGTTGGTTCCTTGTGCTTATAAAACTATACCTTATTGTCAGTGTACAGTGGACCGCATGGAGCAGTGCAAGAAGATGAATGCAAGTGGAAAGGTTTGCCTTTTCAAAAAGGTATGTTTTGCAAGCTCAGGGCGGTTTTAGGCCTTTAATAATTATAGGCAGGAAATCATGCATCAATTTACATTGCTAGAGAAGAAATAGGATATTTCTATGTTTTTAAGTATAAGTAATCTTCAAAATATAGGTAATGAAATCTCTGTGATTGAAACCAGTGTCGGATGTTCAACATGTGCGCTACGGAATCTGAGTATTACTATTACTGAGTAGATTCTAGGATGTACTTTTAAAGTGGATTGCTGTTAGTAATATTTTTTATGTTTTGTTTAATGTTGTCAGAACTAATTTCATAATGGTTTGGGAATCTAAACATTGAAGGTAAGGTTTCCGAATGCATTTTGGGCCCGATTAACTGTCAGTCTTTCAATTTTGTGTTTAAAATAAACCAAAAACCTTAAAACGTGTTTTATTGTTATTTGGGGACCCTGGAAGCAGTGATGAGCTATATCTTAGCGACCTACCATCTTTACGGTGCAATGTGTGCAGGGCCGGATAAACATGTCCCATGAACCTTTACTAACTTCCTAACATATATGTTTTCTACAAAAACGCAATTATATTCACAACTAGCTGTACTGTACCCCGCGGCTTAAAAAGTAATCTTATGTCTTTCCCCATAAAATATTTGGGTGCCACATTTAGAAAAATGGGGATTATATAATCATTAAAGTTTGTTACAGGACACTTAATAAAACATTTTAAAACATAAATTCTCCGGATTCGGGGTCCTGCCCAATGCGTGGCCCCTAGGCAGTTTTTTTTTTTTTTTTTTTTTATTTAGAAAAGGACGAAGGTGTTAGCCGCAGATGGCTCTGACACCCTTACGCGGACAATATCCCTAGGCAGTTGCCTACACTGCCTTATTTATAATCCGGCCCCGAGTGTGTGAGCTACGAATCTCTCGTGAATTTTCTCATATCGTTGCTATACTTTGAGTTACGGTATAGCTTTTCGGTTCAGTAAAACATCGAGAGAAAAACTACGTAGGGCTCAAATTTAATATAAGTTAATAGTCGACAAGTTTTCATTTAAATGCTCTGAAAAGAAAAAAATATTTTTTTTTTTGTCGCGGTAACTAAATAATGGAATTGCTATTACAACTTACTTTATGTATTATTTTTTTATCATTAATTTGAGTGTATTGTCATTAGAACTGAACAAATTTGCTAAGTTCCTAAGCTTAGAGGAAGGGGTTGCTTAACCTAATATATATATTCATATTATGAATAAGCATTAAGGCTGGTTGTTGGGCCACAATATTCTCCTTACTAAGGAAGAGGAGAAGGAGGCTCAGTTCCTACTTGGGAGACACGAATTAGATTATTATGCGTAGCCTTATTTACCAGTGCTCAGTTGGGGTCCATCCATCCATAAATTACGTTACGTTAATGGGGAAGGGGATCAACAAAGTGTGACAAGGGAAGGGAGGCGTCATATGTTTCGTTAAGTCACATGTCAAAATAAACTTTCAGAAATTGGTTCAAAGTCCAAGACGATTAAATTTTGTATCTTTCTTTGATATAATTAAATAAAATTAGATTTATTAAATGAAATAAAGATACCTTTATGACTAGGTGTCCAATCAGTGACGTCACTCATGACGGGTAACAAATGTGACCATCTGTGACCAGGAAGGGGGTCAAAAAATCATAGGATTCGTGTGTCGTAATTTATAGATGGTACCTTAGAGACGTCGAATGCCGTGACGAGGGTCGTTGGTTTCCTGTATGGTTGGAATCCTATAATGAGTTTGGAGCTTGCAGTGATGGAAATTATATCACGGTGGTAGGCTACCCAGTACCCTCATGAAAATCTTGAGAGCTAGTTTCATTTACGCTTTGTTTGCTTAGCACCATCGGCCACAACAAAATTTACCCTGGTGAGATTGTAGTCAAACACAAGCCTATAGATAGTAACAAAAAAATGGGCGACCCATATCTGAGCGACACCTAGGAGCCTAGAATTTAATTAACGCATAATAAATACCGCGTTAAGTGACGTGACTAATGCCGGATTAGGATAGGATGAGCGGCTGATGATGTCATTTCGCCACGCTTCGGTTTCACCAACGCAATTCTGGCATCCGCTTTATTGTAAAGGCTGGTTGATCTATCCTATCCAGATGTATCCTATTATATTATAGCTGTAAATGCTCGCGCGCATTGCGGCGAGCATGGCAGGACTTTTTAGAAGCAGAGATGCACGACACACCTCGCATAGAGCATCTAGAATACAAGATACCTTTAAGTAATGTATTAGTGGTATTGGTGAAAACCGTTCTAATTGTTATATAAATAAATTTAGATATCGGTTAAAAAATATGCTTTTGGAAAAGTATTGAAAATAAAATTAAGTAAAATGAGTTCTTTTAAGATTTGAGCGCTCATTTCTCTCCGATGGGGTCTTATTATCATCCCCCAAAAGAAAATAGTTAGGTACTCCCTAGGGGCAGGACTCTGCAAAGAAATAGAATATGAAGGTCAAAGTTACTGAAGCTTCTTTTTTACGAAGTCTAAACTATTGGATGAATGTTCCTAATTTCATAAGTAAACGGTGCTACCAGAACAAAAAGTATCTAAATACAAGGTACAAAATAAAATTTGAAATTTTTATTTCAGATGCATTATGAAAATGCAATGCAATTTTGTATCTGGATCTTTTTAAAATTATTTGAATCTCAAATAAGTCACATCTCTGTCATTTAGGTTGTAACCAATGTAGTTGGGTGGTTTGACGGTAACCTTAACGCATTTTCAGTCGAGCACATTCAATCCAAAAAAACAAGCTCCATCCTGTTATAAGAGCTTTCCATCGAGAGGGCTATATGTCGCATATTTTTTCTTATACCTCCTCAAACATCTTTAAACCTGTGGAACTAGTCACCCTGATTCCGCTTGCTGTACCTAAGCTCTGAGTGGAACGCGCTTTGCCACTCTTTTCTTTGACATCCTTGTGATTTGTACACACCATAAATGATGTCTTGTCCACCAGATGTTACTTAATAATACTACGCTTTGCTACATGCTCGTCATGGCTTATGGTTATTTTATGGAGCTTTGAACTGTTATCTACTGTTAAGTAACAGCTCGTTTATAAAAAAAAGTTATGTGATACATATTACAGGTATAGGGTATTTATCAGTTATCAGGTGGGTTGTAATTTCACCAGTATGGGTTTGTCAATTTTTTTTTGTGTTACTGACTCGACCAGTACTTAAAAAGTTGTATAGCTCATAGTGCAGAGTTCGACCGGGGAAGTAGTACCACCATGCTTTCCACCTTGTACTAATGCGCTTGCATCAGTGTTTCAGTTCGAACGGTCAGGAGGCCCATGAAATTACAGGTAGGTACATGAGAAATAGCAACGTCATCGTAATGAAACAAATACAAATAAAATACCTTAATAATAATTCTTATTGATTAATTACTTTTCAAAATGATTAATATGTTTATAAAATTTACCTGGATTTGCACAAAAATATTATTTATACTGTTGACATTGTTTCAGCATTTTTTTATCTATTTTACTCTGGTCACACTGTCAGTCGGTCGGATCGGATCACAGATGAATTGTCAGGTCAGTGAAACATTTTTTCATCAATCAATTTATCCGAGAGAGGTTAGATCAATTTCAATAATTGCTTCATCAATCGGTAATCCGTAGTTCTTGATGTATTGTTAGGATTCCCATCTTATAAACTCGTATGGGGCTAACATATTTTGTTTGACAGCTATTAGCTACAGCTGTAATCAGAATTTCAGAAAAGAATTATAATCAGTGATCAAAATGGCCAGTTCAAACGATAGTCAGCCAAGTAATGTAAATGATGAGGATGACTTGTTGCTTAATAACGAAAATCAAATGGCAATGGCTCGAGCAGCCGAAGGAATTGAAAACGACGAAGTTGGGGTAAGTAAATTAATATAATGAAGGTTTGTCTCAAATTGTTCTTATCATATGCAATAAAATTTTGCTGTCCTTCAATGAAAGTATGTGCCATCACACAATGGACACTCCACATACCAAATTTAACACCAGGACAATTACTATAATTCAGTACCTGCCTTGTTTAACAAATGGAATTATGTAAATGAATATAACAATTGTGAATTAAATGCTTATTAATTAATGCTAAATAAAATGTCTTTTCAGCTCGTTGACCCACGTCTGGCGATGCAACCATCAAAATTGGAATCATTTTTTGCTATTACAAAGTCACTTATAATCAGGGCTTTAGTAGTGTATTTTATAACATCATTCTTCCGTCAACCATCAGCACCTAAAACAGATGTAAACAATCCAACGTTGGCACCAGTCATTCCTTCAATCAATATATTTGCTAATGGAACAGTATTAGATATGTATTGCTATGTATCAGAGAAAGATGTTTATAATAACATTGAAGACTCTGATTTAATCTGGAAACACACAGGGCTAATATATGGTGCATGGAATGGAGGACCCAATGATGATGGCACTGTTACACATACAACAACAATCACTGCATCTGAAACCTTAAAGAATAATGGATCAATTTATCTGCATGTATTTATCGTCAAAACTGGGGAAACACCAGATAAAAATAAACATGGTTATGCAGGCTCATATTGCTCTTATGCAAAAAAAATGTTAAACAAATTTAAAAAGCTACGGTATCTTAAGACTCATAATTTATTAACTGGACAAACTGAAAAGTCTGCTGAGGAGATTGAAAAGGCTGAAACATTGAAAGAGGAGATAGTATCACACTGGCATCCTAATTTGACTATAAACTTGGTGACAGACCAAACCAACTGGTTGAAGGGAAGTGTGCCACCACCTCTTGATGAGTTTATTCACTTTTTACCCGATGGTATTAAATATAAACCAGCTGTATTTTTAAATGACTACTGGAACATGATGCGTGATTATGTTCCCATAAATAAAACAACCACAACTCTTGATTTGTTTCTAACATATCAGCCTCTGAGTCTTTTTAAATGGCAGTTGTACACAGCTCAAGCAATGAGAGATAAGCTAAGCATGTTTTCAGCTCTAGGAGGTGAAGAGCAAGATGAGGAACAAGATACAGTTAAGGAGTTGCTTCTTGATACCTCCCCATATCTGCTTGGATTGACTATTTCAGTTTCAGTGTTACATTCAATATTTGAGCTCTTAGCTTTTAAAAATGACATCCAGTTTTGGAATAATAGACAGTCACTTGAAGGTCTCTCTGTAAGATCAGTGTTCTTCAATGTGTTTCAATCTACTGTAGTTCTGCTGTATGTCTTGGATAATGAGACCAATGTTATGGTTAGAATATCCTGTTTCATAGGATTGCTGATTGAAGTGTGGAAAATAAATAAGGTAATGGATGTAAAATTGAACAGAGAAGACCGTATATTTGGAATACCAAAATTGACCTTCACTGACAAAGGATCCTATGTGGCATCCAGCACCAGGCAATATGATATATTAGCTTTCCGCTATCTAAGCTGGGCTTGCTTCCCACTTTTGGTTGGATATGGTGTTTACTCATTATTGTATCAAGAACACAAGGGGTGGTATTCATTTGTCCTGAACATGATGTATGGCTACTTGTTGACATTTGGGTTTATCATGATGACCCCACAGCTGTTCATTAACTACAAGATGAAGTCTGTAGCTCACCTCCCATGGCGCATGATGACATATAAGTTCCTTAATACATTTATAGATGATATATTTGCTTTTGTTATCAAAATGCCAACTATGTACCGATTGGGATGCTTCAGAGATGGTAAGTGTGGCATTATGTTTATCTCTCCTTATCTTTTACAATACATTGAAAAGTAGAACATCAAAAATAATATGTATTTGACCTGGTTAAAGAGTTTTCTTTTTTTTAGATATTGTATTCTTCATTTTCCTATATCAGCGTTGGATCTACAAGGTTGACCACAAGCGTGTCAATGAGTTTGGTTTCTCTGGTGAAATGGAGGGCCAGCAGCAACAACCAGCCATCACAGAAGGAGAACAAACTGCAGATAAGAAAAATGATTAAAATCTCTTATCTAGCTTGTAATGAGGACTACATAAATATCATAAGAACTGTGCATATAAATCATTTCTATTAATTGTATATTATGTGAAACACAAAAAAAAAGTATATAATATGCATGATAAATGATTTTAAAGGTCCACTATTTTCGAGAATTAGTTTGTGTGATTGTTAGAATATAACTTGTATTTAATATTTTTTGTTTAGGTAGTAATATTGAAACCATAGGTGTTATTTGAAATATTGGGAAACGTAGATGGTGCGTAAGGGACATAGATAAATTTATAAGATTGAAGATTGTTAATGACAGATTTTATAACTGAGTACAAGAGTGAACCATCCAGCTTCTCCATACAAGCATCCTACCGCACCACAATTTGAAGTTGCAGGGTCTAACTAAGCAAGATACTGGCCTCACTCATCAATTTAGGACTCTTATTTAATGGCGTTTATCGAATTTTCACGCAAAGTAAATAGAATTTTCACGGAAAATTTCTTAGAACTCGTAAGCAGTTTTTTTATAAATGTCCTGGAGATAAAAGTGCTAATTTCCTTGTGCAAGATGCACACTGAACCTATTGGCTATTTCACGAAAAAGCATATTTAAAGCGACCACTTCTTCATATTTAAATTATAATCAGCGGCTTATTGCTAGTCCTCGTACAAGAAGGGTTCCGACAGTATATAAGATTTAACAAAACTTATGTAAACTGTGAACTCTGCCTAACCATCTGATATTTTACAAGATCATGGTGAAAATCTTGCTTAACCACGCACCATCCTGCGAGTAAAAGACACGTCTCATTAGCGTTAGTTGCGCTTAATTTAATTAATTCGTAGTCTTCAATTTTGCAAATTTTCTTAGTTAATTAAATGTACCTATGCTTCAATTCGTAATAGCATAATTTATTACTTACATCAGTAGGTAGAAAGCCTATGTTGGCTTGACTTTTGGGTATATTTGTTACATATTATTATGCTAACATGTAATGTGTGAGCTGGAAGTATTTAGAGAATTTAATTTACTATTGTATTTGTGTTATGTTTATTATGGTACAAATCTAAAATACGATAAATATCTATTTTTTTAATTTCTGTCTCTTATAATGTGGTAATAATAAATTATGGTATCGCTACTCTCGAAGACAAGTAATGAGCGACACAACTTTGAGGCTGTTATCACATTTCGATTAAAGCCATAACATTCAAGTTGATACAACTGCAATACTTTTTAATTATTTGATGTATTCCGGCAGATGCATTTGAGTGCTAGTATCTTTTTAGGATAATTGGGCTTACAATCGGTGACCTCATGAGTTGTGGAGAAATTCAAGTCGGACAACTTTAGTTAGTACCTACAAAAATAATGTTTCAGATTATTGTTTCTATGTCAAAGCCACATTGACAAAGGCTGCGCAATCTTACCTCGACACTGTCATTCGGGTGATTTTGTAATGCTCTTAGAGTCGAAATTCGATTTATTTGGTATATTGATTGCGCGACAACTACCTGGAGACGGAACAATATTATGACATCAGCTTCTACTTTCGAACTTAAAATTTACGAATTCGTCTTGTCGTTGCAACAATTCGGCTGCTACTACAATGCCCTTATATAATTATTATATGTATATAGCTTTTCCTTCGAACTAGCAGTCCCTGCTAGCACATCACCTTTTGATTGTATATAGATTAAAAATTGTACCAGCTCATTCTAATAATTTTGAATACATAAAATTTTTAAGTCGTCTAATATTTATCTTTTAAACTCTACAAATAACTGTATTTTATACTTATGTATTAAATTGCCTGTTAGTCGCTGATTCAGCGGTAGTTTAAGGCTTTTTTCTTATGATGTGTTCGAAATAAATTTTTATGCTAATTTTATTAATATTAATCAGCATATCACATAAAGAAAATGAGAATATTCCTACAGAATGATTACAATCGACAACAATATAAAAATAGTACGATACGATATTGTTTCGAAATATGTATTTATATTTACTGACTAGAAACGTTTAATGCATTAATTGATAAAATCTTATATTGTATGATAATGATAATAAACAGTGTAGATGGTAATCATAATATTTCAATGATATATTTCTGCAATATGACTAAGTATTCTTACTTCGCTTTTAAAAACATATAATAATTTAGATGACAGGCGGGTTTTCTGTAATTTATCTGAATTCTTGTATAACATTCACGTATTTATTAACCTGGGTAGGTATTGTATGCATTCGCATAGGTGTCTACCATATGTGCTGTGAAATTATCGATGTATTGTATCTTTAATTAACCGAGTAAGTTTTTATATTTGCGGAATATATTTTTCACCATTAAACTGTATTTTGAGCTGCAGTGAGAGGGATAAGCTTATTTAAGAATATTATTGCCTAGCGAAGGTTGTATTATTCAGTCCGAAGTTAAAATAAATGTATTCCATTAATTTTAATGGTTATTTCCTCAATTTTTAACTTTCAATAATACTTCCCATATTTAAATTATGATACCTATCAATTTAGATACTGTTAATTATAAGCACTGTTTTTTTGGTTAATTGTACGAGTATATCAGTATTCAGTCATAATAATCAGATTTTGGGGTATTTATAGATTTCGTGCGATTCCTCCCGACTTTATTATTTAAAATTCGTGCGTGCGTCCAGCAATTTATTAGTTAAACAGCTCCAAAGGATTGATTTTTATTCATAACTGTGTACCTACCTATCAACTGTTTATCGTTATAGTTGATAAATACTCAAATATTTTTCAATTTATATTGATTATTCCGTTTTTAAATGAACAAATAATATAAAAATTCATAATAAATGATAATGTTCAAATTATGTACTTACAAGTATGAAATTGTAAACGATTGCTGCTGGCTGATGCAGTTATTTTTTCGTGTTGTTGTATTTCGGTCTGTTCATAAAGCACAATATTGTTTCATTTATTATTAATACAAATTATGAAGTAGTTTTATTTGTGCGTATAATAAATTAATTGTTTCGAAAGTGTTCATTTATTTTGCCTTTATATCCATGGCCCAAATGCCCCCCCATAGATACGCCTATGGCAAGAATCGAAGCGGTATTTCAATAATTTGAACCAAAGATCTTAAATCTAGTAAATTGGTATCATTACGTAGAAGGAATCAGATTTAAACTTATGTAAAATATTTATGAGACCACTAGTTTGCGTTCCGTTTAGGGGTAACTATGTCTTTGCAAAACTTTAAGGACCACACTAAAGCCGTATTGTTAAAAAAGCCTTATTACAACATAAATTAATATTTAAATGATAATAAGGCCTTGTTGTAAATTAATTGATGTTTGTTATTATATTTATTTATTGCAATGTACCTTAATGATCTCTAACTTTGATGAACATGTTATGGTCATAGTATAAATCGTTGTGTGTATTTTTTTATTCTTATACAGAAATCCCCCGTATAATACGGACATTCCCCCATATAACACGGGAATTTCCCACCTTATATTTCTGTACTGTGAAATTTATAATGATTTGTACAGTTCATAATTAGTTTGATTTGAATAAAACGTATATATTTCATAATATAGTTTTTTCTTAATATTCGAAAAGTTAAACGTGAATAATTTATACGTAACGCGTTATACGGGAATACTACAACGCGGTTTCGTATAACGCAGAACCAATCTACCGTGTTAAAGGGGGGATTACTGTATATATTTTTTTATTTAAGAGCGTTAACGCCAAATCCTCGGCACAATATTTAGGTAATTGCAGTGTTCTTTCCACTCACACATATGCGCACGTGACTGTGTGCGTAGAGTTGATGCACTCTCTGTTATTATAGTCAAACTAACCATGTTGATCCATTGAGTTATGTTTAATAATATTTATTTATAGTCAGTTTATTTTTATTTCTATTACAGCCTTGTGAAATAAAGTGGCAATTTTCAAAATCAGGCGTGAAAAGTTAGAAATGTAGTAATGTAAAATCTTACTACGATTAATATTATAAATACGAGTCTGTGAGGATGTATGGTTGCATGCTTTTTAGTTTTTCCCGTAAGAACTACGGAACGGATTTTGATGAAAAAATAGTACTTAAATTTGATTATATTATAGATTATACATCAGAATAGCATACAGACCATATTTTCAAATAATAATTATAAAGGCGAAAGTTTGAGAGTTTATATGGATGGGTATTTGGATGAATATTTGTTACTCTTTTACAAAAATTACTAGCCTTTCATCCAAATCCGCTCAGTCGTTTTAACGTGAAAGCATAACAAACAAACTTATTTATATTCGCATTTATAATATGAGCTTCGATTCTAGTTTAAAGAAAAACACACGTCGTCAAATGCAAAAGCAACAAATAAAAATGCTATTTATAATAACAAATATATTTAATAATATGACTGGAAAGTCGTGCTCCGTAGTGGCATCGACTTAGACTTTCTTGGGTCAACAATTTCTGGCAACAGACACTTATTATAATATTCTAATAACCTATGTTTCATTGCCTTTTCCGATATTGCGCTCTTTAACGATATTCAAGTTACCAAAAGTACAGCCAGTTGCCTTATTATGGTTATTGAATGTTTTAATTTGATCTATAAAAAACTGAAGATCAATTATTCTCCGACCTTCAATAACTACACTGGTTTCAAGCGGAACCTCTGCTTCGAGAATCTGAAAATTAAAACATACTAATCTTAACTGCTACTTACTTACTGTTATACGCACGATATTAAAATAGTGAAAACACGCTAATATCAGTGCATGAAATTTTAGTCTTCAAATTTTATTCTCACTAAAGTTTACACACCCGAGGTAAACAAATGACGGTGTTACAATAAAATGTATATTATTTCCCCTATAGCGGGAGCTGACGGATTAATGGGAGAATTATATTACCAAGTCAATAGCTTCTATAGTTTTTTTTTATTTATTTCTTTTTACATTTTCTACGGACTCTTAGTCCGTACTCTTTGAAGATTCTACGATAAATTATTTTAAGATCAATTGTATTGTGTTTCTAAAAATTAACATCTTTCCGCGCGTGCTCGTTGTTTTGAACTGAGGCTTGTGGCTTGTGGACGAGCAATGTTCACGCAACGTTCAATGATAGTGTTACATCGAATTTTTCTATTGCCGATACATGGATTATAAATAAATAACTTAGCATTTACTTAAATTTAGTTACACTTATTCATCAAAATTTATAATTCGAAATATTAGAGTTTAAGCTATTTCGGTCTCGGATGGTTTCTTTTGGACTGCCGCTTTGATCTACTGCGGTTTTGATGACGGCTGCCTTTTATTGTATGCGTTCAGAACCACTTTGAGTGATCGGGCATGAGCCTGGGTTGGTGTTACTTGCTCTTGGTGCTGAGACGCGTCGTGGAACTTTGAGGAAGCTCAGGTCTTCCCCACTGTTTTCGTACACGATCACCTAATGCTTTTCTGAGGCTTTGATGCAGCCACAGAGGTCTGCGACTTCACCTCTCATATACTCGATCACCATAGTCTTGGGTTGTTTGGTGAGCGCTGCCGACTTGGCGAGCTCGTCGGCGCGTTCGTTGCCAGTAATTCTCTTTCTTCCGCTTTAATCTCCTCGATGCACTCTTTGATGGATTTGGCTAAGGGGTGGCTCGTTTTGGCATTTTTTAGCAGGTCGAGTGAGGATCTTGAGTCACTCAGTATGCTAACGATGGGTTCCTTGCTAAGTTTCACCATCTGAATTGCCCTAAAAAGTGCGTAGAGTTCCGACTGGAATACTGTACACGAGGGATGCTGAATTCTTGGTTAATGGTCTCCCTTCCCCCCTCCCACCATGTAAGAACAGCTCCTACTTTGCCCTCTATTTTGCTGCCATCTGTATAGATTTGAGGGCCAGCGATGGTGGGATTAAGGGTCTCGGGGTCAAAATTCTCAAGGAGCTCGAAGTCCGTGGATATGAGTGTGGACGGGTGTTTCTGGTCCAAATAGCTAATGTTGTTTTCGAGCTCCTTGCTTGCTGGTAAGTAGTCGAGAGAGAGGTTTCTTTTTGTCCTGTACAGACTTGCGGCTTCTCGCACCCTCAGGTCGAGCGAGAGAAGTCCTGACAGCGTAAGTGCTGACGTAAGTGATACTGTACGGTGTGCTTTGCAGATCTTTTGGGCAAAGCCTCTCTGCAGCGAGTCAAATTGTTTCTTGATTAGCTCTACCTTAGTGGCTGGAGACCATGCGCTCAAGGCATATGTCATGATGGGCTCTATTACTGCGACGTAGATGGTTCTAGTGATCTCTCTATTCAAGCCCCACGTCACCTTTGCTATGCGTACCAGCTGTTTGTATATGTCGCTTCTATAGTTTGGGATGACGCGGCTGCTTCTGGGCTGAGGCTGTTTAAAAAAATTGATGTAAATCCATAGGTACATAAATATGAAATATTGTGAACAATACATTAAGTACTTATGCTTTACCATTACTTCATTTTGGATTTCGACATTTTCTCTGCTCTCAACGTATGTTTTTTTCTTTACAATGCCTGAAGAAAACCATAAACCAGAGTTAGTAAATAAAGTCGTAAACGGTTAACATAACATAAACATTACATTACATACATTCATAAATAACATTACATAATATAAAGGATGGTAAAAAAGTACGAGCCTTTAGGGTGTTGTTCAGAATCAAATCTAGTATGCAGAAAAAAAAAACATTAAAATGGTTTAGAGAAACTAGAAGCCCCAGCAATATAGAACCACGAACATGAAATTACCAGACTATAAAGTATTATATAAGATTCTAGGGGTCGATTTTGACTGCTCACATGCAACAACTTTACTGTGCAACCGTGTTTGTTTACGTGTTTGCTCGTATTCCCCACAGTATGGCCGCTAGACTCTGCCCAGGATCCATATATTATTATATCCAGCATATTAATTAAAACGACCCTGCTAAGTCTTAACATTTAGTAGTACACCATCTCCTTGAAGAGCTGAATGCCGACGTCATTTTATTATTTTCAGGAAACCCTTGCATTTCATATCATGGGAGTGCATAAAAATAATTTGTCCGACATCCTGGGCGGTCCGCCTTATTAGATTTATAATGTCATCACTTCATGGTTAGATAAGTCATCCAAACTAAAAGTGTATGCAAAACTCAGCTCAATCAGTTGAGGATAACTACTTTAAAATTCAGTTGCAAGATTTAAACCGAACAAACATACAGTCTTCAATTGGTCAATTGGTTAATTCATATTGCATAATTAACATTACTACATACACACGCACGTACACACACACACACACAAACGGTTACTCATTTACTCCCACATTTATACACACTTACGCACCACGTTGACTACTGCAATTAAGAAGCCTGAAGCTCCAAAATACACGCTCAGGCTTAGTTAGGACTCCAGATCTCCCACAAATTGCAATTTTTTCCTAATCTTCCTGTCAACTGTATTTTATCATTGCATGTAATTTGTGGAGATAAATAAAATTAATTATTATTATTATTATTATACATACATACAAACATTGCAAGTTAAATAAAAGCTTGTCAAAAAACTGTTATCAGATGATCGGCGGTTTAGTTTGAGGAAATATTTTTTTTGAAATTTCAATATTGGTCGCATAGAAAAAAATATGTATTTAAGCAGTAGAATCTTTCCCTAGAAGGAAGTAACTTAATAAACGAGGACCATAAATAGCAAATCAAGGTCTATTAAAAATACTATTTTACCAACCTCTTAGCTCTGGCTATAGCTAAAATCTCTTGATTTAATCTCTTCTTTTTCCTCAATATAACTAGTATTGTTGTTTTGTTTTTATTCCCCATGGCATCTGAAACAATTTTTCTTGTGTCGAAAAATATTGTTGTCAGTCATCTAAATTAAATTAAATATTTTACTTACCAACCCAAGATCGTTTGGTCGCACTATAAACTCACTCAGTGCCAAAGGTTAGGAGAGGTCACGAGGAGCTATACGTCCACTCCCTGAGAGACCTCACGGCGGACTGATTTGAGCCGGTTTACGCGCACAGTTTTATAGTAGTTTAAAAAAAATTGTAATAAATTAAATTAAATTCAATAAGCTGAATTCTGTATCGTATTTTGTAAAGAGGACACTCTTTTATTAAAATACACGTTTATTTTGTAAAATTAAGTAAGATTTATTGGAGGAAATAATGAATTTCCCAACCGTGTTTTTTGTTATTTTCACTTTGTTTATTGTTTTATTTATATTATGTTAGGAGTTGATAATAAAAAAAACCTCTGATGGCTTTTTGCTCAAGGATCTGAACAATCAAATAAGTTTGTTTGTTTGTAAATTGTGTTAGTGGTTTCGGATATTTTAAGCTTCGAAATGACCACTGTACTAGGAATTTTGAAAACACTGTTCGTTCATGTGGTTAGAATTCACGAATACTCTTTTAATTTTAAAAATGTTCTCAGCTAACTTTTTAGATCGAAATATTTCCTAAAATCATTAGTAATTCACACATTCGTTAGATACGTTTGTTAAAGAGATAAAATGGTTTGAAAAGTACGCTTTTTGGACCAAGCAGGTAAAATCGGCGTCAACGCTCTTAATTTAAATTACGCTTTAATGACTTTGTTTGCGGCGGGCTGCGACGGGTGGCGGGTCGCTCACTTCCATACAATATGGCGAGGACGGCAATGGCTACTACATGCATCATCAGGGCCGGATTAAGTGGAGGCCCTGGGGTAACGGAGGCGTGGAGGCCCCTAATTTTTGATTGAATTTTAATTTCCTAATCAAAATTCAAAAGCAATATATATTTTTTGTTATTATTTCTTTATACGTTTTCTTAGTTACTTCACTTTTTATTTTATCTTTTTCTTAGTCCGTACTCTTTGAAGATTCTATGATAAATTGTATTGCATTTTTATAAATTTACCTCTTTTCGCGCTCGCTCAGCTCGCTTAAGATGACGCTTGTGATTCCTAAGTATACATACATTTAAAATATGTAACGGTGTGTTAAATTGCCTGAATTATAAAATAAATAACTTCAAAATTTACTCCACTGTGGCTGCCTGACTTTCCGTGGCTTTGAATATACTCGATTGAAATCGAGTATGTGTTGAGAACGGCTTTAAAAATCAATGAAACAAAATCAAAAACAATGTTTGAAGCTTTTCTATTTTCTTCTTGCAAATCGACAAGGATTAACTATGTAGGTCCTATGTTTGCAATATATTGATATATCTATATTTGTTTTCGTATATTTATTTTCGGTTAAGTCTAAAACTTATTCATCATCATCATATCAGCCTAAGGATGTCCACTGCTAAACATCGGTCTCCATCTTGCAGGGTTAGTTTCGATAGTCAGTTTTGTCTCATCGTCGTCATCCGGCTTATTGATTAAAATTTTTGAAAACGTGCACTCTCCGTTGCTATTCGAGACCATCAAAACCAAGTACATTCTTAGTGTAATTTCATTGTTTGGCAATGTAGCTCCAAAATTTAGATTTCTAAGCATGCGATAGTAAAATAGCTCCTTAGATTGGTATTTTTCAGTACTTTTTTGTATAATTTTATTAAATATATAAATTGAACTAATGCATTTCGAGACTAGGTTTTAATCATTTTTGTAATTTTTTACCAATTCCTCTGCAGCAGAATACAAATGTGCAACGTCCATCTCCTCTAGGTGTTTGAGAAATCCAAATCTCGAACGAACAGCTTCGTATGCATGCAAACTTTCAGTGTGAGAAACACAACGATGATCAAGCACTGGAATAAAACCGTACACTTTAAATTTCTCTCTTGGTGACAGATTTGCGGGTTGTGCTATAATGTAATCGAGCGGTTTTGACTTCACTCGTTTTTTTCTGGTGCGTGATTGTACATATTTGATTTTTGTTTAGCTGCTTGCATTTATCAAAATTGTCTCTTTTGGATTCAACGAACGATTTTAAAGAATCCAATGCACGCACAGTAGATTCAAGAAGCATTTTCGGGTTCTGTAAAATCTATTTGTTCCGTTGAAGTGAGTAATTTTTTTTTTGGTTTAAGCATGAAATAATATTGATTGGATTGTTCACATATTATTGTTAAATTAGATTTACAATTTCAAGGGGGGAAAATCGTGACGAATTCACGAATCGAACAGTCAACTTCCGAGGCTTCAAAAATTTATTGCCTCCTAGATGCTCGATCAAACAAAAAATTGATAGTTAATGGAAACTTGTAATCAGGGCTTTCTGATATATCGATTGAACGTGTTGTTTACACGGATTGAATTGAACATATATGGATATATTGTTTTTAATATTCAAGAACAATATTATTATTTTTGTGCATGATAAATCGGATAAAAATGCAAAACGATAGTGTATGAAAAAAAAATAAGTTGCTGATCCTTCAGAATTTGGGTATTATTTTTTGTGTGGGGGCCCCAGGGCAGCAGCCCCGCCTGCCCTGCCCTTAATCCGGCCCTGTGCATCATAGTTGTGAACAGGTGCTGCTTGTGGGGGCTGGTCAGCTTTAGTTTGTTTGTATTTTTTTTATTAGATATTCATCATATTATTGTTGAATAATTCTTCACTTTTGCAAAAACATACAGGTATTGTCAATGATATTAAATAAATTTAAGTTCGTTTCTAAAAACAGTATTTTAATAGGGAATATGCATGTATTTTTTTTATATTTTTAAACGTTTCTACTAGTTATTACATTACCAAAGATAAATATAACACATCCAAAATATAAGCCATTAAGGTAAAATTTTTTTATTAAAATCACTATCATTTTCGGGCAATTTAAACGGGACCATTTTGGCGCGTTTATTCTGTGACGTCAGGTTACACTTGGACAATGTCAACAACGAAGTGTTTGGTTCATAAACTTACTGAAAATTAAAAAAGTGAGCGATAAAATCAACTTAGTACCATGGAAAAGCACACATAAGGTTATTATAAATATTGTGTCGTTCCTATATGTGAAAATAATATCAAAACTGCACCTGACAAAGTATATTTCCTTATGCCGAAAGATGCAAGTTTAAGGAAAAAGTGGTGCAAGGCGATGAGAACAGACAATGTATCGTGTTTGAGCTGATTATACTGTTGTGAAGATCATTTTAATGTAAAGTATACTCCAAGTATTAAAAATAATGTTAAACAATCAAAGCAAATGGCAGCTTTAAGAATTCATGTAGAATATGTTATAACATAATGAATATTTGAGAATTGAATAACATATTGAACTCCCTTAGTCTGCCTATAGGCCGGATGAAGTAATAATAAAGATAAGCTTGCAGATTAATAAATTTACAGGTGTGTTAATAAAAAAGTAATTTATTATAACTAAATGTGTTTTATTTGTACATTGGGAAAATAGCATTACACCAAAATAGTGTGCATTTTTTCAATATATTTTCACAGAACTCCTTATCATATTTCACTTCTATTATATTAATATTTGTGGTTGTCTCAAAATCACTTGCTGCAACTGCAAAAATGCATTTGAAGCTGAACTTGCGCTTTATATTTTAAAGACACTTGGTTGACTTTGATGTATTGGCTCATTGCTTTGTTTGTTGAAGGGCATTCATTTCCCTTTTATAACATATTCTTCAGTTACTCCATCAGGTGAAGCACCCATAATAGAGTATTTAGAGTTTAATTTTATACCACACTTTTTAATATTAATTTTTTTTATTTGTTCAACCCTTTTCAACACTTGGTTTTCCAGATGTCTACTGCTTTTCATTGCTTCTGTGTCCTTTAATTTTGTTGCCTCTATTATTGATTCAGTTAAAGTACCTTGCATTGTTTTACATTGGGCAGCTTCATGAGCTTTTGAAGCAGTTATACAAGCATATCGAAGTTCATACCACAGAGGACTATCACTTTGGTTGATAGTTGCAAGTGCAGCTTCTTCACATGATCTCATATCCATGTTCTGTTCACAAAATTCTATGAATTCTTGAGCATTTGATGGCATGCTTGGCATCCTACTCCTTAGATAATGGATGGACAATTTTTCCAAATGAGTTGGTTCTTTGAAATATTTCATAAGTTGATTGTCCATGTCATTCACATCATGACTGTAATTTTTCAATATAGATAGAAAACTCACACTTTGTGGCCTTGTTGGATCAATATGTATCTTCTGTATCTTCTCATTGCAAGTAGCTGTTACATTGTAACATTTTTGACGGACATTATGCTCTGGTGTTATTTTAGCCTTTACAGCGCATATATCTTTCTCTCATTTTACTTGCACATACCCAATGGCTGATTCTCCATATGATTCTCGTTCAGATCTGTCATACAAATAATAAAATTATTTATAGTCGCATATTTTAAGTTATGCTTAAATTATATTTACAAAATCATGAAAAGGATCATTTATTACATATATAACTTATTTACCTCGCAGCTTTTACTCCTCTGAATTCACCAGACGTAAAATTCGAATTAGATGCGATCGATGCATCATCATCATAAACGCGTTTATTTTAGGAAGTTTATCTGATTGTCCTTTGACAAAACCGGTTTCAGTCATTGTGTTAAGTCTTTCTTTACAAGGATATAATACTTTAACACAGAAAACTAATAACTTATTATGAAATAACTGAGAAATAAAACAAATAATCACCAGAAACAATACAAACAACTTGATGCCAGAAGATGTCGAGTGTAATGTGACGTCACGTTATGGTCCACCAATAGCGTTGCGTTTTGGAAATTTACGAGGGAATCTCGAAAAAGCCACATTTAATGATTAAATTTCACTATTAAATTATGATAAATTTTAAAAATAAATATTTCAGTATGTTTTTTTAGCTATAAAGATTACAAATAAAAATATATTGTTAATTTTGGAGTCACGTGCATATTCCCTATTGCTGGCTCTTCTCAGTAAAAAACAACCTTCCGATCCGGTAGTAGAATCAGACTATGCATAAGTGCTTGTAAAGGCCTATTTGAATACCTTTGTAGGTACCAATAGTTTGTCCTGGGTGGGAATCGAACCCACAACCTGCGACGTGGCAGTCAAGGTCTCTTATCACCAAGCCAACTGGCCCGTCAAATATGATTGTGCTGTGATAATTATCAGAATTAAGTTCCCTAGTTCATAAGTTATAAGTATTATAGAAAATAGATCTTCACTAGGTGGTCTAGTTTTTTAATTAGACCAAGAGTTTGCCAGAATGTGTGCTTCCTGGCAGGGCACCAAATCCTCCCCATATAATTTTTGGACCAAGGAATCTACGTAAGGAGGTAGATGCGTACGGCTAGCGCAATGATACGAATCAGTGCAATCTACTAAGTTTAATATTTTAAATGGTATGTAGTGATTACAGAATTAAATATTTATTGTGTGGGACTATCGGAAAGGGCAGCGGTATGACCAGTGGCCGTGCGAGCCGCAGGTGTAACACCTCCCGTAGCCGTTGTAGTCGCGACTAGACGTGCCGGCGACATGCCGCCCGCCACCACCATCAGCGTCTGCGATCCCCTCTGACAACAAATATGATATCAAAACATATATTCTTTATTCATGTAGGCTTTTATAATTCAATGAAATAAATAGGTTGTCAAGCGGGAAAATCATTGCCAAGGATTATTACCCCTTAAATAATCCGATATATTATAAAAAAAAGCCTTTTTGATAAAGTTTTCTTTACTACCTTTTAAAATATATGTGCTGGCAATTCTTGAATGTCTTTAGTAGCTTATTAAAGAAACGTATACATTGACGTATATATTGCTGGAACGCTAGGCCAAAATGCTACATGGCTTCATTGTTACTCATGTCGTCCTGTGAATTAAATATTTTCAGAAGGTTTTACGTCCTAATTTCACCGTTAAGAATAAAAAAAATTGTTTCCATGCATTCCACATTAAATATATCGGTATTATTCGAAACAAAGTTTAAAGTCGAGAGCAGAGTCGTTTGTATGAAATGGGCAAACTAATGTCATGGACATTATTGGGCACACCTGTATTATGCGAAGCATTTGGGATGGCAGCGTGTGTGTCCGCAGCGGGGGCCGCACCTCTCTCAGCGTATGTGGAGCGTCCGCCGTATGCGGCGAATAGGGCGAGTGTGGTGAGTGCGGGGGTGGCCCTTGCCGCAGCCGCAATGGGGGCGGGGGCGGTTGCGAGCCATCCCGCAGCGGGCGCAGCGGCGGGTGCGGCATTGCCCGCAGCGGCCGCGCCAGCGGCACCGCCAGCGCGGGCGGCCACTCGGCCGCCGTGACGGGCGTCATACTCACCGTCGGTGTCACCTGCGCCGTCAGATCCACTATCTGTATCGGATTCGTTATCGATCCAATCGGAGACGTTGAGTAAACCCCCGCGCCCGACGTTGTCGCTTGTGTTGTCCTCGCTGAAACATTTGATTGTAAAAGCTTTCACCTTTAAACTACAGGGGTATTGGTAATACTGGCTAGGTGCTCTGTGTCGCCCGAACGCAGTCCGGCATTCGACATTTGACGAATCAACTTGAAAGTGAATTCATTTTCATCCGATGATGCCGAGATATGGTTTGCACTGACGATAGTATCAAGTTCACCCATGTCATCACCAACTTGGACATTCATCATGCAAAGGCTGTGAAATATATTATCATCAATCCTATAGCCAAGAATCGGCATTTGAAAATAAAGACAGAGCTAATCAGGTGACTCTCTGCATCTCATGAGAGAAGGTCAAGCAGCTGCCGACTCATGAAGACTTTGGTGACAGGAAGCCTTCACAGTTCCTGAGACATCTAAGGAATTAATTCAAAAATTCAAAACTATCAAAAATCAAGACTATTTGCTGCAATCGATTGCCAAATAACATCCAGACTGTAAAGATATTTCAGACCAGGCACTCTCTGGAGGAGCGGCGGATCTAGCTGATCGTATCTAGGAGATAACTGCTCCCTGCAACTGGCTTCCACATCATACAGCGCAGCAAAGAGTGGAAGCCCATCCAGCGAGATAGGCGAGCTGAGGATAATGGTCTCAACTGTTCCAGGTCTCGCGCTGAAGCTTGACGGACACACTCGTGCGAACAATCGCTCTAACCATAACTCTGGAATTATTGATTGCGTTTGAGTCTGGACTCAAGTGGGCGACGCCTGCGTTCCACTTCACGCAACAGAAACAGATCGGAATCGAGTTACCGCAAGTACCCGATCTGCTGGTATTATTCTAAGTTTGATTCACGGGCATATATATACATGGGCAGTCGCTAATGGCGGCAGACGATGGCCTAGCCTCCAAAGGTAGCATTTTCGTCTCTGACCGCAGCTCGAAGACCCAGTTCATATTGGATACCGGTAACTTATGCGTCTGCCCTCGAGCAGCGCTTCACGATCGACGGTCCGAGACTGAGTTTTAGTTATGTGCAGCCAATTGGTTAAAGGCACATTTGGTTACTTAGAACTAAATATAAATTTAGGTTTAAGCGCAATTTTTTCTAGCATTTTGTGGTAGCCAATATTACGAAACAATTACACTATACAGACTGTCTATCGCATTATAATTAAATTGTAGATTCTACGAATCAGCGCTTAATCGATAATAGTACCACATTATCTCCAAAAGCTTATCTTGGTGTAACTGAAATCGGATGACACAAGGTATCACGAACTATTGAACGAATTCCCCGTTTATTCCACCGTTTTCAAAGCACAACACTATCCATTACATATGCACAACACCTGACCTGCTCCCTCCATATTTTGAACTCCCCGTAGACTGGCGTCGGAGAAATAAAAAAATGATAGGGCAGAATTGAAGTCATGCCGAATAACAGCTCATCCTTCCCAAAGCTCCTGGGCTTTCCTCTTTCATCTTGCACCTAAAAAGGATGACAGCTGGCGACCCTGTGGGAATTATAGGATGCTTATCACACAGACTTCGCCCATAGCATTGCTGGGTGTAAAGTTTTTTTCACCATAGACCTAGTCGACGATTTTTTGGTATTTTCTAATTCAGAGGCCGATCATGCACTTCATCTCCGGCAGCTCTTTTCAAGGAATACGATTACGGATATGAATTCGTCAACACACCAAATTGCCTCTTGGGTGTTAGCGAGGTAACGTTATAAGGTTACGATATCTCCGCCGTCACCGAGTCTTTGAAAATTTCTTTCCAAATTTACGTTAATAATATAAGACAATTACTTACTTAGCTGCAAAACATAAATGCGATTACACACTGCACACATATACACCCTGCCTGAAGGCACGTGAACCAGTCTACGGAATATGCTGGTACTGCATGAGGTGGATGCGCCGTCTGCGACTAGCTCGAGTTCCTTGTAATTCCCTTCTTAGATGTCCGATGTACCTCCTTTTGCTGTATCTTCAACATATTTAACAGGCGGCGATGATGAGCGTTCCCACGATGACCATAGTCAGTGTGTTTAGTTTGTCATGGATCATCCCATGCAGCAAGCTGGTGCCTGGTTGATTGGCTGTCTTTGTGCAATTATCACCTCGGCTTTGGCTTAGTTGCAATTTTTTAACAAAGCGTAAATCTCACTGTTGCCTTAAGAAATCGTCCGGATCGGGTTCTATTCGGATTACTATCATTAATATACTCATATGAGATGATCCTACGTGCTTCGGGATTTGTTGGAGTTTCTTCGGAGTTATTTGGCCCTAGCGTATTGTATTTCTGTGTTGATCAGGGCCAAGAATGCAGATAATAATCGATCTATTGATCGCGGAGCATCCAAATCTTGTGATCCAATGTGTGTATAGTGCCCTTGAGCACTTTCAGCTATACTATCAATCACATTCAATATGTATTAGTACAATTTAAATTATGATATTATTGCGCAGGAGGCACAGAAGCTTGTATATATGTCAAATCCCGAGACAACTTCAAAATCGTGATGAAGGGTTCTCGCGAGTCTTTTCGTCCATGAATTACGAGGCTAATGATACAGTCTCCTTACTCTGGTTCCTATGAAGTCCTCGAGAGAGGAGAGAAAACATTTAAAATACACAGTCACAGTATCCTTAGACCGCCATAGGCCGATCTATTACCAACTGACCCCATGACTCTGTCCCCACGTGGGGTCCGATGGGAATTCAAAATAATTTCAACCCAATTGCAATTTGTATGTGGTCGGATGGACAAAAAACTTATCTGCCACCTCCTCCTTATATTCTACACAAGAATACTTTAATTCGTTTGTAAAAACTGTTTGTACTGATATAATTTTCTAATGGAATTAAAAACGACAAGATTCAATACAAATGATAAAGTCAAAATGACTGAGATTTCTAAATACAGTCATAAACAATAACCAATATATTCTTAAAAAACATTGTTAATGGTAAGTACCTACAGTCAAGCTGGTTATACAATTTAATATGTTCCTAACAGTAAAATGACGGTATTTTGATAATTTTGACGATTTGCGCTAACTACAATCCACCATTTCGTAGCCACCGTGTACACAATTGTTTAGATTAATAATTATGTTATAAACAACAATTAATAAAATGTAAGTACATAGGTACTAATTTAATTCACTTTCATTTCTATAAAGGAACAAAATGATTTTTAGTCTATTAATCTGCTGTTTCTATTAGATACTATTTAGCCGATAGATTTTTATATTAGCACTTATAAACATTTTGTACATAATTACTATGTTTTTCTCAAGCTGTAAATTCATATTCTTCTCCTGACAATATTTTTTTCTTCTTGTAATGAAACACAAAATGAATAAACATAAAGTAATTTTGTTCCATATTAGAAATGAAAGTCAATTAGCTAGTTAGCAACCAGACTATATTCAGAAATCTCAGACTTATTGACTTTATCGGACTAGTCTAAGGTATGTTGACTTTATCGGACTAGTCTAAGGTAGGTTGACTTTATCGGTTGTAATGATTTTTGCCGTTTTTAATTCCATTGGGAAAATAGTAAAGTACAAACAGTATCAGGCCCGCCGCTAGCTATTTGAGCGCCCGTGTGCAATACCGATTATGCCGCCCCTGTTGCCTCATAAGCGTTTGATAACAGAAAAGAATAATGAAGAATAATATTTTTTTTGTTTACATAAGTGTTAAACTGTATAAATTGCTATCGACAGAAATCGAACTCCTTTTTCTTTATAATTGCGAAATCTGCTATAAATTTTCTTGTATCCAAGCTGTCTAAAACTTGATGTTCAATTGAAACTAAAGAAGTTGAAGCTAAATTATTTTATCTTAGCTGGAGCATTGTTGATCTTAAATAGTTTGTAATAATTTGTAACTTTGTAAAGGTCCTTTCACTAGATGCAACTGAAACCGGCAATGTAAGTTTGAGTGCTTTGTTCAGAATTTTACAAAAACCAATAAAAATAAAATAAAGTAAAATTCTGCTGTTTTCGGAAACGATGAAATCAAGTAATCAATAAAACGATATTGCAATGTGGATTTCTGGAAAATGCATCTTTATAGCAATGAGTTCATTGAACATTAAAGTACCGTCAATGTCTGTTTCACTACTTGAGTGATCTTTATGTTTCAGATTTAAATCCTTCCAATGTTTCATTAGTAATCATTGCAGTAATTAAATAAGTTGTTGCTATAAAAGCCAAATACGTCGGTAAATGTATTTAACTCATCGAGTCTATCCTTTAAATATGTTTATGTATGATCTAGAATTAAAATAAAATCTCTACTTTGTTTTTGATTTTGGGGTCTTGTAAAACTTCATCACTAGGTTCATATTAAATTATATTGTTTTTCTTCTTGGAGGAATTTTATTTATTGGTGGGAAATCTGCTTCAACGATGCGATATTTTGTGAACTTATCAATCCACTTATTTAACAATTTGATTATTCATTATGCTCGCTATATTAGGACTCGGGATCATTTTGCTCAGAGCATTTTCGATTAAAATATTAAACCAAATTACGACTATGTAAAAAAAGGTTTGTGAGATATTTCCAGCAAAGCATGAACTATTTTTCGGAATAATACCATGGTTAATATTGTTTAACTGCATCGATTCTGCTAGATCATCGCGTCGCACTTAAGGCTTTTAATTTTAAATCTGCTAATTTTGGCAAATTACAGACCACCTTTTAGTAGATGATGAAGAGAAATAGTACATTCCTTGAATTATACTAAAGAAATCACAGTTTCGTGCGTGATATTTGCTGCACTGAGTCGAGCATGGAACGTTAAATGTAAGAGGCATGCGTCTCTTTCCAATGCCTCTTTTGCGAGCATGATTGTCTCGCAAAAGGAGTGGAGTGCGCCCCAGGACCTATCGTTGGCGACGATAGCGCGAGCCACGCTCGGCAACGAAAGATTATTCCCCACTATGGCGTAGAGCTCGCTGCACTCGCTTGCCCAGGCTGTGCATGTCTCCAGTGTGTACTGGGCCTCTCCTTCAAGGCATCCGTCACAGTGCTGGCACTTGGCAGTCGCCCGAAAGCAGCCGCCACACCTATCTCCCTTGGCACCAGACGTCCAAAGTGGGCTGTGAAGTCCTACTATCTAGGACGAGGCCCAGATACTCCATCGACGCCACTAAGGCGGTGCGAACTCCACTCATGACGATACGGGCATCCTGAGGCGGCACATGTCGAGGCGCATGAAAGGACATGCCTTCAGACTTATTAAGGGCCACCTGCAAGCCCAATTGCCGTATCCGGTCCACTACTTGCGTCATTCCGTCGGTGCCACGGGTGTAAGATAACTGGATCCTCGGGCCATGACCAGGGTATCGTCCTTGTAACACGTTACGTTGACCACCGAATACATGGCACCCGCAGGACCAAGTCATATTCCGCGTTCTACAAGGTCCACTCTTGTAGAACGCGGAATATGAACCGACCCCTGTGGAACTCCGCTTGTCATTTTCCTATGACCCCAGCCCTACTGTCATGGGTAGATCACCGAGCACTGCGAAAGGTAAGCCACGACGTAGGTACAGTCGCGTTGGCGATATCCAGTGATCCCGTCAAGACAAACCCTCCTCTGCGCTTTGGACTTCATCCGCAAAACCAGACTGGTTCTCTATCAGATCCGGACCGATCCCCTCCAGGTGTCCGATGATACGGCCTTTTTTTTTGCGAGCGGAAATGCATTACGCTTACCCCCGCGCCTGGGCAGGCGCGGTAGTTATGTGGAACTCTCTGCACGACTCCCCGACGACTTCCCTTGCGGGAAAGGACCGGGGAGCCTACCCATTACAACCCCTCGAGTTCCTTCTCCGCCTTTGAGGGGCTGCGGAACCAGACGAGTCCTACGACCGCCTGCCCCGTCGACGTCGCTCGCCCTTTTGGGGCGAGCCGTTCTCTGGGTGGGGTTTGTCACACTGACTGCCCCTTCGCCACCCGCAGTCCCCAGCTTACGGCGCATCTCCGGCCGGGGGAGTTGACGTCGTCTTCCCATTCCCGCTCCGCCACCTCCTGTGACAATATGACGTCACAGAAGGATGAGACCGCCTTCGATGACTCCTCGCTGCCGACCATGGCATTCAGCAAGGCTGGCAGCGACAAGTCGGCCCCGACTGTCACGGACGAGGCGGCGCGAGGTACCGCCCAAGCTGGGCACTCCTCGCGTGTGTGACGACACGTGTCCGCGACTGCCACCGACCAATGGTGGCACGACTCCGTGGGCTCCCTTCCCGCCACCCGGCACAGGTACCGATGATTCGGCCTGGGACAACTCGCTCGAAGAATTTGCCGATATCGTCGAGTAACACAATGGGCTGGTAGGCGGAGAGAGACTCCGCTGGACGTCCCTTCTTCTGATGGAGGACTAGACGGCCTGTCTTCCACCTATGTGGAATTAACGCTTGAGCGAGACAGGCGTCAAACAGCCCCCTCACACGAAGCTTCAGGGCGTCCACGGTCGGGCAAAAATACGTCCAGGGATCATTACTTTGCCAGTCCTGCCTTTCATATAGCACGACTCTATGGATGGGATTCCCATCATGGGATTTATTCTTTTATGGAATTTCAGGCGCCGTCGAGCGAGGGCGCGGCGGTTCACCATGCCGACAGACGCTTGGCATTGCATTTTAGTTTTAATAGCCAATAAATAGAAAAGATAAAGAAAGAATATTAGAGGGGGCAGATAGGCTTTTTGACCCATCCAACCACATACAAATTGCAAGGAGGTGGATGGGCTTCAAATTATTTTTGATTCCCATCAGACCCCACGTGGGGGCCGAGTCATGGGGTCCGTTGATAATAGATCTTTCAGCCAGCCTATATGCCTTGTTGACCTATCCCCGACTTCCGATTCCAGTCCTACCCCAATTCCTCCATCCTTACCTGATCCTCCCCAAGCCAGGCAAGATGTCCATATCCATAAAGTCGTCAATAGAATCCCCGTAGGCCGCATTGAAAGGTTCCCAGAAATCTATGAACTGTCCTCCCGGCCTCGGGGGCGGATTGGTGTCGGAACCTGACACATTTACATACAAAATTATCTCCATTCTATATATTAATGTGTATGTATTTATTTCGCAGAACAATATTATTATTTAATATAAATGATACTTATAAAAATCATCACATCTATAATAAATTAACATAAAAATAAAGCACACAAACACAGACAGCACAAATTAGTATAATTAATAAAACTTATGACATTTTAATGCTATTCATATTTATGTATTTTAACGTGCATTTGAAACGCTCCCTCTATTAATCGTGCGGCGATGGCTCAAGCCTCCGCCATGATGCGCGTGCACAAATTCTTCTCAGTCGGCCCGCGACCCTTTTACGCGAATCCTGTGTCGTTCGCCACTCCCGCCGCTAATGCGAGTTACCTACACCTCGTATTTAAAGTTTGCTGTGAAATTTTCCTTTTCTATAACATTGCTTGTAGGAGTGGGCGATACAAATCGTATATAGATACAATATCTATATATTGGACGTCACTGAATCTATACAGGGTGACTGCTGAGATACCTTCGATACTTATGGAGAGTACTCGGTACTCGATTCTCGTTAAAATGATGTAATAAAATTAGGTGCTTAATTTTTGACCAAAATTTCTCTAAAAATTAGTGAAATGTGGATATTATACTCTCGAAACACGCCGCGGTGTTTGTTGTTTAAGTAGATCTAGTCACGTCACGCGGCACGCGCTATTCCCCCCACCCCCTCACCCCCGCCCTCAACCCCACTACCTGTTGCAATCACCGCATCGACTCATTAGTGTAAGCGCAAACGCCGACAGGTTCACATGTCCGTGTTCCCGCTTCCCGATTATAGATATTTACGCGCCGTGTGAGTGTGTATGTGTGTGTGTGTGTGAGACCTGTGACCCGTGATAAGTATCTAGGCTAGGTATTTGAGTATGGCTCATCAATACAAAAACGCAGAGTACCTGGATACGGTTCGTGCGTATACGCGTGCTAATGATAGTTTGCAAGGTGATCCGTTCGTTTTATATCACGTTAAAGACTATATGTGTAAATGAGCCGAACTATGCATTCGCAGATCATATCTTCTCTCAAAATAAAAAAAACAAACATGTGACCCAGCTTATCAGTGAAACAATCGACTAATATTAAACAAAAAATGGATGGGTCGTTTTTTTTGATGACCAGTGTATAATGATATACATAAATCGAACAAACCGAAACCTAAAAATCACAATATCACTTTTCGAATCAGAGTTCCACACAGATTTACCCAATATATAGATATAGAAATATATGGATGCGATATTCGAAACCGAAATCTAGATATGATTTGATATAGTGTAAAAGCGATATTACCCATGCCTAATTGCTTGGGCCTTCACTTCATCTCTCGCACTCCTTCTATTAAACTGTTCTTCTGTGTTGTATAGAAACTGTGCTTCCATCAAATAACGGTTAAGTGCTTACCATCGCTCACTTTCATTTTGATTTGGACGCGCGAGAGGTACATAGATACCTAATCTATATATTAATACGTGAAGCGAAAACTTTGTACTTACCCCTTTTTAAGAAAGTTGTGTGAACGGTTGAACATGACATTTTAGTATACATGGAGAAGAAATGCATAAGGCGTCGTACTAATTGGGGTAGTATGTTACAAGCGAACGATGCGTTTTCGTCGCACGACGAGATAAAAATTTTGATTTTTTTTATTTATTCAGTGTCCTAATTGCAGCTTGCAAGTCATCGCGCGACCACAGAAAATGCAATCAAAGCTACAAAATCTCATTTTCTGTAGTCTACATCTTCTTTTGTCAATGTCACTTTCAATTTTCAAAGCAATATTGCTCGACAGTAAAATCTGTGCATCTCTGTAAACAGCCATTATTAAAACAACCGTTGCGGAGACGGGTGCGGCGCCACAAATTAGGACTCCTTTTGGATCATCGCACGATCATTTTCATCGCGCGATGAAACGTGGACGTAGGATCGTTACCCAATTAGGACGCCGACTAAAGCAATTTTTTTAAATATAAAATGCATTAAACATACATTAAATTTATTAAAATAAACATTACACATACTACCATGCGTTTGATACAAACACGTACATACCTATTTTACAATAAAAATACACGTTGATCCTACTTGTGACACGCTCCAAGCTGACGTAATAGAAAAACATCGAAAAAGGTTCTATGCAAAAATTAAAAAGGTTATATTCTGACAAAAAAAAAAAACAGAATAAAGTTCAAACTTGAAGTATAATAAATATAATAATCAATGGTCTAAATGCCTTACTGTTTTTTTTTCTAATCATTTTATCTCGGGTTTGCCGACCCTTCAAAGCAAAAAGTGGACACACTTGACCTGAATGACTCAACTTGTCTGAAAGTCTATGTGTAAAGCGAGGACTCTCTCATTTATCACAGAGTTATAATGATATAGAAAAATGTAGGCACTTACTATTCCTCGTGTTCCTCGTATTCCTCCTCCTCCTCCTCGAGTTCAAGGTCGCTGGAGTCGGTTCCATCATGGCTGTCACCTCCACTGGAATTTTTACATCATCAATTACTAATATTATCATCATAATCCTATATTACTCATAATATAAATGCGAATGTGTGTGATATGTGTGTATGTGTATATTTGCTAGTTTCGAAACGGCTGATCCGAATTGAATGAAATTTGGGACTCAAGACAGAATTCTTTTTATCGTAGTCAAATAGAAAATCCCTAGGTAACGCTGTTGTAACCGTGAGGCCACAGATAGTTTAAAAATAAAAAAATATATCATCATGCCCACTATCCGCATAGAGATAACAGAAGCCTCAGTGCAGGGTCTACATTTCAATATCAATTTAAGCTTATTTATATAATGGCAAATGCACCGCATGTTATTACTAATATAAATGACTGTAAAGAGTAAGCGTACCAATGGCTCTCCGCGCTGGTCTGTCGAGCCAGTTCCAACACTTGTTCTGCAACAATACAGCTTCATAAGGTTATATACTATTCTGAAGACAAGATGATCTAACTACTTTCTGTTAGTCATTCAAAAAGAAACAGGTAGGCCAACAACCTAAATTCACTCCGCAATAGAATTCCGCTCGCACTGTAAAATTTCATGTTCCCACTTATTGTGTTACAAAAAGTGTAAGTAAGCCGTTCTTAAATTTTATGAACCAAAACAACATAATAAACAAACAATGTTATTGAGTTCTGATAAATGTTTTAATATAATTATGAAGCTGCATTGTTGACAGTATACTGTTTTGCATAAAATATATATAAAATAATGTGTACTGGTAGTATTTGTATACCTTTCCTAAATTTCAACATGTCCTCTCTCTTCGCTTTCATCTCTTCTGTAAGATTTTGTACCATTCTTTCGATAAACGAATCTAGTACAATGCTCCGACATTCAGATGTGATTGGCGTCCTAAAATAATAATGGTATACAATTAAGATTAAATGTTTATTAATCATATATAATCATATTTTCTTAAAGTAAATATTTTATATAAATATATATTCATAATAACATATGTAGAAAAAAAAAAAGTAGTATATGTAGTATATCAGTTATCTGGTTTCCATAGTACAAGCTCTGCTTAGTTTGGGACCAGATAGCTGTGTGTAAAAAGAATGTCCCAGGATTTATATTATAAATGATTAAACAGTAGAAGTACTAGGATCCTCAACCAAAGTCATCAAATCAGTCGGCTGACTTCGTTCGTCTCCATTATTGTTATTAGTTTGTATTAATGTTACCGGCCAAACCCGATTTCAAGACAAACTAGTTTTGCCTAGGCTAAACTAGTTCTTCCTATACGCGATAGGATTAACTAGTATAGCCTAGTCCAAACTGGTTCATCCTAAGCCCGATAGAATAAACCAGTTTAGGCTAGGCCAAACTAGTTGATCCTGATATCAATACGCACACCCCAGGATAAACTGGTACGGCCTAGTCTAAACATTACAGTATACCCAAAAAGCCAAAACAACAATAAAGAATAGCAATAATAACTTTTTATTGCCAGAAAAAATAATTAAAATAACACAAGAGATAGTAGAGAGCACAAGATATCCTTACAACTAAAACCGTTTGGCAGCGAGTCTCAAGCTAAGCAGAGCTTGTATTTTGGGGCTCAGGGAATGCGATTCACCAGTATCGATTTGGTTTAGTGAACAATTAAGGTTTTCATAAATTTATTGCATAAAGCAGAAAGTGTGAAATCTTCTTAGGAAGAGCCCAACGTACGCTGATAAAGGTCATCCTGAGAAAACCCTTCCGGTACCCCACTGATAGGCTGTACACAGACTTTGGAGTCCTCCGCGTAAGGCAACTATTTGTCTTCAGCGTGACCATAAACACACACAAGAGTCTTAGAAACATACCTAACCACAACGAGGTCATGGGTAAACTTAATACAGACCACGTCTAGCTGTAATCTTGTGTACATACACACACCCTTCCACAATCACACTCACCCACACACATACACACTCTCACACACAGTAGTACTAAGCCAAAGTTATTTTTAATTTCTAATTTTTTTCTGCTCTTTTAACCCAGTTTTATTTTTTTTATTTTTTACACAAAAATTTAAAGTATTTGTTTTTAAGTAAATAATAATGTTGTTATTATTTACTTAAATTTTTATCAGCGTACGTTGGGCTCTTCCTAAGAAGATGAAGTAACTGTATCCAGCGCTTCCCCACACAGTGATACAGTACTGCAAAACAGACTGACATAAGGCGTTCTTCATTACGTAGATAAGTTTTCTCACTCGACCGCACAAAGAAGCTGTGTGTGCATTAGATGTCAGGTGTTCGTCGATTATGATTCCTAAATATTTCAGTGAGGTTGTGCGTTCGATGTAACGGCATGTACATGAGTGATTCCGGACATCACCAGAGCAGATATGGGCTCTAAAAAGCACCACAGAGGGACTAGTGGTGGATGTTACTTTCGACTCTGTTAAAAATTGGTTTAGACTAGGCCATATCAGTTTATCTTGGAGTGTGCGTATTGATATCAGGATCAACTAGCTTGGACTAGGCTATACTAGTTAATCCTATCGCGTATAGGAAGAACTAGTTTAGCCTAGGCAAAATTAGTTTGTCCTGAAATCGGGTTTGGCCGGTAACATTAATATATATTAATTTGTATTATCCGTGGTTAAGACCCAAATATATCTATTGCCTACATTATTACATATCTACATTAATTCTTCAAGAACCAAAATAGGTATATTTTATCAGCTACCTGACAGTGAAGATCTCGACCTAAAAAATCTGTTATATAAGAAATATTAGCAGGTAATAAAAATAGGTCCATTATAACACAATAACATCTGCCTTTATTGACATTATTTTTTATATCCCGATGAAATCCTTTCAGCTTTTGTTGCTGAAACACGAGTCTGAGGCAGAATAACAAGAGCTATAAGTTTCTACTATATTTCGCTCACCTGCATATAGGACAGTCCTTCTTTTTCTTCTTCCACATTGTAATACAGTATGTACAGAATGTATGCGAACAGCTAAGAGTAATGGCAGAAACAAATAGTTCAGAGCATATACTGCACTGGAGTTCACTTTCCATCAATTCTCCAAGTTCCGTCAGCGTCGTCTGTTTGGAGGATCCTTCTCCAGCTTCAGATACGCACTGATTTTCTAACAGTGACTTTTTCTCTGTTAACACATCTACTAACTGTTTTTTTACCTGAAAGTGGTGGTTGAAAGTCAAGGATGTTTGTAACTCTTTTACGCAAAAGCTACCAAACAGATTTGTATGAAACTTAGCATATAGCAAAGAATTTTAAAACAGAAACATTAGAATTATTTCTGGATAATGAAACATCCGTCGATGAAATAATAAGAAAAGCTGGCGAAAACTGGCTCACAAGGGCAAAGGACAGACGGACGTGGAGAAGAATGGAGGAGGCCTCCACCCGTTGAGGTCCATATAATTGATGGTAAAAAAAAATATTTATAAATTTAGAAATGATTTGTTATGTGGATTGGTTAATTATGGTAATAAAGAGGCTATAATAATAATAATGAAACATCCCACGGGAAAGCGAGTGAAACCGCGGGGGACAGCTAGTAAGCCATAATGTTATGTAATTGATTTTATGCTTCTAATTCATATGATAGTTGGTACTGTTAGGAACTTACTTCTTCAAGCTGTCCCTGTAGTATGCTAATGACTTCGCTTGATTGCTCGGATTGTTTCTGTATGCGCTCAGCAGCCAGGGCTGCCAGCTGTATCTCTCTTTCCATAACTCGATCCTGTAAACAAAATTATCAGCCTTCTATTGACTGGGAAAGGGCCGACAAATATATTCTATTAGTTACAATTAATTGACGTAATTTCATTAAATCCTTATAAATTTTTCGTTTACCTTTAATTCTTCTAATGATTTCTGAGCATTTATTTCTGCTTCATTGTGCTTTTTCTCCATTTCCTTCCTCTCTAGCTCCTGAAATAAAAGCAATAAGTAGCAGTATTATTGTATAAATCATCCAGTAGTGAGAATATAGGTATTTAATAAAGCACTGATCTCAAAACAACTTTTAAGATATTCTAGCTGGTCTGAAAATTCAATATCAACTTACAAATTGTTCAGTTTTAGCTTTTTCCTCATTGCTGAATACCTTCATTTGTTCTATCTTTTCATTGAGAAGCTTTTCGGCCTTTGCTTTTTCTTGTTCAATTTGTTTCATTTGCAATCTAAGATTTTGTTTAATAGTTTTAAGCTCTTTCTGTAGTTCTTTTTCCCGTAATTTCTTTTGCTCTTCTAACTCTTTTAACTCCTAAATGTCGTAAAGAAATAGTGTAAACATAACCAATTGACTCAATCGTGACTTGGCGGAAACCCATTGTAAAATTATACAAAAACAAATATCTAGTAACTAATTCTGCTGGATCTCCTTCTCTGGCAAGTTCCAAGGAAGGAAGCTCAACAGGTAATCGACACGTGCTTCGCTTCTACAGGAAGCATCTTCAGGACTTATTAGACCCGCAATCACTGACTCGACGCACTAGCACCACAGATGTGCTACCTCGCCGACCGCCAGACAGAAAGTGCAAGTGTCACTATCGATTTCCTGTTGAGTTTCCTTGTTGGAATTTGACAAGAGATCCAGCGGTACCAGTTAGTTACTAGATATTTGTTTTTGTATAATCTTACGTGTAAATATGAAAAGATAGCTGGTTAGCACTAAGACCATTAATGGCCAAATTATTACGTTTATAACAATGGCCGACAAACAAGACGGTCCACCTGATGGTAAGTGGTCACCGCCGCCTATGGACATTTGCAACACCAGGAGCATTGCCAATGCGTTGTCGACCCTGAGATGTGAAGTTGTTAAGTCTCATGTGCCTGTAAGTTCACTGGTCCTCTTACCTTCCTAACTGACATACACACTCAAGTGCACTACTGCTTTACGGGGGATATGGGTAAGGTGGTAGTACTTCCCTGGACACACTCTATCAAGGTTGCTAATTGCATTTATCTTATATCTCTCTTGTATTCTATTGACAGACAACAAATTAATTAAGGCGTTTATTGTATTAAATGGATCATGTGATTGTTATGCTGACATATAATCATAAAGAAATTATATATTTTTATTCAAATAAAGTATTTTTTTTTACAAATTCTATGTTTGCATAAAAATACTGTGATGCAACTGTGAGTATGTCAATACAACTTTAATTATAAATTGCTTTTACTGCTCTTTTTTGCAAAATGATGATTCTATATTAGCTTTATCCCAAAGCAAAATGCAATAGGACATAATACAATGACAGTAGCTTTAGTAAACTAATCCAGTGGTATCTACATCTTTAATCTAACTGCATAAACACCTGAACTGAGTTTCCCTGCCAGACATGATATTTGTATCCTACATTAAAGTTTTGAGTCTTAAGTAATGCCTATAAAAATCTCAACAAGACTAAGAGTTTCACTATCTGACATTAAACTAAGTCTAGGTTCCAACATTGCTTAAAATAAATTGAATACATTTTGTTTTTGTTCCATTTAAAAGAAAACAATTGACAGTTAGCCATAATACACATCTTCTTTGACAAAGGCTGAGTACTTTTTCAAATTACAAAAATATTGGTATTATTATGCTTTTAACATGCATAACACGTGTGATAGAGAGTGTTAATATATGTTATTTATTGAATGAAAAACATAAATACCTTTTCCTTGGCAATTCTAAGTTGCTCAGTCTCCATTTTTAGCATCGCTTCTAATTCCTGCTTTTCTCTCAATCTGACCTCTTCTTGCTCTTTCATCTTTGATCCAAGTTTCTCTAGCATCTCCTGTTTTGATGTACTCTCTCTGTCCAATTCCAATAGAAACTCCTCACGTTCTTTCCATAACTTTTCTTTTAGTGAACAGTTTTCATTCAAAAGTTCAGATTCTGACTCATTGTGTTTTTGAATTTGTTCCTGTTTAAAAAGTAAAACAATAATATAGGCAAAAATAGAAAAATAAAAATTAATTTAAAGAATATACAATCAATTATGTTACCATAAGTTCAGAGATTTTCGACTCCATCTCTTTTTTAATCTTTGCTAGTTGTGCATCCCTTTCTTCAATAAGGAGGGCTTTCAGTCTCTCAACTTCATTCTTCTCACCTTTCAAGTTTTCTGTTTGAGATTCAAACTCAGATTGAAGATTTTGTAACTGTCTTTTCATGTCTAGCTGTAGTTTTTCCTTCAAAATCTTAGATGTTGTTTGCATTTGTTTAGCATTCTGTATCTTATCCTCAATATGCTTTATTTCATAACTCTGAGATTCCTCAAATTTCATTTTAACATCATTCAATATGTTCTTATTGTGGGCAGTTTTATCTATTTTCATCCGTTTTCTTGGTATCTCATAATCATAATCTGACATTGATTGCTCAATAAATTTAAAAATAAATTCTCTTGATGGTTCCAGTGATATAACATCATTATGTGATAGTTTTATTGTATTACCCTTGCCTAACTTTTTATTATTGATCTCAATACCAAATGTACTATTGTCCTCAACATGCCAGTCTGATAGTGTTTTCTTAAATGTACAATGGAGTCTTGAAATGCTTAGGTAGGGTACTACTGTTGAATTCTTTAATCCACGACCTAATGTAAACTGAAATGCAATTGTTCCATTACATTTTGAATTTGTTAATTCAATACTAGGTATTATTATGATTGTAAGCCTACTCACTATTCAGCTTTCATTTGACGTTTAGCAGAGAAGCCCATAGAATGCTTCTCCAAAAGTGTAAAGAGGATATAAAACAACAAAAATGTTGTCCAATCAAGTTAATTCAGGGATGTTTACAATTTTTTTTTGTACTTTGTGTACCATACTATAGTCTATGTCTACTAACCACTGACAAATTAGTAGTAACTAATAAAACTGAAGAGGTTATTTGTTTTTTTGTTTTGAACACACTAATCTCTGGAATTAACACTCGGATTTGAAATATTCTTTATGCAATCAAATTAGCACAACCCTTGAGGAAGGTTATGAGCTATTATTACCTTATAATCCTTAGGAGCTGATCAATAAGAAAAAAAAGTCCGAAAGAATGGTAATCAAATACAATCTTATTGAGGGGGCACCAATGTGAGGCATTGGGTCAACTGCAAGGCACAGCTATACATATAAAAGAAGTAATTAACTCACTATGAAGGAATCTCTGTGAAGTTTATGGAAGCTATTATAATTCAATTAGCTTTAATAGTATGGCAATATTGAAGACATTAAGATCAACAGATCACTATATTAAAGAGTTTTGTTGACCACTCTTTTCAATTCTGGACTAACATATACATAATCATCCAAACCATTAGTATCCATAATATTACTAATAGATACCATTTTCTATCACCATACATGGAGAAAGATATTGTAAATTTGGAACCTAAATGAATAATTGAATGCTGTATTTGATCCCGCAGTCCGAGTTTCATTTGTAGCGATAAATACGATTATTATTTTTATTAAACAGAACACTTAACGTCTATGTCACCAACATCAATATGGTTTAACCTGAACATCTTTGGATTATTTAAACCTTAGTTCAAGAACAATTTTCCTGGTTGCTTACAAATTATTCAAATTCTATGGGCTTTTAAAACTGTTTTTTTTAAATCGACAGACTGATTATAAGGTTTGTAATATTACTCACAGATTGCGAGGATATGTAAATTTTTTTCAAATTTTCAAATTCTGGTTGAGCTGGTTTTTGTAAGCACAAAAGTAGAGGAAAGCTTTCATTTTCTTCCATGTTGAAATGCTGTTCCATTAAAAATTCTAGTTTCTTGATCGATTACATTTCTAATTACAATCAACAAAGCAAACAGACAAACAAAATATAGTCAGTGTTGCCAGTGCGTTCTAGTCAAAATATACTTACGTTTGGGTGGGTGCCCAAAAAGTAATATTTACTGAAGAATAATATCAATACTTTACAACAGACATTGATTCTGTTTAAAAAGAACATCGCTAGATATCGTTTTTCCCTCACAATTTTTACCAGGGATGTTATGGAGCTCTGTAAGTCGTAACCGTAATCGAAACTATCGGATACTCAAAATAAAAATCTATCCGGATCCGATATAAAAGTTTTGAGTAATTTCGGTATGGGCGCAGACTAAATGAGATACGCTAAGGCAGGTTTTACGTTCGTTAATTTTTAATATTGTTTTACAGGAATCATTATTTAATAAAAAAAATACATATTTTAACTAATATGTACTTAGTTTATAAGTACACAAAGCACATAAAAGGCCTGATTAATTGGATGAGTTTTTGTTGTTGATGTACCAGTAACAATTATGTTTGTGGTGTAAATGTGGTTAAAATATGTATATTTTTATTAAATAATGATGCCTGTTAAACAATATTAAATAATATACTAGGAGCTAATACGAAAAGCTGTTTTTTTACCTGACTACCAAGAAACGGTAAACTTTTTCGCGCCTATCTTAGAATTTATGTATATTTGTTTGTAAATGTATAACAAATACATCTCGTATCTTCCAAACGACGGATTTCAACAGTTTAGGTATCGTTATATTCATCATAACAACATCGTAACAATATTTCACAGATACAAATAACACATCAAACAACATACAAAAATAATCAAAATCAAAATAGACCTAGAAATAAAATTAAAGAATATTAATGTCTTAATGTCTGGGTGTAAAAATCTATATAAGTATGTATTTAGAAAAAAAAATAGTATATGTAGTATATCAGTTATATCTGGTTTCGATAGTACAAGCTCTGCTTAGTTTGGGATCAGATGGCCGTGTGTAAAGAATGTCCCAGGATATTAATAAATAGAATACAATAATAATAATGAAATGAAATAATATTTACAACATTAATAATACGTGAAATCAGTACAAATCAATACACTTCAAAATGCGGTACACAATTGATTAAACAAGAATATAAAGCACAATCCATAATTTTATTGGGTTCACTGTAGCATCATAATTGATTGAAAGCCTCACATGCAGATTTTCTCCCTTAACTGACGGGAGAAACTTTAGGGCTGACAGCCCTGGATTCATAGAGATCATAGAGAGTAAATGGGTCTATGGCTTTTTAGCGGGAACTTGTAAAGATACGTCAGATTGTCGTGTGGTGTTAAAATGTAGGTAACGATTGATTAAAATAAATAATGTTAAATAATTTTCCGATTGAAAAAACAAAGGATAGTTCGCAAAAACTTTGTCTTTAAACGTGAAAAATAAATTTTATTTTTCAAAATTAAGCTATCACATTTCTGTATTCCTATCAGTGTGATTTATTTCATATTCTTCAGTACGCAATCGTTTCAGATAAGGTTAATCAGAACGTTTTTTTTATAATCTTTGTATATATTTTATATAAATAGTAAAAAAACTTAAAATCACGCTATAGGCCTTTGTTACAAAATCTACCGACGGAAATTGTTAAAACTAAACAAATGAGCCCAATCTCAAGGGATTTATTAGAAGTCACTGAAGAGTCATAGGTACTATCCACCTCCTGATTACATCTGCTCGATGACACAAAATAAAGTAACAAATCGATAGGACAAGTTTATTTAAGTAGGTTTAAATCGACTTCCAATAGTAGGTAAGGTAAGTTTACCTAATAAAACCGTGTTAAAAACGATGTCTCGTAAAAGACACATTAAATATTCATTTTGCATATCAGTATAAGTATATAAGTAGGTACAAACTACATAGTATAAAACAAAGTCGCTTACCGCTGTCTGTACGCGTATCGCTGGATCTTTTAAACTATGGATTTTTATGCGGCTTTCATCAATATATTATACATAATGATTCAAGCGAATGGTTTATATGTCTAATAAATGCATATTATAGTAGAGAAAAGGTGAGAAATTCAAAGGATTGCGACTATTGTAAGTGTGTGTGTTCGTGTATTATAGACCGGAACGCGGGTGAAACCGCGGGGGACAGAAAGTTGTACTTTATGCATAGAGTAGAGGTTGATTTTGTGTAGCTTAAATAAATAAACGATTAATTCTATTAACTGGTATACGGATCCTATGGTATACTTTAGTCGCCGTAGGTGCACTTGCGATCACGGTGGGCCATGCTTCCTTTAGAAATCAATTTAAATATAGATGCATGTACATTCCTTTTTAAAATGTAGATTTATGTAACAACTCGTAATGAAATAAAAAAGCATCGTTAAAATTCATATTAAATTTTAACGATGCTTTTTCAAGTTGTGTACGATGAAGCTACGAAATATTGTTTTCACTTATTATGAATTTAGGGTTAAAGATTGAGGATTTTACTTAAAACTATAAGGAGGACTGTATCATCAGTCTCCATAGCGACAGTTTTTTAGCTATTTTGTGTCATGTTATTATTTCATTATTCTTTTAATTTCTATTGTAAAATAAAACATTCGTCACAAGTTCCAACAGTGTTTATTTTACTTTAATAAAAACCTTAGATTCGTCAAGTCATACTATATTAACACTATAGGTATAATCTCATATGAAGTCGTTTATTTGTTCTGCTCTTCATATTCGTAATTTTTCTTACACAAGCAACGGAGGCGGAGTTTGCGGCCGGCTCGGATGAAGAGCCGATGAGAGTGAAAGCAAGCATATTTCATGGATAAAACGAATAGATAGAGGTCTTTAATATAAACGAAGCAGACTTTAGTACTCTCGAAAAATGCAAGCTTGCCGGGTATACATACTGAATTTTTAAAGCGTTCGCGGAGCGTTCGGCTTGTTGGCTTGTGGAGTCTGGAACTTCATGTTAGATCCTTTGCTGTACTTTTTACCCGTGACGCAACGGATATGGTATTTGGGGTAAGAGTTTGTGACTTTCAACCTAAGTGCTATCAATGCCGTTTCTTACAACAGTTGAGTATAACTTTCCTGGTATAATATGTAATATTTATCACCACTGCTGACGCTACCACCAGCCGCACTTAATCATCGCAAACTTTTTTATAAAATCATGCATTTATGTATGTTGACTTACGGCCTAAATTAATAGATTGAAGTATAATTTTGACATTACGTGTATTAAAATTACTGTCAAAACTGTTCATCAATCCATGGATTTTCGATCGGGATTGCATATAAATTTTCATCGTTATACGGATCTCATACCCGCGCGCAAAAGGCGACATTAGATACTTCTCGATGTCTTAACTAAGAATCACTGCGATTTAAAAAAAAATGGTACAATATTCCTATTCATCAAAGTTTTATACTTAGTTGAAAATTCTGATATCATTAAGGTTAAAAAAATATTAGAAATGGACCGAACACGGGCTTCACTGAGTACTATATATTTGGTAGAATATCTACCCAGTCGAATATTCGGCATATTGATTCCAGTAGGTACCTAAAAGGTTCAGCTCCCCTCAGAAGAGCCAATTTCAGTCAACTAATGAAAAACTATTCTTATTAAAAATGCAGCCTTACTCAGGTTTTTTTAACGATGTTTATCAGGTGAAGTTACAGTTCGGAAGTCAGACTGACTTCCGAACTGTAACTTCAGGGGCTTAAAGTGCCCTTGGCGAGCCCAAGCTGGATAAAAAAAAATATTGACATCTGAGTATCAAATAAAGGGATTCGTATGTCGAATTTTACACTATCAATAAACCTTTGATCACTGCTACGATGTGTTACATTGCAGTGATCAAACATCAATATGTAACTCAATACAGTACAATTGAAGTAGATAGATACCATTTTATCGAACATTCGGAGCAATACGAATATTCAGTCAATCTGTCGAGAATACCGGACGCAACGTTTTCACTGTAATTCCGGCGGAACCTAGTTAATAAATTATTATATAATTTTCGTAGCAAAAATTGGACTTATTTAAAATATATATCTTCAACTGTGAAGTCAGAACAGTTGAACACTCCGTGCGCCCAACTCGCACTTGTGTCCGATATTATAAAGAAAGCACTGACATATTTTTTTTACTACAACTTAGGTAGTACTAAAAAAAGTAAATGAGTTGTGTCGGTCGGTGGCGGCGAGGCGGGCGGGCGGCGGGGCGGCGCGCTGCACGCTCGCTTCGGCTTCACATCGGCCCTCAATATATCAACGTGGACAGGACGAAAATTGGACTGGACCCTTGTTAATGTTCCGTACTTAGGCCCTTCCGCCCTTGTTTCTGATTATTTATTTAAGACCTATTGATACTTATAACCCACCGAAGGGTGAGTAACGACCAACAAACCAAAATCCTTTATGCTGCATACCTACGAGCTATACGAGAATGTCTTTGACACTATAATAATGTGGTTAATCTCTCTAATTGATTTGAAATTACGTAACTTGTCTAATATATACACGACTTAATACATACCGACTATACCAAATAAAATACTGAATAATAATACTAAATTATTATAAAGATATACCGACGTATATCTAATACGTACCGTACATAACTTACATTAGACTTACATTAGGATTCCGGAAATATAAAATATAACAACACATTATATGCGTTCGGTCAGAGAAGCATATTAACACTTGAATATAATAGATTTGTGAAATACGTGAGTGGTGTGAGAAATGTAGATAGCATAATGTTTAGCTAATTTTGGATATCTGACACGTTTCACGTAAGTATCTGCGTTCAATATAGGTGGCTGCCTTGTGATGCGAGCTCAATAACGCGATATTAAAGTTTGTCGAAGCAAAGGTCATGTCCGACCGCAGCCGTTTGGTAAATAAAAAAGTCAATAAACTTGCGTCTTTAGATTTGTTGGCTGGTAACCTTATCCCGAGAGCGGAATTTACATAAGTATGTACTTTATCCACCCAGTATTCCGTACTTAAAGTTAACAATCTGCCCAGTGTATACTGTATACGTATAGTGTTACTTACCGTATCTAAGTAAACCAGCGTGTGATTCCCTACGTCTGACGCGGTTGAGCGTACTGATTGTACACTATTTTTTTAAATCCATTTTATCTTCGTCTACAGGAATCATATTAAATATTCGCTCGCCGCTTTACTAAAGTGATTGAAAGAATGATCCCCGAGAGCATTCAGCAGACAGGAGGCAGGGTTATTGAGTCACCAGAGAATAGATTCGCGCATACACCTGCCCCAGCGTGAGCTCTTTATCTGATCTTATTAAAGGCACCAGGAAGCCTCCATTCCGATCACGTAGACAATTATTCGACTAAAGTGTGCGGGCTTGAATCACTAACCTCAGTGAACGGCTAACTTTTACAATAAATCCATCCCAGTCTCGACACTTAATCAGTCCTCTGATAAAAGCTTTAATCGAGAGTTAGGAACCTACCTATAGGTAGATCTACTGACTTTATTTCAATGTTAGTGAACTAAATTAAATGAGGGAGGCGACGATTACAAACTTTGCTAATACGATGAAGTTCGATTAAAAATGCCTTTGGGCTTCTACTTATAGGTACTTACATCTTGAGCCTATTCTATATAAACATTAATAAAATATATCCTTTAAATCACGATTACGCCTTTATTAGAATAAAGGTGTCAGAGAACATTTTAGAAGTGGGGTATCATTAAAATTTCAATCGTCGGTGTATTCTGAAATTATTTCTCTGTTCCGTTCGTGTTATGAAATTATTGTAAATACGAACTGCTTGTACTCCTACAAAAGTCATAATTCTAGAGTAATTTTCTGTCTCGTTACATAATGCTAAGGTACCTAGGGAATAACGGGACAGATCCCAAATGCATTAACATATAACTGCGTGCGATACAGTTTAGAAGAAAATGATTGTGACATATACAGGTTTATCCAATGACATGTGCAACTATGAATGTTATTTCAATTTGTTATGAGTTCCTTGTTAGCTGTGGAACTCTAAAAGTGCCTTGCGATACAAGAAAATAACGTTGGTTCTCTTCAGTTGTAAGTTTTCCAAGCCTGTTGAAGATTCATGTTTTGAAAAATTCATGGTCGATACTATTTGTATTATAATCACCCATATCCTCCCACTATTGGTAACTGTCTCATCTCTCTCACGCTACATTTTCAAGTCGGTTTCGAAGCCTTTCATACTGTTACAGGCGGCTGAGTGCTGCCAAGCTAAAACTGTGGTGGCAACGGGGACGTGTGTTGTCGTAAAGTTTTGGTTTGTACTTCTACCCCACCATTTTCATTAAAGCATTACCCAGTAGGTAATATGTGACCGAAGCGTATAGAATGTAGGTACATTCCTTACGTTCGAGAGGGGTCGAACAGTGGATCTATTGTCGAATTGAATATTAGTGGGCCAGGGAAATTGATGGCCTATCCAGAGCTTTAGTGGCTTCTTAAGCCAATCTCTCGCAGTTAATTTCACTTAACTGAAGTCATTTGTACTTGCTACTTATTTTATTTATTTACTTACAGTGTTTTATGTACTTATGATGATCTGGTGAATTAATTATGTGAAAGATGACAATTGTTATTTCAACGCCTATTTAAGATACAGTTTAGTACTTGCACTTAAAAATAATGATGGTGAAGTGAATCATAGTCATGCTATCCAAAATAGATTTAAGGCTTATTAGGTTAAGTCTCACAATGCACAAAATCGACCTACTTATAGCAAGATAAATCTGAAATTAATTTACGATCCCTGGCAAGTACAAACAGAGCCGTCGGAGTCCATTTTTGAGTTTCAAAGTTTTATGGCGAACCTTGTCCGTTGCACATTGTTTACGAACAAAGCGAGATCTCGTTCAGTTTCCGATACCAGCACGGATCGAGTCTGCCATTCGCCTCGAACTTATCCGTCTTTGTTCCACCAACTATTGATGCTTGATGAAACTTTCTGTGTCCGCTTTACAGGTAGCTATTGCGTAATCGGTAATGTTCGCCTTAGCGAGCTCTAGTTATCGTTATTGTTCGTTATTATAAGGCTTGCTGACAAATGATATAAGGACATCGAGTGGGATAGTAATTTATTGTTTTCAAACATAATTTGAAGGGACTAGTAAAGGTTTAATGACAGATTAAAGTGGCGATGATAAGATCCGAACTTCTGACTAGACCTCTACAATCGGCTCAGCAAGACTGAAATGTTTAGAAATCTTTTTGTATATTCACTATAATCTTATTAATGGTGTCAGATTTTGGTAGATAACCGTACAAATAAAATAAAAAGGAAAGAATAATAAGGAAACAACGAATTTGTAAACAGTAATGGTAAAAAATATAATGGTACAGCCCGACATACATAATGTATGTTGGTGTAGAATTTTATGTTCCACGTGAAGCAACGCTTTTCCAGAGAGAAAGACACTCTCATGTGAGCAGATGAGAGACGTGATTCAATTTGCATGGTATGATGGACGGATTACTCCGTGTGAGTACTCGTCCCTTTGCTGGGCCTTCCCGGGACAAATAGCCCCGGAAAACAGAGTGCTGTTATAACAATTTAGAATTAACTGGATAGGAAGGCGTTTTGTTCGAATAAATTTGTTTTTGTGGTTTTAGGAATCAAATGATTTATGCTATAAGCCTTTTTGGTAAATTTTATATTCAAATACACCGTCATATAAGTCAAGCGGTATCGACATTAAGAATTAGTAATTATTTATATAGACTTTTAAAAAAAGTAGTACCTATAATAGTATATCAGTTGTCTGGTTTCCATAGTACAAGCTCTGCTTAGTTTGGGATCAGATGGCCTTGTGTAAAAAATATCCCAGGATAATAATTATAAGTATTATTATTATAAGTTGATAGTATCTGATTTTATTGCTCATTTCTTTCAGTCATCAAAATGTAGTGGAATGACTTACCTAATTTCTAAATAGTGAAAGGATAAAATCAGAATTCCAAAGAGTTTAGGGCTTTTTATTGAACCGTTATAAAAAGGAATAAGTGCATTAGATAAATTATTTTTTATCTAAAATGGCAAAATACTATAAAAATGTTAAACTACGACTACGCAAAACCGTCATGAAATATTATAAAGTAGGTCAAACCCTGCATAAAAAGGTCTTGGGTTAAAAATTGTTATAGTCTAAGGAAGTCCCCTGTAGTTTTGTGATTTTTCTATTATTTACAATTAGGACAAAATCATTATAAGGCGCTCAGAATAATTGATTGATGATGATGATTAGCATTCAGCCGTTATTTACAGTATACACACGTTGTATAAATGTTATAAAATTGTAGTGAAATAGTCAGCTGAGCGAACAATTCATTCAAATGAGCTATAGCCAGAGATAATATAAATATTCACACATATTATGTATATGATCTCAATCTTACAAGATACCGAAGTATGTTAACAACAAAGGCATCATAATTACGGTTACGACTGAAGTTTCATTAATTTTAGTCGCCTTTTTGAAAAAATTCTTGCTTTTCATTTATAAGGAAATTTCTTGGGTAAGAGGACAAAAAATGTGGTCTATAGTTGAAACCCTGACGCCCCGCACCGCGACCCGTCCACTAATGAAGGAGCTACTCTATTCAACAGACTCGTGCTACATGGCGTGCATTTAGGAAAATCCTGCAAAATTCTAAGGAATTAAAAATATTAATATAGCAAATGCTACAATATTTTTTCGTCCGAGGTCTTTACACAACATTTTTATGTCACGGCCGACAAATAGTTTGACTCTCAACCTGGTGCTCAGTGATCACCGCCATCTAAAGACATTTGCAACACCAGAGGCATCGCCAATGCATTGTCAACCCTGAGACATGCAGTTGTTAAATCCCATGTGCCTGTCATTTTACTCCCTTCCCATTCTTACCAAAACACAGTAATACAAGTGCACTAGGTGCTTTACGATGGAAATCGTAATGGTGCTTGCCCGGAAAATCTCTACATCTAAGAAAACAATGATTAATGGTTAATAATAAATGCGACATCGGCCGCCCGATTTTTATTAACAAGTTAGGCGAAAATAAAACCTCGGTGCATGTGATCCTGCCGTTATATCTAGGCGCTAATGAACCGCGTGAAGAACATCGTACTAAAGACTTTGGAGTGATCTTGGGGTGGATTTTTTGAGCGTACCTTCCCTTGTTCATTAGTGTAATTAACTTATGTCGTAGGTACCTATTCTTTTACAATTCGTTGCGGATCCCCGAGCATTATTAAATTATCATCCAGCTTCCAGCATTATTTGAATTTTATATTCCGCAGCGAAGCTGCCACGCCAGCTCTACTCTACGTTACCGTTTGTTATCTATTGAAATAAATTTTATTTTGCATATCTATTCGCTCAAAATGGATGAATATGCACAGGTAGGTAGATGGTATATTTTTATGTTGACAGATTTTTTTTCATAGGTATTGTAATTGATAGCAAGATGGTTCGTACTCCGTACTAATAAGTAAGTAAAAATTGTTTTTTGTAAAAACAAAAGTACGTGGTTGGACGTGGCGGGAAGTGGCAGGAAGTGGCGAGTCGTGGCGGGTCGTGGCGGGTCGTGGCGGATCGTGGCGGGTCGTGGATGGACGTGGCATTGCCGAGCCAGCGTCGGTGGTGGGTAAGCTAAGTATATAATATATAATAACCCCTACCTTGACTCGAATTAATTCAAATAATTAGTTGAAAACGTCACGAATCTACCAGCTTCCGCAGCTTCTTAGTACGCTCTTGTTGCTCTGAAAACATTAAAATTAATTCCAACGGATCTAGAGATTTTCATCGTTTTATTTTAGCAGGTACTTAATCAATTCATCTCTTACCTTGTTTTGGCATATTCTATTAATACACCTTAAAATTATAATTGCCAGTTTAACCATCGAACGGGGCAACGCCGTGATTCTAGATCATGGGTACCATGGAATATTTAGAGGACCTTATATTTTAGGTATATTTTCGGTTTTGTTGTATATTATAATATAGTAACTAATTTAATTTTAAGTGGTTTTGTGTTTGTCATTGTATATTTTGTCATTACTAGCAGATCCCCGCTATGATCGCCTGATTCACCCGAGTTCCCGTGACATTTTACTTTTTCCCGAGATAACAAGTTGTTAATCCATATGCTAATCCAGGTTATAAACTATATACGTGCCAAGTTTCTTCCAAATCTGTTCAGCTATTTTTGCGATAAAGAGTAACAAACATCAGACCTCACTCAACCATCCTGTTTCAGTTTTATTATATTAATGTTTTAGGATATAAGTTTGTTTTCTTTATGGCATATATACATTTCCATTTTGCTGGTCTCGGAAACGATATTTCGTCATTGTCGTTCCAGTTACATACTCGAAACATTACTTAAATTTGTTTTTTTGATTTCCAACCTATACTCAGATTGCAGTAAGGAATTATAAGTAAGTACATACTTAGTTATAATAAGGTTATGTTATGCAAATGTTGAATTTGAGCTGCTGCGAGCCGTTACTGTGCATTGTTTTCACTACCTCACCATCCACAACTATTTCGAAATATATAGATTCAATTTTGAACTCCCTCGCCCGGTGATAAGGTAGTAATAATGCTAGTTTTATCAGAATTGATTGAAAGGCTCCTGTATCAAACCTTGTTTTACTGTAATACGCGTTACATAGGCGGTAGTTTACGAAAGTTTTCATTTCGCTGGATATATTGCCCATAAAAATAACCGTCTGTTTATCAATCGTGATACAGACTTATAAAACTGGTGTTGTGATTTTTATGAGACGACAATATAGTTTGGTTTGTGGTCTACACGTTTTTATTAGATATTTTTGTTTAATAGTTATAATAAAGTTGTATTCTGTAGTTGTGACCACGGCGCTGTATGCACGTTAGTGCTCAATAATGCTACTAATATAATAAAATGTTTAAGTTTTTGAGGATGGATGTATGTATTTTTGATACTCTTATACGTAAAAATTATTAAACAGATTTGGATGCACCTTGGCATATAGATAGTTTAAAGCCTGGATTCATTCATAGATACAGTTTTCCCGGGAAAATGTAAGAACCCCGCGGGAATGTGGTTGTAACCGTGGGGGACAGCAAGTATAAATATATTCAAATATTTGATAAAGCTCTAGGTTTATAGTAACCCTCAGATTCGATTTTTTCGGATAATTGTCATATCAGCCGGTATAGTGAGTAATCTTAAATGCAGTTATAGAAATCTAAACGTAAACTTAAATAAGTATTTCTTGTGAATTTCGAAATCACTTGGAAATGGTAATGCGAGGTCACGCATGCCATGTCGGGGCATGCTTCCGCGGGTGCTGCGCCCTCGAGCATAAGATGTCCTAGACGTGCTACCCGAAAATGATACACGAGAGGGTTACGTTGTACCAACTTATCTGAATATTAAATCACAAATTTACCTTTTTCTTTCAACTGGCAGAATGTGCTATTCGACTCCCGGGATCAGACCACTTTGTTATTGATATCATTATCTTTGATGTGTAGAAAAAGTGTTGCATATTTGTTTCGGACTTAATTTATTATTGCTTTCGTATTATATTTTGTAGTTATATATCGAAAAAGTGGTAGGTACAAATATATCTTTAGTGCTGTACGTGCTATCGCCTAACAGTCTCTTACGTTCAACGAACGAAGTCACGGAAACAAGGTAGCTGTAAATAATGCCACGAATACACATATCCACGTTGGTATCGTCGCTCGCGCTGTCCGGCTGTGTCGTTTTTACGCCGGAACTGTGTATGAGTTACCGAGGCCGTCGCATCCGGCAGCCCTGCCTTCTATTATATAATGTATGTTTGTATACACACACACGTGAATTGAGCACACATTGGTAATATTTTTATCACTTCATTCCAATCACGGATAGGCAATCATTTCAGCGGAAGTGACACTTGGATTTGTTCATACTTACGTCATACATATTGAAGTTACATTGTCCGCGTAACACCCTTCGCGACTAAGAGCCTTAGCCACCTTAGCAGTGGTGTAGCTAGGTAACCATAGGCCCTGGGGCAAAAAATGAAGTAGGGCCCCAACTAGGCTATTTTAAATCGTTTATCCCCCAGCCGAAGCTTGGGGGCCCCAGGGTACTACCCCGTCTAGCCCTCCGGTAGCTATGCCACTGTTTGTTAGTCAAAGTCCGAGGGGCCCCCTGAGCTTGGGGACTATGGGGCACTGCCCGTCTAGCCCTACGGTAGCTACCCCACTGCACCTTAGTCCCATCCAAAAAAAGAAAAATTGATGATACAAAAACCTACGCCTGAAACTCTGAACACCTTATCCCGTTGTGTCTGGCGTTGTTCTTATTCGGGCTTTATTATTTTGAAGGGAACGCCCTTTTTATCATAGCTTTTTACAGAACATGATTCGATATTACGTAATGGTAATGGGAAAACAAAGCGATGATGTCTGTAAAGAGGTATTGAGTGAAATCCCGCGAATTATTATTATAATAAGTCGGCAAAAAAAATGATTGAGCCACAGCTCGTCTCGTTTCCAAATTTTTCAGAATTTATGATAATAAATCAATACGTTTTTTGTTGCTGTTTCACCATTATGAAGAAGGAATGCTCGATTCATATAAATAAAATATTTGGAAATTAATTCGGTATAAAACTTTTTATTCACAGGTTCATGTTTATAAATATTTTATACGCGGAACGTAGTCAGGAACTTCTATAGTTCTTCATACATTATAGTTCTTACTAATGCGGATATTAGGTAAGACTGATCACTTATTTACTAAAATATATTCTCATGATTATTTATTTCCAAGGCCTACATTCATTGCATTTAATATATCGCCATTGTCCGAGTCAATCTCCCATGCGAATAATCCACCCAATTTGCTATTTCTTACATATTTTCCTTTTTCAATAACTGATTTTGCATCATCATAAGTGATTAAGTCACCAGTAGATGGATTGAACACATACGGGGCCTGAGCCTCCTTGTCGTAGTGGTATTGCCACTTACCTGATGTAATACCATTCGCAATCTCTCTGTAATCTACAACACCCTCTTGCCAGGTTCCCTTGACAGGGCCTGAAGCAGTTCCAGTGAATGGATTATTATCTTTATGACCACGAACACCAGTCCAGCCTCGTCCATACATAGCTACGCCTACCACTATCTTAGTTGGTTGCACACCCTGAGATAATAGGGCTTTGACTCCAAAATCAACTGTATAATTTTCCTTTGGACTCCACGATGGAGCGGCCAGCGCCGTTTGGTGTCCAAGAACGTTATTCGACCAAGCTCCTTTAAAGTCATAAGACATGAGGAATATGTGATCCAAGTATTTTTGAGCGGCATTGTAGTCCACCACTTTGATCTTGTCCCAGCCAGCACTGATAGCTGAGGTTAACTCGTAGTTCTTTCCAGTCTCACCTGACAGCCCGTTTAGCATCGTTCGAAGTTCCTCCATCAATGTCACGTAAAGCTTACCATCTTCAGCTGCTCCAAGCCGTGGGTTTGCACCTTTACCACCAGGGAACTCCCAATCAATATCAACGCCATCGAAGAACTTCCATGTCTGGAGGAAATCCTTGACAGAGGCTACAAAGCGATCTCTCTTAGCTTTGTCGTTTAAGAAGAAGAATGGATCGGACAGAGTCCAGCCACCAACTGATGGAAGTATCTTTAAGTCAGGTCTCGCTTGTTTCAACATCATCAGTTGACCGAAGTTACCCTTGTAAGGTTCATTCCAGGCAGTAAGCCCCTTCTGGGGTTTTTGGATAGCTGCCCATGGATCGTGAATGGATACTTTGAAATCTTCACGCCCACTGCATGAGCGCTGCAATGCTTCGAAACTTCCTCCGATCTCCTTTAAGCTGTCATTAATGCCATCTCCACCACAAATCGGGATAAATCCATATAGAAGATGGGTTAGATTAGGGACTGGTATTTTATCCACTGGATAACTCCTCGCGTAGACGCCCCACTCCACGAAGTACGCTCCAACAACTTTTCCAGAAGTCTGTTTGAATGGTTTATTTTTCTCACCAATGGTGTAGTCGAGGCGTGGTAAATGACTACCATCAGTGTCAGCTACAACGATTTCAACTGAGTCACTCGAAGAACATCCATCTTTATTGCAAAGTTGAACCACCATTTGATACCTTCCACCCTTTTTCACTTTGAATTTAGCAGCGGTATCTGATCCACTCCCGGACCAGACCTCTTGTCCACTCAATAGAACCCTAGATTTTTCAGCTGGTTCTCCAGACCAGACGTTCCAGGTAATAGATACATCAGCAGCATCCTTCTTTGTGACCAGTTGGTTGTAAGCCGTTGCTGCGTGGTTGATTGCCACGATAGCGAAGGTGCGTTCCCCCCATCCTAGATTCGGCTTGCCTGGTGGAACACATTGCGATATGCCAATGAAAGCCGTAGCGATGATTAACAGCACCCGATGACCCATGGTCGGTTCGATTTGAGACACCTCCTTCGAAAGATCGAATGAGACTGGTTATGAATAATCGTGTTGTCTCTTAAATAGGAATAATATTTTAGGCTTCCTACGTTAAAGGTAGGAAAATGAAGCGAAGGAGGAAAGGATGTTTGGTACTGAAATCCATTGTTTAAACCATTATGTATTAACCCAAATACGTAAGTTGTACATTTAACGTAAGATTTGTATTAGTAATGCTAAAAATGATATGATATTTGTGGTGATGGGCTGTACCCTTATGACAAAACGGACTTAAGTTTTAACTTCATTGTTTGATTACTTATGGATTTACCATATTGGTTTCAATAATATAAGGGATTAACATAAAAAATGTTTTTATGTTTAAATAAAACATTTAATGGAAAGTGATTAATGTCAATCAGACTAATAAATGAGATGTTTAGTTTTGGGATCAGATGGCCGTGTGTAAGAGAATGTCCCAGGATATTTATTTTATTTATTTACTAGCTGTCCCCCGCGGTTTTACCCGCGTTCCCGTGGGATGTCACATGTATTATACATAAAAATCTTCCTCTTTAATTACTCTATCTATTAAAAACCGCAATAAAATCCGTTGCGTAGTTTTAAAGATTTCAGCATACATAGGGATATAGGGACAGAGAAAGCGACTTTGTTTTATACTATGTAGTGATTTACTTAATTAAATTTCTAAAACCGATTTCAGGTTTCCAATTCATTATTACCTACATATAAAAATGAAATTCTGAAAACTTTCCACACCGCTATAATAAAGACTGAAATAACAAAATTATCACTAACGAGAGTTGTATAGTTCACAAGCTACAGCCGACCAATAATCTTGTCGTCAACAAATTCGTCCGGCCAAGGAAAATAGACCTTATGTATTTTAGGTATAAATGAATTTCGAACGACTTCTACAAAAAAAATATAAATGCAATACGTACCAACTTAATATAATTAATGAGTTTCAAGACCGATCCTTTAAATTTTCCTGCTTGGATGAACAATATATTGGCAGGTATTCATAATTAGTGTCGGAATAACACATTAGTTATGTGAAATTTCGTTGCCAAGAAATATGTATTTTAGGTTCATGCTATATTTTCCTGTACTTTTCATATATGATATTTCATTTAAAATAATAATTGACTATATTAAGTAAAGAGTGTAATGTATGACAAATAATAAATCAAACCAACTCAATTTAATGAAATAATATTTATTTATAATGATGAGAAAAGATATTTTTTAAGTTGAAGTTTGAAGTTATTAAAAACTAAAATAATTTTTTAGTTTACGTAACGTCTCTTTTCTGTACATTTAGAAGTCTTTTGACAAAACAGAAATTCAGTTCAGCCTATATTGAATCACAATCAGAGTTGATGGTTTAACCCAGACTTTTTTTTAAGTAAAGAAATAATTTTATACAAACTAGCCCCGGTATTAATTTCGCTATATAATATTGCATGACCTAAAAAAATAATGAAGACATAAAAAATCGATCAGCCGTTTCGAGCTAAGTGGTAACAATCACACTCACACACGACAATTTTAGTAGGAATATAATTGATAGATGCGGACAAGCAAATTCAATAAGCATGCCAAATTTTATCACTACCAGATTTGTAGTTACTAAGTAAAACAACCTATATATTTATTTATTTTATTAGAGAAAACAAACAATTACACAAGCTGATTACTTTTTAGGTCTTATTTCTAAATTCAATGATATGTACATGTGCAACTCACTACGTTATATATTTAATTTTACCCGCGTTCCCGTGGGATGTCACATGTATTATACATAAAAACCTTTCTCTTTAATTACTCTATCTATTAAAATAAACCGCATCAAAATCCGTTGCGTAGTTTTAAAGATTTAAGCATACAAAGGGAGATAGGGACAGAGAAAGCGACTTTGTTTTATACTATGTAGTGATGATGAAACCTTAGTTTGTTTCATAAGAAACTCGAGTGGAACCAAAAAGGAGATTTATAAAATGTAATTAAAAAAAATAAAACGTTATACAAGAATTAAGTAGGTATTTGTTACAATTTTTTTGTAAGAGTATGTGATACAGTATGAATTAGAATATGTCAATGTCTATGAAGATATTGTTATATTTTTTTTGTAATACGGGATAGAGGTGTGCTGAATCTATGTTTAGCAGATATCCCTGGGCTGATTGATGATGATGAAGTAAAACAGCGTGACGTTTTTACCCTTTACCATACATACGCCAAAAGGATCAAGCAAAAAGTAGTCCTTCTTTTTCCTCTTCTGTCTGTTTAATTTATTTTCAAAAAAGATTGTACATACTGAACACTAAGAAATCTAATGAAATTATCTTTTCTTACTGTTAAAATAAGTCTTAATGTTGTTAACAGAGTACGGTACCCTAAAAATAAATTAGCTAACTCCAAGTTAGTTATAAGTAGCAGTACCGACTACTTACGTAGCAGCCTGGGCTATGTATCGCCGTGAGTGGTGTGGTAATCTGGGATGTTCACTTAATCCTATTAACTAGCGCCAAGCTTTACACACTCTAATTTATTTCATACAAAACGAGATTTTTTATTCCTCGCTTACAACTTGTAGTTGCAAACTGAACTCTCTTAATATGATTCCAAAAGAATATTGAAGACTGTTTTACTTCAAAAATATACATGATTACTTTCATCATTTGCGACACTCAAGATCAAACTGAATTTCATCTGCAATTTAGCATTAAACGGCTATGAAGTACCTTTGTAATTTTTATAATGCTATTGCTCGTCGACCTCTGACTTTGGCTGGCTAGATCGAGATTGCTAGCAATGAGGTTTCATTATAATGAAATTATAATTATTAATAATTATCTGTCACTATTTTAAAAACTGCGTAGGTATTAAAGCTTTTACATTATTTTATCCAATCACTTATTAAAATCCTTACTATCGCGAATAATAAGTATAATTTTAGAAGCTTTAATAAGAATAGCTCGTATTTTATTCACAGAGGACTACCAGGAGTTAACATTGATATTTAGTTATCATTGTTTCCCGTAGAATGGAAACTAAAATCTTAAAGAAATACTGCCATCTGGCAGTCAGCTGGAGTCGTAAGAAAAACTCATAACATTTACAGGTTATTGAAAACACTAGCCAAGTATGATTGTGCCACTTTCTACGTGTTGCACCCGTTATTGACTTCTGATCATTATCTACAATAAGGCAGACTGTAGTTAAGCTCAATGTGTATATTATCTTTATCCCATACCCTATGAACTTATTCACACAGAGCTCTGTGGAATGGCGATAACGGTCCGCAACGAAACGAGAATTTTACAGTGATCGTTCCGGTGCAGGGTGGTGGCCATTTGTATAAATATCTGTGGCGGAAAAAGTCGTACTCGGATTAAGTTGCGCGTCGTACATTATGAGAACATCCGCATTATATTTCACTGAGCTCCATGAATTATGTGTTGCTGGACGCCAGTATAAAGTTACTTTGAATCAGGCCTTGGAAAATCCCCCTAGGCGCTTTACATTACTAAGTAGCCTATTTGTATTTTACTAATCACATCACCGACCAGATATTACAATGGATTATATTCTAGAGTATTTCTTTGTAATGATAAATCAAATTATTAAATACTGTATTATGAGATAACCATCACGAAATAAAATAAATACAGTTCCGCTTAAAATAATAAAGCCGTACTTGAAATTGTACTTCGAGTTAATGGCTTACTCATAGCACCGATTGGAACAGATAAAATATCTGCTCGATTAGTTCTACAAAGGAACTGTTAAATGATCATAAGCCGATTAAGCCTAACGATTACTTTGTTCAGCTCAATCCAAGTGCACTTTCGTTATATTGGCCAGCTGCCAATTGTTTTCCTTTAGCTCTTTCATAAATAAATACATTTTGTTTTTTTAAAACATTTTTAATTGGGTGTTAAAGTCATTTTACTTATGGTAATTAAATTAATATGAACGAGCAGAATATCTATTCTCATTTTTTTAAACCCTGTTTTATTTTATAGGTCCAGAAACCGACAATAGATTGAGTAGAATTTAAGAGTCTAGATTAAGTCAATCTCAACTAACAATGTATAAACCTGGAGTTCAACTATAACTGTTCACAGCATTTATATTTACACACTAATTATTCGGTGTATTTAAATGCCTCGCAAGGTATTTACGTATTTTGATTCATCAACGAACGTCAATTCTGGATTGTATTTTTTTCTAATCCAATTGTGGGTCATATAAAATGTAGTTCTAAAGTGTTGGCTTCATTAAATTAATGTACCAATTTGCCACCATTTAATATCAATGTATTTTTTATTTCAGTAAATGGCCTTTTTCAATTCGAAGGTCTGAAGAAAAAAGAACACAAGTATACTGCACATTTCGATTAAAACTTACTGAAACTGTAAAGATTTGTTTTTTTTTATAGTTTCTAAAATAATGTTCAATTGCCAAAAAAAATATCAATAAACCTCCATGACTTGAATTTCATTATAAAATCGTAAACAGATTTAAATGAGTACTTCTTATCCATAATAAATCCATTTAGCTAGGAAGCTTTACTTTGTCTCAGTTTTGTTTTGCGACCTAATTATAGTGATTTAGGTTACGCGGTTGCTAAAGTAGCTCGCACAAAGGCTTAAGCAGTGATATAATCTTAAGAGTGACATTAAGTTGGAATATTACAGGCACTATTTCTCTTGGAGATAAGAAGACGGAATTGTTTAATTTATTTTATTAGTAGAGATCTGAGTATTTCTTGAGAAGGATGAGACATAGTGAATTGAAAAATTGAATTGAAACCTCATTTAGATGTTAGTGTTGCCATATAATAAACATGTTGGTAGGTTTTTAATATCTTTTTTTGTTGCAGATTGTCTATGGTTTATCAAGGCAAGTCGCTGAATGTATAACCTCCACAAATACTTATATAAAGTCATTTTATCTATGCATTTAAGAAACAAGACTAAAGCATTTTCTAGCTTGACCTAGGCGCAATAAATTAGAGGAGTACCAGGCAGATTTGTAGTACAACGGTTTCGTGCTTGTGTTCGCAACAGTTACGGCTAAGTTGCAACATAATAATTTGAACCAACTAAGTAAGAATACCAGAGATAAACAAAATGTGTTTTTAATTTAGAATAGCTGTCCCCCGAGGTGTAATTATTTATATTTTTATTGTTTGTAACATTAAAAAAGAAAACACATGAATAGCCGATTCATAAGAGCTTGTGAAGGTTCATATGAATAAAGAATATTTCTATTTCAGAAGTAGAGCTTTTGTAGTGAAGCATTAGTGCACTTGTACTACTGTGTTTCAGTTAGAAACGTAAGGGGGCCGGTGAAAGTACAGGCTCATGAGACTTAACAACTTCACATCTCCGGGTCGACAACGCATTGGCAATGCCCCTAGTGTGGCAAATGTCTATAGGCGGCGGTGACCACTTACCATCAGGTGGACCGTCGGGTTGATTATCGGCCCATGGGTATAAAAAAAGATAATATAAACATATGCCTTCCATATTTTCAATATGAAATAGTTCTCTCATCGTAAAATGTCGTAAACTACAAACAGATCCTACAGATTTATATAGATGCAGTATAAATGTAGGCTTTTTGATTTGAAAAATATTCTGTGACAAGAATTTGAAGTATTTGAAAGTTCTTACCATTCTTTAAAATTTTAAACCATTTATTCAGTTTAGCCACGCGGAGGGTACTTTTCAAGGTCAAAGTTACTGAAGCCACCACCGGTTCGGAATCCCCCTTCAACTGAATAAACCGAAAAGAAACTCAGCAGGGTTAAATATTTTATCATTCTTTATTAAATCTGGCTTTTTGACAGTTAACATTTTTGAAAATCTCAGGCCAATTGGCTTGGTGGTTAGCGACCCTGACTGCCAAGTGGAAGGTCGCGGGTTCGATTCCCACGACATGTCTGTTTGTTCTGTGTCTGGCTGGATATCTATTATATGTATGTATTTAGAAAAATAAAAAGTAGTATATGTAGTATATCAGTTATCTGGATTCCATAGTACATGCTCTGCTCAGTTTGGGATCAGATGGCCGTGTGTAAAAGAATGTCCCAGGATATAGAAAATACAAGACAATAAAAATAGTTGACTATAAAAATACCTAAAAATAATAATTTCCACAAATATTATAACCTAGACAAGGATGTAAGGGTGCACTTGTGCGGAGAGCAGCTATTTCCAGACATCGTTCACTAAAATGTAATAGTAAATGTAAAAGTAGTTTTTAAATTTTTAAATCAGACATCTTCATTAACTACAGTAAGTGGTATTTTATTATAGAATCGAACAGAATTACTAAAAAAGGCTTGTTGACTTAATAGTCTGTCTACAATAAGAAGTCCCCTTGGACGTTTAAGAACGTCATTGAAAAATCAACTTTATTTGTTTAGAAATAAGGTTCATCTATTGACCCCACGGTTAAATGTATTATGATCTAAATGCACCTTATTAATACGCTTTTATTAGCTTCAGACGTATGTATGTTAGTATGTTAATATGTAACGGAATCTTTGAACGTGATTTTGACCCCCTTCAAAACGTCGGATTAACTCGAAATTCAGCATACTTAATAAGGACCGATGACAATTCCATATTTTAAACATTTTGACCCGTTATCCTTACTAGGATAATCAGGATCAGCGATTTTTGTTTTCTTGAGACCCGGAAGGTCTGCGTCAAGACCAATAAAGGAATCTACCAGGCGCGCCGATCACCTATTGCTTGGATAAGTTACCGACTGTGCTTATGATAACATTTTCGGAGAGGGAACCCGAGAACCGCCTATCTCATCCAAGGAAGGCACCAGGCACTCATTTACTCACTTATCGGATAAGTTACCGACTGTGCTTAAAATAAAATTTTCGGAGAGGGAACCTGAAAACTGCCTATCTCATCTAAGGAAGGCACCATGATTACAGACTTAAAATAAATAATAGTTAAAAAAAACTAAAAATTACGCTTTTATAAAAAATTGGACCAAAAAATTAAAAATAAATAATAGTTAAAAAAAATACGCTTTTTACAGAAAATCCAACTAAAAAATAAAAAATATTTTTTTAAAAATTTGAATTAAGAATAGTGTAAATAAGAAAAAAAAATTTTTTTTTGTAAAAAAAGCCTGGGCTGCTTTTTAAGATATTATCAAAACGATAATCCTTCTACTCCTATCTGTCAATAAAATATTTATAACTATTGACACCATGCACCCCACGCTTTTTTTACAATAAAAAATATTTTTTTCTTATTTATTTTAAAGCAAAATAGTACATTTTTCTTTAACATTCTTATACGTCAAAGGGGACTTCTTATATTGGTCACATTATAAATAAGTATACATAATGTACAGTGAAGGTAACGTCATTTTATTTATAAATAAATAGTTACCCCCGTCATACATTGCTAATGTGACAAATAAAAGGAAAATATACGACACCATTTGTCATAATGCGGGTTATGAATACAATAGCGCATTGACAACAAAAATGTTCTCTTGATCCGTTGCTATTAAACTTCACAGGATATACCCGCTAGAACAACCTAAAGATTTCTTGAAAATTTCATCGAAATCGGTCCACCCGTTTTGGAGTCTATAGGGAACATATGTACACATGCACACATCGACTTTTATAAGTATGTATAGAATCAATGAGTTAGAGGTATTTTTTGTATTTTAAACATTTCTATATCTGCTGCTGCTCCCCATAGAAAAATACCAAAGGGCAAGAAAAAAAAATCTATGAAAATCTGTGAAATAAACTAATCGTGCCGTATTAAATTTCATAAATTGTCTAATTTTCCTTACAGTTAATGCAGCAGAACTTAATTTAGCTCTTCTGAAAATGTATTCATTAAAAATATCTGAAACAGATGCACGGAGGTACTATTTATTATTCGTTTTAAGATCGTTACCTCAATAAGCCACATAAATCGTCAGAACTTCTCGTATAATCAAAATTTTAACTTAAAAATATCTTATGGAAATGCTGCAAAGTACTTTACATTATTTAAGACTTTGTAGTAGTTTTATTTAGTATACTGCAGAAGATAATAAAAATAAAACTGACATGAATATAACCTATGTTGTACGTATATACACAATATATATATGTTTATCTACACTAATATTGTAAAGAGAAGGGTTTGTATTTTTGTATGTAACGAATAAACTCAAAACGTACTGGACCGATTTTAAAAATTCTTTCAGCGTTGTGAAGCTACTCTATCCCCGGATGACATAGGCTATATTCTACAATCCCTTAAAAAGAATGTGCAGATCATACAATGATTTATCAGCCGTAAACGGACAGGTAGACATATTTGACTATCACCGCCTACACACCTACCAGATACATTCAGAAAATGTATCCGAAGTATCCTCGCTTGATAAGATAATATAATTAATTTCTTTTTGTAATTTAATATTAAAAACATAATTTAGTGGCTTTTTTTCTTTTTTAATATGTTAAGATTTTAATTTGTTTGTTAAGATTTAATGTTTTTATTTCTATGTTTTTGTAGTACGTTAAGCTTATCACGCTGTGTGTATACGATCTTGGGTCTCAATCTCTAGAAACATTGAAACAAAAATATTTAGTCTACTGAATATTTTTGTTTCAATTTTACATTTATATTCGATTGTGATCTGTTGTATATGCCTATGAAATAAATAAATAAATTTTCAAAGAAGTTAGGGATCCTTATTAATACTCCAATAAAATTGGTGTAAAAACAAATCCTTACATCGGGTGCGGTGCGAAAATTTTTGATGATAGAAAGAACAAAAAAATGTAATGTAACATCCCTTGGAAACGCGGGTGAGACCGCGGGGGACAGTTATAATTAATATTATAAATGTAAGTTTGTTTGTGACGCTGTCATGCGAAAACTACTTAACCGATCATCGTGAAACTTTGCACACATATTCCGGAGAAATGTTACATCCCTCGGGACCGGGGATGAAATATTATGTATTGTTGTATTATCAATGTATTTCAAACCAAATTCAACCCTTGTGTAAACGGGCCCAATATATGTAGGTACTTATATACAGAGGTATCGGTAACGGTGCCGCGAGTACAAAGTTGTACTTAAAATAAATATAAGTTATTAATAGTTTGAATAAGAAGAAAAAATGTTTTATTGTAAAAAAAGCGTGGGGTGCATGGTGTCAATAGTTATAAATATTAAATTGACAGATATGAGAAGGATTATCATTTCGATAATATCTTGAAAAGCAACCCCGCTTTTTTTTAAATAAAACATTTGTTTTCTTATTCAAACTATTAATAACTAATATTTATTAAAAAAAAAATACATTATTCTTAATTAATATTTATTAAAATTTATTTTCTGTTTTTTAGTTTGGTTTTCTATATAAAGCGTGATTTTTTTAGTTTTTTTTAACTATTATTTATTTTTCTATTTTTATTTAATTTTTTTTGAGTGCCCGAAAGAGTAAGTCTGGAACTGCACGCATGCGTAGTTCGCGCACTAGCTCTATCTCTCTTACTGGCATGCAAAGGATGCGGAATGTTCACTGTGTGATTTTAAAATTTTCCAGTTTCCGTATTGATGACATTCCAGACCCGTTTCTTTATTCCTTGCAATACCAATTGTGTTAATAATAAAAATAGATTTAGCTTGATTACACACTAATCAAAATAACAAAATTTTTTTCTCATAAAGAGTTAGTACATTCAAATGATATAGTCCTTGCAACCTTTCCCTCCGAAAAGTATTTAATTTAATAATTTATTTAGAGTTTATACCATGTAAATGTATACTGTATTATAGTTTACACAAATATACATACACATTGTTTAAAGCCAGCTCGGCAATATCGACAGTAGGTAGGTAGGTACTGGTGCAATCTCGGCTCTGGCTTATTCTGCCAGCATTTATTGCCTGTTTGCGCGACAAACCCCCGCAATTGCTACGAAAATTTTAGGGTTTCACAGAATGGATTCTTCTTATCCAACCAATGTAACATAGCTCTCGGTACAAGCAGTTGAAAAGGATAATGCTATGTAAACAATGCAGTAAAATGTAAATAAATTTGGCGAATGTTACCAGAAAATGCTTTCGTGAATAGGAAAGATTCAAATTTTGATTACTCGATGCTTGGCACATACAATTGTTTCTCATAAACCCCAAAGAATAAAGAGCTTTAACAAAAATGTCTAATACCATAATAAAAACCGAAATCCCTTATTAGACGATTCTACTTGAATGAACTTGGCAAGTGAGTTGGTCTTGACAAGAGAATTGCCAAATTGATTCTATTACCAGACTGGAGAATTTTAAATTTAGATTCTTGGTTTTATATACGTTTATATTCTAGTACACGCCACTAGTTTCCTTAATTAAGAAAGCTGTATGCAAAACTGATTTAAAACACCGAAGAAAACAACTTTGTTTACCATTATAACCCCATGGGGTTTTAGAGAGCTTGCTCAGATAATTAGCAGGAGCGCTAAAGACGACGTTAATAGATCTGTAAGATTGATGGCGTGAGCACAAAGAAAAACACGAACTCATGCATCAATCTGACACCAGCGATGTCTTCGCAGAATTTTGCTTCAGGTTTCCATCCAGTAATTAAATTTCAGTAGAAACCTTGCACTTATCGTTACAAGGTATGAAATCCATTCACTCAAACATTTTTCTTGTCATAAAAAATTCACTCACTTTTACATAAACATACAATAAGATTTCCTACAGTGGTTATTACATAAAATAGAAATCGTAAGTCGGTAGATGTATAGAATGTTTCAACTTGTACATTATTTTTTGTTCCGTAGCCGGTAATAAAATTGTAACACGATGCTTTAATTGATAGGTATCTGATCATCCCATAGGTGCTTTTAAGTAGGAGGTAAATTTCTTACCTTTTAAACATTTTAGTGTCAAGGTGATATATTACTTGTACCTAAAAGCACAAATGGGTGGGGATTGGAATCCCAACCTTGCGGTGTTATCAATCAGTCAGAATGAGTACGCCTATCCCATTCGGGAAGTACTAGGGGCGACATTAATTGAGATGAAGATGATTTATTTGGGCCAGCGTAAAAACTAAGACACCTCTATCAATCATTATTTTGTGCGTTACGTTATTTATCCATGTATTGTCTTTTATACGTAGTCCTATTTTATCACAGTTCAATAATTCGTACTAAGATATAGTTTTATTTTAAAAGAGAAGACTTATTAGTTCTCTAGGTATTAGGTTTCCATTATGTGCGTTTTTCTCATCATTTGTACTCTTGTAAAAATAATTATATTATTATATTAAAATACATTATAATGTTTTTACTATTATTATGTTGAACAAAAACAAATAGATATCTAGAATGCGTCGAGCTGACTGCCAAGTTTGAGGTTCACCTGGTTGTAATTTGTACCGGCTGTTGTTCAGCCATTTCCAATTCGGGCGAAGTTGGTAACTTTATTTTCAATTCCTCTTAATTTCCTTCTGAATAATTTTGTTGCGGGGACCAAAACAATGTTGTTCCTCCTCTTTGTTTATAAATAGGTAATAATCCATGTTTTTTTTTTCAAATATTAGCTCTGTTGGCAAGCTGTTGACCGTCATTTATGGGAACTAGTCTGGCCTTAACATGACTTAATACTTTGTCTGATCTATGCTAACTATATTTTTATAAAGCGCAACTTATTTAAATTTTAAATGAATAATTAAGATTTTACATGAAAGGTATTCCCTTTATCTAATTTCATGCATGTAACTTGTTTGTGCGGAGTCGGAATTTGTTGTCAAAGCAATTTACTTTACGCTCAAAGATATAATTGAATTAAAGTGATAAAAGTTCATCCGTGCGAGGCTTATTTAAGACTTGTCGTATTGAAACGGTAAACAAGGTCCCTAATTAATAGAATGACAAGATAAACAAAATACGTGCCCGTTTTAATTAAGGTCTCTACTACCGCAATCAGTCTTTCGGCGTCTATTTCGATGTTTGGCGTAGATGTTTCAGTTATGTGGATGTTCGAATCGTTGACATATTGTTTTTTTATTTACTACATTTTATTTACTTCTAGCTGAAGGCAAGTGGATACTATGTATCCCAAGACATTCTTCAATTGACCTGATGATAACCTGATGATGATGATGACCTGCTCCCAAGTTAAGCAGAGTGTACTGCTTGTACTATGGCAACCAGGTAACCGATATACTACATATACTACTTTTTAAATACATACTTATATAGATATTTACACCCAGACTCGGCACAAACAGACATGTTCATGCACACAAATGTTTGTCCTGGGTGGGAATCGAACCCGCGATCTTCGGTTTGGCAGTCAGGGTCTCTATATCACCAAGCCAACTGGCCCGTCATTAATGTGTCGTATTAATGTGTAAAATATTTTATGACATATACTGTGTACTTAGGGGCTGTCCATTAATCACGTGATGATTTTTTGCATTTTTTAACCCCTCCCTTCCCCTTGGTGATACGTGGTGAGGTTTAAGACGCCCGCCCTCCCCACATTCATGTTTCTCTAACACTAACAACTGGATAAGCATCTCGCTGTGCAGTGTGCTTTGTTGAAGATCATCATTTTCGCGCACTACGCAGAGAAATGTGCTCACGCGTTTGACGAAAAAATTTATACACGTGATAAGTTACCACACCCCCTCCCCCCTTGTGCTATTTCGTGATTTTGCCGAACCCCCTCCCCCCTTTCGAACCTCACGTGATTAATGGACGACCCCTTACATCGGATCGTTTATATTACTGATGCATGTGGTAATACCTTTTATTTGTATACGCATTAGTTATTTTATAATTATCACCTAGATAATAATAAAAAACTATCTACTTAGATAGGCAATTATTGTATTTATCTCCATTTTCGTCTACTTTTAATTATAAATTAAATAGTCAAAACAATTGATTCAGTTTAGGCCGGTGGAGGGCACTTAAGAAGGTCAATGTTCCTGAAGCTACTATAACAAATAAAAAAAAGAACTTATTCTAAAATTCTCCTCCATTTTTCAAAATTTTAAACACTAACATTTTCTTTGGGCCCTCTTAAGGTGTGTAATTTTTTATATTATTTTTCTGTTTTGTGTTGCTTCGTTAATAATCTATTTCTATTCTATTCTTTGCTAGCTACAGTTATAAATGCAATGAGGTCCGAATCAAGTTTGTCGTAGCATACACGACGATTTATAATTGCTACGGGCATTTTAAATTTTAATTGCTTTCCCGCAATATTTGTTGTACTTATGAATGCAACTTATGTAAATATTCACAAATGGATATATATTTTCATGAATATGAGCGAACTCAATGTTTATTTTATCCTACATTCATTAATATTCAATGGCACATAAAGAACTGAGTGTTGAGAATAGTGTTGAGAGTGGTTAGTAGCTAATCCGATAGACGTTTTGCAGGGCAGTGTCGGACTATCGTATTTGTCAGACTGTACTGTCTAAGACCCCTGATTATCCTGATTTTTTTTAAAAAATATTACCTTATTTATCTGAAAAATTACAGATCAAAATTATAACATTGTTCCTGAACTACAAATCACATTAGGGAAAATTTGCCAAAATAATGTTTCTGTACCCTACATTCAACAATGATTGGCAAGTCGGATTACAGGGGGCGCCGGCTTTTTTTTTTTTTTTTTGAATACCACTTCGGCCGACAAACAAGCAGACGGTCCACCTGATGGTAAGTGGTCACCGCTGCCTATGGACATTTGCAACACTAGGGGCATCGCCAATGCGTTGTAGGTCCTGAGACGTAAAATTGTTAAGTCTTATGTGCCTGTAATGTCATCGGCCCCCTTACCTTTCTAACCGAAACACAGTAATACAAGTGCGCTACTGCTTCACGGCAGAAATGGGTTAGGTGGTAGTACTTCCCCGGATGAACTCTGCACTAAGCTCTACTACTCTAAAAAGACAGGGGCCGGATTACCGGGGGTCCACTGTATACTGTTTTGGACAAATACGGGATAAAATAAGATACTATTAGATATTTGTAATCTTGTGAACCATATTTGTCGTGACGTATTTACGGAAAGTTTCATTTACTTTTGTTACGTTCACAGCTTGATGTTTTACGGCTTCCTTCTTTGTAGTAGTTATGCCGACATTCATAAATTAAATATTCTGTTGAAGAAGGCAGTTAATAACACAAAGCCAGCTTTCTGTTAGAAATAAGTTCTAATATGTACATTTAAAGTTTATACAAACTTGCTGTTACCTGTATCTAGGCTCAGTATAGTACGATTTTTTAAAGTATTTCTAGAACTGACTGTCAGTTCAAAAAGTTGGTACAAGAGAAATTACGTAAGAAAGGATATTCACTACAAAGTTTCTGATTTTATAGAAAAGAAAGAAGAGAAAGCCTGACTGGCTACTTTAATAATTATATTATCTGCTATTAGCTATCCCGCGGTATCACCTACGTTCCCGAGAGATGCCACATTATCACGAGATAAGTATCCTATGTTTAAACCCCGGTTACAAGCTATCAATGTGCCAACATTTATCCAAATAAGTTCAACAGTTTTTTTTGCATCCATCCTCACAAACTTTCCCATTTATAATATTAGTAGGATGTAAAAATGTAATGAAATTAAGGTTAAGATGAATTTAAAAATATATATAAGTTCGCCGACAAACAGGCAGATGGTGCACTTGATGGTAAGTAGCCACCGCCACATTTGAACATTTGCCACACCAGAGGAATGCGTTGTCGACCCTGGCACGTGAAGTTGTTAAGTCTCATGTACCTGTAATTTCACCAACCCCTTACCTTTCTAACTGAAACAACATTATACCTTGCACTACTGCGTCACGGTGGAAATAGGTATGGTTCCTTTAGACTTCCATAAACGAACTCTAAAGGTTCCTATTACTTCTGCTAATTTAAACTTGATGCATATAGACATTCTAATGGATTGTTTTACTTTAGGCTTTGTTTGGAAGTAGACTGTAAACTTTAGTGAGTATTTTCTTTTATAATTTACTTCCACGGGCGTGACAGTAGATGGAAATAATATAAAAGCGCCATCATAGAATTCCTAACAGTTTACTCCTTTTTTATATGTATCATCATGATAAAAACGTGTCGTGCCTGTCTAAGGTGTATGATAATATGAAGCTGCCATTATATTCCAACACGTATTTCTGAAGCCCAACATTTTATTAATATTTGCGGCTTTGCCCGCTTTCAATCCTTTACCTTCCTCTTGAATTACTCTATCTATTGCTGAGAACTGCATTAAAATCCGTTGCATAGTCTACGATTCTATATAGGACATACAGACAAACATTCATTTTTATATATATCGAAGATATTTTTTATATATATTATAATTCTCTAGAAATTTTGTAAAAAGTTCAAAATTCCTGAAATATTAATAAAAATTCTAAACGAAATTCACAAAAAGTGTCGGATAAAATTACGTCGTTAATCGGAGATTTTTCTCAATCATTGAGGCAAGGAAAATATTTGTCAAAATTTGTCTGCGTAATAAATTTCAGTACTGGCCAATTATTTATATCGTGACGGGTAACTGAGACTCCCTTGCCGAGAACGCCTTAATTTATGGGCACTTTTGTCGGCCGCAATTGTTCTTTTTAAACTGATGTGAATATGAAAATATGTTATTAAAATGTGTAGTCCTGTACTGTACTGAAATCCTACTCAGAATTTTAATTAAATGATTTACCTTCATTTTGGTATGTTCCTAAATAGGCAATGATGAATCACCACCAGAATTTACCATATCAATTTTCATATGACTTGATTCTGAAAGAAGAATACTCTAATATTGTTAAGAAAAGGGCCGTTGAAGCTTTAAAGCGCGACACACCTATCCGATTTGACGACACGATCTGTCGCATTCGTTCTCTGTAACCCCTGGCCGTGCAACGGCTTCCATGCCTTCCGAACTAGGGGGCCCCTAGATCGCGGGGCCCTAAAGAAGGATCTGGTTAAGAAATGTAACAATCACGTAGAAACGCCTGAATGAACATTCCAATTGGCAAACAACATTACTACTATATTCTATGTTTCTTCCTAAAATACATTCTAGATAAGCACTTAGTTTTTTTTGTATCTGTTAGCACCCTCGAGAACAGGGGTAGTGTCCCCTTAGTGGAAGCCACGCCTAGCTATTTATACAACTAAGTATGGATTTAGAAGAAAAATAAAATTGTATATCGCATATCTGATTTCCAATGCTGGCTCTGCTTAGTTTAGAACTAGATGAACGTTTGTAAGAAATATTCCTTTAGTTGTAATAAGTTAAGGCAACGAATTGCAATTGTGCTATGAAATGACAAAAGGGGTTTTCAGGTTTATATAAAAATTATATAAGATTATTATTTATTCAGTTTAAATTGGCAGTGAAGCCAGTAAAACTCAATAAGCAAATGTTAAGTTGAAGGAAGCCTAACCAAACCAATAAAATATACCATCTTACTTTCATTTAAAGTCGTACTATTTCATCTCATAGTCTCCCCTCACCGCATCGTAAATATATGCGATGTTCATTGAGCGCCGGCGAACTGTCCTGCCTGTGTTTTGTGACTTTCTCTCTCTCGTTTATTTTTTTATTTAATAAAAACGTTGCATTTTTATTTATAACGATTTGTAATATTTAGCCCTAGAATAGGTATATTACTGTTTTCATTTTATGATAGCAATCAGCATAATTAACGTAATGAAAAAGCTACTTGCATGTTATTCATATTACTTTAAAATACCAATTTTTTTGGTGTTCAGGCATCTATAAGTGTAATGTACATTTCTTCAAAATAATATCGTGATATTCTCCCAAAATATTATCACATATAATAGACAAAAACCTAGCCGTATAGATACAAGAAACGTTTTTGTTCAAACGGATACATTTCTTAATAATATCAATCCGCATTCTCCTCGTTATCGTGTACAGGTAAGTTCTGCGTAATGGCCTTTTTTGTTTTCTCTCATTTCGGTCCTCAGGTGGAGCTTTTACATTGCTTCGCGGAGAAAAAAACGCGGCGGAGTTTCCGGAACATGCGGGTAATCGTAACAGTGAATCACCACTCTCACCACTGCAAAGGGCGCGCCCCCTGCCCATTCGGTACTTCATCGTGAAATTATGACTTTGGAACGTGCCCGATATTTCGGATGAGATAAGAATACCGTTTTATGTGTATTCGTGTCGCAGCTCACAAAATTACTGTGAATGATAAAGTTTATGGGTACGAAACTAAATGTCCGGCCATTGCATATATCGGGAGTATCGGTACAAGTTATTTTCCGGCTAACAGCACGCTTTATCTACCGTGTTAATGTGTTAAGTTTATTGTGTGTTTATTTTATAGAGCCGCTCTTATTTGATTGGTAGTTTGATTCGATTAGTCGAGTAACTTTGACCTTCATAAAAGCCCTCAGCGGGCCTAACTAAATAAACGGCCATGATTTTTGTTGAATTTTGATTGATCAACAAAAGTTTGATTCTCCAGCCGTTTCATATCAATGGAAAGTTTAGTAGATGCCTTCATATAGTATTTAAGTAACTTTTATATGCTGACGAAACCTTTAGCGAGAACACAGGTATTAAATAAATCTTATGTATGAAATCTAAGTTAATTTGTAAAAAGAGTAATTGCTGAGCTTATTGCCGGCTCTTCTCAGTAAAAAAATAACCTTCCGAACCGGTATTAGAGTCTGACTATTCATAAGTGCTTGTAAAGGTCCATTTGAATAAAAACACTTTCATTCATTCATTTAAAGTAATAATAACTAAGAGGTGCTAGTGTCAAATACCATAGGTTGTAGGTTCCAAACTTACAATGAGTATTGTTACAACTTTTTCTGCGGGGAATAAAATAAACAAAAGTTCCCCGGTTCAAAATATAGTTTATTATATATATAGTATAGTTATATTAAAGATCTTACATTAAGTTCGTTGTACTAAAAGTATAAAAATTAGAGTCAGCTAGACTCAGCGCGTGGGTCTGGAGTAAGGTTATGTTTTGGTATATTTAAAAGAATTGAGCGCCACTGACAGGAACGGCTGTCAGCCCGTTAATAAAGTTTTGAAGAAAATACGTGATTAACGTTCAGAAGGAACTATAGTAATAATTATAAGGGGTACCGCTACAGCATCCTTCAAGCGAAGCAAGAACAGCGAAAAGAAGCCCAGCAAGCAAGCAAGGCAAGCGCCACGTGTCCGGCTTCTGCTCCACACGGCACCCTCCGTACGCTGTCCTCACGGTCCGCACCAAGCGCGTCACGACCCGCACCGCAACGCTCCGCGGCACTCACCAAATAATACACGGACTTTTATACAGTAAGTTAGTACAGAACTGTTACGGCTCGTACAGAACTTTACTGCCCGTACAGAACTTTACTGCCCGTACAGAATTTTACTGCCCGTACAGAACTTTACTGCCCGTACAGAATTTTACTGCCCGTACAGAACTTTACTGCCCGTACAGAATTTTACTGCCCGTACAGAACTTTACTGCCCGTACAGAATTCCTCCTGGAAATTGGAAATATTGTGCCGATTAGTAAAGCTTGCATGACCCGAGCACAGGCAAAATGGTGGACACCAACCCTCGTGTCACCCATGTGCTCACCACCTACCGAAAGACCGGCCATGTGATTGGTCATACACCACACGCGACCACACAGAATCCAATAAGAAAAACCTAATTGGCAATCCCAGGTTAAATTCGGACAAGCGGCAAACCATATTGTTGCCATACGTTTGTCCGTCCGACCAGGCAACACCAAAGCAAAATAAGCTATTCATTAGCGTGATAATTATTAAAAGGACGCCATAAATACCTTTTGGAGGAAAATGTTCTTGCCCGGGGAGTGATGGGGAACAATGTCCACTCCGACTAACACGCGGAACACCACCCGCGTGTTCGGCAAAATCTTCCCTTTTGTTCTACAAAAAAAATGCAACAATTAAACAACTTTACAATCAATATAATACGACAATAACCTATTGTCGTGTTGGGTTTATACTTACTGAGGAATGTTAGAAAAAACGCGTGGCGTGTCTGGCTCCTATTCCATGACACGCACCGGTCGTTGGTCCACACAAAACTTCTGAAATAAACCCAAAACGAATCAGCCTACGTTCAATGATCACGAATAAGAATCCAATCGGAAAATAAAATGAGGTTATACTTACAAAATTAAAGACGCACCGGGGCTTAGGCCAAAGCGGCGCACGCGATTCCGAAGATCGAAATGAAAGAGTACGGAGGTTTTCCCACACGCCCGCTTGGGGGGCGTGGCGCTACTGGTCGGGGCGGTGCCCCTTTCAGTGGGTGCAGTCGCCGCCTACTAAAGTAGGCGGGTCCCTGGTGTGCGGCGTATTAAATACGCCGCGATGGTGTCAGTTCCGGAGTTGTCACATCCGGTGGGGTGTCGCTCTGCCGGCGAGCCAGGCACCACCGGAAGTAGCTCCGGTAGGCGGCTGCAAGCCGGCGGCGACGGGGGTCGAAGTCCAGTGATTTCCCGCGGCAGCGGTGTCGGCGAGGTCGAGCCCTCCGGGAGTGATTCCCGGGGGGCGCCCGTCAGCCGGCGCCGGTGCGGGGGGGGTAGGTCCGGTGGGGGTTTCCGCGGGAACTAGGTCCCGCGGGAACGGTCGGTCCGGGCGGTGTTGCTCGTCAGGCGGGCGCCGATGGTACGGTGCCAGCTCCCGCAAGTGGCGGAGGCTGGACCGAACGGCGCGGCGGAACATGTTGGCGCTTAGTCGGCCGATGAAGTCGTCGAGACTCTCCATGTTGAGGTCCCTGGAGATCGTAGCATTCCTCACGTAGCGCGGGGCGCCTACGATAGCGCGCAGCGACAGCGACTGCTGTGCGCGCAGCTGTTGGCGGACACGGTCCGACGTCAACGCATACCAAGCAGGTGCGGCATACGTGAGTCGGGACCGTATATATGCCTTGTAGACGCCCAGCTTCGCTCGCGTGGGAATGCTGTGGGACGTCAGGACGGGACGCAGGAGAGCTCGAGCGGCGCGGACTTGGCCAACGATGTTCCGGACGTGGGGCTTCATACTGAGACGACGGTCAATGGTCACACCCAGGTACTTCACCTGCGGGGACCACTCGACTTGGCGGTCGAGCAGGGTCAGGGGTGACGGGTTCCTGTTTTCCCCGAGGGAGATTGCCTGGGTTTTCGCCACGTTGACCGTCAGTCTCCATTCTTCCAGCCAGGGCGGGAGGGCATCCAATGCGCGCTGCATTTTGATGGCCGCGTGAGCGGCGGTGAGCGACGTGGTGATGTACGCGGCATCGTCAGCGTACAGCGCGAGCATTGCGCCTCCGGCTGTCGGGATGTCGTCCGTGTATCTGCCGTAGCAGACGGGCGACAGACAGCTGCCCTGGGGCACGCCGGCCTGGACGGGGCGCTCCGACGACAGGGTGCCTTCAACCACCACTTGAAAGCGCCTGTCTTGGAGGAAGGTGGCCACAGTCTTAACTACTCGACGAGGAGTAGTAGACGTGGACAGCTTGAGGATCAGGCCGTCGTGCCACACGCGATCGAACGCTTTCTCCATATCGAGGAACACTGCAGTGGCCCGCTCCTTTTTGTTAAGGGCGGCCGTGAGGTGGTGTAGCGTCCTCGCGAGCTGTTGCGTCGTGGAGTGTTCGGCGCGGAAGCCGAACTGTTCGTCGCGTGGCTGGATGTGTGGTATGAGGTGCAGCAGAAGAAGCTTCTCGAAGACTTTCGAGGTCGTCGACAGCAGCGTAATGGGCCGATAGCTTTCGGGCCTCAGTATGTTTTTCCCCGGCTTAGGCAGCATGATAACTCTGCCGCGCTTCCATGGCGTGGGGAAATGGCCAGTCCGCAGAATTCCATTGAACAGCTGCGTCACTTTCGCGATAGCGCGTGGAGGTAGGTGACGCAGGGCCTCGTTGGGAATCTGGTCTGGTCCGGGGGCCTTCCGTAATGGGGCGCGGCGAATCATTCGCTGCACTTGGCCGGGGGAAAAGACTACTGGGTCTTCCGTGGTGGCTATCGGCGCGTCGAAGTAGGACTTCACACGCTGCTGGACGTCTTCTTCGTGCTGCACTGAGGAAGCTGGATTCAGCCGGAACTGACTCTCCAGGTGGTCGGCAAAGATCTCCGCGCGGTCCTCGGCTCGGTAACGGGGGGTTCCGTCACTGGCCAGTAGGGGGCGTATCGGAGTTGCCTTCCCGGAGAGTTGGCGGCAGAGTCGGTGGATGCCCGTCCAGTCTTCACCCGCTCGCTCAATGGCGTGCAGCCAGGACTCGGTTGAGACTGTTTCCAGCTCTTCCGAGATCCTTAGCGCCAGAGCGTTGAGCTGGGTCTTTATGTTCGGGCACCGGGTCGATTGCCATAGGCGTCTCAGCTTCCTCTTCCGTTCAATCATCGCCACGATGTTCGCCGGTAGGGGAGGTGCCTTGCGAGTCGACGCTGCGTCTCGCTCTGAGGCTCGAAGCGCCGCGGTAATTGCGGCACTGAGTTTCTCGGCGAGCAGGTCGACATCTGCGTCGGTTCGGATGCGGCGAACGGGCGAACGTTCGCGAGCGAGCAAATGTTCGCGAGCAGGCGAATGTTCGCGAACGAGCGAATGTTCGCGAACGAGCGAATGTTCGCGAACGAGCGAATGTTCGCGAACGAGCGAATGTTCGCGAACGAGCGAATGTTCGCGAACGGGCGGTTGCTCGCGAGCGTAATGCTCGGACAAGTGCTCGGCGAACGTTCGCCAATCGTGACGGCGACGTGAACGGGTTGGGTCAGTCCGGGTTGGAGCTCTGGGTACTGCCAGCAGCACTGGCTGGTGGTCCGAGAGGACGTGGTCATCCAGGACGTCAAGCGACGGTGCGACCGGCAGGTCGCGGGTGATCGCCAGGTCGATGACGTCCGGTGCCGCGTTTGCCTGGTACGGATAGTGCGTCGGGACCTCTGGTCCCAGCACCTGGTAGCCGTGGCGGTCCGCGTCGTCCAGAAGGCGGCGGCCCTCTGGGCAAGCGAGGTTGGAGTTCCACGTCATGTGTTTGGCGTTGAAGTCGCCGGCGATGATGGTCGGGCCAGGCGAGTCCAGGAGAGTTCGGACATCAGCCATGGCGAGGCGGTTTTGCGGCGGCTTGTAGAACGCAAACACACGGGTGGGCTCGCGTTCGACGCAGACTTCTACGCCCAGGGCGTACGCGGTCTGGAGATCCGTAGCAGGCAGCGGCTGGTGGATGACTTTCCTCTTCACTAGGACTGCTAAACCCCTGTACGCAGTCCCAGCGGGGGAGGTGTGGTCCTCTCGGTACACGTGGTACCCAGGCATCTTCAATCGGGTGCTCGTCTTGAGGTGTGTCTCGTTGATGAGGGCAACGTCGACATGCCGCTCGGTGAGCAGCAACCTCAAGAGTCTGGCCTTCTCGGGGGACAATCCGTCGGCGTTCCAGTACAGAATGCGCAGCGGACTACCGGGCATGAGCGCAGAGATCCGCCACGCACTGGATAATGATGGGGACGGGGTCCCGTCCCTCCTGGAGGGCCATGAGCACCCGATTGAGGGCTCCGATGGCGAGAGTCAGCACCGGGTCCACTTGCGTCTTGGCCGAAAAATTCGGCTTCGACGCGGCAACCTGCTTCGCCTTCGTCCCCCGGGGTGCGGGGGCGGCGACCACAGGCGCAGTGGCTGGCTCTAGCTGTGTCTTCTTGGTGGTGGCATGGGCGGGGGCGGGGGCGGGGGCCGGCTTTTTCCCCCTTCCCCTCCGCCCTCTGCGGGATTTCCCCTTCTGCTGCGGCGGGTTGGCCGCAGCCATGAGGGAGCCGGGCGCGTTGCCGTCGGTGACTGCATTGGTGGTGGAGGTCGGAGCAGCCGGCGTCCTGGTGGCGGTGGTGGTGGCGGCGGCGGCGGTGCGAGCGACAGTGCCTGCCTTCGAGTTCCGTGCTTCCTTACGGAAGACGGGACAGATGGCACTGTTCGCTGTGTGCTCGCCGCCACAGTTTGCGCACGTGGGCGGCTGCTCCAGCGGTCGCGGGCAGTCAGATGCGTGGTGCCCCTCCCCGCAGCGCACACAGGCAGGTGGCCTGTGGCAGTTCTGGGAGGAGTGCCGGAATTGCTGGCACCGATGGCATTGCGCTGGCCCCCGTTTGCCGCGCCATGCTTCAATTTTCACACCGGGCATGCACATCAACTCAGTGACGTCATATATGCCCGGTGTGAGGTCCGGGGTTCTGCGCAGCTGGGCGTGGAATAGACAACCCGGTCGTCCTTGCCGCGCCCTGATGGCGCGCACGAACTCCGGGTCGTATCCCAGCTCTCTGAGCTCCGCGACGACATCCTCCGGAACGGTGTTGTTCGGTAGCCCCCTGATGGCTACCTTGAGGCTGCGTTCCGCCGGGAGGGAGTAACTGAACCACGAGATTTTGTGGTCCTTCTCCACCTCCGTCAGGTACCGCTGGATCACGCGATACTCGGCGCTGCTCTTGGGTATGAAGCGGACTCCCTTCCCAAAAGCGCGACCGTTCGGCGCGTGACCCAGTCGGGCCTTTAGCGCCTTGAAGTGCGCGGGCCAGTCCGGCAATACCTCCACCACTAATGGCGGTAGTGAAAGAGTGAACGCCCAGAACCAATATATAGTCTCATAGGGATGGGAAAGTCCTCGCTTTGAATGATAAGCGGTGACCGATCTCCCACCTTCCTTGACAGGAACATTCGACTAGCGTATGACCGGCAAACAATTATCTATAATACCGCCGCGCAGGAACATCACTCTCACACGTCAAAATGACATTAAATGACAGATCGATCTATTAGGTCGATCGATGTAAACAAACCATTTCAAAACATAATTAAATCCAAATTATGTGCAATTATGGATGAAATGTTGTAAAAAGGAAACTACGAAATCAAAATTTAATGTATTGGAATTGATGGTAATATTGGAATGAGCCCACAGGAACCGTAAGTACTGAAATTTTTACGGTGCCGAATTTTCTACGTAACAGTGCCCCGATCCTCACCAGAATTTTTCGAGGTGAAACGAAGAAAAATTCGAACTGGCCCTCCAGCTCACACCTAGGGATCATTCCAATAGTATCCTCAAACTAAAAATGAAATTTAAAAAAAAATGAGGAAAAAAAAATAATGATCAGAGAATCGCCAAAACTCCATACTCAAACCAAATCCCTAACAGTTTGATCAAAAATGCCCAACGAACAACGTGAATACCAAAATAAAAAAATAGTACCGGAAATAAAGATGGGGCACAAACCACCTATAAGAGGAAAGGGTAGCGGGGAAAAACGACAGCCCTATCCAAAAAATAGTACCGTTATTAAAGTTAGGGTACAACCAACTTATAAAAATTAGGTTGAGAACAAAAATCTCAAACTAACTTTAAGTGGTATATCCAGATCGAAGGAAAGCAGCGACCAAACTGGAAAAGAAAACAAACAACTAACAAATTCCCTTCACAAAAATTTAAGTTGTCCAAACAATTCCAAAAAAAAAAAGTAATACTATAATTTACTGCAATCTGAACGTAGGTAAAATCAAGTTAAAGTTAAATTAAATCAAAGTTTAATTAAAGTTTAAATCAAATTAAAGTTAAATCAAATTAAAGTTAAATCAAATTAAAGTTAAATTATATTAAAGTTAATTCAAGTTACTTCAAGTTAAAGTTAAATTATATTAAAGTTAAAGCATTAACAAAAAAATACAAAAATACAACTCCATTCTATCAAAGTTCAACAACTAAACTAATAAACCGAGTAAAAACAAACTTAAAGATAAACTCCAGAAAAACAAAATCCTATCAATTATCACAAACCTAAATGTAAGCAAACCAATACTACCAAAACCACGCAGCAATCTGCAAACTAACAACTAAAAATTAAAAAAAATTAAACCTAAATCTTAAAACTAAGTCAATCCTTTCAGTAATAACAAACCTGTTCATTACGAACTACCAGCAAGCCAGGACCAATGTTCCATTCCAGATATATTACTCTTCTGACCGGGCTTTTAAAACTAAAACTTACTAACTAAACACCATCACCAGGGACAGACACAAGATGGGACCAACGACCAGAAGAAGGTGAAGAAATATTGCAACGCAATAATCAACTCCTGCCGTAAATTGGCAAAAGTGAAAAAAATCTTGGAATCGAACCCACGAACGACCGGAAAAAGCACCTTCGCATCATTGGCACACCACACTGCGGGCCAATGCATGAATGCCTACAGCCTAAAGAAGGTGTAGAAACATATTGCAACGCAATAAACAACTCACCATAACTAGGCAAAAGTGAAAAAATGGAATCGAACCCACGAACGACCCGAAAAAAACACCTCGGTACCATTGGCACACTACACTGTGGGCCAAGGCATCAACGCCTACACCCTGAAGTAGGTGTAGACAAATATTGCAATGCAATAAAGAACTCCCGCCATAACTTGGCAAAAGTAAAAAATGGAATCGAACCCACGAACGACCCGAAAAAGTAAGGTGATAAGTACCTCGGCATCATTGACACACGCAATTGTGGGCCAATGCAACAAGACCTATGGAACTCACCACCTACTTACCAACCTATCAAACGTCAAATGAAATAATGTTTTTAAATAAAAACCCAATCCTATCAAACAACAAAATGAATGTGTGAAACCAACCGCTAAAAGGAAAAACTCGAAAACCATAAGACAAGCCCAGTAAAAAAAAAAAGGAACGGAACCCGAAAACTAACCAAATGATCTTAAGCTAACCCGATCAGACTTAATATGAACACGCCTGTCATACTTCAGCAACTCTTCTTTATGTCTTGCCCTGTCCTCTTCTGTCGAAAGCAACGGAATAAAAGAAACGACCTTGACCTTAGGAACTTTAGGACGTGATTTTCGGCAACACACTCGAAATCTTCTGCCTTTTCTGTGTTTCTTCTGTCTCGGTGCACGGCGTTTGTCAGCCACCGATGGCAGAACAGGCGACTTGACTGCTTGGACAGAAACACAATCGTCACAACCGTCAGACAAAACCGGCTCGCAGGACACTGGAACAGACAAAGGTAATGTATCATCAGGAAGTAAATCTGAACACGAGTTGAGAAGAAGTGAAGGCTCAGCAACCAAAACGGGTGAAGGATACGGTAAAGTATTAAGAATGCTCGGCCTAGGAGTAAGAATTAGCGAAGGCAATGGAGTTGGTACTGGAGAAGTGGATACTGGAATTGGAGTCTGCTCAGGCAAGAGTTGGTTGGAAGCAACACAGTACAGCCTCTTCCACATATCTTCATCGTAGCAGTCGTAGGGCGTGAATTCATCCACCAACAGCTGCTTAAGGGACGGCCAATCAGAAACGGTGTGCCTAACACTGCGAAACCATATAAGAGCGACATCGGAAAAAAGAATGAATGCTGCCTCAAAAAGCACCGACTCCGGAATTCGGTAGAATTTGCAAATCTCATCCAGGCGCTGAAGGTACGCGTGCACAGAGGAAACGCCGTCAAAAACATGTTGCGAGTCACACAACGCGTCGACGTAACCAGTATAAGATGGCTCCTGAATCAGCTCGAAGGAACGAATATAGTTGGCGTAAAGCACGTCAATCTCCTCAAGCCAATCACACAACTCAAAATAAAGCGCGAGCTTACGGTCCCGTAAAGTAAAGTTTGAACACGTGATTCGACGCAGCCGATGATAAGCATGGTGTGCAAAAGCCCTAATACGGTTAAATTTTTTAAAATTACACTTATCCTTATGAAAACTAGCTGATATATAGTCTAAAATACCGCGGATCGCGAGAAATTCGGATTCAGGGGAACGTGATGTTTTCAGAATTTGGGACGCTGGCAATAGTTCAGCTAGGTCCCGCACTTGGTCACGGACATCCGGTAAAATAGTCTCCGGTACTACATCGCGAATCTCAACTTCGTATACTAATTCGGGTAGGCCTAAAACATTATAACATATTGGGCGGTCCATCAAGAATGTTAATTAAAAATAAATTAATTAAGGGGCAAGTCGAGCTGGCTTCACAAAAACATCCATTTTATATAAATAAAGTTATGCAGTATAAATACAAAAAAAACAAAAGATGTACATCCCCCCGTGAGCTGCATTGTAAAAATAAAGGCAAAATTAAAAAAAACATGACTAGCCATAGCCAAAATGCAAAAATAAATTAAAAGCTTAGGCAGGAAAGCAAGCTCAAGAGAGGTTCACACAACGGTAACATTATTAGAAATATGAAGAAAAATAAATTAAAGGGGGAAAATAAAAGAATTTAAGTTTAACCAAAACACAACCTTTTGGTGTAGCAAAAGACACACCAATTACTCCAGAGCTTTCCGAGCCCCACGTTGGGCGCCACTGTTACAACTTTTTCTGCGGGGAATAAAATAAACAAAAGTTCCCCGGTTCAAAATATAGTTTATTATATATATAGTATAGTTATATTAAAGATCTTACATTAAGTTCGTTGTACTAAAAGTATAAAAATTAGAGCCAGCTAGACTCAGCGCGTGGGTCTGGAGTAAGGTTATGTTTTGGTATATTTAAAAGAATTGAGCGCCACTGACAGGAACGGCTGTCAGCCCGTTAATAAAGTTTTGAAGAAAATACGTGATTAACGTTCAGAAGGAACTATAGTAATAATTATAAGGGGTACCGCTACAGCATCCTTCAAGCGAAGCAAGAACAGCGAAAAGAAGCCCAGCAAGCAAGCAAGGCAAGCGCCACGTGTCCGGCTTCTGCTCCACACGGCACCCTCCGTACGCTGTCCTCACGGTCCGCACCAAGCGCGTCACGACCCGCACCGCAACGCTCCGCGGCACTCACCAAATAATACACGGACTTTTATACAGTAAGTTAGTACAGAACTGTTACGGCTCGTACAGAACTTTACTGCCCGTACAGAACTTTACTGCCCGTACAGAATTTTACTGCCCGTACAGAACTTTACTGCCCGTACAGAATTTTACTGCCCGTACAGAACTTTACTGCCCGTACAGAATTTTACTGCCCGTACAGAACTTTACTGCCCGTACAGAATTCCTCCTGGAAATTGGAAATATTGTGCCGATTAGTAAAGCTTGCATGACCCGAGCACAGGCAAAATGGTGGACACCAACCCTCGTGTCACCCATGTGCTCACCACCTACCGAAAGACCGGCCATGTGATTGGTCATACACCACACGCGACCACACAGAATCCAATAAGAAAAACCTAATTGGCAATCCCAGGTTAAATTCGGACAAGCGGCAAACCATATTGTTGCCATACGTTTGTCCGTCCGACCAGGCAACACCAAAGCAAAATAAGCTATTCATTAGCGTGATAATTATTAAAAGGACGCCATAAATACCTTTTGGAGGAAAATGTTCTTGCCCGGGGAGTGATGGGGAACAATGTCCACTCCGACTAACACGCGGAACACCACCCGCGTGTTCGGCAAAATCTTCCCTTTTGTTCTACAAAAAAAATGCAACAATTAAACAACTTTACAATCAATATAATACGACAATAACCTATTGTCGTGTTGGGTTTATACTTACTGAGGAATGTTAGAAAAAACGCGTGGCGTGTCTGGCTCCTATTCCATGACACGCACCGGTCGTTGGTCCACACAAAACTTCTGAAATAAACCCAAAACGAATCAGCCTACGTTCAATGATCACGAATAAGAATCCAATCGGAAAATAAAATGAGGTTATACTTACAAAATTAAAGACGCACCGGGGCTTAGGCCAAAGCGGCGCACGCGATTCCGAAGATCGAAATGAAAGAGTGAACGCCCAGAACCAATATATAGTCTCATAGGGATGGGAAAGTCCTCGCTTTGAATGATAAGCGGTGACCGATCTCCCACCTTCCTTGACAGGAACATTCGACTAGCGTATGACCGGCAAACAATTATCTATAATACCGCCGCGCAGGAACATCACTCTCACACGTCAAAATGACATTAAATGACAGATCGATCTATTAGGTCGATCGATGTAAACAAACCATTTCAAAACATAATTAAATCCAAATTATGTGCAATTATGGATGAAATGTTGTAAAAAGGAAACTACGAAATCAAAATTTAATGTATTGGAATTGATGGTAATATTGGAATGAGCCCACAGGAACCGTAAGTACTGAAATTTTTACGGTGCCGAATTTTCTACGTAACAGTATGAATTAAAATATCATGAGGTTACCGTTTGTTACTAGGGCTGTAAGTAAACATACAAATTCTATAGAATTTACTACCACACGTAATATTTTTTTCTAATAGAAGGTTTTATCTTCTGCCATCCATGAGTACACAAAAGAAAATAACTGCACTACTAAGTCAGTAAGTGATAAACCTGGCATCAACTAGCGCAGAAAGAGAAATTTGTTTCACGTAAGTATTTTTCTATATAGATGGAGGACAGTATTTTTTATACTAAATTGATTTCAAGGTAATTATTCTGTTTTTTATTGACGGTAGCAAATTTCAGCAGCAAGTTTGAGTAGTAGAGCTCTTAGTGCAGAGTTCGTCCGGGGAAGTACTACCTTACCCATTTTTGTCATGAAGCAGTAGTGCAGTTATATTACTGTGTGTTCGGTTTAAATGTTAAGGGAGCCGGTAAATTACAGGCACATGAGGCTTAGTATTGCTAGCTTAGTGTTGCGAATGTCCATTGGCGGTGGTGACCACTTACTATCAGGTGGACCGTCTGCTTGTTAGTAGGCCACAGTGGAATAAAAAAAAAAGAAAAATTCCAGTTCAAACTTTTCACGAACTCGTACCTGAACTTTACAGTTCATATCCGTAAAAAAGTAAAGGAGTTATGTACTAGTTCAGCTAAACAAACCTTTTCCGATTAATATTACTATGAACTCCGTTTTCTTACTGCTAAATTATGCCTAATCAATCTAAGGCTCCTCTAGGCATCGCCGCAATTCATTCGACTAGAAACAAGATGATCTGACCATTATTTCTTGGGGTGATACAATAAAGACATTAAAACTTACAAAGATACGAGATATATATAGATTATAAGATACTTATAAATTACAAAGGTGTCATTCTGTAAGGTATGAGAGACTAGCTCGAAGATGTTTTATCGCGGCCGCCATGCTGTCTCTTTTGCTCACTAAGCAAACACGTGAAAGGTAGGCGCTCGGAGGCTCGTCGACGAAGTTTGTATGGTATTAAGTGAATAAGGGGGCAGATAGCTCAGCTATTATGAAGGGGGTGTAAGACATTTCGCCTCATTGTCCCTCATTATGTATTTCATACATTTCGTTTTGTTTAGACAGTATTAAATTTAATTGTATTTCAATTTACAATATAGTAGATATTACATTTTTATGATAATGCATATAAAGAAGAAAAATATAGCTTAATTCTACATACTAAACTTCTTAAAATTAACGAATAATTACTGAAAAAAAATACTGAATTTTGATAATTACGGCCAGAATTTAGACATACACTATATTTAACCATATACAGGCTGTTACAAAACTACCCGACGAGTCCATTCACAATATTTAAAAATCGTAGTAACGCTGTATAAATACCCAAAAAAAAAAACATGAAAGAACACAAATGAAAAATAGAAAAACTATTAAAGCAAACAATTATTAGGTAAAATAGGTACGTAGGCCTTTCTGTAAAATAATCTGGTTCCCTGACATGACAGCTTACTAGGGTTGTTGGCTTTGTTAATTAATAATATTTTTACTATTATATGTATATTACGGCATGAGATAATAAAATATTTGTTTTATAAAAAATACTTGGAGCTCCGCAAACCAAAGAATTATCACACAAAACTTTGACTGATGACTTTTGTTCTACGACTTTTTAATATTAGTATTTATAGAAAATTATGATTTCCGTCTAAATTTATACGCTAACGTGACTATTATATAGTCTCCTTAAACATTCATAACAATCATTGCTTTTTGGAATGTACCAACGAAGATATACATATTGTGACGAAACTCAGAAGTAATTCTGGAAGACATAACAAAACTTGTAACGCAACGAAACCCCCAGAGATTTCTAATTTCAACCCATAGAATGAAACGGCACAGATGCTGGCTGGGTTCAATTTAATTCTTCAATGAGTTTGACATTTCAGTTGAAAACAGTAGTAATTACGCTCAAGACTAAGCGTCGCACAAATAATTCTGGTAACTGCACTTATGAGCCAGCTATCCTCTTATCACCCACCAAGATTTCAAATCTGTATGTAATAACCTTAAACAAATTGATCCCCCTTCCATTTAGGTTCTAATTGTGTCCGTACACAACAACATTAGGTACTGCATAATGAAAATCACCTCGTAAGTACCTAATAATAAAATACTTGTTAATAAATATTTAATTAGATTATAAGACGCTTAGCTTATTACGTGGAAACGAAACATTCCATTTTTCATTTGGAAAAATAAACAAACGCAAGGGCAAAGATAACAAATCCCATTCGAGTTTTGTACTTTTGACTTTGAATATTTAATTTATGCCGGAGCTTAAAATTCGTACAAGCGGCGCGATATAAAATTGTATCCCGTCGGAGGCATGTCGTTGGACGAGTCCACGTAAATGGGTTCGTCTCTGTTTTCTGTTTAGTTTGAGCTGTGAATAAGTTAGATAAGTGGGGAGAGGGCCAGTGCCTTCGAACAGACGAAGAGCAGTAAACAACAGGATTTAATGGTTATGGAGCAGTCGGTGGCGCTAAGTGAAAATGAAAGTGATTCCCGAGAGCCCGTTAACTTCTCGGAATTATGAGGAGTAGTCTTGCGTTCAGCCGTTCACGTATCTGCCACCGTTTGTGACCAAACTACTACGCTTTACGATATGTTACGATCATTGCACGTTCAAATTGTAGGACGGACAACATTGGCTGATCGGAAATGTATGGTTACTACTATATCTTTAGGCGTTCAGTAGTCCATGGAGGAATGAGTGGATCAATTATTTAAATGATTAGTTAGCACTTCCTAGTAGAAGTATGGGAAGGTATTACGTACTTAGCTGTAAGTTAACTCTTAAGTGGTATTTGTTATTATTTAAATTACAAAATAAAATAAATTATAATATGTAGGTATGCACTGAAATGTATAAAATAGAGGTAATCTTATTTTACTGTAGGAATACTTTGTTTGAAGTTGCAGACTAAAAACAAAGAAAGAGCAGCTGTTCCAAAGAAAATTTCAGATTCAGTAGGTATGAAATCGTAGGACTTTTAAAATTATTTTCAGCGAATATATAGAAATCCGATTTTTAATTAAAAAAAAATTTTTTAATACTTTCCAAGATTTGTGGCGAAACAAAAATATATAATAAATCGATAAATATACTCAAGAAGTTTTCCGTTTAGGAATTCTGTCAGATCTTAAAATGAAATATTTTAAAAATAATTTTCAAAAGTGGTTCGTATTTTATAGAGTTTTGGAGACTCAGACCCCAAACAATAAACATAGTTACGTCGAAAGGAGAACTTTTATCTTGTAGGAATGGGTCAAAACAACGCTTCCAAGCAAGCATCCCAAATCCACTACAAACATACGAGAGGTCAAAAAAATTCATTGATATGGGGTCCATTAACAGAGATACAGAGACTTAAAATATATTATTGTTCAAATTACTATATTTCACAATAAGTAGGTATTTTTTATGAATGAAAATGCGAAGATTTAAGTACAAAAGCGTCTATATAGTTGACAGAGTCACATTTGCCTTGCTAAGTTATTCATAAAACGGTACAATTTTATCATAATGCTGGGTGTTCTGTGGAGCGGCTATAGTTTTACAATCCCCCAATGGCAAGTGAAGTTTACCATTTAAGTGTAGCGAATAATAAAGCTGCGCCAACCAATTTTTTAATAAAAGTCTTTAATTTGAAGTAGCTAGGAACAAGGAATATTAGGGTAGCTTCTTATCTAACTACTGCTTGTAAGTACTAAGCAAAATAGAGATCCTTTGACGCACCATCACCTTGAAACTATTGAACATATCGGGATGTGACTGCTACCATTCGACGCTGAATTGTTCGTAGATAGACATAGGCTATATATGATATCGATAAAGCCGGGTGAAACCGCGGGGGACAGCTAATTTAGTATACAATTATATTTTATTGCCAAAAAATGTACAAGAAAAATGTTAAATGTATAATAAATAGTGAACATATGTGAGTATTGTATAGGACACATATATAAAAAGCCAGCATCCATTGCCAAACCAGGTAACCTGTATTTCAACAAACAGCGCCACTGCCCACAACAATGTGGATTCTGCACTAGCCTTTCTTGTATTCTTATGTTGGTATCTATGTAGTATATTATTTAAGTATTTAATTTGAAGTATTTAATTTAAATAACATTACAAACATGAGTATTAATAATAACAATGTAAATGAGCCTCATTTTGTGCGTGAGCTCATAAGGTTTTTTTTGAATAGCGGGTAAAAAGTCAGGGTAAGTTGACCAAACCTACCTATAATCTAATAATCGATGTTGTAATAAATCGATCATTGTGTCGCATCCCTACCGGCTACGCACTAGTGGTGAAATGTCAACACAACTAGGATGACCATAATTTAATCGTACTTCGATAAAAGGCATTATTTACCCATCTAACACAATATAGGTATATAATATGTATAATTCAAAAGTCGAAAGATTCAACCCAAATATAAAAAAAGATATAAATTATAAAATTATTTGAACTTTAACCAAATAGAAAAATAATTTGTCCTTTATCTTTTGCAATGTGACTGAGCAAAGACATGCCTCCGTAGGCAATGAAAATGTAATAATACTTACCTAACACTTATTACACTTGGTAAACATGAAAGCTTACAAAAATAATACCACTATTTTCTAATGTGATGTTGGTGCATTCATCAATTGACAGCTACGATTCCAATTGTTTAGATTCGACGGAATATGACTTCAGTCCATTCGAGATTCGACAGAATTCTTACGCCTTACCGACTTCAACCTCCTTTGGGAATACTTTTGTTGACCACTCGGTGCAAGGTGGAAATCGCATGTGGCAGCACTTTAGTCGCCTCTTGCGACACCCAAGTGCATCAGTTACCAATTTCTATCTATTTTTTTAGGAACAAAAATCATTTGCTTTTTACTTGTTGTTTACATTGATAGATAAAACTTGAGAGGAAAACATTAACTTTTTTTTTTATTACTACCCCACAAATTGACTTCATGCTGCCTGATGTTAAGCAGTCAATGAAGTCCCCTAGTGATGGCCATCATCCCAGCAGCCAGCATAGCATTGTGGTATGATGGCCCTCACCTTGACGGCATTGAGAGAAGCTTTTTCACTTATATGAAAAACTTTATAAATCATATTTAATGTAATGAATGTATTTGGACATTTTTACTTTTACTGGCAGCGCGTCAATATGTATATAAGTATGTATTTAAAAAGTAGTATACGTAGTATATCGAGTTACCTGAGGCCTAAGCACGAACTTCTATCGAAAGCGTATCGTCATCGTATCTAGTGCGCCAAAAATCAATCCAATGGAAATTAGAACGTTGCGTAACGTCACGGTGTGCGCGGTGTGCATCTTTACATACAAACCAGCATTTTAGCGCCCCGTAGCCTTAGTACAAGCAATACACACTACTTAATTTGGGATCAGATAACCATGTATAAAATAATGTCTCAGGATATCAGATACCTTTAAACGAGCAATTCTTGTTTATACTCGGAAACGGCTCCAACGATTTTCATGAAATTTAGTGTGCAGGATGTTTCGGGGGCGTTAAATCGAACTAACTAGGATTCATTTTCAGAAAATGTAGTTTTATCTGTGTTTTTAGGCAATGAAAACTGCTACAATGTCATTAGAAGGTAAGGTTTTCAAGCTACATCTTTTGTGAGAAATACTGTTATGGGGAGCATTTTATTATCGCATCTAATTCGTATCTAGGTATATATGACAGTGCCTTAAAAAAGATAATACGGTAGAAGTCACGTTAATAAAGAAATGCTCGGCCATCCAAGTACTTTATATTTACTTCTAATAGCATTCAAATTTGGAATGAAACCCTTTTAAGAATAACTACCCTAAAGAAATGTTGGCGTTGTAGTATTCGTCGCCGCTATCTCACAGAAACATTACATTAGACAGGCCAGTTGGCTTGGTGGTTAGCGACTCTGACTGCCAAGCCGGAAGTCGCGGGTTCGATTCCCACCCAGGACAAACATTTGTATGCTTGAACGTGTCTGGGTGTAAATATCGATATAAGTATGTATTTAGAATGTGGTATATGTATGATAGTATATCAGTTACCTGGCTTCCATAGTACAAGCTCTGCTTAGTTTGGGATCAGATGGCCGTGTGTAAAAGAATGTCCCAGGATATTTATTTATTACATATACGAGTATGTATAAAGAAAAAAAAACCAGTCTCAATGTTGGTACTCAATGATCAATATTACATTCACACTAATGAGGTGCTCAATACAAGCTATTTAGTTATTGTTTTAAATACTTACAGCGTATCTAAAGCAAGTACGGCACAAAGCAATTCTGGTAATAGCATTTGTGAACAGAGATTGTAGCAAATAAGTCCCTCGAGACGAGCGTTGGTGCTTTAGTTCTCCTCGATATTATGTAGTTTCGATTTTAAAAACGTTCCCCTGTAAAAATGTTTGCAACGATATTGCGCATTTTAAGGTTCATTCTTATATTATCTACAAGTCCCACTAATATTATAAACGCGAAACATTGTCAGTTGTTGTTATGGTATATGTTTGTTACTTTTCACGGAAAAACTACTGAACGGTTTTGGATGACACTTGGCTCATACATAGAGCATGCCCTAGAATAACATATAGGATACTTTTATCCCGGGAAAATGGAATATCCCACGGGAACGTGGGTGGAACCGCGGATGACAGCTAGTTACTCTATAAATGGATTTAAATTAAAAGTTGCGTGCTCATATCATTAAGAAGCATCAGACAAAATTGTTTTTGTAAAATGAATTTCTGTGTAGTTTCTACTTTTAATGTTTTATGTCACGACCATTTATCTCGGCCACTATTAATGTTCTTGAATATAAATCCCACTAATATTATAAATGCGAATGTTTGAAAGGATGGAAGTTTGTTACTCTTTCACGAAAAAACTACCTAACGGATTTGGATGAAACTTGGCACGTATATACTCAAACTCAAACCCCAAACCCATTTATTCAGTTTAGGCCCTCAGAAGGCACTTATGAAGGTCAAATTTAAAGTTACTGAAGCTACTACCGGTTCGGAAGTCAGCCTTCAACTGAGAAGAACCGGCAAGAAACTCAGCAAGGGTACATCCTTTTTATTTTATTAAATTCTTTTTTATCTATTCTGACTTTTTGGCTATTTTATAATATCAATTTTACATATTTTTATATTTAACAATTACAAAATACTTAATAAAGCTAACATTCAAAAACAAAAAAAAAAGAAATAACAAGACTACAAAATAGAAAATGACAATAATTACTTACAACTGAAACAAGAAAATTAGAGGTGCACTGTGCAGAGAGCAGCAATTTCCATACATTTTTATCTTCAATATAATGAACCACCTTGTAATACGCTTTTTCTTTCAAAACTTTCCTAATATAATTTTTAAATTTATGATCAGACATTTTGGTTACTGAAAGCGGTATCTTATTATAAAATCGAACACAATTACCAAGAAATGACTTGTTTACTTTAGTTAGTCTAAAATATGGAACAACTAACTTCTCCCTTTGTCTTGTATTCATATTATGGATATCCAATTTTGACTCAAACATTCCTATGTTTCTACGTATAAACATTATATTTTCATAAATATATAATGAAGGCAATGTCATTATATTTATTTCCCTAAATAAATCTCTTAATGATTCACGGGGACCCATACCGTAAATTGCACGAATTACTCTTTTTTGTATAATAAATATTGATTCTATATCCGCTGCTGCTCCCCAAAATAAAATACCATAGGACAAGAGGCTATGAAAATATGCAAAATAAACTAATTTGGCTGTCTCAACATTCGTCAATTGTTTAATTTTCCTAACAGCAAATGCAGCCGAACTTAACTTAGCAGCTAGAGTATCAACCTGAGGTCCCCACTGCAATTTATTGTCTAATGTAAGACCCAAAAATACCGTTTTATTAACAAGATCAATCTGGCTCCCATCTATTATTATTTGGCTATCTACTTGTGCTACATTCGGTAAAGAAAACCTTAAGCATTTAGTTTTCTTTGAATTTAGTAATAGATTATTTGTAGCAATATAGAAAATGTCCTGGAATAACACATACGATATTTTTTTATGCCGGAAAACTGTTACCTCCCGGGGGAACGCGGGTGAAACCGCGGCGGATAGCTAGTTTACTATAGTTGTAGAGCTTGCCCACACGAATTCAAAATTCATACTTTTTGTAAAAGGGTCTGAAATGGTGATCTGAACGGAATTAATTTGCACATTCCAAATTTTCAAATTTTGGTCTTTCTTTACACAAGGCCATGTGATCCCAAACTAAACGGACATTGCAGGTATTGGAAACCAGATATCTGTTATATTACATATATACTACTTTTAAATTTTGAATACTTATAGATATTAACATCCAGACGCAGAACAAATGGAAATTAATTATCAAACTATTCCTGGTCCCCCGCAGTTTCACGCACGTTCCCGAGGGATGTAACATTTCCCGGCACAAAAAGTATCCTATGTTACTTCTAATACCTCCAAAAATATGTGTACAAACTTTCATGATGATCGGTTAAGTAGTTTTCGCGTGAAAGCGTAACAAACAAACTTACATTTACATTTATAATATTAGTAGGGATTCTTCGTTTATGCGTCTCATTTGCTATCCTGGTTTAAAATAATAGACATGAAGGCATAAGCATAACTTATGTCTGAAAAACAATACATTACAAATTGTTCAACGGTTCAATATTCCATGAGACACTACTCCAGCCCACTTATTCAGCTAATACATACGTCGTCGGCGAGCCGCTTCATGGAGACCTCGGAGAGCTTACCTCTCACGTGATTAGTAGTATTAGCATAGTAAGCGACAGAGACAGAGCATAGAAGCCGCGACGAAACAACCTCGAGTTAGTGTAATTTTCCTTACAGAATCGAGCCCCAGGAAAGAATCGATGTCGATAGTCTAACAGCTCGACCCATGGCATGATAGTATAATAAGATCGACAAGTCACGACTTCGAATGCTTTTTGACAGATGCTTCAATACAAAGCTGAAACTATTCAGTAACATTCAAGTCATATAGCATTCCTCCACAGTTCCTTTTATTCTATGCGAAAATAATTTTAAATATATAATTTAATTGTACAACACATATAAATGACATATTATACCCCAGCTTTTCTATAATTACTTTGATACCCTTCAGACGTCTTTGTTTTTACTGTGATGCTTCAACGTCTAGGACATTTACTAGATACTTTTATAATTACACCACAACAGAAGCTGTATTATTAATAGTATACCGTATTTCCAAATTAAATAACATTATATACCTTCATGTGAATGGACGGCCCATGGAAATTATATGAATGACCCGAGTCGCTTCTTTAATATTATCAGAGCTCGAGGACGACCCTTTCCTCGCTTTAATTGCATGTTTATGCAAAACCAAACTCCGCCTTGACTATCTGTGTTTAATATTGCATTCCTGACATTTTTTCAGTGCGATCCTATGTTGGTATTTTACCAGGCCAAATATTTTGATGGCTCGGTTCATTTCGTTTGATATATGTTTCTAAACTATCTAAAATTATTCCCGATATGAATTTGTTACGAACTATTATTGAAATTGGAATATTTGATTGCTAATGTTATAAAACTATGTAATCTCGAATAAAATGTATGAACGAAAACATTACTCGTTTATGGAACTAGTGACAATTTAAAATTTTCTGAATTTTCACAAGAGTCATCATCATTAAAAGTCGTATTGGAGGAATAAAACGTGAACTTTCGTTACCAATCCGAACGTTTAAAAAAAAACTTTTACGTCTGCGAAAAAGTTCGTTTCAAATGTTTAAATGAGCTTGAACTGCACTCCGGCAAAAAGTAATATCTTATAACAACAAACCTCAAGCGAAACTATTAGAGGCTTATACCCGCGGTGTTAAGGAAATATACAGCATTTTTAAGCAAGTGCATATTTGAATTTAAGTCGTGTTACGGAGAGTGGTATAATCCCAGTTTATAAGAGTTACTGTTATTGCGTCCACGGAGGAGCTTGCACTTCGTGGAGGTTTTTAAAGGATTAAACCCAACCAGCCCTGAACATTTCGTTTGGCCTAATTGTCACGTTGCTTAACTTAGTAACTTTGCTTGCTTGCTATACGAAAATAGTTTCACTGCAGCATAGAATAAGTGATTTTAGTTCATCGTTTGTCACAACTAAAGGGCTACAAAGTTCCTCTTATGCAGCGAGCGAATGCGGATTAGTGCCCAGCCCTCAAACTTCGATTGTCTGCATCGAAACAATTTACAGCTCTTAATTATTTATAAGTTTGAATAATATGTTTATAAAATAAGTATGTTTTATTATTGTGTTGATGGCTTCGTAATATTTTAGGCTCAGCTTCGGTATCAAATAATGAGAGGAGCTTGAGCGCAATGGTTTTCCCAAATGAGTACAGCATAGGGTTCTTCAAGAAGGGTGTGAAGAGTTTTTGGCAGGGTCAACAACGCGCGAGTGATATCTATGGTGTTGCAAGTGTCAATAGGTTGCGGTGACCGTTTACCTTCAGAAGGGTCGTCAGCTTGTTTGCTACCTTAGTATATAAAAAAGTTTAATTATTTTCTGTTGTATATTGAACTGAAAAAATTACCGCCAAAATCAAAGAACCATCTCATAGCGATTTTACTAACAATAACACCAGCGACCGAGCGTGGTTACTGTTTAATTAACTTTTTGTTATAATGTAAAATACCATAATCATTACTACTTATAAAGGCTGACCTCATGTTGAAAATCTATCATCAAAAACCTGCCTTCAATATTAGTGTAGATATCGCGTATTATTACCAGAAATTAACGCGATTCTTATTATTAAATATATTCATATACTAGCTGTCCCCCCGTGGTTTCACCCGCGTTTATAAGTATCATATACAACGTGTTATAAAATGCCCCGTAAAAATATAATCAATTATCTAAGCCAACAACCGTAGTAAGCTGTCATGTCACCTATTTTACCTAATAATTGTCTACTTTAATAGTTTTTCTATTTTTCATTCATAAAAATCTGTTTTATTTTTATTTTTTTGGGGTATGTGATACAGCGTTACTACGGTTCTTAAATATGTGAATGGACTCGTTATAAGGCCACATTTAACCTCCTTTTGGATTTACAACCGTCTACGAAAAATTCCGCGTCGAATGGTAGCAGTCCCATCCTGATATGTTTAGTACTTTTGAGGTGATGGTGCGTTAAAAGAACCCTATTTTGCTTACATATAAAGATTACACTGTAGCATATTACTGTTCTAAGGAAGAAGTTGTTGCATATTAATTTTACCCAGAATATGTACCTATAATATCTTCATGTCAGTCTCAATACTTGACATCGTAATGAATGGCATGAAAGTAATGAGCACGCCACGTAATGAGACTGCTCTGCGGTGCAACACTCAAAAACTATGGCACAAATGGGTGCCCAACTGAAATTAAACCAACAGAAATATATTTTTATTCTAATTTTTACAAGTAACTTTATTAATTTTTTGTTATTTCAGTTAATACTTAGTACTGTTTTTATTTAAGCTCTCGCGTAGCATCGCGGTCTGAATTTAGACAGTCACAGACAGATTTAGGTAATTTATTAGACTATTAGCTTTTGCCCCGCTGTTAGACCTGCGTTAAAATTGATTAAAAATATATATATTTGCCTATCTCCCTTTCGTACCAACAGTGTGCCAAATTTCATCAATATTGGTTTAGCCATGTAATAAACAGACAGACTAACAGACACTGTCGAATTATATATATTTGTGTGAATTAAAAAGCTCTACTTACATTGAAACACAAAAGCGCACTAAAATAACAAAAATAAAAAATAAAGAAAACAATATTATTCGAAATTTTAGTATTAAACACATTTAAACATGAATGCTTAAATAGGCACCCAGTTACTTAAAATAATAGATCTATTAGCATTAAAACGATGAAAATAAAAAGAAAATAACAATTTGCTTGCAAAGTAAGCGTCAAAATAAATATTTAACATTGTCATATAAAGGATCGGAACAGGAAACGCTTGTATACACTTCTACACAGACATTATATTTTCTTCCATCCCTGGGGCCAGAAACTGACCTTCTTTTCTTCTCAAAATAATCAGATCGAGGAAATCTTGCAAAACTTAGTTTTTGGGGTTCTGTACCCAAGGGGCTGAGCGGCACAGAACCTTATTTGCGACTCCGTTACTCGTTCATCTATCCGTTTCGCCTCCCGTTCGTGAATTGACTTTAGTATTCAATTTTTTTACACGCTAGCGTGAGCCATAAAATGTAATTTATTCACAGTTACGCCCAATGGTTATTATTTCAATTAATTTCTATGTTAAGAAGTAATTATGTAAAAAATATATTTAAAACTAAAATATCTGAAATATTTCTATTATCTACCTATTTTAAAAGAAGGAAGACTTCGGTATGCTTTGGCATTTGATTAGAGTGTCTGGGGTAGGTAATCTTGACCGCGTAGGGGTGTAAAAGGCTTTCTTATTCTTTAGAATAGGAGCTCTATCACAACTGATATTAAAAATGCTTAAGTTTGTGATTATGGATGGAAATATATTATTATGTTTGTTACTCTTCCAAATACTACAAAACTCATTTGGATGAAACTTGGCACATAGATACAGCATGCCGTGAAATAACGTATATTGTTCTTTTTATTCCGAGAAAATGTAAGAACCTTCGGAAACGTGGGAAAAGCCACAGGGCTGAATGAAACTATTATTTTACATATATTTTACTTACATGAATCTTCGACGAATTATCAGAGTACGGTACTGAGACAATCTCTGCCAACTTCGACTAGGATAGTAGGCGTAAACTAAAATGAACAATAGCTATTATCCTTATTCTAATAAATTATTCAGTTAAATTTTTATTGGAATGATTATGATTTTTTATAGGAATAAATACGACACTCGTAAATACAATATAATTACATCAAAACTTCTTCGGCAATTAATCTGAATTTTTCCCAAAAAATACAATGGGTACGGTTTTACTGTCTCAGTAATTAATTGACATAGGTTTTTGTTGTCTTATTTATGTCTTAATTTATGCAATTGCCGTGAATACGGTAAAATACATTCTCTCTTTCATTCTGCAACAAGGTTAACTGCTGTGAAAAGCGCTTTCCCCTTCATAGCTTTACCGTTTTTTGTTATTTATTCCTTCTAAAGAACCAACTTTTAATATTCATGCCTTTTCCTTTGAAGCGACATGAAATAAATAATAAAAACCCCATTTCTTTATAGTTAATATATTTCGAGTTTCTGTGGGTGACTTCATTAGGCATCGATCCAAAAAGTATGTTGTTTGGCGCCCTAATGCGTCTCGTTGTTACCTGAAAGCGTACAATATAACCCACGCTTTATCACGCATGAAAAAATATTCATTAAACTTGTACAGTACCCAACTTGTTTGTCGTTTCGCGCGGGTGAAGTAATGTGCTGATCTTGCAACCTTGCCGTGCCGGTAGCTACCCTACTGTAATGTCAATATTGCAAATTATTAACTTTTGTTGAGGTACACGAAGCGTATATTTAACACGTCAAAGGCGTAACATATATTAAAGTAAATAAGCGACTTGATATTATAAACTAGAACTGGATGGCCCTGCAATGTACGATGGGATGTTAACTACCGGCTTAAGGAATTGTTTGTTACTTATTCTAAGGATTCTAAATATTGTTGGGACTATATTTCATATGTAGATGGAAACAGGCTATTTTAATTGAATCTATGTCGCCCAGCTGATAACTGGATATCTTGATAATTTCTTCTTTCTTCAACAGCTTCACTGTATAATGAGATTGTTACAAAAAATCTGGAAATTAATTCAATTCGAATAAAAACTCTTATTCGATAACTGAACAAGCTATTAGGTAATGCTCGTTATTAAAAACCGGTCAAGTGTAAGTCAAACTTTCACGATTAGTGTTCCGTACCATAAATCGTCGAGTCTGCAATCCACTAGACTTACCGCTAGGCTCTGGGCTTTCCTGACAATGACGCTGAATTTATGATATCTACCTTTACTATATGTATATTACTAACCTACACTGCTGCTGTATGGAAAGTTTCATAGTTGTTTTTAGTATGAAACTACTATAGAACTTGCATATAAACAACGAATCGTTTTCAGTCACATCAACGGCCTCGAATTAACCAAATGCTTAATTTTGTCTGTTATTTTTGTTTTTGGTTAATTTGTAAATAATATCACCAAGCAGAAATACACATAGCTAAGACGTGATTATATTTCGAAAAGAGTTTACATTTTGATACGGAACACTGAAAAGAAGTTTCTTGGAGGAATATACAAAGTGAGTGTGGAATTTTACCGGAAAGCCACCGGAAGCGGTTGCCAATCGAGGGGAAAAGTAGCTCGCCCTGCGGAGCTTTGACCGGTCACTCGTGCTCCTTTGAGCGATTTTGTGTTTAATAAGTAAGTAATTTTTATTACACTTTTATACATTTTATTAAATCCCTTGTGATTAAATGTTAAAATCGAAGTTTAAGATTTGATTGGAACGGGATATACTCATCTGGACTCATCGAGGTTCTGAAATCTCCGATAGAGATGTTGACGGCAGAAGGCGCTGGCTCGTGCGGATTCTAATCTAGCGTCAAACGGGACGCGACGCGCGCGGGCACCGCTCACCCCTGGCATCCCCACCTGCCCCCCTGCCCCCCCAGCCCATCCTCGGGCTCCGTCGGTTCATTATGCAGCCGCCCACGCTGCGCGCCAATCACATAGCACCGCTGCGATATTGCCATCTCGCTAGGGATTTCAACGATGTTTGTCGATTACTCGAAATCTCAGTTTAGTTCTCCAGATAGACCTATATGTCTTGCGTGAAATTGTAAATTTCGAATTGTCTTCGTGAGCGCATGTTGTCTCGAGGCGGGAATGTGTGCGATGATTTAAGTGTTGTTTCTGTTTTATGAGTTATTTGTTGATACATTAAATTTTTCGGATATGGTTAGTTTTGTGTTTGATATTCAATATATGTTTAATTGTAATTGTCATCTTAAATTACCAAGTGCAACAATTTTGACCAGTTTTCAGGATATTTATTATAATAAAATTTTATCATATTACTGACTCCTTAAAAAATCATTATTTTCTTGTTTTTTTTTTTTAAATCTATTTCGCGTTGCCATAATCATCATAGCTGATACCTGCCCGTCCCATCAGCCATTTTATATCAGCAATAGGAAGACGGGAATACTTCTTACCTATATTGTATTGTATTGGCATGCTTCTGAAAACCTAGAATGGCTGAACCTTTAATAACTTGTAACACCTTAATGTAAAACCATATCTATAGTAAGTTAAAATTCTATTCTTTTATATTCTAGGTATCCTTCTATCCTAGGACATGCCTTATAATAATCAATATATGTATGTTTTAAAAGTAATTACGGGAAATTCGTTATAGTGCTTAACCCTTGCATTAAAATGTAGTCAATTACCTGAAACATTTTTTTTTCCTGTCCGGGCGCTATCTGGCCCGGCCCGCGAGCTAACCTCTGACTCTTGGTCAGAGACTTTTTTTTGAAACATTAAAAAATCTTAAAAACTAGGTTTGTACATGGCGAGGTATAATAGACACAGTAAGTTTATACGTAACTAATGGTATGCTACTATAAACTACATAAATATAATATAATAATTACATAATAAATAATATATATAAACAAATGCTACGATAATCTAAATACATAGACACAGCTAATTATATAAAATAAAACATTAATGACATGTAGAGCTAACCTTAAAGCGTGAACAAAAAAAATGTCGATGCTTTACAATGCAGGTGAGGCACAACTCTACCAATATTACCTGTTCCCAGCATAAAGAATAATCCGAGTTGGTCGTCATTGTATGTTGCACGGACGACAGAAAGCCTCATAGCCTGTATAACGTCTTGTTGTTACGGTCGACTCGGCTGGTACCTAAGTATTTTTTATTGCCCAACCGGGCGTAGCTCTGAATGTAAATGCAGTCGTGTGGTGAGCCCGACTGCGGGCCAGCTTGACGGCGTAGCTGATAAGTTATTTCCGTTACTTTGAGGCGGCAAACTTCGCCGGATGCATGATTTTTATTATTCTCACTTTATTAATGTCGGTAGGTATGTAATCTGATTTAAGTGTATGAACTCATCGTGATTGGTATCTTGACTGACAAATTAACTGTGAAATCACAACATGTTTCCTCGAGGAAGCGTTTGTGTACGTAGAGGATATCTTGATTGGGTATGGATGGTTAAGGTGACAATATTGAGAAAGATTTCTTGGCCAGTGTTTCATCTATTTTAGACACTTTTTGGTTGAATATTTTGTAGGATAAAAATTCATTGGTCGTGGCAAGGCCGTAGGTATCCTAACATAAACTTTTATTCTATCAATGTAAATATTTCAAAACTGCATTGGATGAGGACATCGATGAGTAAACAAAAAGTTACCCATACCGATGGTGGGGAAGGATACAAAACACATGTCATATGAATACAATGAAAACTAAGTAGGTACCCAATGTAGCCCAGCTTATACAATAAAGTGACTGTTTTTATAAAAGGCACTTTTACGGATGGTATGAAAGAAGTAAAATATCAAATTAACATAACCGACCTTATTGTGTTGTGCCTTACTAGCTATATCGCAAACGCATTGTGACAACACGGCGACCTAACGAGTGGGAGTAAGAGTTTACATCCACACTGTAAATAGGGCTGTCATTTGAAACATCGTTCTGATCAGAAATTGATTCCGTAAAAATAACTTGATAATGAAATAGGTCGTGCGCTTACGTTATTGGCAGGAGCGGCACATATTTTTTCCTTAGTTACATTGTTTAGGTATGTTGTTTATCCCGGGGCATGTTACCCGTCAAGTTGGGAAACATTGCTGGATAGTAAATACGTGGCATGAATTCGAAGTCCGGGACTACACGTACGCCTGTATTGACCCGGAGAAAGGGTAGCTACTATTATAAGGATAGTAATAATTATAATAAAGGAACCCGGGATGCTCGTTTGTACTGAACATTTCCAAAAAAACATCGTGACGTTGGCGGTCTGGAGCCGGGGGAATAGGACGAGTATCAACCCTAACCGACCAGACATTCCAACACAATTTCCCTTTTAACTCGGACTCTGCGGCCAGTATTTATCAATGGTATGATCTCACGGTTCGGACCCACACGAGTAGTTTATTTATTTATTTTACGGTTTTATTTGGCACCTACTGGCCTTTTACCGTCCCAGTTCGTTTTTTTATTGAATTAATATTTATTGACCTGTTTTTCATAATTAAACGTTACATACTATATGGGATTTTTATCTATACTTATGTTTGTTTAGGAAAGAATTAAAGGTGACAATGACATAAAACCATTTGCTTAATTTTCTTTTTTTACTAACTATGTAGGTATATTATTTGCGGACAAGATGAGGTAAAGGATAATTTGGGGACTTGATCGGTCAGCAAAATATATTGTATGTTTGGTCTTCTGCCGCTTGGTGCAGTAGGTATAATAAGAGATTAAGCCGATATTTTAGACCTTCAGGGCAGTCGTGTCATTCTCTTGGAGTGGTGGATTAAACCGATTCTTTATTTAATTACCAGGCGCCACATCGAATGGTGGCCATGCGCGTGCGCCGATATATTTATCTATTATGAAATCGACTTCAACTTTAATCCCGCGACCGTAGACACAATTTGGCCGCCTTGGCATTGTAATTGGGAACGTTTCAGCTGACTACTTGTTTTGTGCACGGTGTAGAGTCCAGGTTAGTACCTAAATATCGGTAGGTATACTCCTTAGTCCTTACACCTTAGAAATATGTTGGTGTGGTAGTAAGTATTTATCGCATACTATGCATTTTAAACTAATTTTTCATACATTTAATACAAGATTTTCAATGACTTGAAAGCACTTAGGGATTACTAATACAAATAATATTGAGCCCAAAAATTGTTGGGATATATTGCAAAGTGTTGTTTAAGATTTGTGTAGCTTTTGGAAGATATGCGATTGGCACTTATTTCCTTTGATGCTGGTAGCTGGGAAAGCCGACCCGTTTCTGCGCGTCACGGATGAGTGAGCAATTCAGACCCTGATGTAGACAGTGGGAGTGCTCTATGCGAGTTTTATTGTGTGCGCGACATCCTGTCTTGAAACATGTCTAGTTGTGGTAGTGTGGGTGCCGCCTAATGTATATTACATAGGTACCAACCTACCACACACAGACTCATTCCAAGACATGTATTAACCTGTCGATTCAACCTTGCTTTGTCGCCATGGTTTATCGTTATGCAAACGAGCTTTTGCGGCTATATCTCTGAGTCATAGCAGCATGTAAATACGACATGGTTTAAACATTAAACTATACCTATTCGACGTGTACCGACCGGAAGGATCCTTATCTTTTTTTAAAACACACGAAATACCAGTTTCAAAGGTAAGCGGCATTGTGGTTATCTTTTCAACGTAGGTATATATAGGTATATACATTTTAAATGCCTATGTGAGGTTTAGTACTTATTTGTGATGCTACCTACGCCGACTTTCGTAAGTATCACACTGTCTAAAGTAGGTAAGTATACCTATTACATGGAATGAATTTAGCACAGCTCTACCTGGCTGAAATAGCAATGAGCACCTAAAGGACTGGGAATGGATAAGGTTTCAATTTCATTGGATAAAAGGACTAGAAACATTTAGGTACTGAAGGTTGATTTTCGAACGGGTGGCAACTACTGTAGCGTTGACCTTCAAAAGTGCTCTTCCAGGGTCTTTTATTGCTGTGGATGCTTGGTTTGGCACCAATTTTGATGATGAACCTAAACATTGGAGATTAAGACCTAAGAACCTATCAAATTTTACAATCAATCAGTAGATAGGTAAGTAACTACTTATTTCTTTTAGAATGTCTATTAAGAAAACCATCGTGACGTGAGGCATTTGAAATATCGCTTTCATTATGACTGCAATGTTTATATAAAAAATACCTTTACTCCTATATACCGGCAGAGTTCACATAAATATCTGTGAAGAAAATAATTGAAAAAGTGTGAAAAAATTAAGCTCATAATGGAAAAAAACGTCTTTAAAAAATATAGACCCAAAAACTTACTCATGCCTCGCACAAACATAAGACGATTCGGAAGTGAAATCAAAAGCGGACTGTTAACACCCGTGTCACATCAAGGTCGTGAGCTATACCAGTCGGAACTTGTTAGAACGTATCAAGTATCGACGTGTTGAACATATTGAAATATGAAACACAGCTACTTATTTCTTACTGGCGTTGAATGCGTGCGTCAGCTGGCTGGCTCTATCGGTAAACGAAACAATATAGCTCTGCACACACCAGCTGTTGTTATCTATCTGAGAATTATTTTCGATGTGGCACCGAATTACTAGGAATTTCATATTTATGATAAATCAATGTAGTAAAATGTTTTGGATTTTAGTAAACCTTGCATTAAAATTTAAATGACAAGTATCAACTACATATTAAAATGAATAAAAAAAGGCAAGTCTCTGTCCAAGCTACGTGTGTACCATGTTTCTGCAATTTCAGCGGGCGTGGCCGTGAAAAAAGAAATGATTGCCAATTTAATTAAAAAGTCCTGATTTGGTATATTTCTACCTTATAAAGTTTATAAGTAAGTAATAGGAAGATTTTTGAGAAACTTCGATTTCTAGGTGCATAGGTATCTAAATCTAGATATAGTAAATGTAAAAACAAAAATACTCAAAGTAAGTTTTTGTTAGTTCAACATAAAAAAATAAGAAAGATAATGTTTGTGGCAAACCACAAGCAATTTTAAGTACCGCAATTGTAGCTTGTATGAAAAAACTCGTTGTGGGAATGTGTAACATTTCCCTGCCTACATTGTTTGCCAGGGAGGCGGGCTGGGGAGGGTAGTGGAGCGTTGGAAGTTCACTTACGAGAACCTACCTAGTTACGTGAAATTCGTGAACTATCCAACACTGACCACGCGTAAAGTATCCGTAAAATGCGCATTACGTCTACACTGTATAAATATGCTGGCACTGACAGAACTTTGTTGGTCGTGATATTTATTTTCAATCAATGGCGATATAAAGCGGTTTTGTGTAATTTTTGGAGATTAAAAATATCTATACATACCTATGTCGTGAAGACTCTAATTAATTTTCATTTCAAGGTATACTCGTATACCATCATGTCTTATATCTAGATATCTATCTTCCTATTTTATCAAAATAATAGTGGAATTTTAGGTTTTTATTTAGGTATAGGTACCATGTTTTAAGGATGTGTTCCATCCATATATCATTTTAATTTTATGTCTAAAGTAGGTATCCATTCAGCCAGTTAAAACATACGTAGATAACTACTAAGAAGTTCCATAATGATTTCATTTAATAATATATTTACGAACACAAAAGTAACCTATGCGAGTAATTTTCTGCATTAGTGTCGTGGTGCTGTTCGAAAAATACCAGAACACTAGCAATGTGAGTTATACCCGCAATTTTTTCGCAAGGGTTGCTTTCAAAACTTTCAATAGAGATATTATTTAATTGTTCAAATTGTTTTTGCTTACAAAGGTTAAATGGAAATTAATTATGCATCATAAGTATAAGGCTCATGTCAGCCAGTTAGCCAATTACAGTGTTGCCAACCCTACACGCATCTGTATTTCCATGGAACTAATTAGCTAAAACATGATTTAACTACAGAAGGTACACTAACAACGTTAGACAACGTAAACATTGCATTACACCCTTAGATGTGTTGTGTATTCTATTTAACAATATAAACAAAATTGTACAAAAACACAGTTAATAATAAAATGAAAAACTTCTCTACCTGAGGAGAGAGCCCTGTTTATTTACGGTATTAGGTAATTTGAAAGCTCGGAACGATTCCTTTGAAGGCTATTATTACAAATACAAAGCAGGAAGCGAATGTGGGATTATAAATACGTGAGGTGGTTAGGTGTGAAGGATGCCGGTTGTGGCTACCTTAATGATTCTATAGCTGGAGGCCGTGGAGGCCGCGCTTTCGTTCGTTAAAAACGAGAAAAAATGGCAAGCGATAAATGATTTTAAAACCACTTTCGAAAAGGATTTTTTTTAAATGTTTTGGATTCTGTTTGTCGTCGTCAGATAACTACATAGAATGGTGTAGATCTAAAATATTACTGATAATGATATTCTCGCTTATATATAATGGGTTAACTTTTATTATTGTCCGTGTAAAATGAAAGCCAAGAGGATACACATTCCAGTTTAAAAAAAAAACACCTTTATTGATTGAAGCTATTTTGTATAGTCCCGCATTTTATCTTACGATTTATCTAAATGTTTTGTCATAGCATGATGATACTCGGAGTGGAATTCTCTTAAAGGAGAAAAGAATGAGGAAAAATGATAATGGCGCTACAAAATAACTGAAAATCGTGTAGCACCCTTATCTATGACGGTTTAGTTACCCTCCGTGGAATTTTTAATAGTCCGTACCAGAGTGTAAGATGGAATTTATAATGTGGTAACATAGGTATTATTAAATACTTTAACTAACATAATAAATATAAACCTTATAATGAATAGCTTAAGAACAAATTTTGCACTAACCACAAATTACAGATTAGGAACTGGATAAGTAGATGATGATAATGATATATGTATATGAAAAATATTTAGGAATAAATAAATAAATAATAAATAAATATCCTGGGACATTCTTTTACACACGGCCATCTGGTCCCAAACTAAGCAGAGCTTGTACTATGGAAACCAGATAACTGATATATGTACTACATATACTACTTCTTTTTTTTTTCTAAATACATACCTATATAGATTTTTACACCCAGACACAGAACAAACAGACATGTTCATGCACACAAATGTTTGTCCTGAGGTACCTAAATAAGAAAGCCAACTGGCCTGTCTGAAATGTAACTCAGGATTTATTTTTAAGTTATTATAATATACAAGCTATCTCCCGTGGCTTTATCCGCGTTCCCGAGGGTTGTCACGTTTTCCCGGGATAAAATGTAGCTTATATGTTATTCTAGGGTATGCTCTATCATTTTTTATTCTTATTTTAAAATAATTAAATTTTTTCGTCGTGTTTGCTTAATATAACTGTATACTCGTATTTAGTTTTATATTTAGCGTAAGTGATAATATTTTTGTTTTAATGTACTCTTGCTAGAAAACCTTAATAAATAAATCTATGTGCCAAGTTGAATAAAAATCCGTTTGGTATTTTTTGCGTGAAAGAGTAACAAACATGCAAACTTTCGCATTTATAATATTTGTAATTTATTTTTTTAAGAAGGAGGTCGATTAATATATGGCCACTAAATACTTTTTAAGTTAAATATCTTTTATATATATGGCCTATTATATTTATTTGGAAGCGTAGTTGTCTCTACTTATGCAAAGAAAGTAGTTTTATTACAATTCATAAAGTTAACGACGATGAAGTTATGACCGTGACAACTGTGTTTTGAGTATTTTCGTAAGTATTTAGAGCATGAATAATATGCTTTCATTTTCGGTAAATAGACATAACGGAATCTTAATGATTTTCACGATGTCGGATGGTGAGCATCATAACAATGGAAATATCCACAACGAAATATAGTTTTGGTTTCATATACTGGTCAATCTGTTTCTGGTAGCTGTAGACGTAGGGATCCCAACTTTTTGTACGAGAAAAGAAGTATATTAAGGTCGGAGAAATAAAATGAACAGTATTTTACAAAAGAAAACAGTGTTTTTTTTTAAATCATAATTTTTGAAGCTTCTTGCACAATTAAACAATTTATTATCATTTTCAAAATATTCATAAGCCTCTCCACTCAGCGGACATAAAAACAGTATTTTGTATACATTTTTTTATGGAACAGTTAAAAGTATCGTATTAACGAACGAAACAGTATTATTGGGAACCCAATGTGGACGTCACGATGACCACATACTGAATTTAGCCCCGGTTTATCTATTTAGGCAATGTAGACACCCACCTATAGACCCAGCGCCTTTTAACGGTTTTTGAAAAAGAGGTACGATGATTACAAATGCATTAGCCCACAAATCTTATTATAAACATATGATAATCTAAAAACTGTTATTTTGTTGTATTATTAAGAAACAAATCATAGGACTGGCTACAAATTATTCGACGGACGGTTATCTGAACCCAAGTTAAGCAGAGTAGTGCTTGTAGTCTGGCATCCAAATAACTGATATACTACATAAAAAATAAGCAATAATAATAACTTATATAGATATTTATAGGCAATCCACATTTCGATCTGAAAAAAAAATGGTGTTGATGTAATTTCAAATGATATCAATCTCCCTAAGGGGAGGGACTCTGCTGCTTATTACATATTGCCTAGGGACATGTTTATGGCTTAAACTGCTCCTATGAATTGGTACAATTCCTAGAAACGGTAGCCAAAGCGAGTTTTCAAATGGCACAAAATATTCTGTTTTTGGGAGCCCATCGCCTCTTTCGTTAAATAATTGATGTCGAAACGTCTGGTCGGCGTGTCACGTGACCAAAAAGCCGACGTGAACTACGGACAGAGGATAGGCGTTGTCATTCAATTTAGCGTTGTTATGTTACTTACTAGCTCTTCGGAAATGAATTAATATACCTAACAGGACATGGTTATTAAATTTACAAATTCGAACATGGTTTATGTTCGAATTTGTAAATTTGAATATTTTAAATTGATTTTGGAAAAACATATTATGTAATCTCATATTGAAAATGAGCTTTAGATTGAAATCGTATTCTAATATACAGAATTTGTTTGAAAAGCAGACGATAAAAGTATATTAAAGAAAAAAGAAATTAAAAAAAATATATAAAATTCTAAAATATTTCAAAAGAGTTCTTTATGTTGAGTAAAAAAACAATTGAACAGTAGAGCCAACGAGATAGTGCACAGTTTGACATGAACATAACTTACTATCTGAAGTATTTAATAATAGCTGAAACTAGAGTTAAACAGAAATAGCTCTAGTTGAAAGGTGGTCGCTTAGGCCTTCCCCAAATACCGACCAAGAAATCAGAATTCAATTTCCTTTGTACTCATAAATGAAAATGAATGAAAAGTTTCACACGACGAGATTCATATAAATAGGTAGCGCCACAGCAACGCAAGTCTGAAAGGCTGAGAGCTTTACAATGAAATGTTACTTACCTAGCGTACGAAAACATAAAAGGCGGCTCTTATAACGATAAAACTCGTAGGTAGCAATTTGCCGTAAATATTTATACCTATTTATTTATCGGTCACGATTACTTGAAGCTTTTGATACTACTTAGGAAAGCTGAAAGCTTACTATGCGTAGGTACAAATAAAGTTTCAGTCAAATACAGACAATGTTTTATTTTGGTCTGATTAATAAATAATGTCTTCTATGCTCATACTTATTAGTCTTTCATAAGAATATTCTCTGATTCATTCTCAATGCTAAAAACAAATTAGGAGATTAACCTAAATATGGGATCACGCACGACTGGCCATGAAAGACTGTATATTGTTTATTCAATTACATAGTTAGGTACTTCGGCCCTCCAATTTGGATAATAATTATACTTTTATCAATACACTAGCTGTCCCCGGCGGCTTTACGAGCGTTCCCGAGGGATGTAACATTTTTCCGTTACAAAAAGTATCCTATGTGTTATTCCAAGGCGTTTTCTATATACATATGTGCCAAATTTCATCCAAATCCGTTTGGTAGTTTTTGCGTGAAACAGTAACAAACCTCAATACATACTTTTTAATTCCATTACAATTTATTATAATTTTTTGTATTTATAATAATTGTAGGAAATTGTATACTGGTAGGTACCTATATCAGCTTGTAATGAAGTTTCATTTTTCGATCTGAAAATAGAAGCTACTTCTCTAATCCATGTCCCACAACCTGAATACGAAAATAGATTCGTTACGCGAACTTTGTAATTCTGCGGATGTTTTGTTACGGAAGTGGTGAGTTAGCGGATGAAAAGAGAGAGTAAATATTTTCGCCTGTTACATACACGGCCCTCAGTCAATTTGAGGAACGTAACGAATTCCAGCTCCACATTATACACCATAAGTAAACGTGTTGTCATATTAAAAATACCTATGTATTGTACGTTAATAATCCTTGAAAGGATTCTCTGGGATTGAACGAAATGTTACAAAATTCTAAATTTAAAGCCATTTATTCCGTCTAGGCCCTTAGAGCCCTAATGAAGGCTACTGAAGGGTACTAAAGTTGAGCATGTTATTAAAACTGAGCCTGGTTGATTTAATCAGTACCTACTCCTAATTTACCGTCGATCTATTTCGACAAGTTCTCATTTGAATGTGAACTCCGTTTAAGGCTACATCAATTGCTATGTGACGTCATCCTTAAGATATGCTTATTCGGTTCCCCGATGATTCTGTATGACGAATAAATTGAGTCATAATCACCAGCCGTATTTGCAAGGATCGCGCAATACGGCATTTAGTCACCTTGAGATAAAATATTATTAACAAATTCTCATTTTTTTTATTACGCATCATAGACAACGTTCACCACATGTCGCGTTGGGACCTAAAAATATCTTCGTGGAATGTGGGACTCATTCTTTCCTCCGCCTTCATCTTCGGGGATAATGGGCGTGAAGATATGTTATCTATCTATTTATCTAACACCTTTAAACGAGCAATTCTTATAGATCTCGGAAATGGCTCCAACGATTTTCATGAAATTTAGTATACAGGGGGTTTCGGGGGCGTTAAATCGATCTAGCTAGGATTCATTTTCAGAAAATGTCGTTTTATCCGTGTTTTTAGGCAATGAAAACTGCTACAATGTCATTAAAAGGTAAGGTTTTATCAAGTTACATCTTTTTTGAGAAATACTGTTATTGGGAGCCCTTTATTATCGCACCTAGGTATATATGACATTGCTTTAAAAGTACGGTAGAAGTCACATTATTAAAGAAATCTCGAGCAATGCTCGGCCGTCCAGGTACTGTTAATTATGGTAATTGGTCAGAAAATAAATTATTACTATCATACAATATTACTTTACATAATTATTGTTCATTGAAGATTAACGTCTTCCAATGAAATACTTATCGAAGTACTTTACTGTTTGTTCAAATAGAAAAAGCTGTTTAAGCGGCACAATAAGAGATAAAGGACATATTTCGTCAGCGAGATTGATTCATTGGTGAGGAAAATAGCAACTCTTTGTTCAAATAAGTACGTTTTTGTTAAATGTTAACCGTCTTAATATCAAATACGGACTCATACAGGAAAATACAAATAACCGGAGACGGTGGGTGAGGCAGAAGGCAGACCATGCTTTTTAATTTACCGAGTGCCTCTATTACCGACCTTATCGTGGCAGTTGCCCCCAGATCTGAAATAGGGTGCTCTAAAATTGCCTCCGTATTCAGATTACCCTCAGTAGGCAGCACCAATGTCGGAATTTAGAATGTTGTGAGTCGAACGCTATTGGGTTTTAATGGAAGCGGGAAGGTTTATCAGACGATTTTAGTTCCCTTTATATCAAAAACAATTAAATAAATTTTGTTCAGGGACTATAATTGTTCTCAACAGGAATGTTTTTATTACCTGTGCTTTATAAAGTTTGGGATATTTCGTATTATAGGTACCGATAGGTATTGTGCCGTTTCTTAAAGCTTTATTGTCCTCATCGGAGTACTTATTAAATAAGTATTTACGTTTATTTACTTATCATTTTATTTGTACTGATATTTTTAAGGTGCCTATTTGAAACCTTTGTCTTTTCTTTTAGTTTAAATTATTTATATTATGTACATATTTTTAAAATAAAAAAAGATTAGGTCAATAATTTAAGAGAAAAGATTAAAAATGTAACCTTGTTGAGTTTCTTGCTAGTTTTTCTCAATTAAAGGCCGATTTCCGGACCTGTTGTAGTTTCAATAACTCTGCTTTATAAGGGTCCTCCGAAGGCTGAAAATTGCTTTGAATTTTGCTTTTTTTATTTTATTTATTAACATACATATAGTATAGCCCATAGTAAACAGTTTGGTAGTTTATCTTATGCTTATGACGTAATATTATGTATATATCCTTTAAATATATTGTGGGAATCTGGAAAACATTACACTGTCACAACTTACCAGTAGGTATATGATTACAAAACTTGTGCGTAAGCTGCACTCAAAAGTCTTGACGCTGTTTAATTAAATGAGTCACATAACACTCAACTTGTAAAGGCATGTGTCGGTCAACATTCGTCACATACCGTAATTATTTTATCCTTCGAGAGCAGAGAATAGCCTAAATTGTGGGTTTCGCACACAACAATTGTATCGTCGCGGCCAGTGACCGCCGGAACTAGCTCATAATCATTAAATTGGGCGCTCGTTTAACTGTTAATTATTGCCGACGCTGTGGTCATTAAGAAACTCTAAAAAAAATGCAAAATCGAGCGATATTTTAACGCAATTAGCTATTAACTACGTGCTACAACTGAGTAAAATTCAAACGAGTTTCATGTTTTATTATTCATTTATATGCTTGCGACTCTGCATTTGTACCTACGCACAGCTCCCTGTGAATTTATTAATGTTTTATAAGGTTAGTCTCTAGATTATCCTTACTCATTTCCACCGTGAAGCAGTAGTGCACTTGTAATACTGTGTTTCGGTTTGGAAGATAAGGGGGCCGGTGAAATTACATGCACATGAGATTTACCAGCTTCACGTCTCAGGGTTGAGATCACATTGGCAATGCCTATGGTATTGGAGTATTCCATAGGCAAGGGTGACCACTTATCACTGACCATCAGGTGGACCGTCTGCTTGCTTTCGGCCCATGTGGTAAAAAAGAAACTTGTTTGACAAATTATTTACTTTTAATTATAAAATTGTGGAACTCAGTCCTCGTCTCCTCACAAGAGTCCTCCTCATCGAAGAGAGGCCTTGATGTAATGTTGCTTACTTACTATAATGTAACATGTTTCAATATCTAGAATACCGTTTGTAAGCCCTACTTGGCATTAAAATAATATAAATCAAATTTTACATTTGTTTTGGTTGAAACATTATTAATATTTAATTAAAATTTAAAGTTATTGAGAAGGTTATTATTTATCGCAGAACTAAGTACCATGTTTGGTAGAAATATATAGCTACAACGAGGTATACATAATGCTGAATATCGTAGACAGAATTCAAACGAAATGAAGAATGGTTATAAATTACTATTTTACATTACCATTGGAATTATTCAGCGGTCCATCCATCAAATGAATACATTCGAATAAAGATAGCGAAGCTCCTAGAATAGCTTTTGTCTATTCTCAACTTAGCCGTGGTATTCTGAAATGCAATACAAGTCTCTCTTTAATGTTCGGGATTTGATCCTTTAAATGAATTAATTCGTTCGTTTTCTCTTCTCAAACAAAAGAATAAGCGATTGGAGGCCATCTTTATTTCTTGGAATATAAAATACTTAAATACCAGACTGGCTAAGCTATGAATTGAATAACAGAAATTGTGTTTAAATATATTTGGCAGCAGCCTCAGTTTTTAATTAATTTGATTGCTTTCTGACGAAACTGTTAACGACTTTAGTTTTTCAAACAAATCGAAGCTATAAAGTGCCATGAGATCGGAGTTCTGATTAGACTAATGACTTGTGAGTAATGTACACTACGTAAAAATATATTCTCTATTTATATTTATAAGTTATGTATATATCTGTGGTTGGTTGTCAATTAATACTTGTAAGAACGTGTGTTGTGTGTAACAATGTTATGAAAAATTATTAAAAAAACTGTTTGTTTGAGTAAAACAAATAAATATCCAGGGACTTTCTTCACAAGCCTTGCATAGATTGCATTAGGGAAACCAGTTAACTGATATAATGTAGGTATATTACCTTTAATAAATTTATACTCATTCATTCATATGTGATTCATATGTATAGTAATTTTATGTAAAAATTATCTTTATTAGCCGTTCGTTTAAGTTTATTTTTGAACTTACCTAACCTATTCGTATGTATGTATTTAAGGAATAATTTTGGAAAAAGTTTAAATACTATTGAGAGTATATATTTCTACTAGGCAGAAAATAAGTGGACATATTCACGGCCACAAACATTGGGAATCGAACCCACGACATGTGGCTTGTGAGTCAGGGCATTTAACCACCACCCTAAAAGGTGCAGACTCGACAGCCATATTAATCTTAACACGTAATAAAATGTTTTTCTGTAATACCCACGCATATACTCGTACATTAAAAAAGGTTTGGACCAATCTCGTTTCTCTAGGGATCCCAAAAACGCGTATCAGCCCTGTGATTTGTTGGGAATTTTTATTTTTTCACAATTAAAGCCATGATTAATCTAAATAAATATATATAAGCTTAGCCATACAAAGAGGAAACGTAGCCAGCCTTCTGGGCAGTTTACCCATAGACAGCTCCAATAATTTAAATTCAGTTTTTTATTTATAGGTTATTGCTTTACTTATAAGTTAATTTTAAGTAGTTTAGTATGTAAAAAATTAAATAAAAATAAATCTTACGTTATTACAATATATGTATCCTAATAATAAATATACTATGTGTGTATAATATTTATAACTAGCTGTCCCCCGCGGTTTCACCCGCGTTCCCTAGGGATGTTATATTAGTTTGTTCATGCTATCATCAATAGTTTTCGCAGCGCACACGATGTATGGATTTTTTTACACCTTGGGTTACATTATTGGAGTTGTAGTAAAGGTCCCAATTTAAAAAAAAATATATAACATAACCTATGTCACCCGGGCACAGTGTAGCTTTCCAACGGTGAAGAATTTTTTAAATCAGGCCAGCAGTTTAAAATTTATTCGTTACATACAAAAAAAAAATCCTCTTTATAATATAATAAAATAAATAAAAATAATAATATGATTAGTGTAGATGTAGATTGAAATATTATTGCTTTAATATTAGACATACACTTTTACTGAAGCGATTCATTGTTATGTTTCTTTGCTAACAATAATCTTCTCCAATTCTTCTTCATTGATGGTGGGATCGTTTATATTATTTTAATCTTCCGTTTACATATCTTTTGACTCAGAGATGTTCTCATAACAAACATTTCAGCTTGTTATGATATTCGCCGAATGTTGAATCGACGTTTGTAGTTTGGTTCTGTTTGGGATAAACGTGAATTAATAAATTTCTTAATGAATCACATAAGCACAGCCTGTATAAATATGTACCCATATGGTGATTTTTGAAACAATATTTCTTTATTTTTTTTTAGTTGGATAATTAATATTTGGATTGATTTTCCAAACAGTTCGGTACACATAGAAATGATTATGCTGATCTATCCGTCTATCCTTCTAGACAAATAACATCTGTTTGTCTTTTAGAAAGGAGTATGTAGCCCGGAGCTGTCGGCATTTAGTTAAACTTTAGTCTGACCCATTTTTTAATTAAAATTCTTTGGTGGCTCAAGGTGCCTATATTATGTAATAGGATTCTCGCACTCGTAGCTGCGAGCCAGTCGGTTAATAATTCAAGCACAGAGGTGAGATAATCGAACCCTAAGTAAAGTGGAATGCAGGGCCACTCCCTATCAATTATGTACGAACGCTTACCGGAAAGTTATACGACTAAAAGATTAAATAACCCAAATAATATTAGACATCAACAGGTTTCATGTTTCAGGTCAAAACGTTTGCTATGGTTTTTGTTATATTTTAATTTGTTTTGAATAACGGTAACTTATTTACAGTGCGAGAATATTATAAGATATACACATTGAATCTTGTGAAAAAATAATTTTCATTTTGTGTAGGCAATTTAAAACATTATAGTGCTTTGTACAGTATATTAAATAAACCAATAATAAAACAAACAAAAAAAGTTTTTTGGGCAATTAATTAAAAGCAATGGTGTTATTTTATTTGTATTTTGAATCATCGACAAACCTATTATTTTTTCTACAATGTCTACATATCCCTATCCATGTATCCCTGTTCACATTAACAACAGAGCAGAGTGTAGTCTCAGGTCGTCTTAAGCATATTAATTTTAAAGTGCCTCATTTAATGCAATTAGGGGCTGTCTGGAAGCTTTATAAAGAGGCTCATATGTCGCACCCTGTTCAAAACACGTGCCTTCTGCCGCCATACATGCTACCAGGTGTTGGCACAGCTGACGGCTGAGGACATGCGTTGCGCAGGCGCACATGTCGGAGCGTGCCAGCCGCGTGGCACTACCACCCTCTCCTCACTAATTTCATTTTATTAGCTTCCTTTGAGCCTTTAACGGCACATTTAAATTACATCCTTTTGTGACTCACGTACATAAGTTCTACGGCTTCTTTCGCTCAATTATTGCGTAGTAGATTTCTGATCTTAAGTTAATTTGTTTTGTCATATTCGCGGAAACGAAAATTGGAATAGTAGAACATTTTGTACCTGAAAGTATATAATTAGGGAACTGACTATCAATATCTAATCAAGCTCCTGCAAAAGTTTTGTTTACTTCTACCTTTCAGGTATTAAATGAAGGAAAGGCATGTGATTATAATGTTTGTCTTCTATAACTACGCCGTTAGTAGGTACATATATATTCAACTAGTTATTTATATTAAAATCTTGTTCAGTTATTATAAATTTTAAACATAATTTAAAATTTCATTAACTTTATGTATTCTCGTAAAATAAGATAAGTGTAGGTAGTTGCCCATTAGAAGGTAATTTATTTATTAACTATTCTTTATAATATTTATTTACGTGTTATTATAGTGAGTTTCGCAAAAAAATGTTCATAAGTATTATTGGTTGGTACAAAATCGGCTTAAAAATTACAATTACGCCGTTGGAGCGGTTACTTTAGTTCAAAGAAATTATGAATGAAATGTCGTAGTCTTTGTGCGACACATCCTGTGTCATTGTTATCGTATACCTGCCTTCCTTATAGATGTGCCATTTATAAATTAGTTCTCTACCTGATGCTTAGCCCCGTCTCCCGGGACGTGATCGCGACAAAAAGCTGTGCATTGTATAACAATCGGACCGGTTTGCGAGTCGCAGCCGAGCGGGTACGTTATTGTTTGATGCATCTCGGGCCGACATTGAAACTATCGTCCCCTCCGCCACCACCACAAGGTATTTATGAATGAACGTGACGAACTGGCGAGCGGGATGATCGGCCGCGGTTACAGCCAGGTAGAAAATTACACTTTTGGAATTCTTTCAACAGTTCGCGTCGAGTGGGGCTACTCAACTCTGTGGCCGAGGAGAGCCGCAGAGCGGGGCGAGGGGCCCCCTCGTAGCGCATGCGTTTAGCTCTTTTACCGAGACGAGCGGACGATCCCTCCCTCTCAGTTGATTCAAAACCGCCGCGGGTGTGCATCGTGCCGTCATGAACCGTTTGCCAACTTTCTCGAGTAGTGATGTGATACGATACCGATTCGAAAAAGCTACGTAATATCAATAAATATATTGGATATTTTTTACTGTATCTGACTAACGTGCGAAGTTGATGTGAGACTTTTAGTGAAATAAGAAATGATTAAGTGATAAGAAATTTATTAGAACATAAAATCAAAATGAGGTGGTTTATAGTGACGATGAGTGTTATGGTGTGGGAAACAGTTTTCGCTGGGTTTGCACCCCCCGGATCATGTCCAGTGGTGTGTGCGTGCAAGTGGAAAGGTGGAAAACAAACCGTGGAGTGCGTGGACAAAGCTCTTATCACGGTGCCAGAGCCGGTGGACCCAGCTACTCAAGTGCTCGACCTTTCGGGAAATAACCTTCAGATACTTCCACAAGAAGCCTTCGCCAGAACGGGTCTTGTTAATCTACAAAGAGTTTATTTACGGAGTTGTAATATTGGCCAAATACACGATAGAGCGTTTAAAGGCTTAACTAATTTAGTAGAGTTAGATCTTTCTCATAACTTACTCACTCAAATACCCTTAAACAGTTTTAAGGATGCTCCATTTCTTAGAGACCTTACACTGGCTCAAAACCCAATACAGAAAGTACATTCCGATGCTTTGAGTAATCTCGGAAGTGTAGTCAAACTTGACCTATCTAGGTGCGACATAAGAGAAATAGCTGCTGACGCTTTTAGAAATTTAAAATCACTGGAATCCTTAAAGTTGAATCATAACAAACTTCGAGAATTACCCTTGAGTTCGTTGGAAAGAGTAGAAAAGCTGAGAGCCATCGATTTATCAGATAATCCTTGGACTTGTGATTGTCGGCTTCGAGAACTCAAATTGTGGTTAGCGAAACATAAATTACTTTCAACCCCGAGTTGTTCAGCGCCAATACGTCTTGCAAATCGACCTTTTTCCGAGTTGGCTATTGAAGAATTTGCTTGTAAGCCAGAAATATTACCCATAAGCCGGCATGTCGAAGCTGCTGTGGGTGAGAATACCACTATCATTTGCAGAACTGAAGCAATACCTAGTGCTAATATTAATTGGTATTGGAATGGTAGATTATTACAGAATGGAAGTATTTTTAATTCCCACCAAAAGATATACATTTTTGAAGAAGGTGATGGAAAGAAAAAATCTTCTTTGATTCTTACCAATACACAAGAATCGGATTCGAGTGAATTCTATTGCGTCGCTGACAATAAAGGTGGTAATGCTGAAGCCAATTTTACGGTACACGTCACGCAGATGGCAGCAGGAATGGCTTCATTAGGTAGTGCACAGATTGCAAGTTTGGGCGCAGCGTTATTTTTAGTCGTGATCGTTATATCTCTAGCACTACTTATTACTTTCGTCCGGTTTCGTCCCACGCCAGTTTGCGACACCAAAACACCCAACACGATAGACAGAGTCGTCTCAGGCAATGAAGTTCATCCAACAGCAACCGATAGGCCACACGTTGCCGTTTTAGCCAATAGACAAGATTCATCCATTTACAATGACGTGAAATGTAATCCAGTGTTGAAGCCCCCAAGGGTGAACGACATTCCTTACACGACAAATCACTATGAAGGCAGAGGAAGCGTCGTTACTGCCGGCGGGCCAGTAGTAGTGTCTCCCACGGTGTCGGCCAGTATTGACCCTGATCTAATCAACGACACCAGGCCGGATAGTGCCACTAGACCAGGGAGCGGCGAGTATGCGCGCGAGGGTTCCGACTCGTTATATCCATCCGGTCTTTGGGACCAAATGAAAATGCATCAAGCGAGCAATTTGGCTAGGGCGGTCAGTTCAGCCATACCATCCTACTACAATGATCGTACTCCGATCATAGAGAATTGTAGTGTAAACGGGTCGCAGGAGGAGCTGGGTTACTCGAGCCGGACGTTCCCGAGGACGCACGCGATGCCGGTGACGAGCTCGGCGCCGTCGGGTGACGCACCTTACCCGTCTGACTACGGGCTCCCGGTGGGCGGAGCGCGCACGCTCCGCGTGTGGCAGCGAGCGCCACCGGTGCTGCCTCCCGTCTCAGCACTCAAGAGGGTGCTTACCATAACCAGGCCTTCCACGGAGGAGAGCTTTCAGGATGGCTGTGCTACTGACGTTTAATTGTTAAACGAATGCATTGTTACGTATCTAGATGAGATGTCGATATTTGTATCTTAAGTTAGGAATCATCCTATACCTAAGGTATGTGTAAATTATACCTATGCAGGTTATTAGTGTAATATTTTTTGTATCATATAATTTATTTAGATAATAAATTGGAAAGTTACATTGGATCCGGAAGTGAAGGGTCCGCGACTGATTAGTTGAAGAATGTAAGTGTAAATTATTAAATGATACGGAATGGTATTGTATATGATCGCCAAATAATAAAAATCTATACATTAAAATCATGTTGAAGTCTTGTCTGTACAAAGAGTTTGTGTATATTCAGATTATACAGTGGCCAAATCAGCAATACGGAATAGTGTCAGTCCGATTACTGTGCATAGAACTATAGAATGCCGTCTCGGCGTCGTGGTAGTGTTTGGGTCAATGAAATACTTTTCATTACATACACATCACAAAATTCCCAAAATTATGATCTTAAAATTTAAGAAGATAAAATCGAGGGCATAGTAAGATCATATAGCAAGAGCATAAACATGATTGTTGAATCTCAAATAAGGTGTAATAAATAATATTAACGATAAGAGTTACGCATCTATCCAAAGATACTCGATTTGCCCTGGAAGTTATTTAATGACAAATATTATAAATGAAAAATGTAATGCACAATGAATGTTAAATGTATGATATTGAATGTGTAAATTTTATGTTGGAAAAAATAAGAGTTTTAGCAGTAAAATGAAAAAAAATTAAATAAATCAGGCGATTGTAAACTATTTTGAATTTTGTTTGACTGGTATTTCCTTTACACTTTTCTAAATATTAAAAAAATATATTCATTATTATATCAAAGTATTCTCATAAACGCCCTCAGATGAATATAAAATAAGTCACATATATATGCTTATATAACTATTCAAGATGAACAGAGTACCTTAAGAGAGATATAAGAACTGGAAAAAATTTAGACTATAAGAACATATTTTGTTCTCACGATAAACAATAACAGAAAGTATCAATTATAAAAAATAGACAGTTCAATTATATTTTAAAGGGGTACTCGATGTCCACAAGTAGAAATTATAATAAATTTAATGGATTAATCCCATTCGTACCCAGTAGTATATGTACCCTTTTATAAATCTTAGATGCCAAACACAAATTAAATGCTTTCGACCATTTACGATTTATAGATATTTTTTTTATAGATTAATGTATCACAGTTATAGAATAAAACTCCGAGACAAGAATGGACAATGCTTTATCGCAATAAAATGCCAAGAAATATTATTCAATGGACGATACAATTCAACTCTAATGTCAGGAGAGCCAGTGGCAAGATGACAAAAAATAAATAAAAGCTCATGCCTGCCTCCAACGCACCGGAGAAAAACCGGTTAACGTTATTTCATTTCCGTTCAGTGCTGTCGTTTTTTTTATTGGACCCTCTTAAACGGGTTCAATGGAATCGAGCGTTTCGAACCGTGGTGCTAGAGGACCAACTTGTCCACCTACTGATTTCGAATAAACACCTAGCAACAATTGGATTTCCTGTGACTTTCTACCTACCACAAATGATATTCATATGGAGAGCATGTGTTGGTTTCAAACCGGATTCCATGGACCATTTCAAACAGTAAGTATTTTATATGAATTAGAATTTTTGTTAATTAAAATAATTCATTTTTATCCGCAATTTTATTGTTAATAAGATTTCAACTTGTCTCTTTGTTTCCAACAAGACATCCTAGAAATGTTCATGTTTATACATTGGAAGGAATAACGCATTGGCGCTCATGTGGCTTATGTATGTTTCGATTCAACCAGTTTGTGTCAAAGCTGAGATTTGACTTAGTCTGCGCTGTGCTGTTGTTACAAAATAGGGTTTAGTTAGAGACAAAGCGTAAACGTAAATTCCAAGACATTGCGTCAACTTACTGTAAGTATTTAAAACAAAATCTGCGTGATAAAAGCAGAAATGGCTATTTGATTAAATGTACGATAAACTTGAAAAACTTGTTTCATAAGTTCGAGGTCACTTGATGACCTCACCTGAATAGTTCTGGCACGAAACAATCTAAAACAATAAACTCCGAGAAATATTGTAAAACCATGTTTTGTGGAGCTGGAGCTGGATCAAATTACATGATCAAATATCTTATTAATTATTGACAATACCTCACATAAATGACAGTAAGTACCTACTATAAATAAATATAGCATAATACTATTATTATACTTTGGTAATTAATATTATTCATCATAAAATTACAACTGCAAGCTATTGTCTTTTTAATTTTTTTTTATTTGACATCTATTAAAAAAGAAACATACATCATTTAACTTTTACACAGCACAAATAGTATAATGATTTTATTCCGCTGTCTTGTAGTTAATAGTTTTGATAGGTGTCCCAACACTTATGTTACGAGCGTTTACTAAGCTGTGGGTAACAAATTAATGACTCGGTTTGTCAGCTTATGTCACTTCTTTTGATGGCGACATGTCACTTTTGATGGAGAAATGATAATAACAGCAGGTACGCCATAAGGTTATAGCCGTTAGTTATGTTCCGAGGATATGTAGGTTTGTGTATGTGACAGGTATAGTCCTTCTAATACTCTACGTATAATAAATAAGAAATAAATATCCCGGGATATTCTTTACACACGGCTATCTGATCCCAAACTAAGCAGAACTTGTACTATTGAAACCTGATAACTGATAAACTATTACAAAAATATTATAACTTATATAGATACTAGCTATCCCCCATGGTTTCACCTGCGTTCCCGAGGGATATAATCATACTTTATAAACCTTCCTCTTGGATCATTCTATCTATTGATGAAAACCGCATCAAAATTCGTTGCGTAGTTTAAAAGGTCTAATCGTACAAACGGCAGAAGCGACTTTGATGTATATTAAGCAAGGATTAACACCCTTTATGTATCCGCTGTATATCTAAGTTACACTAAGTTCAGTGGTTGTATGAAACATTTCATGTTTTATATAATAAAAAATTCCATTATATAGTCGTTTAGTAAAGACCTCAAAGTATTTTAAAGTGGTACAAGTTTATTAAATCTTCCTTAACTACATGAAATATACAAAACAAATTATTCGCTTAAGGCGTACAATACGCAAAAGTTGTAATACAGCAATATCATTTACGTACGATCAATGGCTTTGCGCTTTCTTCTCGTAGAAGCGGAGACTTTCGCTGACAATAATGATGTTTCGGTGTACCAACAATGGGAACTCAGCCAGAGCGAACTTGATTGTTTGCCTGAGTATTTCAATTGTGAACATTTCGAGATTCAGCCTTCGTATATTCATTGTCTTCGTCTTCTGTCCGTATAGTGTTTATTTTATTCGTTCGTTAGCTCCTAGCACAATGGATTTTCTATTTTCTTTTTGTTTGTGGATTGCTCTTTTAACTGCATGGAAACATATGAATATTTGTACTAGTACTTTCACACTCTGTAATATGTAATGTTTCGTATCTTTGTGTCTATAATTATGTATCTGAAGCTTTGTAGATAAATTTTATCATCTCAAACGATGCAAAATAAACATGTGCAAGACTTCACATCCGTATACTATGTTTTATTATGTTTGTTTGCTTGTCAATTCGCACTCTCGGATTCAATATAATATAAAACTGACTGCAACGACGATTCTGAGCATTACACAATCCCCTGCAGGTCTGGTTTAATTCAAAAGATATCATCATGAAACCAATGCTTTTAATGAAATTTACAAGTAAGTAAAGTATACATTACAATTTCTCCACAAGGTGACTTGAATATTTATCAATGGATATTATTCTACCTATTGTTGTTTTCATTTTATTGTTGCATAAGTTCACAAACTCAATTTCGATTTAAATCATCATAGATTAAAGTCGTCGGTGTGAATGTACAACGAGAAAAAAATATTTTTCGCTGGAAATAGCCGCCGGCGAGTCTACCGGCGCGAATGATGTTGGGATGCCAATAAAAATTGATTTTATTTCCGCGTTATTGACAAGTCCTGGCATAATTAACCGTAAACCGAGAATATTTCGCTTTTGGGAATTAAATGTCTGTCCAGCGTTTTGATTTCAAATTGAGTTTTGTTATCAGTTCATTCTATTTAGGGTTGTCTATAAAATACCCTACTGTTTAAAATAATCGATGGTCTCGCTCAATTGTTCAATTCAGCCTAGAATTATTGCTTTGTTACCTTTATTAGATAAAACAATGGAGTTCATATTCAAGCACCTCGAAGTTTGGGTGTGAAACCCAGTAACGAGAATTTATTGGGATAGTAAAAGTTTAGGATTGGTAATTAAATGCATAGGTACCTAGGTGATATAAGGTCTTAAAATATTCCGGGACGTTCTTTACACACGGTCATCTGGTCCCAAACTAAGCAGAGCTTGTATTATGGAAACTAGATAACTGATATACTACGTCTACTTCTTTTTTTTTTCTAAATACATACTTATATACATATTTACACCCAGACACAGAACAAACAGACATGTTCATGCACACAAATGTTTGTCCTGGGTGGGAATCGAACCCGCGACCTTCGGCTTTGCAGTCAGAGTCGCCAACCATCAAGCCAACTGGCCTGTCAAAAGGTCTTACCTGAGTTTTATTAAATAGGTGGGAAAATGTCACAAATTTCCTTAAAAATGTTGTTACAAATCGAACTTATTTACTTACTTTTTGGATTTTATTTTGACTTCTAAATTCAAAAGGTACTGACAGTTAGTTACACTAGAGAAGTTCGTTGGTTTTGTCATTGGTCTTGTAAATTAATTAAAAATATAAACAGTGGCTTCAGTCCTGCGCCCTCTTTCATTTCATATACACGTAATTACGATCAGTAACAAATGTTCTATAACTTTCGATAATTCAGAATTGTTTCGGACCTATATCCTAGTTGATGCAGTTTTCTTTATACGACGAATAAAAGCGAAGTTTTCGACTCGATGCGTATACTTTTTGATGTACTATAACTAACTACAGTTTTATATGTATCTCGGGTTTAAATCATACTATATATAACACGGCAATAGTATAGCTTTGCATCAGTGAATTATTTTAAAGACGTGGATCCAGAGACATTCACACAAATTCACAAAATTTGCACTCTTTTTATTATAACTGTCCCCGCGGTTTTACCCGCGTTCCCGAGGGATATCACATTTTCCCGGCATAAAAAGCCTATATGTTATTCCAGGATATGCTCTATCTATGTGCCAAGTTTCATCCATATCCGTTCAGTAGTTTTTGCGTGAAAGAGTAACAAACATACTTACATACAAATGTTTCCTCTTTATAATATTAGTATAGATTAAAATACGCGTATTTATTTAAATATACTAAGTATTAGGCCTTTATATGATACGTCATATCCATTTAAACAAAAAAAAACAACTAATTAGTCACGCGTGGCTTTTTGTAGGTTATTTTTCTAAATTAATAAACCAATAAAGATTCCACAAAATGAATGTTTAGTTTCTTTTTTTTACTGCGTTTTTAACCTCGTTTAATTATAAAATAATAAGCAATGTTTTCGTTATTAGAATTATTACCATGCCAGCAATACAATAACATGGACTCGGTAAACCATTCCGATCAGTAAAAATAATTTTATTGCATGAATTTCTTTACCTTGATTTAATTTTTTTTTTGATGTGGTAGTCGCTATATTTTATAATTGACTGCCTATTCCAAATGGATTTAAGAAGTAACACAATAGAAGATATTAGATTTTCCATCTGTTATTCTACTAATATTATAAATGCGAAAGTTCGTATGTATGGATGTTTGTTACTCTTTCACGCTAAAACTATAAAACGGTATTTGTTTGTAACATGGCACATAGATTGTAAATAACCTTGATTAACACTTAGAATACTTTTATCCCGGGAAATGTAAAATTCCACGGGAATGCGAGTGAAACCGCGTGGGACAACTAGTTATTTATATTTATAAGAAGAATAATATGTTATTTCTTAAGGCTTCTTTATATTCAGCCATGATGCTATTTTACGAACAAAACATTTGAACTTCCTTTGAACATATATCGCACCTCAGAACGATAGGGGCTTAACTCAAAAAATCACTTTTGGCACATCTCTGATTGGGTCACTATTGCACTGAGCGGGGAGGGTGGGTCCCGGTGTTAAAGAACCTAAAGTATCGGTATGCTTATTCTATCATTAAATTGACTATGATTTACTATTCATCGGATAGAGCGTACTTTGTTTAGTCTCTATGATCGTAACTTAATTTCGCAAAATTTTGAGTTAAGCCCTTATCGTACTGAGGGTGCGATATATTTTCTATCAAAGCGCCCTAACAACCCTCCGCTAGGATACCATGGTAACACCCTATTTATGCCCAAGTACTTGCAGCATCAATAGAAACATATTACAGTTGGTCGTGTGATTGATAATTGAATTAATGGTTTATTCGTTTGGGCGGCAATCGGTTCCCAAAGCAATTTGGTAAATCGGCTGACGGTAGCGCCACCGCCCTAAACCGATACGTTCTACCACTCTCATAAATAAACGAGCTGTGTACTAACAAAATTTATAAGTTGGTTTTTAGCCTTTTTAATTTCCCTTTTATATCATCACTTATCACAATCATCATTTTTCATATGTTATCCGTGATAGAGTCAGCCAGACAACTTCATTTGTATTCATTGCTATGGCTGAGTAGTAGAGCTTTTAGTGCAGAGTTCGTCTATGGAAATACTACCACCTTACCCATTTCGGAAGCAGTAGTGCACTTGTATTACTATTACGGTTAGAAAGGTATGGGGGTCGGTGAAATTACAAGTACATGAGACTTAACAACTTTACGTCTCAGGGTCGACAACGCATTGGCGATGCCCCTAGTGATCCAAATGTTCATAGGCGGCGGTGACCACTTACCATCAGATGGACCGTAGATTTAGCTTGCTTTTGTGACGTCATTCATCAAGCTTGAGTACTAGATTGGTGTAAAATATTGTTGTTCATTGAGAGAACATGTTTCACAAATCAGCTATAGGAATACCGCCACATGGCGTCTCGTGTCGTTTTTATGCTAATTGGTTAACATGTCATTTCGAACGTTGTGTCACTAAAGTTGTCAATCTAATTGACTCGCTTTGACAGCTAACAGTATTTTAAAAAAATGTGCCCTATGGCGTTGTAATAAGATTCAACAGGTAAACCTTATCTCAAGAGTATTAAGATGAATTATTTTTTTACATTTTAGCTGGCCTTTTAGATTACTTCATCAAGAATTTATGTATTTATCTTATTCTATTAATATTAAAAATGCGAAAGTGATTTTCTTTTTCTTTCCTTCTCTTATCGACCGAACTAAACGGAGTATTTTTTACACGATAATGGCTACCTTTAGATTCGAAAACGCGTATGAAACCGCTGTGTTGAAGCTAGTATGTATTAAAAAAAAAAAAAACAAATACTAACCCTGTTTCTGTATCTGCTTAGTTTGGGGCCCGATGTCCGTGTTATGTAAAAATCCCAATATATTTATTAATCATTTATTTTTCGATGAATCCAATAGATCTACATCGTTGTCAGTGAGCAATGCCCACAGAATCCTGGCTTAATTACCACGGATGATTCTATGAAAATATTATTCCACTACTCGCACTAGGATAAGGAAAGCTTTTTCTATATATGTTAGGAGCATGATTACATAAAACGTGTTCTTATAAATTATAAAGCTAATACATCTGCATTTTCTAATTAAATAGATGTCAGATACATAACGGCCCTATCTTTGATCTTTCAAGTTGTCCGACAAGCCCCAGTGACCTTTGTTCCGCAGTTTTATCTCACTAAAGGCAAGTCAAATATTTTTTTTATGAAGTAGCTACCAAATTTTTGCAGGTAGCATCACTCATTAATTATTTGAGCGTTAATTTGTTAATTATAATTTATTCTACCTTCCTTTTCCGACCTGAAACAAAGTGCCGTTAGGCTTAAATTCCATTTCATTTTTGTAGTACCTCCTTGCGAATTCATTAAAGTCCACTCGCTCTCCGAATTCCGCGTCCTTTACTTCACCAGTCGGGCCTTAAGAAAATAGTGAGACGAAAAAGATAATGGATATTTTTTCTACAATAGAATTTGTAAGTCCTCTATCTGTACCGAGCCGTCCCTTTGGCTAGTTGTGTTACCGCTAAGTCCGGGACTTAAGCTAACCACCTTAAGGCTAATACCGGGATTTCCTTATCCCGTTGGCCCGTGGTCAGCTTGGCTGGCGCCTTAACATCAATTAGCACTGTGTCTTAGCCTTACTTACTGGCTCATTTGGGGTCAGGTCTAGCTACAATTAAAGTGTTTATTTGCGATGGGATTCCTTGTAAAACTACATTTATACGATTAGGTGTACATAGTATTTAATTTACGTTTTTGTGACATTTATCTCAGGATTATTATTCAAGTTCCTGTGCGAAATATGTACTGTACATAGATACCTTTTATTATAATACTCACTAATATTAATTTACCAATACCATATTGAAGGCTGGCAACGTAAGTTCCACAATAGGCACCAAATGAACGGTATCATATTCCTCGCGTAAGTTAATACAGATTCGTTAATATGATACGTGTCTAGTGTAAACATTTCAAGTTAATGCCATAATGAGATTGGTAACAATTAGGCTGAATCTAACCATTATTTTGCAAATCAAACGCAATCAAAACATCAACAAAACTGATTCGGACGCACTAATGTTCGACAATCTAATTAATTGCAACGTCATAAATGCTCTGTTATCATTCATTTTGGTAGAGGTCGGTATTTAATATGAAAATGACAAAACTGATAATCCGTTACAACAATTTACTCTATTTAACCGAGAGAGAGGTTTAATAACTCTCATGTTTATACTGTTATGGTTATATATATAATTAAGCATAAAAATGAACGAAAAAAGAGGGAAAGTGAAATTGGTAACGTTTCCCGGAATACGGTCCTTTCAGGATAATACTAAATTGCAACGTCTGTCAGATCAGCGTAGCTGGTTATTGAAAAATATTGTTTACTGGTTTTTGCCAGTACCTAAGGTACTGTACTAGGTATTATATGCCTGTACTCACTTACAAATAGAATATTATCGTCTGTAGGGAAACCTACCAAAACTCCTTCAAATCGAAACAAACCTGTTTAAATACCTTTTTATTAAAAAGGTGATGATATGTATTTTTAATGTCGGAACCAAAGGGTCGATCCTTTTTATTCTTTTTTTGTCGGACAAGAAGGTGTCCTCAGTTGATTTTTACACCCTCCGCGATCAGTACACTCCTCATAATTTGGTGTATTAATATGCATGATGTGTGGTACGCTTAAAAATTATAATAGTGATGTAGCATTTAAAAGGCAATTCACATACAATTCGTTTATTATTTATATAAGAAAGATCGTAAAGTGTCTAAGATTATATATATTTACCACATAAAACTTAACATTTATCTACACTAAAATTATTAAGAGGTTGGTCAAGTTTGTAAGTTTGCAAGTAGAACTTCTCATGCGATTAAAAAAATAGTATACTTTAAAGGAGCCAAAAGGAACAAATAAACTGGTAGAAATAGAGACTTTGTTTTGTACTATTTAGAGATTAAACTCGTGTATGATATCCTATTCTTTCATAATACTAGGTCCTTACATATGAAATTGGCGTTTTGTCAAATTGGCCACATCGATCTCAAATATCTGGGATATGGTTTGGATTTCCAAATTCAAATTTATGTGGGCTGTCAAAACCACCTTCAATGGTGTTATTGGTTCTCGTTCCCACGATATTTTCACCAAAGGAATCAATGAACTACCGATAAAATTGCGAAAGTGGTACATACTTTGGTTGATAAATTTTAATAATTAAATTAAAAAAAAAACACCAATTTCATATGTAAGGACCTATATTAAAATTGTATTAGATTTATTCACAATATTTTTTTTATAACATTCCGAAAAAATAATACGTGACAATAATAAAGATACACAAACAGATACATTTGCTAAGATAATAAAATAAGTAATATTGTCATCATCCTCCTCGCCCTATACTTATTTAGGGTCGGCTTTGTACGTCATGTCGTTCCATTTCTTCCGATCTTTTGGCAAATCCTCGTTCACTCATATCTTCATTTATCTGTATAAATGAACAGTCATACCATAATATCTTCGGTCTCACTTCACTTCTTATTTTAATGGTACATATTTGATACAATTCCTCCAGTGACAGGTTGTTTGAAGATAAACGATTTTTTTTAGATAACACCATTGCTGGATTAACCACGTAGCAAGACTAGCAAATGCTACGGGCCCCGCGCAAAAGGGGGCCCCGCGTATCTAAGGCCGCCCGCCACCGATTGTTTTTTTACTTAACCCATAGCAGACCAAAGGCCCCCCGACAGAATTTGCAACGGGCCCCGCGCTTGCTTATTCCGGCACTGGATAACACTGTTAGAAGTCTCAAACGTCTAATGAGTTATACTTAAAATTCAATAATAATTCGCCGTGTGATATGTCGAAGCATCGGCGTCCTATCTTTTAAGCTTAGGTAAGGTCTGTGCAAGTGTCGGTGTGTGAAAAGTTACCATTATAAATAACTGGACAGGCCAATTGGCTTGGTGGTTAGCTAATTGACTGTCAAGGCGAAGGTCGCGGGTTCGATTCCCACCCAGGACAAACATTTGTGTGCATGAACATGTCTGTTTGTTCTGTGTCTGGGTGTAAATATCTATATATATGTATGTATTTAGAAAAATAAGAATATCAGTTATCCGGTTGTAGTACAAGCTTTGCTTATTTTGGGATCAGTTGGCCGTGTGTTAAAAGAATGTCCCAGGATATTTAAATGTTTCATTATCATATCATATCTTTTTTTAGTTTCACCTTAAAATTTAAATCACATTATTAGTTTTTTTTATAGGTACCACATGGGCCGACAAACAAGCAGACGGTCCACCTAAAGGTAGGTGTTCACCGCCGTCTATAGATATTTGCGTCTAAGGGGATCGGCAATGCGTTGTCGTCCCTGAGACGTGAAGTTGTTAAGTCTCATGTGCCTGTAATTTTTCCGACCCCCTTACCTTTCTAACCGAAACACAGTAACACAGTAATACAAGTGCACAACTGCTTCACGGCAGAAATGGGTAAGGTGGTAGTACTTTCCCGAAAGAACTCTGCACTAAAAGCTTTACTCAAGCCTCTTAGATTCCAATCGAAATAATATTGGCTACATATCTAAATTTAAGGAGGTAGAGTAATTTCTATCTAAACACGTGTCATCGATACTACATAATAAGATGTCGGTTTAAAAGGTATTGATTCTTCTTAGAAAATAATTGATTCATATTATCTTTTAAATATAGTTACTATAGAGACTGTTAAGTCCAATGATTGGTTTACCTTTTACAGTCTGGCCCCGAAAACCAATTTTCTTTTATAAATTCGTTCCAATAGGTTAAAAAAATATAAACATTATTTTTATCTCAGATATTGCTCGTTAAAGTCCGGCTTTAGACCTCGAATGATTCTTGAATATAGAATAAAAATAAACAAGCAATAATATAAAGTTCTACAGTGAACTGGCCTCGATCGCAAAGTTGAGCGGGAAACAACATTTGACCGGCTTCAATTATTTTACCTACTTGAACGGTTTAGGTAATTTTCACCTGACATTTCGATTTACTTCCCTTATCTACCTACCTGTATGAAGTAAAAAAAAAGATTTAATTAATTTTGCCGCCATCGGGCCATGATCACGGTCAGTATTCAGTAACCATGAAACAAAAAGATTAAATATGGATTAAACCTAATTCACTTTTTGCCCTGGGCACATCTCGGCGGTCAGGTATTAATGAGGCTTACACAATAAAACTAGAGCTACCCTTATTAAATGAACAAAGGAATATAAATGAAGGGCTCATTTTGTTTGATAATGCTTGAAAATTTATATATTTGTGCAATTTGATTATACCCTATAATAATCATTTATATACATAACTAGCTGTCCGGACAGGCGTTGTCCTGTCAAAATAAGTCCAAACAAAAATTCTGGGTTTCGATCGCAGCGCCACCTACCGGGTCCAATTGTGAATCTAAACCATCCTGGAATCCACTTGAACACACACAAAAAAATTCATTCAAATCGGTCCAGCCGTTTAGGAGGAGTTCACTGTCAACACACGTACAGAATAATTATACAATATATAAAGATATAACAAATGTATAATCTTAAAGATGTCCCACACTGATCATCTTATACTTTCCATAATATTAAACAGAATGCTCTGACAGTATTTCCCGATATTCTTTGTATATTTAGATAACTAATAAAATTAGAAATACTAGGAAACCGCAGGGCGATTGTGTTATACTCTCGCAATCGTTCATGCATTCAATTTTGTTGTACATTGACGGCACTACGACTGTCGTACCACATTGCTCGTGCGCCGATCCATCAATCTATAATGAAATAGACTTCCACATCGAATCCCAGAGAGTTACATAATACGGGGGACGCACCAACTTCGTATGAGGGTAGTATAAATGCCATCACAAACGTTTCGGAATAAAATCGATTGCTTACTTTAAAAAGAACTGAGGGCACGAAATGTCGGAAATAGTGACTGTAAAGAATACATATCAATATTTGGATATTTAAATGTTCTTTATAAACAGGATACTGTTTACTTCAGAAAAGAGATACTAAAGGAGTGGCGGAAACCGCGAGGCAGAAGCATGTTTATTATATTATGTTATGACTTCCTCATCGTCACAGTCGAAACACGACCTTTATAACGAGGTGGTTTGAACTGTATTACGCGACAGATCAGTACCTACGAGGATTATGTAACTTACTGCAATCATGAAACTGATTGCAAATAACTAAATAGATAGAAATATAGCAGCGATGATAATGGTTCCACTTGCTATAAAGATTGCAAATCTGACTATTAGAACTGGAATACGAATAAAACCGCAATATTTAACCGGTTTTATATTAAAACTTATAGCAATAGCTTACGTAATAGGTTCAGAGAGTAGCTTTATTAACCCACTGTTTTCAGGTTTAGATAGAACGAATTCCGCTTGAACTTACATAGTTGCCTTACCATCCCTGCCATCAGTATGTTTTGAAGGTCCAATTGGATCAATATAGCCCCAGCGCCAATCCCTACACGAAATCGTTTTCTAATCTCGCATCAATTCCAAAAGGATTGTATTGCTCGAATTACGCAATTTCAACGTTTGATATCGATGAATTGATAGGAACAAAATTAAGGTAGGTAGGTGTACCTGTGAAATAAATTGCCAAACGGAATAACAACGCTATCGTGATCAATGATTGGCAGTTACAGGAATACGGAAAACTCATTGAAGATATCGTTATAATACTTACCGTTGTTAATAAATAGGGAAAATATATATATATGAGCTTTTTAAGGCACTTCAGTTGGCGTGCGGAGGGTCGTTAGCATGTATAATCGCTCTGGTACGTTTCTAATACCCCCTCCTTGCTCATTATTTAGGTCGTTTGTTACCTATTACCTATAACTTACTATATTAATACACGTTATAAATGAGCTTTGCCTATTTAACATATTGTGTGTCTAATTAATGTAAATAGATTGTATATTAAGACTTCAAGAAAAAAATTCTGTGATTGTTTAAAATTTTGGACGGGTTAGAAATGTGTCGCGACACACTAAACACTGAGTGATCGAGCCATCCAGTTGCCTCCTACGCTTTTATAGGCCGGCAACACGGGCGGCGATACGTCTGATATTGCAATATGCCTGTAAGCGTTATATTATTTATTTACCATCAGCCCCTTATTCAGCTACAAACTTCGTCGACGATCCGCCGCACGGAGGCCTTGGAGAGCTTGCCTCTCACGTAATTGCGTAGTTAGCGTAAGAGACAGAGCATAGAGGCCACGATGAAACATCCTCGTGCTAGTGTCATTTTTCTGACAGAATTGACCAGTTGACCGTCTGTCTACTTGCCCGTAGCTCAAGGAAATAGCCGATCGATGTGATGGCTGGTTCTATCTGATATAAATAATTAAAATTGCTATCGCCACCAACGTTCGATTGTTTTCCTGCCACGTGCTTAGTTGGCACTTTATAGTAATATTGGGGTGGAAAACACATAAAAGGGCCTATTTTCATATATCTATATTTATATACCTTTACCGTAAAACATTTATTAACTAAATAAATTACGAGTTACTGATCCAGATCATAATATTGCTCAATAATATCATAGAAATTGAGCTTAAGTTAACATCATTTTATTAGAATATGAAATTTTAATAGGTGTAAGTAACACCTGTGAAAATTTCCAATGTCATTTCAGAATATCAAACATAGACCAGTTGAAGGAATGTGGTAAGGTGCGGCCTTGTTACGAAATTTTATTCGTTTACTTACATATTTCATTGTGTAGGTTGTATACAGATACATTACACAAGAACCTTGTTCGAATTCACATTCAAATTTGGTTTCAACCTCTATCATTGTAGTATCGGTACACAAAATTTTATTTGAAGGCATGAAAAAGATGGAAACGTCATTGCTTTTTTCATAAATACGGGTAACTAAGCGGTATATTCGTCTGTCTCACTCACCCGCACGTTGAAGGTCACGGGACCTACAGTAACTTCGGAGTTCTAGCTATAAGACGGAGCACAACTTTTTGAAATTGAGGATTTGGTGTCTTGTTCTACCCCAAATTGATTTACGGATAAGTTCCTATTTTACGATTGGTTTAGCAACGAATTACTCAACTATTCAAACACCGTCTGTGTGCCGACGCATCGTCACCTCGTAGAGCGGATCTCTCATGTGATTGCGTAGTTAGTGAAAGGGATAGATAATAGAGGCCGCGAGAGTGACGAAACACTGTCGTGCTGTGTTTTACCTTACAGAATCTAACACTAGGTTAAATATTTTTTGTAATCTTTTCAGAAACATGATCTATGCTGTCAACTGAAATGTCAAACTGTAGACTAAACTTGTGTCATCTGGGGCTTGATTCTGTAAGGAAAATGACACTAGATCGAGGATGTTTCGTCGCGGCCTCTATGCTCTGTCTCTTTCGCTATCTACGCAATCACGTGAGAGATAAGCTCTCCGAGGCTACCGTACGGCGGATCGTCGGCGAAGTTTGTATTAGCTGAATAAGGGAGCTGAATGGATCCACGCTGTATAAAAGGTCCATAATAATATTTTTATGCGTAGGTCTAGTAAATTAAAAGACGCCAGGCCTCGCAGCCTAGAAACTTCTCCAGATAATATAGTTGGTATTAACAATCTCCCACATTCCTTCGCCAACTTATTAAGTATATTTCATTGAACATGGAAAGTATTCAAGTAAATTAGAAGTTAACAAAACTAATATAGCACAATAAAGTTTCAGTTAGTAAGATTTCTACCTAATTTATGAAGTCTCAAAAGTTTGTTTGTTATACATACAGAGATGATATTTATGTTGTAGGTAGTAACTTTTTTATTTTGTAAGTTTATATTCACGCCAGGATAAATACACCGAGTAAAAAATGCCGAATAATAACCACTTAAAATGAAGTCATATATGAAACAAAATATAAAATTATGCGTGACTTTATAAATACAACTAAATTAATTATTAGTGTCTGAGAGAATTAGGAACACAGAAATAGCTAATGAATTGAAGGAGTGGCTAATACCATACGCGCTATGGATAACCGTCTACTCTAAAGAAACCCCGGTGGTCGTGACGGAAAATTCTTACACTTTTATCGCCTAGCAACTGAGTAATTTCGTTAAAAAAAACTAAACTACATAATTGTTGTTAAAAAACAAAAAAAATAAAATTTTAACTAACTATCGGTAAAGTGCCTAGAAGGCTGACTGCGTTATCTCTTTGTATGGCTAAGCTTATTCTCTGGCCAAGATTAGAGCCAGCCCTCTGGTCACCGGACGGCTCCATGAGGTGTATCGAATGATCCTTGAATTGTTGCTTTTTATTTTAAACAGATGTATCTGGAACGCAAGCGTTTTTAAATCAAAATATATATAATCTGTCCATCGTCCACAATGGTCCATTCCATACAAAATCTTAGCTTGAGTTGGAGTAAGTAAGACAATTAAACATAAACTAGGATGTATATTTTTTTTATTACAAATTAGAAGATAATCAAATGGTTGGGTAAATGGTATTAATATTAAAAAACTTAAGCAGAGGTTGTACTATGGAAACCAGACAACTGATACTACTTTTTTTTACTACATACTTAGATAGGTATTGACACCTCCCTTACATCTGCTTAATCAAATGTCAAGTCACTTTACTAAGCATAAGGTATTGCATGGTCATCAGTTCGGTTTCACGAAGGGAAGATCTACATCCGATGCGGCAGCAACATTGCTGAGGCACATTTATGGCGCATGGGAGGATTCACAGGATGCGATTGGCATTTTTTGTGATCTGTCCAAGGCATTCGATTGCGTTGACCACCGTACGCTACTACTAAAACTTGACTTCTACGGAATTCGTGGAACTGCTCATGATCTTGTTTTATCTTATTTATCAAATCGCCAGCAAAAGGTAGGGATTACCGGCACAACATCCAAGGGCTCTTTAGTCGAAATGGGGGTACCCCAGGGTTCAATTTTAGGTCCATTTTTGTTTTTAGTATATATAAATGATTTGCCATATGTTGTAAATGACCACACAGATATTGTCTTGTTTGCTGATGATACATCATTAATTTTTAAAGTTGTTTAAAACTATGTCAATTGTCTGTGGGTGGTTTGCTACAAATAATCTATTACTAAATTCAAAGAAAACTAAATGCTTAAGGTTTTCTTTACCAAATGTAGCACAAGTAGATAGCCAAATAATAATAGATGGGAGCCATATTGATCTTGTAAATAAAACGGTATTTTTGGGTCTTACATTAGACAATAAATTGCAATGGGGACCTCAGGTTGATACTCTAGCTGCTAAATTAAGTTCGGCTGCTTTTGCTGTTAGGAAAATTAAACAATTGACGAATGTTGAGACGGCCAAATTAGTTTATTTTGCATATTTTCATAGCCTCTTGTCCTATGGTATTTTGTTTTGGGGAGCAGCAGCGGATATAGAATCAATATTTATTATACAAAAAGAGCAATTCGTGCAATTTACAGTATGGGTCCCCGTGAATCATTAAGAGATTTATTTAGGGAAATAAATATAATGACATTACCATCACTATATATTTATGAAAATATAATGTTTATACGTAGAAACATAGGAATGTTTGAGTCAAAATTAGATATTCATAGTATAAATACAAGACAAAGGGAGAAGTTAGTTGTTCCATACTTTAGACTAACTAAAGTTAACAAGTCATTTCTTAGTAATTGTGTTCGATTTTATTATAAGATACCGCTTTCAATAACCAAAATGTCTGATCATAAATTTAAAAATTATATTAGGAAAGTTTTGAAAGAAAAAGCGTATTACAAGGTAGTTCATTATATTGAAGATAAAAATGTATGGAAATAGCTGCTCTCTGCACAGTGCACCTCTAAATCTCTTGTTTAAGTTGAAAGTACCTAATTATTGTTATTTTCTATTTTGTAGTCTTGTCATATTTTTTTTTGTTTTGTTTTTATTAATGTTACCTATAATAAGTATTTTGTAATTGTTAAATATAAAATTATGTAAAATTGAAATTATAAAATAGCCAAAAAGTCAGAATAGATAAAAATGTATATAACAAATAAAAAAGAATGTAACCTTGCTGAGTTTCTTGCCGGTTCTTCTCAGTTGAAGGCTGACTTCCGAACCGGTTGTAGCTTCAGTAACTTTAAATTTGACCTTCATAAGTGCCCTCCGAAGGCCTAAACTGAATAAATGGTTTTGAATTTTGAATTTTGAATTTTTTGAATTTGATAAAAAAGCTATGATCAAGATGAATTTAGAAATAACTCCATCAAAGGAGTTTTTAATGGGACTGTACTTAACACTGACAATTATGGGTAGTGCGATTCTTAATATCGCAAAGTTACACAATGATTATTAGTTTAACAATGTATAGAAGATAGAAAACATCTGGCAGAACAAATATTTTTTCTTTTTTTTTGTACCACATTGCCCAACAGACAAGCATTTGCAACACCAGGGGCATCGCCAATGCATTGTCGACCCTGAGACGTGAAGTTGTAAAGTCTCATGTGCCTGTAGTTTCACCGGCCCCCTTACCTTTCTAACCGAAATACAGTAATACAAGTGCGCTACTGCTTCACGGCAGAAATGGATAAGGTACTTTCCCGTACCAACTCTGCACTAAGAGCTCTACTACTCTAGGAAATGTGTGCTTCTCATTATAGAGATCTATGCCTACTTCGATGGGGATAATGGGCGTAAAGATATGTATGTATATTGGTGTTAGCTTCCAGATTAACAATTTAAGTAAAGAAATTAGAAACCTGGATATTTTTTATCTCTAAAACAAGGTTTTCTATTGCACACGAGGGTTCTACGTGACCAAGGTACTAGGACGACATAAGATGTTAAGTAAGTACCGTAACAGATTGCGGGGCTAAAGTAAATAGAAACAGTTCCATGATGAAGGCAAAGCAATCTACTTACATTTACATTCACAACGTAAAGCGTTTTAGCACTTTCAGACAACAATCGTGTGCAATGATAGCTCCTAAGAGCTTGGCAACGCCCACCAGTTTTCACATAGACTACTACACTTATCTGACATGGAATACACCGGATTTTTTCCTGTACATTAGAACAATTCCCTGGCGCTTAGTAAGGAGATTGATATGGGAACTATCTTGTTTTATATTCAGAAGCTTGGCTATATTAAAGTTTTTTTAGAGTAGTAGAGCTCTTAGTGCAGAGTTCGTCCGGGGAAGTTCTACCACCTTACCTATTTCTGCCGTGAAGCAGTAGTGCACTTGTATTACTGTGTTTCGGTTAGATAGGTAAGGGGGCCGGTGAAACTACAGGCACATGAGACTTAACAACTTCACGTCTCAGGGTCGTCAACGCATTGACGATGCCCCTAGTGTTGCAAATGTCCATAGGTGGCGGTGACCACTTACCATCAGGTGGACCGTCAGCTTGTTTGCCGGCCCAAGTGGTTATATACAAAAAAAAAGTTGCATCGTATTTTATTTTATTGAATTATTTTGACTGTCCAGTTAGCTTGGTCGCAGGTTCGCTTCCGCTCAGGACAAACATTTGTGTGGGTGAACATGTCTGTTTGTTCTGTTTCGGAGTGTAAATATCTATATGAACAGATATGTATTAAGCAAGCTTAAACAAATATTGATTGAAATGCCTTATAGCAACTTTATGGAATATATTGGCGATAGCCTGCATCACTACAATACACGCTTAAATATGTTCATGAGAAGATATATATATATACCTGCACCGAAGATATTTAATTACTAGATATTTAATTTAATTGCTTACCTCAAGAGTCCTCCTCATCAAGGTGAGGCTGTGATGTAATGTTGCATTCTTCTTCATCATCATCATCATCATCAGCCTATCTCCATCCACTGCTGGACATAGGCCTCACCTATGGCACGCCACTGAGCTCGATCTTCAGCTCGTTGTTTCCAACCGCTGCCAGCCAACTTGCGTATATCATCGCTCCATCTAGCTGGAGGGCGCCCTACACTACGTTGCATTCTTACTATAATGTAATTGCTTTAAGAAGTACTAATATCAGCTACTAATCCTAACTAATGTCCTAAATGCGACAGTGCATTTGTTTGTTTGTGACGCTTTCACAGATTAACGAGCTTAACCAATTAAGCTGAAATTTCTCACTCATAGTTTTTAGATGCGTGGATGAAACCGCGGAGCACAGCTAGTATTATAAATGTGATAGTTCATGAGGATGGATGGATACTTGTTAGTCTCTCACGCAATATCTACTTAACAGATTTGGATGAAACTTGGCGTAAAGATAGTTTATAACTTGGATTGAGATTTTATCATGGGAAAATGTAACATCCCCACGGGAGTGCTGGAGAAACCACGGGGGACAGCTTGTAAAGTATAAAGCTTTCCATTTGTCAGTGTAGATCGCACCATAATGTGATATAGAGAAGATAAATTCAAAAGTATTTGGTTGTGCTTCGAAATGTAGCACTGTGGGAATGTATTCGTCGATCTGTGAGAGAATAAAATGCATTAGTATTGAGCTATTCATCTCCGACCGTGGTAAATAATGTTTATCGAACGATGCAATGGTTCTTTGTAATGTATTGTTTTGATTATTCAGCCAGTCGCATACAAAAGTCGGCTATATAAGTTGATCTGGTCTAAGAAAACAAGTGAATAAAGACTTTTGTGCCTCTTTGAGCTAACATGAAGGATAACATCTTATACCAATTTTATTATTAGCCCGTTTATCGTTATATACACCCGCGTTTATCGATATCATAGGTATATAGCCTATAACCATCTAGGAAAAAATCCGCGTCGAATTCCGAGTTGAGGAGTTCCGAGGTGATGGTGCGTCTGAGGAACCCTATTTTTCTTAGTTACAATAGATATCCCGGGACATTCCTTACACACGACCATTAGTCTGATCCCAAAGAAAGCAATAACTAATTTACTTACTTAATAATTTTGTATAGATACATTAAAAATATACATATGCATTATACATATGCACATATATATATATATATATATATATATATATATATATATATATGTAAAAATGTATATAAATGTATTATATATATATACCTTAGTTGATAGGGAAAAATGGAATTCTGTGGAGGAGGCGTTTACCCTGAGGGGTCCACATTAGAAGGTAATTAAATTGCACGAGTAGTAGATTCATTATTACTTAGTAATATAATTATTAAATATCAAATTAATTATTTTTATTCTAACTAATTATTGTGGAATCAAATAAAGCTATTTTATTTATTATTTATTTATTTACCTACTTGTGAACAATTCTTATTCTAAGGTCCTCACATAACTAATGTCGATAGGCTTATATTTGACCACCATGGAGTGTTGATATGGCGGAAGGCGGCAACACAAAGATTAGAAGGGAACTGGCTGTCAAGTGCAGATTTTCGACTTGTGAGTCAACCCCGTCACCAGGCTATGGTTTCCTTACAATGTTTTCCTTCAACGACTCAAGCTATTTGTACGATTCGAACCAACGACTCTAGTCACGGCATTCAGTTTCACTAGTTTCCACCTTTTGATGCCATTATTTAGCGAAAGCTCATGCTCATTGAGAGATTCGAACCGCACGACCTTATTTAGTCATGCAATGCCACAACCATTGACGTATCACCACACTGTACGAACCTCTTCTTACAATGAAGATTGTCGCAACACGAGACCTATGCCAATTGTTGTTCTTTTAAGTTTCCTCTGGATTTTTGAGTTGAATGGCTGGTGGTGGAAGCCACGATTTTTTCAATGGCATAATTAAGTTCATATGCGCATACAATATAGAGTATGTTTAGTAAAATAGTTGAATAAGCTAATTGCAACTTTATAATATATTGTGTAAATATTAAACTTGCGGCACGCTATAATGGCCGTTTTGACGTTTAATAGTGACAAAGAAAAATAACCTGTATTCAACCAAGGTTATTCATCAGTAGATGCATTGATCCAACAGCTAATTGTATGATGTTTGAAATCAACCTTATTCCAAAGCAATACAGTTTCTTTTCTTATGACAATCTGAAACGTCAAAACGGCCATCATAGCGTGCCGGTAGTATAATAAATGAATTGAAGTTAAGTTTTAAATCTACTTACTTTTTTGATAACGTATTCAACATGAATGTGAATGTTTATATTACAGGCATGTACAATAAATTAAGGACCTAATTAATAAATTAATAAAAAATAATACAGTACAAAAAAATAGTATTTCGACTATTCATGATAACTCTGCAAAAGGTAGCCCATCTAAGTACCTACTATGTACGAATAAGAACTTATTACAACATTACTATTTGGGATATTTCTTATTGAAAATACGTATATTTTAAGAGTGGGGTTACTAAAAAGGAGCAAGGCGCAACCAGGGGCGTTACATTCCTGCATCTATTTTAATAACCGATTCTTTTGCCTTGCCAGCTTGTGTTACCTATTCAAGCTGTGAATCGCAATTTTTCTATCGATAAAGTGCTTCCTGCAAGTAGAAACTTGTAGAGTGATCGCATCCATAAAGTGAACGATCCTAAGTCGAGTTAATAGACAGGCGATCCTGATTTTTTTACAGGAAACTGTACCACAGTCAAATAAAGTTATAATCTATACGGCAAATGATGAACTTGCTTCTTCTTGGATATTTTATGTAAATTTTGCAAAGGCTTTAACCTTTGATCTTGCAACATTACCAACACATAAGGTACCTGCTACAAATAGTGAAAGCGTCTTGAATCTGGTTGATCTTTATATCTACCACATATTCATACAAGTACATTGTTGCGTATGATGTGACCTTTACTGAAAAAAGCATTGCAGGAAACGCACCTACCAAGTAAAAGTACTATAAATGGATTCGATGCCAACCAGGGGCTCGATTCTGTAAGGAGAATGACACTAACTAGAGGATGTTTCGTCGCGGCCTCCGTGTTCGTCCCTTTCGGTAACTACGCCAAAACGACTAATCGCGTGAGAGATAAGCTCTCCAAGGCCTCCGTGAAGCGGCTCGCCAACGAAGTTTGTATTAGCTGAATAAGGGGGCAGGGCTGTAGCTAGAGTCGAATTTGAGATAGGGCAGCATTGGTTACAGGTAGGGCGGAAGCAGGGGCGTAGCTACCGCCGTATCTACCGTATCAATTATACGGGGCCCTCGGGCTACAGGGGCCCCGAACGTAAGCAAAAATTTGTAAATCCTTATCTATAATCCTTTAAATCTTTCATTTAGGATCAACAAAATGTTATACAGGGCCCGTCTAAGGCAAGGTACGCCACTGGGCGGAAGTAAAAACAAATATCATAATTGATCTCCTTTCGAAGCACGGGCTCCTAAATCCCTATCGATTATTGACTAAAACACTCATTACACTTCATTGAACCAAACTACAAACAATCATAATCAATCTGATTACGTGAGGCATTTAGGAGGGGGAGGGGGTCAAGCCCAATCTCACAGAATCTCACGTGGAGGAGACGGGGGGTCTTGGCAAATATCACGTAATCTTTTTATTTCTCATGACATCTCACCAAGGGGCAGGGGGGGTCGAGCAAAATCTCATGACATCTCACCAAAGGGCAGAGGGGGTCGAAAAATCGCGAAAATCACCTCACGTAATAATTGGATGCCCCCTAAGGTATATCCACAAAACAATTTACAAAAAAAAAGTTACTTAATGCTATAATAGATAAAGCCTTAGCCGTATCTCAATATTGACGACATTAATATGCCCATAGCAGAAAAATCTCATGGCCGATTTCATAAAGTTCAGAATGCCACTTCTCTATACAATTGCCTCCTTACATTCTAGTACCGTTAAGCATTTTTTTTGCATAAAACTGATGTGTATTATACTACATAAACATTCAACAATGTTCGTCTAGTTTTTTTCCTTTGGTGCTTAGTTCTGACCAAACACCACAGTAGACTATTCATTAATTTATTTCTCTACTCAGTACACACTTAAGTCACGATGTGATGCTGAACCCTAGTTAAATCCCTCTTGCTTCTCTCTCCCTAGCAGTATGGTCCCCACTTTATTTTAATTTTTCTTACAAAACTTCAATTCACGATTGTATTGTTTGCTTCTTATTTCTTTCTAACAAGTATAATGCTCGCTTCTTTTCCGTTTCCTAACCTTGACTACTGTTTATACATCGTAATTAACTTTTTTATATTAAGATTTCTAACAGATAGCCCCGGAAGCAGGGGTAAATCTGATTTATAGTTTAAGTTTGATATTAGACTGTTTTTTTTTTTTTTCTTAAACTATAAAAAATTACATGGTTTGAACTTATAATTATGAGACCAATTACAGCTATCCACGTACTAAAATGGAATTCTTACCAATATCTTACATAACACTAGTTTGAAGCAAACAACAAATATAAGTGTGAATATTATACAAAAAGAAAGAAAAAATTACAATAATAACAGCAATATGCTTTATATTAAAGTTTTTATATATTTAGTTATTGCTTAGCTTAACACTAAACATACCATAACGGGTCAAATGACCAATTTTGAGTTTTGCATTGAAAATGCACGTATCATCTTATGGCTTTTGCACATTTGACTTCATGACTTTTTCATACTAATTAATATACAGTTGTTATAATATATATTTCCCTTCCTAACAACTATATTTAATATATTCAAGCAGGAAACATAAAGTCACATTTGACCCCCTATGATAGAAATAGGTATCTAGTAAGTGTTGGTATGATTAGTGTTAATAGCATTTCGACAAAGCTTGAAATACTTGATTAGACCGTTGTGAATCTCAGGTTACCTGCGTTTGTAAAGAGTTAAGCTTAATTAGGTATTACCTGAGTAAAAGATTAATTAGGCTGGATTTTAGTACCCTATAGTCAAAAAACAATTCTCTGAAAACGCTACATTGTCCATGGAACTTGAAGGAATAAGAAATTTCGAGAAAAAAAAAACATCCGTCATTAAAGTGAGCCTATAGAGCATTTTTAAACAAGTATTTAATAGAATAACTCCTTCATTCATAAAACTAAAAAGGATGAATATATTTATAGTTGCAAATGTAAAAACGTTTGTAAAAAGATTTTAGGCACTAGCAATCAGGTTTATTAAAAAATAATATAAATCTTTGGAACAATTTTTGCATTGTAGATCGACCTGAGAAGTAATCTGACGAATTCCTAGTTGTTTTGCGTTTTTTTATTATTTGAGCCTAATATTATACTTATCAATAAAACATTAAATCAATTGTATGTGAAAAAATAATAATATTTTTGATTGGAATTTACACACCTAATACAATTAGATGACTATGAATGTATTAATATGAGCAGTATTTCTCTTAGTTAATCCTTGTTGTTCACTCTTATCAATAATAGCGTCTGTAGCACTTCTACATCACTGAAATGTTCAAACTCATCCAAATGCGAACCTCCTAATGAGCTCGCGGCGAGTGTGAGTGTCGCTTATAAATATGGCTATTAGCAGCTCAGTTAACTGCGCGGGCGGGTAGTAGCGCGACGAGTGGCGTCACGGCGACGACCCGGCCGGGTATGTAAATTGGGTGGACGATGTTGCAGAGCCAGCAACAGCGGCGGCGTTGGCGTGGTAGTGGTGCTGATAGTAGCGGCGCGTGGGTGGTGGCGCAGCGAACAGGTAGGGTGGGTAGCAAGCTGCCGGCGTGGCCGAGTATCCGCGGGCCTGCACGCTGGCGCTCACGGCCGCGCTCAGCAGCGCCCGCTGGGTCTGTGGTGGGTAGCGCGCGGCGGAGGCAATGCAACAGCTGAAAGTGGTGGAGGCGGCAGAGGCCGCGGTGTGATAAAGCTCTGCGCCATCATGGGTAGCGGCGGCCGCGACGACTGGTGCGACATGTACTGCTCAGCCATATACTCGTACATTATATCAGCCATATACTGTGATACACCCTCAGGTGCCACCGAGCTCGACGGAGCCGAAGCGATTGCGGTGTGCCGATCAGCTAATGCACGTGGTATTTGACCAGCATCCAAAAATAAATTTTCCTCTTCTCTCGTTGCATGTAAATATGTGCAGTCAGCTCTACTGCAACCTGGCCTGTTTTGATAATTCGTGACGAAACTTGCACTGTGAGCCTTTGGAGCAAATACCCCAAACGAAATCACGGCTAATCTTAATATGTGGTTCTGACGCGTTTTTAAGCCGCGGGTCCGTAGGCGGCTGGCGACCATTACTTTTTACAATACTTTTACTTATGAACTTTTCGTTTTTAATGTACTCACATAAATATAATGGGACCTATGTTTATACCACTATTTATGCCACCACCACTTCCACGTTACCCACTATACTATATTAGATCAACTATACCATGATTAATTTAATTGTTACCCCGAAAACCTATATTTTTGAAAACTTTTTGCGAACAAATGAGCGTGTAAAGATTAATGGCACAGCTCCTACATACGTCTGTATCTTGTTGCAAGTAGAATACCCTGCTCCAAATATATTGATTTTATAACAAAAACGAGGGGTTGGTTGCACGCGGGGTGAATGCCCCTGTCACTGCAGATTCGCCCCGCCATATTGGTTGGGGTTCTCGCGTCACTAATGGAGTGGCGACTGCTAAAATATGAGCCCGCACTTCTCTACTGTTAACTATTCAGTTATAATGGCAGAAATAAGTTCAGTATTGAAGTAATTTGGATTTTTTAGAGTGGTAATATTAACGAGTTATGATAACCCGGGACGTGTCGAACTTTTTAAATTTTCAAATGTCACCGCGTAGGTATATACTGCTATGTCGACCTTGACCTGGGGTCCCGAGCGTAATTTAATGAATAAATAACAAAAGGAAATATGGTAATAACTAATAAAATACAAAAAAAATAAAATATTTGTTTGCAGTAATTTTCTATCGTTTGTAGTAGCGTTAATTTCGTTTGTAGTAACTTGGTTTCGTTTGTAGTGGTGTTAATTTAATTTGTGGTAACTTTGATTTAATGGATCAGAATCAGAAAGTGCTGACGATGATGAGGTTGATGAAACCAAGTCACTACTATCTCGATTTCAGCAGACCTGTCTGTTGTTTGTAAACAGATTCAACCCTTTGTCTTAAATATCTTAGGATTAAACCTTGATATAAGATATAAGATAGATATAAGAATAGAATAATGTTGTGGAATGGATGCAATAAAATGATGAATTAAACACGTCTTTATTCCCCCATACAACAAACAGTATGCAATTGCCGCAACTCCTGGTGCGGGCTGGCGGCTCCCAGATGAAAATGTGCCGTTGGGAAACCGCAGTTCCCATACGACAATGTGACGTTGGGTAGCCGCAGCCCCTTGTGCGGGCTGGCGGTTCAAATTCCACAGTAAGTAGTTGGAGAACTGCAGCTCCTTGCGCGGGCTGGGGGTTCCCATATGATAGTATGACGTTGGGTAGCCCCAGCTCCTTGTGCGGGCTGGTGGTTCCCATTTGACAGTAAGTAGTTGGAAAACCGCAGCTTCTTGAGCGGGCTGGCAGTTCCCATACGACAATATGACGTCAGGTAACCGCAGCTCCTTGCGCGGGCTGGTGGTTCCCATTTGACAGTAAGTAGTTGGAAAACCGCAGCTTCTTGAGCGGGCTGGCGGTTCCCATACGACAATATGACGTTGGGTAACCGCAGCTCCTTGCGCGGGCTGGTGGTTCCCATTCAACAGTCAGTAGTTGGAGAACCGCAGCTTCTTGTGCGGGCTGGCGGTTCCCATACGAGATTATGAAGTTGGGTAGCCGCAGCTCCTTGTGCGGGTTGGCCGTTCCCATTCTACAGTAAGTAGTTGGAGAACCGCAGCTCCTTGTGTGGGCTGGTGGTTCCCATACGATATTATGATGTTGGGTAGCCGCAGCTCCTTGTGCGGGCTGGCGGATCCCATGCGTCTATGTGCCGTCTGACATATTACTGTATTTGGTATTAGGCTGCTAAATTGTTAACATTTTTAATTTTTAATTCGGCCGCTGGCTGGATTAAGCAAGTGTATGTGACAAATACATATAGGTTGGTTTCTCTTAAAGGTAGAATGTGGAATTGTGTTCTCTATGGTTATTGTTTAGAAAATTGTTTCTGAAGTTCAGAAAGAGGACATTCTCTAGCAATTACAGGATGGCCGAAAATAACGCAATATTAGTTTGGTATTTGGTCTTAGGATGAATGTTTTATGTTTTGTTCGAGTATCCAACGTGAAAATTAATTTAATCTGGAACATTATCAAGTTACTAACGTATTTCTTTCATGTTGTTTAATGAACGTTATATTATAAGTTCCTACTTGTGGACTGTTATTTTCTTTTGGGTAACTAATTTTACAATCCATTGGTGGTCTACTTGTTTGAAACGTACGTGTTAAATTCGATGTTATAATATATGTATACGAGGCATATGACTAATTCATTATATCTGTATTTAAAACAATTGTATTCTAATATCTTTATAAATTTATGGTGGTTATGATATAATTAGTATTAACCGTCTGGGACAGACGAGATATCAGGATGGCTGACAGTTAACTATTCAGTTATAATGGCAGAAATAAATCTGATATTGAAGTAATACATTTTTTTAGAGTGGCAATATTAATGAGTTATGATAAGTGGTTGTTGTTGTGTGTTGTATTAATAAAACTGATTATTGGTAAAAATAAATAAGTTGTGAATATTATTACGATTAAACTCGTAATTTATTTTATGCTATAAGTTTAAATCCTAAAACGGTAAAGGTTTGGTAGGGATTACCGGCACAACATCCAAGGGCTCTTTAGTCGAAATGGGGGTACCCCAGGGTTCAATTTTAGGTCCATTTTTGTTTTCAGTATATATAAATGATTTGCCATATGTTGTAAATGACCTCACAGATATTGTCTTGTTTGCTGATGATACATCATTAATTTTTAAAGTTAATAGAAAAGACAAAGATCTAACTAAAGTTAATCATACTATGTCAATTGTCTGTGGGTGGTTTGCTACAAATAATCTATTACTAAATTCAAAGAAAACTAAATGCTTAAGGTTTTCTTTACCAAATGTAGCACAAGTAGATAGCCAAATAATAATAGATGGGAGCCATATTGATCTTGTAAATAAAACGGTATTTTTGGGTCTTACATTAGACGATAAATTGCAGTGGGGACCTCAGGTTGATACTCTAGCTGCTAAATTAAGTTCGGCTGCTTTTGCTGTTAGGAAAATTAAACAATTGACGAATGTTGAGACGGCCAAATTAGTTTATTTTGCATATTTTCATAGCCTCTTGTCCTATGGTATTTTGTTTTGGGGAGCAGCAGCGGATATAGAATCAATATTTATTATACAAAAAAGAGCAATTCGTGCAATTTACAGTATGGGTCCCCGTGAATCATTAAGAGATTTATTTAGGGAAATAAATATAATGACATTACCTTCACTATATATTTATGAAAATATAATGTTTATACGTAGAAACATAGGAATGTTTGAGTCAAAATTAGATATTCATAGTATAAATACAAGACAAAGGGAGAAGTTAGTTGTTCCATACTTTAGACTAACTAAAGTTAACAAGTCATTTCTTGGTAATTGTGTTCGATTTTATAATAAGATACCGCTTTCAATAACCAAAATGTCTGACCATAAATTTAAAAATTATATTAGGAAAGTTTTGAAAGAAAAAGCGTATTACAAGGTAGTTCATTATATTGAAGATAAAAATGTATGGAAATAGCTGCTCTCTGCACAGTGCACCTCTAAATCTCTTGTTTAAGTTGTAAGTATCTAATTATTGTTATTTTCTATTTTGTAGTCTTGTCATATTTTTTTTTTGTTTTGTTTTTATTAATGTTACCTATAATAAGTATTTTGTAATTGTTAAATATAAAATTATGTAAAATTGAAATTATAAAATAGCCAAAAAGTCAGAATAGATAAAAAATTATATAACAAATAAAAAAGAATGTAACCTTGCTGAGTTTCTTGCCGGTTCTTCTCAGTTGAAGGCTGACTTCCGAACCGGTTGTAGCTTCAGTAACTTTAAATTTGACCTTCATAAGTGCCCTCCGAAGGCCTAAACTGAATAAATGGTTTTGAATTTTGAATTTTTTTTTGAAAACTACATACGTTGAAAAACGACAGGCGACTGAGAAATCATTTCGTGGGCTAAGTCTACCGTGCTTTACGTTTCATTGGCGTTTTCATAACGTTCTGCTTTTTATTTTATTATGATTACATAACTAAGAATTTTACTAAAACATATGCTCGGATAATTTCCGTTTTTTGAATAAAGACGTAGCATTCATCTTCCACGTTGATTGTAAACCATTATTTGCCATATTACTTATATGTATATGTATGTTTGTGTCTAGGTGTAAATATTTATATTTATTTATTTATATACTTACTCGAGTTCTGCTGATTTTGTGATAAGAGGCCGGTTGAAACTACTGATAAACTCTTAATTTCGACTTCAAATAATTATTAAAGCAAAATGTTGGAAATAATACAGACATTTAAAAGCTCGACTGCACACCCGGACTAAACCAGGTATAAAATAGAACGCGGCTTGTCTAAATTAATTAATAGAATAATGCAATCTACGTAACAGTACCGGCTGCTGGAATATGTGATGCATATAAATTCTATTTCGTACTTTTTATTTAAAATGAAAATGTAGTGGTATTATTTATAGATCTACTAGCAGCTATACTGCTCTTATTAGACAATGAATTTCAATTATATTATACTTACTCACTTTTACATTAGAAAGTTTATATACTTGTTTATAATTTATGTTAGAATAGAATGCGATGGATTACAATTTTATATAAAGAAAGCATACCTACATAATGTTTAGGCATAGTATATCTACCATATACATTGAGAATGGGGTCCGATCGAACTCCAACCCCGCCAATGATGTAATCCTCTTAAAGAAAAGTGTCACAAAAGCAAAAAGTCGGTCAAATACGAGTCCCTGCTCGAATTCCAAGAGTTACGCACTTGTTTTTCCAGTTCAAAGAAATGGGAATATCAAAAGTAGGCACCGCGACCGTTTTCCGTTATTTATATTAAAAACAATAAAGAGGCAATAACCATAATTAGATGAAGAAGTACGTAAATACCAATATCTTAAAATAAAGCATAGTTTTTTTCTGGTTTTACAGTCTTAAGAGACGACTATATTGTCCCCCTATTCAGCTAATGGAAATTTTGTCGGCGAGGCGTCACAACAAGGCTTCCGAGAGATTACCTCTCACGTGATTGCCTAGTTAGCGAAAGAGACAGAGCATAGAGCCAATGACAAAACATCGTTGACTTAATGTCATTTCCCTTACATAATCGAAGCCCAGACCTTGCATTAAGCGGTCAGCGAAATCATTCCGGAAGAATGTTGGCGTCAGGATGTACAAACGAAGCCAAATTTCTGGTTAAACAATCATACATATTGCGCCGACTCTAAATTATTGGGAACCGGGTAGGCGGGGAAGATGACGTTTCCAAATTCTCTTGGTTATTTTTAAAAACAGAACAAAATGTAACACAAAAGGCTTCCAGACGATGACATTTCACGCACAAATCACGCGGATTGTTGATTAGATCGAAGTATTGAGATGATTCATGAAAATTTGAGCGCATTACAATTTCACGCTCGGTTACATTTCACTGCAACACCGATTTGAGGTCTTTCATGAAATTCTCAAATAACTGGCGCTATTTATAAATTTAATAAATTACTTATAACACATGCCATGCTCATGCCAAGCTGCTGGGAACTTACATCAAATACCCGGTCGTTTGGTATGGCGGTTGCATACCATAAGTTAAGCCAGTCGGTTTGAGACCCTGTTTGCTAAGCCACAGGCTGTAGGTTCCTTTCCCACTAAGGGGCCGGTGCAATTACAGGCACATGAGACTTAACAACTTCACGTCTCAGGGTCGACAACGCATTGGCGATGCCCCTAGTGTTGCAAATGTCCATAGGCGGCGGTGACCACTTACCATCAGGTGGACCGTCCGCTTGTTTGTCGGCCCAGGTGGTATAAAAAAAAAAGGGAGAAACTTTGTGTCCATGAAGAAATTATGAATGTAAGTAGCATTTATATGTAGCAAAACGTATAGAAATCTTGCAGTACAAATACTAAGTGTTTCATCTCGATGAAAAGGGTCTGTGGAATCGAATACTATTTACATTTTTACCTATTCAAATATTTGCATACATTTATGTTCATAATATAATAAAGTTGTGTAGCTACGAACAGAGATGCGAACAAGTTCTTTACTCTCTCGAGTAGCGTCGTATTCTGTCATAGGATGCTTCACTAACATACAAACAACAACGAACAAACATATATGGTCATGCACACAAATGTTTGTTCTGGGTGGAAATCGAAACCACGACCTACCGTCCTGTTTTTGACTTATATTTATATATATAGATTTTGTGTATGTATTTACACACACTCCCCCCCCCCCCCACACACACACACCAGACACACTGCTACAGAAAATGTATTAAGTAATTAAATTTTTTTCTGTGATTTTTTTAGCAAATTACACACTGACGCATTTGTAAATCACATTATCTAAACTATATTGTTACAAAATCAATTGTATGATATTATATACTAATGATTCAATTTCCCATGGTAAGTGCTCTTGTGAAGAGAATTAAGCCACCCTACTCCATAAGACTAATTTGTCTCATCGTAATGAAATTATCCAAAAATCAATGAAGCCGCTTCCTACGTTCTTGAAATTTTGCCTTGGTGGTTAGAGACCCGACTGTCAAGCCGCAGATCGTGGGTTCGATTCCCACCCAGGACAAACATTTGTGTGCATGAACATGTCTGTTTGTTCTGTGTCTGGATGTAAATATATATTTAAGTATGTATTTAAAAAAGTAATATAGGTATGTAGTATATCAGTTATCCGGTTTCCACAGTATAAGCTCTGCTTAGTTTGGCATCAGATGCCCGCGTGTAAAGAATGTTCCAGTTTTTTTTTTTTTTAATAATGAGTATTTTATACATAGTCAATTCCTACTTTATTCGTGTATTCTTAACACTAGCTACGATTTCGCGGTTCATCCGCATTTAGAAGGATTTAATATATTGGATTATGACATAACTCCAGGATAAAGTAGCTTTGTAATGGTGCTTTGGCAGACAAACAAGCATACAGTCCACCAGATGGTATGTGGTCACCGACACTGAGACGTTAAGACAGTCTACAGCCTCAATGAAGTTAGAACTAAAATTATAAAGTATTACGGTCGAATTTCGATTGCTAGGCGACCACTTGTATATTTAAATCGGTCTAGTCATTTTTGAGTTTATTCATGTTTATAACATTAGCAAAGATTAAGTTTTTGGGCCATTGTTATACGCGGTTCAATTCAACTATTGATAATGCATACAGAGCCCGCATATTGCTCAGTACTACTATATTCTTGTTCACGTACCTATTGCTCTATTTTGGGTGAGTTCTAATAATGAAGGTATCATATGAAGGTTACCTGGGTAACATGGAGTATAATAATAAATATCCTGGGACATTCTTTTACACACGGCCATCTGATCCCAAAGTAAGTAGAGCTTGTACTATGAAAACCAGACAAATGATAGGTAGCTATCAGTCATCTGATTCCCCAGAAAGCTGAGCTATTTTCAAATACAACATACTATATGTACAAATGTACAGAACAAAATGTTAGTATTTTGCAAATGGTAATTTTGGATGGGAATCGAATCGTTGGCGTACCAGTCAGGGTATTAATGTAGGGTTATAACATTTAAGGGGCAAATAAATTATTGCAGTAACAAAATATTTAATATTAAAAAAACATCTAAGTTTTAAGTAATAATCTTCATCATTTAATTTATCGAATTAAAAAGTTATATTGTAGAAAAAAAAGATTGAAATTTATAAAAAAAAAACTATATTTTTAACTATCTTCCTCATTTAATCTACTTCTCGATTAAAAAGTAATATTTTAGAAAACAAAAATAATTGAAGAAACTTTTAAAGCAATTTGATTCAAAACCGCGTAGCTACATAAATTACCTACAACGTTAATACACGTTTAGTTAACATTAACATGCAAGTAAAATAGTTCAGTAGCACAAGTGTTTTCACTTTACTGCTTTATTAGGTACAATAGGAAATTATACCCTCTGGTAATCAGAGCCGTAGTACCTATATACAACTAAACAATCCTTCTCATGTTCTTAATTGCTAACTTGTTATAAAAACGTACCAAGTCACGTCGCGCGATTAATTACTTCATAAGGGAAATTCGAATTTTAATTGACTTCAGTCAAGTAAATCAAGTCATATAACAATACATACGGGACCTGAAACTATAATAATAAATATCCTGGGACATTCTGTACACACGGCCATCTGGTCCCAAACTAAGCAGAAATTGTACTATGGAAACCAAATAACTGATACACTACATATAGTACTTGTTTTTCTAAATACATACTTATATAGATATTTACACCCAGAAACAGAACAAACAGACATGTTCATGCACACAAATGTTTGTCCTGGGTAGGAATCGAACCCGCGACCTTCAGCTTGGCAGTCAGAGTCGCTAACCACCAAGCCAACTGGCCTGTCTGATTTTGCTCTTCATTGGAGAGTTCTGAATTGAAATAAAAGGCACGCATCTATAGGTTTTTTAAGGAGTTCTCATGGTTCTCAAAGTCAGCTGACAAAACATAGGTACCTAAATAAGAATTTTATATGAACCCTATAAAATTTAATAGCTGTCCCCCGCGGTTTCACCCGGGTTCCCAAGGGATGTAACGTTTCCCGGCACAAAAAGTATCCTATGTTACTTCTAATACCTCCTAGAATATGTGTACAAAGTTTCATGATGATCAGTTAAGTAGTTTTCGTGTGAAAGCGTAACAAACAAACTTAGATTCATATTTATATTATAGTAGGGATATAGTGTGTATTGTCTATGAATACAACCACTCTGTCCTATTTCTAGGGTGCGTATGAGGCGACCAAAGAGCAAACAGGTGACGTGCTCACAACACCTCGAACTTTGTGGTCAACAAATTAATCCCAAAGAGGTTTGGCTTCAGGCAGCCAGCCGTAGAAACCTTGACATATTGCATGCAACATGGATAGCCTAATAATGAAATTAACATATTGCGCTGACCCCAAATGACTGGGAACAGGGCAAGTAGATGGTGATAAAGTTTACTTCACACACTATAGGTACTGCTGCTACATCAAACAAATCAAAAAGAGATCTAGTCCTAGTTTGAGATGGTAAAACCTACACAGTAGTCACATAATTATTAACAGTAGGTAAAGATTTATATATACACTAGCTGTCCCTCGCGATTTCACCCGCGTTCACGAGGGATATAATATTTTCCCAGCACAAAAAGTATCCTATATTCGAAATCTTACTTCGTCAGGAAATCCTCGTTTGAGATGGTAAAACCTACACAGCAGTCACCGAATTATAACAATAACAATGTTTATTAATAAAAATGCAACTGATACTATAATATCACTCTCAACATATTACATAATCACATCATAGTTCATTCACTACAAATTCCAATTAATACATACTACCAACTACTTTGCAAGGATGTCGAATTCTCTGGAGTAGTAGGTACCCAACCCATATACACATGTATCGTGGTAGTAAAATGTAGATATAACACTTGTAGACTCGAATACCACTAAAACAATGTGGCTTAAATTTATGCGTTATAATTATTCTACACATTATTTGAAAGTAGTAGTTTGAGCAATTTTAAACAACCTTGCTCCACTAGTACATCATAAATACGTGCATTTTAATATGCGCAATATTTATAATGAAGTACCATATATAAATAGTGCGATTCCAATTAAATCTACCATTACAATTTTAAGGATATCGACGTTTTTGCAATCAGCCCCCAAATTATAGTTAGCTGTTATTGATCAACCGCTATTTAGTCCCCACGTACCCTTTATCACTTGATCCGTACATCCTGGGTTACTTATTGCTGTGTGTGCTAATGAGTTTCTTGATCAGAAAATTATTTATAAATAGATACCTAAACGTGATTGTCAAATTACGTCATGTATTTGACCGATTTTCACTTAAATAATATTAAATTGTCTTGTTTTTGTTCAAAAAGCTTTGTCTTGGCAAGATTTTTGAGGAAAATATATAGATAAATAGCAAAGAGCAACCTATAACTTCAAAATAGTGTTTTAAGTATCAACACACGTTTAACATAAAGTGGAATGATGTAGAATATGGGTATCGAGATGGAGGTAGGTACAAGTCGAATGTAGCCGCTTAGTGAAACGTTTCATATGTAAATAGCTCCGTAATCTGTAGGTGCTCGCTGAAAAGGCATCTATTGCCTATGGATCGAGGATTCAACTCAAAACTTCCCGTATTAAGTATTCTCGAGTGAACATCGGTCTCGAAACTTTCAGACACATTTTTATGGATGGACAAACTAGAAACAAATCTTAAGTTTATGTAGTCAGCTCATGAATCGTCGAGTAAACGATGTTTAAAATTGTTTTTCTTTATTGCAATGTAGATTTTCAGCATAGTTTTGTTTCTGTTTAGTAAAAAAAACCGATGAAGTGAGTGTCGGGCCCGCACACCTATGGTTTCGTACCACCTAATAAAATTTCACAGTACCTTCGTGTTCAATATCAAACAAAAAATGTGTTTCCCTACATTTTATTCGTATTTTGTTGTTTGACTAGAGTGCACTATAATCACACTAAGTTAGACGCTTGCATTATTTTATCTATACCTATCGGTATAGCAAAATCATATTGATACCTTGACAAATCCAGTTTCTCCTATTCTAATCTTCTCGTAGGGAGTTATATAAAAATAATAATAATACACAAACTTTTTGAATTCAAATTCAAAACCATTTATTCAGATTAGGCCCTCGGAAGGCACTTATGAAGGTCAAATTTAAAGTTACTGAAGCTACTACCGGTTCGGAAGTCAGCCTTCAACTGAGAAGAACCGGCAAGAAACTCAGTAAGGTCACATTCTTTTTTATTTTTATTAATTATTTTTTCTATTCTGACTTATTGGCTATTTTATAAAATCAATTTAATATATTTTTATATTTAACAATTACAAACTAAATTAATTAAATTAATATAGGTAACATTAAAATAATAATAATAATAATAGGTTAATAACCAGTTATATCAACTGTTAATTTGACTATTCAAAACATTCAGTCATTTACAGGTAGGACAGACAGACAGATAAACGGCGTAGACTTATTAGTAGGGTTCCTATTTAAAGTACGGTACTCTATGGAGGATATTCGTGTGGGCTGATACCTATGCTCCTTGCGATGTCAGCCCTATTGTCGATGAAGGCAATTTGTAGACGTATGTCGTATCCATAGCACACATATTGATTGCTTATTATATGTGCAGAAATAGCTTCTGAACTTATTACTAAAGTGCTTATTTTATGTGCAGTTTGTTCAATGATAGAAGGCAATCACCTCCCCTGTTCAATATTCAAATAATCGATAGACCAAGGAGGAACGTAATAAAAAATATATAATATAATTTGTGACAGCGAATTTGTCAATAAATTATAACAACTCTGATAAATGAAATATCCAAAATCTTTCTAGAGACTGCGACACCTTGTACGCGGAGCTTTTTGTGATTGGCTTTTCGCACAGAAAAGAGAAAAATTCTGTAATAAATTGCCACTTTGACGGGAGTCACGAGCCTAAACGGTGATAAAAATATAACCTCGCATTCCTTTCAGCTTTGTCAACATTAAACAAGATTTTATTTGTGCCTTGTTTAAAAGTTTGAAAAAGTCTTTCAGGTGTTTTGAAGGATTTTTGAAGTTTTTACCTTTTTGAGTTAATGTCTATTTATTTCTATCTATTTAATTACTGTGTTTAATTAGAGTAGTAGAGCTCTTAGTGCAGAGTTCGTCCGGGGAAGTACTACCACCTTACCCATTTCTGGTGTGCAGCACTAGTGCACTTGTATTACTGTGTTTCGGTTAGAAAGGTAAGGGGGCCGGTCAAATTACAGGCACATGAGACTTAACAACTTCACGTCTCAGGGTCGACATCACATAGGCGATGCCCCTAGTGTTGCAAATGTCCATAGGCGGCGGTGACCACTTACCATCGGGTGGACCGCCCAAGTGGTATAAAAAAACCAGAAAGTAGTAAAATATTTTTGTGAATTTTAGGCTGTCCATTTATGTTTAGGTGCAATAACAATGTTTCAAGTTATCCCATATTAATCATATTGTAAACGCAGGTTAACATGGAACACAGCTACATAATAACTATACTAAAGTCCTAATTTTAAGCATTTATCTAATCTCATTTAGGATAATACTATGCACGGATAGTCATGTTGCAATGTATGTACAAATAAAAGTATGTAACTAAGTGGAACGTCCCCAGGGCGACCGTCTGCTTGTTCACAAAGGTTTCACATGCATGCACACAACATATTGTGCGCTCGCTATCTTTTGTAAGTCCCGTGGCTTCTCGCACTCATCGCCGAGCTTGAGAACCCTCGAAGTCAAACGCTTTGCCTTTCTGCTCAACGCCCTTTTGCGGTGCGTTGTTTGTAATGACTGGAAAAAGACGTAGGCATATTGCATAAAAAATATATACCCCACATTGCTTTGAAATCTTATATGAATATGTCACCCTTTAACACACACCCTTTAGCACACAGAATACTATTTCTGTCTCATTGTTTCAGAAAACCCTATATTATTTATATTGAGTAGTAGAGCTCTTAGTGAAGAGTTTGTCCGGTGAATTAATACCACCATACCCATTCCCGCCGTGAAGCAGTATTTGTATTACCGGTTCAGTTAGAAAGGTAAGGGGGCCGGTGAAATTTAAGGTACAAGGTTTAACAACTCGCTTCGGGGATCGCTTTGGTGATTCCCTGGTGTTGCAAATGTCTATTGTTGGCGGAGTCCACATATTACGGTGGACCATCAGCATCTGCATGTTTAACGGCATACTTGTCATATTATAATAAAATTACGTATTTGGATTGAAAAGTTACAAAAACAAATATTATATTAAGTTTCATTTTATTTTATTTAAGTTAAAACACAAAATTATGAAAAGTGAGCTGCACACCACTCCATACCGCGCTTGTTACTTGTGTACTTTTTAGTGTTAACAATATTTATAATTTAAATTATTAGGTACATAAAACGGAACACATTACAACCGTACATGTAAATAACCAGACAACACCTGTGCGTGTCATTTGTCTATTATGTACCTATAGATACATTAAAATCTTTAACAAAACAGAGACATTGACAACAATATTACCCATAAAGCCCATAATAGAACATATTATAATCCGAATACAATATAATTTCCAAAATAAAGTAAATATATGTGAAATTCAAAAAGCTGTAATTCAAACAACCTAAAACATTCATGTAGTATGTACTTGGGCACAGATAGAATGAAGAAATAGTTAGGTACCTTCAGAGAGATAGGCATGTTAGTATAGTAGAGAGGGAAGCGTGATAAGTGTTCTTTTATCAGAAACCGTCGGGAACATTGGCCTCACTTCCGGCCTTATCTGAGTTTACTTACCTTTTCCTGGGAACCGCGTGCGGTAAGTCAGCTGTGCTCTTTCTATTGATAGATACTGATATATTACATTTCTGTGCGATACACACGTATAGTCTGCACGCATCACTTGTGCGTATATTGATGTATTTCTTTTTATAACTTTTGAAAATAAATCAATGTATTTTTTTTATACTACTTGGGTTGACAAACAAGCAGACAGTCCACCTGATGGTAAGTGGTCACCGTCGCCTATGGACAATTGCAACACTAGGGACATCGCCGATGCGTTGTCGACCCTGAGACGTGAAGTTGTTAAGTCTCATGTGCCTGTAATTTCACCGTCCCCCTTACCTTTCTAACCGAAACACAGTATTACAAGTGCACTACTGCTTCACGGCAGAAATGGGTAAGGTGTTAGTACTTCCCCGGACGAACTTTGCACTAAGAGCTCTACTACTCTAAAATGTGATTCCAAAATATTTATCCACTGATATGTTTGAAATTAGGATTACTACAGTCAGTACAATTAATCTGACTTAAGTACAGAAACAGTCTATATTTAGTGTTCCGAAGTCGATATGTTGGCAAAATAGCTCGATGTTTATTTAGCAGATTTGGAAGTAAAATAATGATGATACTATTTAATGATAAATTTCAAAATTTTGTCTAAACCGTATCATAAATAACAACAGAATATTTAGCCTCAGTTCTATTGGCCTAGCTTTTATTCAAAAAGGCTGAAAATATCACAAAATACAAAACTTTCAATAATATCGAAAACGTTCAGAAGTTTCATCGAAAAGTAACATGCTGGCAGGTATTGGGCCATCGGAACTTGGGTAAGTGAAATAAAATGCTAGTGGATTGAAACCTCGCCTCAGGTTACCGCGAACTACGATGTCGAGAATCGAGCCCGGTCTATTGATAATCCCTCCTCCGGAAAATCATCTCAATGAGCTTACAAAACTATTTATATGTATGACTCTAGTGCAGTAGGTAAATATTTTACATCTACATTTCCTTTGTTCGCATCCATTTGTTTAACATTTTGAGTTATTATTGTTTGTTTCAAACATTGACATACGCATGGTTTCCAAGTAAAATCGATATGGATAAGCCTCACTGGATTTAATAAATCAAACAAGAGCAGAATTTTAAGTAAAATAAATGAATGTATATTCTATTTGACTCTAAAAACTGTTCTTTTATTTCAAAAAATCGTTACGTTCAAAATCAAATCCCCATTTTTCAGCGCTTCGTAAAATGCATTAACTTAAAACATTTATCAGTGATGTTCGAGGATTTCTCGACGAATTGCAACAGAAATCCAATACAGGAAAGTATAAATCTTAGATAGACGGGACGCGTATATTTTAGTCCACATTCCGCAAGCGAGATACTAGAATTACATTATCAAGCCGCATTTCCGCTTGTAAATGTTATCAGAATGTCTTCAAACACAAATTCTCAAGAGTGAACAACGCAACGCTCAGTGCTTTACGAACTTATATCGGCCATTGTCTTGGAGTAAGGACGTGAATTTCTTTGTAACATCTATGGATAGTATTATTTAATAAACCTCGTTGAATTTACATAAAAAATACGCATATACGAATACGAAATTTATTAAAACTTTAGTAGTAACAAAACAGTAAGGTATCGACAACACACAACTAAATTAACTAGAAAGCACTTTGGTACAAGAAGGTGAAGCAAATAAAACGTAGCTGTTACAGCCTTGCTATCCTCCACCACGAATATTTCGTCAGCATTTAAATTTAAACAGCTTATTAATTGTGTTCAGATAGAAGCTTCTGTAAACAGAAAATACTCTCTTCGGCATCTATACAAAAGAAAACTTTTACGACCCTGAATGTGAGGGAAGGATTTGTAAGTTATCGAGCAACAAAAGCAATTTTGCAACAGTTGTAAGAACGCGCGATGGTAAGCATGTTCGTGTAGATGTCTAATCTCGAACCGACTTAACCATAAAACTAACTTTAACCCAGTTTGCTGCAATATGGCCTTTTGAACATTCCTGATAAAAACTGTTTTCGTAAAATAGTTAATTGCACTTTAATTATAAGCTTCCTGCTTCGTGTTGGTGCTCGCAACTTTTTTCGTTACAAAGTTTCTATTTGTTGACATTTCTATTTCCTACGCTTCTGATAGTACATACCTAAAATAATAACATGGTAACTAATAATAAATCATAAATGTGGTGACTGCCGACTAGTTTCGATTTAAACTCATTGATGTGGCTTCTATACTACGTATTTGGTTTTGATTAAAATTGGTAGCTTTGGTTTTCATTGGTGTGTTCCACAAATTATGATTGATGTTTGATTAGGTTGAGGTAGAGTTAATAATACAGTAGTCGGTCGAAGCTCTATACATCAGAGTTTTGTTTTCATTACACCCAATATTAAATGAAATACCGGAGGTAGAATCTTTTAACAAAACGTTACATGTATATATTTTTTGAGCCAACATGGTAAAACATTAGTTATTTGTGTAACTTCGTATATTTCTTGCTGACATCGAGGTGTCTATCAGATGATCTGGCAAAGATTGAAGTCGTACAATTGATGTGCACCGATATAAACTATTAGATGTTGAACGCGATCGCTCAATATGGAGAAATCGTAAAGGAAACATAGTCAAATCGACACCGGTAAGGGTGTACGGCGCTTGCCGGGATTCTCACGATTTATGAGGCAATATGTTTAACGTCTACTACGGGAACCCTCTCTGAACATAACGGGGCTGTTACGTAAACAGATTGCTCGCGAGTGGTGGGCCGACGCCGAAGCCGACGCTCCAGATATCGGCCTACGAACGAGTCCAACACTTACAACTTTTGTACCAAATCGACGACGACATTTTGCTCTTTGTAAAGCTCTCTGCATACGAATAGCTAGCTACACTGGCAATTCGTGAACGATATCAGAATACTGCCTTCTTTATCGAGACTGTGTTACAACAAAAATTGCTATGAAATGTTCAGGTATTTTATGTTGTTCCATTTCGCCAATATTTTTTGTTAGGTTACACTTACATTATTACGTATTTGTACATGTTTTTGTTACGAAGTATTTCATATTTTTCTTTTGGTATGAGTTATCATAATATGGTTTGTAAGCTAGTGCTACGAATTTAATTTGTAGATTCATACATATGTATGTAGAAGCTATTTGATCAATCATTGCATGTGGCATTGAGCTCGAGGGTACGCATAAATATTTTTTTATCGATCTGAAACCTTTGGTGGACTTCGAGGAAGGTGGCAGCTGGCGACTAGCGTGGTGTACTGCATACCCTTAAAAGGCAACAATCGCGTGACTTACGGAAGATTCTTAATTTTGATTAGAGCGTGGGTATTACGCCTGCGGTACCATTCATCAAACGATTTACCTACTGTTGAAGCGTATTTTTGAGCTTAACATAAACCTCAGCTAAAACTACAGCTGAAAAACGCAAAATAAATATACAGAATCTATACGTTTCGCTTTTTATTTGTAGTCCAATATTTTCAGGTTATACAGAGAGCACAGAGATGGAATGTGATGCATTGACTTTATTTCGGGTTCCTTACTACAATGTTAAAAAGCTTTAATAGTATCCACTATAATATAACTGAAGTTTGTAACTTGTTATTTAATAGGTTTTATTATTTAATGATATTAAGTTAAATTCTTTAATTTATTAGAAATTTGGATTTTGGCTTAAAAATGGAAATTTAGGTTAAACAAGTAATTTGTTATTTAAGGAGGAATATAGCTTAATAAAATAAGTAGGGCAATAAAATATTAACAACAAATACGGTTTTTCAGAACATACCCTTCAGAGTACTTGTGAATTTCAATAAAACGATTTAACAAACTAACATAGATATTGTAACAAAAGCATCGGAACCCTATGCGAGGCAAACTTGCAAATACTTTTTATCGATAACCATAGTCCGTAAATCCCTCTATTGTTAAATGCAATTCACTAGTTTCGTCAAGCAATAAATTCTGGCACTAGGCAAAAGTCACAGTTAGCTGTTCTATTTTTAAAGTTCAACTTACCATTTGCGACACTAGTTTTATCGTCTAAAATAAAAGTATAAAATGTTGTTGTGTGATGTTCTCGTGATACGACATTTCCCTAAAGAACTGGTCAGAGAAAGATGACCATTTATTTTATACACATGTTTGTTACTTTTATAAAGGATATATGGATGATAAAGGTAGGATTTGAAAAGCTTATTCTCTCGCAGGATTTCATGAATTATAACGTAACGCAGTATCCAGTTAAAACTATAATTAAAAATAGTACTGTTATTGTGTAGTAAATATATGAGATAGAAGTATAAAATTTTATCAAATAGAAAAAGTCATTGACTATCTCTAAAGTTAGAGACTTCATTTGTAGTTCCATTTGATAACGGGCCAGTTGGCTTGGTGGTTAGACCCTGACGCCAAACCGAAGGTCGCGGGTTCGATTCCCACCCAGGACAAACATTTTCAAATAATTATCGTAAAAAAATATATTTGGTTAAACGCGGTATTAAAAAATAAAATATTGCATCCATTTTATGACTGTATTTGCCAGCTTGATTGAATATTGTTGATTAAACTGCAATTGTGTGTATTTATTGTAATTTCCATTGTCAGTGAGATTAGATATTATGGTAACTATACTACCGGCACGCTATGATGTCCGTTTTGACGTTTCAGATTGTCATAGGAAAAGAAACTGAATTGCTTTGGAATAAGGTTGATTACCATCATCATACAATTAGCTATTGGATCAACAGATGCACCTTTTGTGTGAAGGAATACAGGTTATTTTTCTTTGTCATTGTTAAACGTCAAAACGTTTAGTTACGTGTTCATTCTTGTGCAAACAAAGAGTCACAATAGCTATATATTACAAAGAGAAAGAGACTAATAAATATAATTGATCTTGGAAAAGGTAAACAGGCGAGACACTACAAGCCCGCAGATGTCTTTTGTGATTCTACGCAGCCAGTTTCGGGTTTACGGAAACGGATAAATAAATTTACGCAAGGCTAGTAAATGTCAGGTGTTGTCTCTCTCTCTCTGTCTAGGATTCTTTCAATGTATATATGTAATATATTTTTTATGATAAGACTTTGAAACCATCCAACCGATGTGTCCCAAACTAGTTTCATTAGAAAGGTAATAATGGTTTTAGAAAAGGAGAAAAAAGTAAAAAAAAGCATTCTTGCTCAATTTAATACTCGCTGAAATTCAATCGAAAAATGAAATTGCAGTAGCTGTAACATCGTCTGGAATTCCGAAAAATCTCAATATATTGTTCATCCGCTAGCTTAAGATAAAAAACTTAATAAATAAACAAAAATCCAAAATGTACTTCATGAGAGTAGTAGCTAAAACTAAGTATCTGCTAGTTATAAATATTTTGTGTGGGGTATAATAATTGGAAGTTCCGTAGATTCCATTTCGAACAATGAATTGTATAAAACTTGAAAACTAAAGTTCCATTTTTTCTGGGCCCATTCGTTAGACACGACTGTATTCTTACGCGAGGTAAATGAGGACTACGTTGTGATGTTTACTAACACTGCACTAAAAAGTACAGGTTAATTTACATTTATAAAGAGCTACAGTTTAACGTAAACACGGGGTTCGTGCTTGTTTCCTCACCTAGCCACATTATGCGGTCGCCCAGCAATTTGATTTTCTGTGAACTAGGCAAAATGTTAAATAGGTCTGATTAAAATCAATTCAAGTATTACATTCATCATACCGGTAAACTTGCAAATTATTCATGTTATGATCTAAGTGGTTACTTAATGAATATATCGTGCGTGATGAAATCTCTGTATTACTATTTTCATAGGCAAAGTTTCATCTCAAACTTTGGGGAGTTGGTCCACCCACAAATTATATTTATTCTGCCCTTATTCAAAACTTGTAAAGCATGACATTTAGATAGTACAAGTAAGAAGTCATACAAATTCTGCTTATAACCTGTAAATTACAACTCTTTGCTACCTTAGCAACAAACTCTATAATAAAATATCAAATCACAAAAAAAATTTAAGTACATAAATTAATGTTCTTGAATAATTATCAATCAATTCCACTTAATTCAATAATTTAATTTGATATGGGTATGTGTGTAATAATTTAATGGAATAATCTTAATCTTACGCCATGCCTGAAATAAAGAATTTCTATTTATTTTTTTATTTATTTTATTTACTTAAAGCAAATAAATGATATTTATTATATGTTAAATGCAAATATGCATTAACTCAGTGCCTCAAAAACTGAACCTTGACCAAATTGAGAGCTTAATATCTGCAGAAAGATTATAATATCTTGTCTGTCTATCTGGTTAAACACACTAGATATACACAGAAGACACACACTCAAGCAAACATATACTTACAATACAATGACCGATTTTTATTATAATTATTTTAGTTTTATTCATATTCAAGAGACAATAGTGGTACCAACCATTGTTGATATTATTTTGTTAATATTATAATATTCTTGTTACTTCTCAACAATAATATTACCATTATTTTGTCTATTTCAAAAAAAGCGAGTAAGTTATAATATACATAAATAAATAATTAAATATCCTGGGACATTCTCTTACACACGGCCATCTGATCCCAAACTAAGCAGAGCTTGTACTATGGAAACCAGATAGCTGATATACTACATATACATTTTTTTTTCTAAATACATACTTATAAAGATATTTACACCCAGACACAGAACAAACAAACACGTTCATGCACACAAATGTTTATCTTGGGTGGGAATCGAACCCGTGACCTTCGGCTTGGCAGTCAAAGTCGCTAACCACCAAGCCAACTGGGCTGGCGATATATATTATTACCATCCCCCGGGCGTACTATTCTTTTATCACTCGCGTCTAGTTATGTTTTAAGATATAAAGAACGCGGACACGAATATTACCCACAGCTCGGGAAAACCATAAAGAGGGTAGTTAGATAAATAGATTGCTAGACGCGAGAGAGAGTGTGCCTCCAAACTACCGTTTAATATAGAAAGATGTTCGCTGAAATCAACTGTTACTTTTATAGTACGTATCGACCGTGACCTGGTTACGGAATAAAAAAATTATAGTCACAATCCCATTCCAGAGGTTGTTCTGCACGGATAACCTTGATACGTCATAGGCGTTATTAGCCTTGGTTTTTTTATACCATATGGGCAGTGGCGCAGCTAGGTAACCAAAGACCCGGGGGCAAAAAATTTAGTAGGGCCCCAACTAAACTATTTAAAATCGTTTAGCCCCCAGCCGAAACTTGGCGGTCCCGGGGCACTGCCCCGTCTAGCCCTCCGGTAGCCACTGTTTGTAAGTCAGAGTTGGAAGGGCCCCCTGAGCCTGGGGGCCCTGAGGCACTGCCCCGTCTAGCCCTCCGAGAGCTACGCCACTGTTTGTAAGTCAGAGTTCGAGGGCCCTGAGGCACTGCCCCGTCTAGCCCTCCAGTAGCTACGCCCCTGCATATGGGTCGATAAATAAGCAGACGGTCCACCTGATGATAAGTGGTCAATTTGACACTTGCACCAGGGGCATCGCTAATGCGTTGTCGCGTTGCCCTGAGGCGTGAAGTTGTTAAGTCTAATGTGCCTGTAATTGCACCGGCCTCCTTACCTTCCTGACCGAAACACAGGAATATAAATGTACTACTGCTTCACCGCGGCAATGGGTAAGGTAACGGACTCGGACGAACTCTGCACTAAGAGCTCTACTACTCTAATGTTGTTTTATGTTTTAATGTTTTGGCGAAGAAACTGACCATTTTGTTATTCAAGTGCAGCTTTATTTTATGTGCGAAGGTTGACAAGAATGAAGTCCACCAAGTGGTGACGGTTGTCAATAAATATTGGCAATACCAAGGGAATAATCAATGTGTTACAGACTAAAGTCTAAAATCTAGATTAGCAACTAGGTCTCAAGTGTTAATGTCGTTGAACCTGCAGGTGATTGTCATAGATGACGTTTTAATAAACGCTGCACTTATATTAAAATATTCAATGGATATTATTTATGGAAAAAAACATATTCTTACAAATATATCGTAAACATCATTTTTTATAACAATTTTTTGTGATGGAAAATATCTATTTTGCTTTTTAACTATATGTTGTAAAAATTCTATATCACTTATTGTTAGCCAAAAAAGGAACATACACCCTAAAATTAATTTCTTAATAAAACTTCCTGCAATTAATTCCAAATACCTACCTAAAATTTTATTCAAGGAATAATAAGCAATAATGTTTTTCACGTGTATTAATTTTTAATAACACTGTGGAAAATCTGAATTGTTTCAAATCCTTTAGTTACTTATTGTACATCTTAGGAATATTAAATATGTATGCCTACAGGGATATTATAAGGTATTAGCCTACCCTTTAGGAGCTTTACATAAGCTCCCAATTCATTTTATTAGGTTTACTTGTAAAAATCTTCTGACGATAAATCCTTTTTCGTTGCCTGATCATTTCGAAAATTGATGAATTGTGATTATGTCGATCGTCAAAGCTAAATAGAGTTTTAATTTCTCTTTATACGTCTTGAAAATTTGTAATTAGAAAATGTAATATATGTTTATAGTTCACAACATATTATAAAGCATAGTTCAAATACTAAAAAAAAAAACAAAATTCAAAACCATTTATTCAGTTTAGGCCAATGGAGGGCGCTTATGAAGGTCAAATTAAAAGTTACCGAAGCTACTAGTAGGTAATCTGAGATTTAGAACTTAGGTTTTTCCACAAAAATATGGAACTTGCGCTGCTGCGGGAAGGTGGGTAAATAATAGAATATATTTGAAAGCTGGTTTTTTGTCTATATTATATTTATTTTCTTTGGAATTCTAAAAAAAGGTTGCGGAAATAATACAGCTTGGCTATCTATAAAAGAAATATTTACTACACAGTTATTTGAAGGAGGGAACCCACTGAACGCTCCATAACGGCCGCAAAATTATTATATGTGAAGAATATTCTCTGGTTTATACGCATCTATGCGCAACGTAGCCAATGTGTATGCATAATGGACTATTTTATGAAGAGTTACATCTACGCCCCAGCATTATTTATAACATATTTATATACAACCAGGATCGTATAGCCACAAACGTTTTTTTTAGCTTTTTAACAATATTCTGGCAACCCTATATTTTTCTGCTAACTATATCACCTAGTGGCAACACCAAAAATGAGACTTATGGTCTGTCTTTAAGAAGTCCCTTTTGACGTTTAAGAATGTCATTGAAAAATTAACTTTATGTCTTCAAAAATAAGGTTCATCTATTGATCCAATAGTTAATAGTATGATGATGTCAATACACCTTATCTCAAAGCAAAAGGGTTTATTCTTTATAACATTCTTATAAGTCAAAGGGAACTTCTTAAATTGGACAGATTATAGTATAACCTCGTTTTCTGTAAATGAAACCTAAATACCTAATCCAATACTCAAATAGGTATAAAGTCATAGCTTCACGTTTTTCTTCTGTATTTTCGTTCATTAAAAGTAATGGACTTATTTCCTTTCGTTGAAAGAGGCCCGATCCCCAATAGCTTAGCGTTCCGGTGTTGACCCTCCATTTACTGTCGTAACAAATAAAGTCACAATAATACTTGAACAGAGCCCCACACAGCTGTATATCAGGTGCCTACTGTTACTTACATGGTACGCCGCGCGGCGCCGGTACCGTTACAACCCCTATTTGACAGAAGTCCCATAGAAAAACTTCGATAATGAGATCCGTTTTCGAATGTTTCGGTCCCCGATTTCTTTTAGTTAAGACCATCTTGAATATAGGCTAATATAAACCACCGTGATATCACTTTTCGTTCTTTCTGTTTATTAGGCTTTCGTGGTTTATCTTGGAGCTCCAAATTCCACTGAAAATTTCGGTTCGTTAGTTAATCTGTGAAACGTAACAGACAGAAATCGGAAAATCTTTTCTATTCGTTACGCAAATAATAAAATAATGGTAAATTTAACAGTGAACCCACGATAATCAGTTCAGTAGTCGCGGAAATTAGCGTGTTTAATGACAAAGGTATTTTAATTAAATGGTATTTTTCTATTCCATCACTTTTACAAAACGAAATTCAAATCATATACTGCTTGTAACTCCTAATAAATTGAACAATTTTTTTTTCTTTATTACATTACAAGTACAGTAATTACATGGGTTGGGGCTCCCCTTTTAAGTTTTTAAAAAACCTGTATTAGGAGAGACCCGCTCTTCCGATTTTTATGATTAAACTTGTATTCATAGTAAATGTTTAAAGTTATTACAACTAATTACAACTCCTTTTGATGTATATATGATGGATTTTTCTAACTTATATGTATATATATCTTCCCGTTAAAACCAGGTTTAGGTCTTTGTTAAAACTAGAATAAACATTGTTTACGTTACAAAAAAAAGCAAAACCTATTATTGTGAACCACAAAGTTACAAATTTACTATGATTTCGTACTTCTGTTCATATTAAGTATATTATAAACAGTTTTAACTGACTAGCTACAGAAAAACATGTTTTGTCTAGTAAGAACTAGTTATAACTGATATTCAATTTTGGGCATTTAACTAATGCTCAAAATTCTAGTTTTAACAAACGCATTCTATTTAAAAACTGGTTTTAACTGTGACATATATATCGCAGCCAACTATTGTAGCTTAATTTACCGTTCAATTAACAGCCTAGCTTTTTTACTAAACGGCGTCGTTCAACTAGCGTCCGGATATTCAGCCGTAGTAATATAACAGTTAATGAACTGGCTGATGCTTACATCATTGACTGAAAACTACAGATGCCAGAAAAAAAAATTACCTACCTCGTATGTATATGAATTAGCCGAATCTTTTCCTATTGTGCTGATATGTACCTACTTATTTAATTAAGTAATTAATTATATATTATACATACAAGTAGCGTAGTAATGTAACTTTAAGAATCAATAATCATAATAGTAAAATAAAAGTAATATATTGAAGTTAATAAATATAATAAAAATAATATAGGACATTCTTCATACACTGCCATCTGGATGGAATCCAGACAACTGATATACTACATATACTATTTTTTTAAATGCATACTTATATAGATACTATACATCCAGACACAAAACAAACAGACATGTTCATGCACACATAAGTGTTTATCCTGGGTGGGAATCGAACCCACGACCTGCAGCGTGGCAGTCTAACTACTATTAATTTGTGAAGTGAAATTTAGGTTTTTTTTTTGTTTTAGCATAAACAAGTGTTTATTTACGACGGTTTTTTTTTAATTAGAAGAAGTAATTAGCTAAACACAGTATCATTTGACTATCAAGGCAACAACAATTTCTAAATATTGATACTTGCTACCGTCCTAATGTTCATCGGAACTAGACCTACTCGTATGTCACTCGAGAATAGACTAATGTTCTATGTGTAAAAGACTTTTTGATAGCGGACGAGTCGTTTTCGAGATTACCCCCTAAATCTTATCTTACAAACTTTACCTCTCTATTACACGCTTTATATTAGCTTCACTTGTATGTTTGTTTGTATGTAACCGACTCCTTTGGGCGCGATTTTGACCCACTTTAAACGGAGATTTCATTCAAACTTTGTAGATTTATCGAGAACCCATGACAATTCAATATTTTAAACAGTTAGACCCATTATCCTTACTAGGATAATCAGGATTAGCGGCTTAACTAAAAAATTAAAAATAAATAATAGTTAAAAAAAACACGCTTTTACAGAAAATCCAACTAAAAAAATAGAAAATAAATTTTAATTAAGAATAGTGTAAATAAGATAAAAATGTATTTTATTGTTAAAAGAGCGTGGGGTACTTTTTAAGATATTATCAAAATAATAATCCTTCTTCTCATATCTGTCAATAAAATATTTATAACCATGGACACCGTGCCCCCCACGCTGCTACCTAAACTTTAAAAATAAAACGTCACGTTAGAGGGGTAACTAATACGTTCATATACAATACTATATCTAAATAAATCTAGTATAGTGTAACCCTCAACACGAACCAGCTGCTATCCACTGAAAGTAACAAAGTGAGTACTTTCTTTACCGAGGCGATAACCATTCCCTCGCGAGTTTTCATATAAACTTTGTATAGAAATGTGATTGGGCGATTCATGCCTATGGCTACCCCATTTCCACTTTCCAAATTTAATTTCGGAGTTTGATTATCGCATTGTTAAATAGTTTAGAACTGTGCTACCACGCGATGTGATTCGCTGGTGTACTTGTAGGAACAAGTTTGTATTGAACCTTACATGTATTTCACTGAATACCAGGCGACCAGCTAGCAGATTCGAATCTAACTATGAGCTTGAGCTTTACAGAAGGAAAAACATCGAGAGAATACCATAGAACTGTGGAAGGATACTCTGCAGGATCCACCTGGATTGCAACCACCCTCTTGTTGATTGAGTGCCGCACTTGAGTCTGTTGCCTGCTATCGTCTCTCTTGGCTACATCATCACCTACCGTCTATGAAGTTCGTGTGATGTTTTACAAGCTCATCACATCACACTAGAAACCTAAGAAACAGTTACCTGCACATTTGTGAGTAAATAACCATATTTCCTATCTACAGGATTTCAATCGATTCCTCATTTCCATTTCCATCTCCGTAGTAAATACATGGCGCAGTTACATGATATATTTACTCACATGTCGTAGAGCCTCATTACCGCTCGGATTTAGGACAAGTTCCCAGGTACCGGTGTATAATGAGCCCGTCATCGTATTAGAACGACAAACTTCCGTTACGGTAAAATCTCATTCGTTCTTAACTGAGACAAATTTCGTTCACATATTTTTTACCGAACCGAGCACGGTGAGTTATTCCGACGGCGACGAAAGCGGCGTGTCGTGTGATTCCGTCGGCGGCGTATCGACGCTCATTATCGGCAAGCGGTGGCGAACGCGCCCAGCCGTGCCGCCATTTCAATCGAATTCTCCTTGACGACTCGTGATTCACGAAATCCCAATGCGTATGATTCGATAATATTGATATTCGATTCGTCGTGAATAAAGGTTAATTTTTTTGTTAGTAAATCACCAGAAATTTATGTGAATTCATTTTTTTACATCACAAATAAATTATTACGAGAAATACCACTATTATAACGTTTTCAAATAAAGTTGCGAAAACAACTAGCGGAGGTTTCCTCAAGATTTCCCCTGTAACCGAGAAAAAGATTTGGCAAGATACAGCCAACGTGTACATAAAGTAAAAGCGACAATTCAGTTAACGGGCTCGTGAACTTCACGGCTGAAAGCTCTTATTACAGGTTCCTCAGTTGTGAGTGGAGCGAGACATTAATCGTGTAACGTCGCGGACATACATCTCTTCGTGTCGCATCGTGTAGCAAATGTGACACGACATACTCCAGTTAACGTAAATCACTCATTAGAAGCGTAGTTAATGAGTCATCGGTGGATGGTTTTCTAATGACAATTTAATGCCGTTCATCGCTTTATTTCGCCGAGTAATCAAAGTTTCAAGCGGAGCTCTAAGGTAAGCTAAGGATAATAGACAGCACCTTTGAGGTTCTGAATACATTACGCGAACAAGTGTTGTTTAGTGATTTATTATTATAAAGCCATTATGAGTTACCTCGACTTGTTGATGTTGCGAAATTATTTTGATTTGTGTGCTGAACAATGTAGATTCTAATTAATTATTCTCGGTAGATATCTATGTTCGGCGCCTGAAAGGCGTATGAATTCATTCGGGGTTTTTTAAGCTTAGGTACTTATCTGTTGTAGGTACATTGTATATATTATGGTTATTAGGCCATTTCTGTAACAAATACTACATATATTTTAGGAGAATAACGTGGGATAATAGAGGGTAGAGGATGTTTTAATTTTGATTGATTAACAAATATTGTATTTTATAATTATTTTACTTATAAGTATAACAAATGCATGAATTTGTTTCGGTTTGTTATTTCTGTAACAGCTCATCGAATTTTAATGAAAATTTTATCCCGGAGTAACATACGATCACTAAAGAACGTGGGCGAAGCCGCGGGGCAGAAGCTTAATAAATATAATTATTGTGTAGGTGTAGGTACGCTTAACTTTTTAAAAATAAGTAAAAAGGTGCAAAACCTCTTTCATTGAAGTATTTATCGAATCTCAGTGTCGACGTTGCTACAGCCCGTTAACCAGTGAAATTCGAAAAGAAATCGTGACACTTATAAAATAAAATTTATGGCTGGATTTTTGTGCCAAGAAGGCAGCTGTGTAGGCTGAGCCCTAAGAAGATATCAAAATATTTGTTTGTGAATGCGAGCATTGAGAATATTTATTCAAATGGGGAACCGTGTTTTTATAATTTTGTTGGATGGCACCAATATCATTTCAAAACGACTATACAATTTTGTTTTCTGAATAAAGTCAACAGCGGCGTATTATTGCGTCGATATCTTAGTATAATTGTATTGGGATCTGGCGCTCGATTCTGTAAGGAAAATGCTAACTCGAGGATGTTTTGTCGCGCCTCTGCTCTGTCTCTGTCGCTTACTACGCTAATCAAGTGAGAGATAAACTCTCCGAGGCCCCCGTGAAGCGGATTACCGAGGAGGTTTGTATTTGCTGAATAAGGGGGCTGTTACTAAAATCCATTATAATTAATTTATTATAACCTACCCTTATAATATTTTTGCATAGGTATATGTAACACTACATAAAATAAAACAACGTCGCTTCCCGCTATCTGTCTGTCCCTATGTATGCTTAAATCTTTAAAACTACGCAACGGATTTGCATGCGGTTTTTTTAATAGATAGACTGATTCAAGAGAAAGGTTTATATATATTAGTAACTACATTGCGTCCGTGCGAAGCCGGGGCGGAGCACTAGTTTCCAATATTCAAAACATCAAGTTAACAATTTTTATTAATGTTGAAATGTACTTTGTACATTCTTACACTTACGACAAATGTGTACTGTATATGTACATAATTTTGGGCTATGAATCTTAATTAGGTAAGCTTAGGTTATATGTACCAATTAATAACAGAACTAGCATTACGTGCCGCGGTTTCACCCACGTTCCCGAGGGATCTGACGTATCATATTTATTATAACATACACTTATTTACTTCTGGATAAAGTAGCATTCTAATAGGAAAATAATTATTAGAATCGGTCCGATGGTTTTTGGGTTTATTCATTATAAAAACTTTTTTTTCTCCTTATAGTATTAGTGTATTGAAACCTATACTAACACATTGATTAGTAGGTACATACAAGTAAATTCTGGGGCACTAAACTAGTAAGCACGTACTTTTCTTTATCTATTTTATCTTTAGGGGGAGCTTTGACTATGCCATCGTACCCTTGAAATAAGTAAACATATGTATACGTATGATGAACGCATCATCATCATCATATCAGCCCAGGGATGTCCACTGCTGAACATAGGCCTCCCCCTTGGATTTCCACCTCGAACGGTCTTGAGCCGCCTGCATCCAGCGGCTTCCAGGGACTCTGACCAGGTTGTCGGTCCACCTGGAGGTCGTCCCACTCGGCGTTTTCCTGTAAGTGATGGCCACTCGAAAACCTTTCTTCCCCATCGGTTATCAGTTTCTTCGTATAAAATGTTAAGTTAGAGTAATTAACAGAAAATTAGTGACGTTAAAAATTTTCTCTAAAAAAAAATAAAAAACAAAAATGTGTTTTGCAAAGAAAAAAATCTACAAACCTTTTAATATAAAAGATAATTTTTAATGCGTATTCCATTTCATACTTTAAAATGAGTTGATGAGTAAAGTCAGTACAATCATATTAAATGAAACTACAATACTAAAAGAAAATCTAGATAAAAGAGTCTAGCTTAGACTAAAGCCAGTAGAACCCCAAAGGCTATAATCTAACAAATAAATCTAATCCAGGTAGGTTTCGCTGTAATCTGTCTAGATATTTCTATTCGTGGATACCCTTCTTATATACATGCCTACCTTTAACGTGATAAAAGTACCTATGGTGTTCGCGCGGCCTATTTCTATTTTCCTTTGTATTTTTTCGCCAAGATATATGACCATTGATTCTGCGACAACCTTTCACTTCAGTGGATACATCATCATACCTACGCGACCAGGGCTACGATTCTGTAAGGAAAATGACACTAGCTCGAGGATATTTCGTCGCGGCCTCTATACTCTCTCTCTTTCGCTAAATACCCAATCACGTGAGAGGTAAGCTCTCCGAGTCCTCCGTGCGCCGCGTCGGCTCGCTGACGATGTTTGTATTAGCTGAATAAGGAGGCTGCGGTTACCTGACTTATCGATTTCTTTTAGTTTTTAAGGCTCTAGCTACACTATTTCAGAAATAGAACAAGTTTCACGCCCACACATACTAAAATCCTACTAATATTATAAATGCGAATGTTTGTATGTCTGGATGTTTGTTACTCTTCACGCAAAAACTATAGGACAGATTTGGGTGAAACTTGGCACATAGATAGAGTATATACTGGAATAAAGTAGTAAGTATTAGAGTTTGACTATTCATAAGTGCTTGTAAAGGCCTATTAAAATAAAAAAAAACTGAAGTTGAATTTAAACTAGACATTATAGTCTTTAACACAGTTATTGCATAGGCTGCAGGGCTTCATTTATAGGTTAAAATTATTTTTTAAACAATTCATTTATTATTATCATTAAATGTACGACTACTACCAAATATTTGATTAAAATAGGTAAGTATATTGCCAACCACGCTGACATTTAAATGTATTTTCTATTTTTGTCTTTGACTTTACTCTTAAGTAGATTTTCCTTTCCTCCTTTTGTCTCTTTGTTAAGAAATGTTGTTCATATTTAATTTAACATAAAATGCTATGTATAATTTATAAATGTTTGTGAAGTAACAAAAGAGCACGATTGAATCTTCGTAGGTAGGTTTCTTATTGCCCTCGCAGAAGCGTCGCTCGCACCAACCGCAGCGCGGGTCCAAAAGTAATTAATTAAATTCACACTTAACATAGACAATGACACTGCCACTCTGAATGTACCCGGCAACCTGGGTATCGCGTCCTTTGTATTGTAATTCTCGCAATAATAACTTTTATTAACTACAAGTGGAACTCGGTGATGTCTTTTTATTATGTTTCTTCGTTGTTTTTAGACGTATAACAATAGCTGAGGAAAGTGTCTCATCCGAATGGTTCACAAATTCATAACCCGATTTATTTCAGTCTTTATAAAACACCAAAAATATCCACTCCACCCACATCTTTTTTATTGAATGGAAATTAAAATGTCAGCAAAAGTTTCCAAAAATAAAGCGATTATTTACGTAATGGACAAAAAGATATGCCCTTTTTCACCTAGTTCTTTATGTAACTGTAGGATTTGAGCTAAACCCAAATGAAGTGTTATATTTAATATATATAATATGTAACTACATTATGGGACTTTACTGATTCGGCTGTGGCGACACCTATAAACACGTACTCTAGAATCTTACATCGCACAATTAAGGGTTTCTCAGGATTTGACCATATATAGAAGCGTTCGACATCAACAGTTGTACAGTCCCCAGGCACGAGGCAGGCTAGGTGAGCCTGGCGGAAGATCTTCCCTTTTAAATGGAGGATTCTCATACTTCGCTCCTCCATACGCTATATTCTTGTCTCTTCCTAAGGTTCACGCGAATTAAAAATAACCTTAAAAAAGTCCGATTCCTAAATAACTCCATAAAACTCTTCTTCTAGACTTCACAATAACACTAACCTTGAAACATTAATGCATCCTACATTGTTATGATGTATTATCAACAAGAAAATAATAGATGTCAGTACACATTTTATTTGTATTCTGTATATGCATGCTAATATTGCCGCAATGTGATAGAGGCTGGCTGTTATTGAAACACAAGTCAACTGCTCGCATTTGTTGGCGCAAGAAATGAGAAATAACATATTGCATACTCTTGTGCCAAGTGGTGGCCTGAATGCAAAAAAAAGTTACTAACCCACTTCTAATCCCCGTTTTCCACGAAGAATAATATGTATCTACACCAATACTTTCAATGAAGAATTAGATCTCGAAGTGTAAAATAAGTGATGCTTGCCAATCGCCGTGTATTCGTTGCTGAAATTGTACTATTCTCTAGCGCCACTTCCTATACACTTTTCAATGTTTATTATGTTCAGTTATGGCCTAGAATCGGTATGTTATAGATTTTCTTAGTGCTATAGTTGTTCAGTGATAGTTGTTGCTCCGGATAATGCGTGATTAATCAAAAACAATGAGAAGTTGGTGCGGCGGTGCGACGAGACGCGAGGGCAGTGCTCCGGCTCCATTGTCGCTGATCACCGGTGTGTGTCGAGCAACGGACCACGAAATCGGTCCCAGCCGTGCCACGGCGCAGCGCCTCTCTAAAGCACTCAGATCAAATATCACTCCTCCGTAAAATACGACAAATTAACACAAAATTATAGAAGAGAATAATAAATTACAAAAGTAATTGTCATAAACCACATTTAACTGACGCTGCCAGAACACCATTTCTTTTATATTCATTAGTAATAATACAAGTAGTGGTTGTTGAAGTAGGAGCAGGAATGGATTTACCAGAATAAATTACATATAGATAAGCATCCGTCATTGGGAAATGTTGTTTTTAAATTTGTTAGGCTGTGTATTTATTACACATAAATCAATTATTATTTTAGACGTATGAATGTCGTGGATTCATTGGAGTCGTGGGCTAATGCCTACAATGGTTGAACCAGTTAAGACACTGGTCGTCATACCTACGTATTGTGATATTAAAATATCAAGTAACTAGGATTTGTGACTAAATTACCGGAGTGATAAGAAAGGATAATATCAGGAATCAGTAGATATATGAGGATCTTTGAGACTAGCTCTATTGACTGTAAACAAACCTAAACGGGAAACTAAGAAGTTATTTAAGATAACCGTTTGTCATGGTATATTGTATGGTGTATTGCCATAAGGAGAGATGCAAGCCATGCGACAAAAATAAGTGAAGTATTAATTAGGTAGTAGATGGACATTTGGGTAGAGGACGACGGAAGAAAAAATATATGGATGTGTGAGGGATGATTATCAGTGCCAGATTAACCACGTAGCAAGAGTAGCAATTGCTATAGGCCCTGCGCAAAAGGGGGCCCCGCATGTCTAAGGCCGCCCACCACGGATTGCTTTTTTACCACTTTATATTTAAGAACCCATAGCAGACCAAAGGCCCCTCAACAGAATTTACTACGGGCCTCGCGCTTGCTTAATCCGACACTGATGAATATGAGTAAGAAGTATACGATAGCTGTGATGGGAAGTAGAATCGCTGAGTGTAGGAAATAAGCATATTGCGCCAACCCTAAATAACTCGGAACAGGTCGTGCAGATGATAAGCTATTCTTAGACTTCAACAGGTTAAATACTAGATTTGAAATTGGAAAGTCACATTTTTGTTTCTGCATAGGTTTTGAAAATGTATTATTTTCGGATAAAAATACGCTGTGTACGTAGGCGAGCCATACGTGTACCTATCAGAGTAATGAAAAACCCACGTAACGTGTGTAATTAATAGAACAAGGTAAAATATGACTTCAAATCATCTATATATAGATCATCGAAATCGGCAATAACGTGAATATGTGGTAAATTACATGCGAAATTCTTCAAGTAAAATCACATTACTTTCAAATATTTTTAGGGGAACATTTACATGAACGCGTTTACTTCGGGGCTCTGAAACTCCTTAGGCTGAGGATTTCATTTTCACCATGTCGGCGAAAAGGAAAGGTTTTTTTTAGTTAAGATCAAAAAGACGACTTGTTGGAAACATTCATTCACGGATCATCCTATTATTACTCCTTCCGAGAGCTTTTTGTGAAAAGTATAAGGGATCATAACAGATTTATTTATATATAAATTTATTTTATAGCCAGTAACTCGTGGATCGATTGAAAGCTTAAGGAGGGCTTAGAAAATTATTTTGGAAGGTGACCATCAAACAACTTACCGTTCGGTACAGAAACTTCGCGTAGCATAAAAGAAGTTTTATGGAGCGATAAAGACCTTTTCAAGGGTCTACGGTAAAGGAGAACGCGTTCATGCTCTCGGTTACTGCTACGGAGCTTTGCAAATGATTCCTAAATCTCGCTCACATGTATTGATATTATGTTATAGTTTGTACGTTAGGTACATTGAATTTTATGCGACCATGAAAAACGTTCTTGGCTATAACCTATTTATGACAAAACTTCGTTTAGCTATATACAAAAACTATAACAGAATTGGTATTATAGGAACGATGCTAATATTCACGTTAGTTACCCACTTTTACTTGGAAATGGGATAAGTACCTACTCACGGAATTTGCTAAGAGCTAATCCCAAATTCAACTCTCATCGCTCTAACTAAAGCATTTAAGTTTTTGACAATCAAGAGGGCTAGACCTTTTAGATCTTTTATAGGTTGAAGTAGTGGCCTTGTAAGTTTTGCCTCGCGCACTATTATTCGTACAAATTGATATTAAATTAGATGTCTAAATTAGGGACGGTAGTTAAAATTAACCCAAAGGGATATTTAATTTATGTCGGTGACTTATCTCAAATGACATACATCCGTAGGACATTTCAGTCTATCTTATTTTTTCTTACTAGATTTGCACTTGTGGTTAATACATAACTGTGGAATGGAGCCAAAAGCAGGATACCCTACGATCTAGAGCTAAAGTCATATCTTGATCACTCTGAATAAAATGAAAGTAAAAATAACTGAATTTAAAACCCTAGCTTAATATTAATATACACGAAATGTATCACTATATAGTATAAAACAAAGTCGCTTTCTCTGTCCCTATATCCCTATGTATGCTAAAATCTTTAAAACTACGCAACGGATTTTGAGGCGGTTTTTTTAATAGATAGAGTGATTGAAGAGGAAATTTTTTATGTATAATACATGTGACATGCCACGGGAACGCGGGTAAAACCACGGGGGACAGCTAGTATAATTATAAATTGACAAAATATACGTTGTGGCGGGATATCTCGATTGTTGTTGTTCTACCAAGGTAGTATCAAAATGGTTGCCAGGACGGATGACACACTACCGGCCTGATAGGTAGACAACATAGCCCAGAAGGCGGATGGTTTAGATAAACTGGGACTGGACCCGAATTGCGTAATTCTCTCGAATGCAATGTTGAAGCCGATTCTTAATAGGTACGGCGCGCAAGTATTGTGGAACAACAGTTGTAGTAGCGTAAATATATAACAAAATTGACTGCAATGACGATTCCGAGACCATTGCATAATCGCCCTGCAGGACCACAAAAAGTGACGCGAGAGAAAAGAGCAATCGGTTAACATGAGCTAATATGATGGTGATAATGTGTAACGATAATTCACCTTTTAAACAAAACAAAACAAAATAGGTTTATCCGTTAGGGAGTTACGATGCCACAGACAGACACACAGACACTTCAAACTTATAACACGCCGTCGTTTTTGAGTCGGGGGTTAAAAAAGAAAACCTATATACAATTTCTAAACTTAAAAAAACATATCTCGTGATGAAATCTGATTTCAATGCTTCCAATCCTAATAACGTCGTTTTGCAAGTGAAATAGGCCAGAAGGAGATATTCGAAAATTGAGGTGCAAGCCAGGTAAATCTGCATTGTTGCCATTGCAACCACGATGTAACCTAAAATCAGACAGAGAGCTACATTCCTGTGAATTCCGTCCCCCTGTTTGTCTGAGAATGAGAGATGTCTCCAAATGGATGAAGTGTAAAGTACCAAATTTTACCCAAATAATACCCAAATAAATGTATAACAGATATGTATCTGGCTTTATTTTCTATAATAAATAGCACAGTTGAGATGTCTGATTTACATAAAAAAAGTTAAGATGCGAGAAAAGAAATGCCAGCAAATACGCCTGTTTACTAGAATAAATTATTATAGTTTACCTCAACGAAAACAGCTTCTGACGTTAGGTAAGAATTGGCTTAAGAATATTTTAGGATTACGTATTCTATTCTTCGAGAGTATTAGATTTTGGAATATCGACCGACTATAGGCACTTGGACGTAGGAATCCAATATAAAATGTTCGACTTATAGAAAACAGAAATTACGGTTCTTTATTTTATTAACTAATAATAAAAAAGTTTAGGAAATACGTCAGTAACGAAATACTTGACAGGCCAATTGGCTTGGTGGTTAACGCTCTGACTGCCAAACCGAAGGTCGCGGGTTCGATTACCACCCAGGACAAACATTTGTGTGCATGAACATGTCTGTTTGTTCTGTGTCTGGGTGTAAATATCTATATAAGTATGTACGAGTATTTAGAAAAAAAAGTAGTGTATTAGTTATCTAGTTTCCATGGTACAAGCTCTGCTTAGTTTGGGACAAGATGGCCGTGTGTCAAGAATGTCCCGGGATATTGATATTTTTATTTAACTTTGATGTTTCTTCCTCTAATCTACGTCTGTTTACATTCTATAAGTAGTTTACTTTTCTAGGAAACTTAGCCAGTGCTTCTAGCACATATAGCCTTTCAGGAACTTGCGTTAGTTTATTACAAGCAAACATGATTATCCTAGCAAGTTATTTAATTTGATGTAAGGTAGAACTTCTACATCTACCTAGAAATATTATATTTCATAGTAGTATACAAAAATTCTTTTTGTGATTTTTTTATGTATCAACTGTACCGTTTGGGCCTTTTATCACTTTGATCTTTGGCGTTTCTTTGCCTTAAAATACATTTTTTTTTACATCACTTGGGCCGACAAACAAGCAGACGATCCACCTGTAAGTGGTCACCAATGCGTTGTCGACCCTGAGACGTGAAGTTATTGTCTCATATGCCTGTCATTTCATTGGCCCCCTTACCTTTCTAACCGAAACACAGTAATACAAGTGCACTACTGCTCCACGGCAGAAATGGTTAAGGTGGTAGTACTTCCCCGGACGAACTCAACATAACGGTGTTTTATGTTTATTTTTATTTCGTTTTATTTAAAAGTACTGCTAGAAGTAGGTACATTAATGCAATAAATAAAACAAAATATTATCATAAGTCTAGCGCACACAACTAATAATACATATTATTATGAACATGTTGTGTTTGCCGAAAAATAACCATTAAGTTCTTATAATGTAGATACATAAAAAATAACCGAAATAAGTACATTTAAAAATTACAATATTTATTTTCTCCATATATTCTGCATTCGGTATGCGTTGTTGAAATGAGGAAGCTATTGGAAATTAATACCAAGACTGTTGTTGATGATTGACATTTAATAATTTACAGAGTCGTGGTATTGGTGAGTTATTACCAAGGGGGATTCTGCGAAATGGCGGGCGAATCGACGAGCGAATCGATCTATTGTAAGCAGAAACTACAGGCAATCAATTTTGTTTCTAAAGAGTTTATTCAAATTGTAGATTCATGTTTTTGGTCAAGCAACTAAGTCACGTTAAAGGTTTTGGAGGTTATAAGTATCCTCAGGACATTCTTAACACATGGTTACCTGATCCCTAATTACGCAGAGTGTACTGCTTGTACTATGGCTACCAGGTGACTGAAAAACTACATATACTACTTTTTTTAAATACATACATAGAAATATAGATATTTACACCCAGACACAGACATGTTCATGCATACAAATGTTTGTCCAGGGTGTCTAGGGTTTGGGGTCTCTAACCACCAAGCCACCGGTCAAAGTTCTATTCTATATCCAAATACCGTTGGGCTAAAGTGGTAGCGGTTGCATTAACAGGCCACACTTAAAGATTATGTACTACATGTTACAACATTCTTAGACGAAGTGTCACCTCAAAATTTAATATTTATTGCTAGCTGTCCCCCGCGGTTTTACCCTGGTTCCCGGACATAAAAGCCTATTTAGTCTATGTCCCTCTCCATACCATAGGCTATATGAATGCCAAATTTTACCAAGAAACAAATTCACTTTGAAATTGAAAGAAAAAAAAAGAAGTTAGGATGTGTCAATTTCAGATTTTTTTCATATTGTACGTATATTCTCTTCTATAATGAATACATATGAAGTTGCTTTTTTATTTTTCTGATGAAAACTGGCGCTTCTCATTTTTTACACAATTTTCGGTCGAAATTATCAAAAATCTCTCAATAGATCCATTGACAGGAATGGGCAGTAATTTAATAAGAATCGAGCCCACTCTGCGAAGAGTTTACAACTGACAAGAAAAGGAGTGGAAACCTTGCATGAGTTACAATGAAATACTTCTAGCAGCAACCTATTGCAATATATAAAACCTAAAACCGTGGTTAAAAATGCATGTGCGAAAAAAAGCAATTTACTCTTCCAACACAGTTTTGTGAATATTTAACTAAACACACTTCACTTCACTTCACAATAAAATATTAAATTCAGTTTTCCAGATATAACAGCCACAATTTACAAACGATAAAGGGTAAACTTGATTGCTTTTCACACATATTAAATTGAAAAAATCATTTTCCGGGAAGTGTTGTTTTGTTAGTTTAGTAAACAATGTTCAGGAGGTTGGGGGATTATTTTTTCGCTTGAACTACTGAAGTTTACCGCCAATGTAAAAGTGCAGTTGGTATTATATTTATTCCTGGAAAGTCAAAACTACTGACAAACAAGCACGGTCTACCTGTTGGTAAGTGGTCACCGCCACCTATGGACATTTGCTACATCAGAGCATCGTCAATGCGTTGTTGACCCTGAGATCTGAAGTTGTAAGTCTAATGTGCCTGTATAGTCTAGTCGACAAGTTGAAAATGGTACAAAAAAGAGATACTACTCTTAAAATTATGTGCGATAGCTCATTGGATCCGGAATGACGTCTAGAAAAATGTGCCAAAAGCGTGTATTAGCTCATAAAAAATTGCAAAAGTTATAAACAATTAAAGAAATAAAAAAAATGGCATTTAGTTTTTTGCCAATATTTAATAAACTATTAATATTTAAGAAATTTCAAGATTCTGAAAGAGGAGGAAATTTCCAACAAAAAACTCATAACTCCCGGAACTCTATCTCCATTATTTATTATTTTAATTTAACGCTGAAAATAGGCCTGCGCGCGACATTTTTAGGTTGCGTGCGAGGCGTCAAAAGCGAGTATGGCACATTAATTAATTTATTTAAGGTATTGAATTTTTTTTTTTAATTTGTAAAAATTATGGTGTGTTCTGAACACAATTAATAATTTATTCCCGTTGGAAATTTTACTTAAAGTAAATTTTTCAACAAGTTAAACAATTGTTAACTAACGAAATTTTCTCGTAATTACTGTCTTAATTGTAAGTGAAAAAAAATTTTTAAATAATAGTCGTAAAAATTTTTCGCTTCGTAGAGCCTTTCTTACATATATACTTAACAAGATCGTGCCATAAAAGTTAAAAAAATATTTATACTTTGTTTATAACAATCTTTTTACTTGAACAAAAACATAAAAATCCAAGTAATGTTGTTAAAAAAAAATTGCCGACATTTGTTGATAATTTTTTTATAAACAAATTGAATAAATCAATATTTAAAAAAAAAAAAATTCACAGCTTTATTGCATTACAAATATTATGATTTTTTCAAAAAAAAAATTTCCTTAATAAGAACTTTTAATTGTTTATAATCGTTTTTTTTATATTTCTATTGTTTAAATAATTAGTTGAGAATTTTTTTTTCTAAAAATCATAACAGTCCTCTATAAAGTAACAAAAAAAAATTTTATTTTATCAACAATTCTTTTGTTTATTAACTTAACAATTTGTTATAAACAAATTTTCAACTTTTTTTTATTTTTTTTCAAAAATTTCTAAAATTAACAAAAACAACCATATATAACAAAATATAGAAAAAAAAGTACAATAAAAAAATTGAAAAAAATGTTTTATAAAAAAACGATTATAAACAATTAAAAGTTGTTATTAAGGAATCTTTTTTTTTGAAAAAATCATAATATTTGTAATGCAATAAAGCTGTGAATTTTTTTTTTAAATATTGATTTAATCAATTTGTTTATAAAAAAATTATCAACAAATGGCGTGAAAAATTTTTTTTGCAAATTAATAAATATCTTGTATTAATAGAAAAACGATAATATGATGATTTAGAAAAAAAAAATATAAAGTAAATATTCAATACCTTAAATAAATTAATTAATGTGCCATACTCGCTTTTGACGCCTCGCGCGCAACCTAAAAATGTCGCGCGCAGGCCTATTTTCAGCGTTAAATTAAAATGATAAATAATGGAGATAGAGCTCCGGGAGTTATGAGTTTTTTGTTGGAAATTTCCTCCTCTTTCAGAATCTTGAAATTTCTTAAATATTAATAGTTTATTAAATATTGGCAAAAAACTAAATGCCATTTTTTTAATTGTTAAACACGCTTTTGGCACATTTTTCTAGACGTCATTCCGGATCCAATGAGCTATCGCACATAATTTTAAGAGTAGTATCTCTATTTTGTACCATTTTCAACTTGTCGACTAGACTAGTAGTGATAACAATACACCCAAAATATTTATTTTTAAATTGTTAACACCAAATTTTTGATATTTCTACATGATGACCCCGTTAATATTGCGGCTATCGATTTTCATTTAACTCTTCTTAAACAGGTCATTACGGGAGTGTGTTTATGAGTAAAGCGTCGACGGTCGAAGGGCAATATTGCGCTTTGTGCCACCGCGTACAATAATAGGGTGATTAATGGCTTAGGCGATATACGAAGCAAGTTCTTTGTTGTTCAGCAAATATTTGATCCGGCACCGACGGCACAATCCATTCTATTGATATCACTTATAGAAGCGATTTGAGGCAAAAAGCTTGAGATTGTGTGCCGAGTTAATGTTGCCTGGATTTCGCTAAAGATCCTTGCATGGAGTATGTATAGAGCCTACTCAAGTAGCTTTGATGAAACCTTTTCAGGGCATATAATGTACAATATCATTGGAATTTAACAGTTATTGTGCCAGGCAATTGAATATAAATGAAGGTGGTTTAAGTAACTCCAGCACAATTTTAGCTAGTCGAGTTATTGACAGGTTTGTATCTTAAATTTTATTTGTAATTGTTTATTTCAACTTTGAGGGATGAAATTGATAAATGCCAATCACTACGTTGTGACTTATGATAATTTTCAGAATTGTTATTCTTTAGTAAGTTATTCGTAAGTTAGCAGCTTTATATATCACATCCTGAACGAAAAAGTCATAAAGCAGAAATGTCATGTATTGACATAAGTACGCTACAAAATAATTGTGATAAGACAGTTTTGTTTAGGAGATGCGGTATACTTTTCTTTGCATGCATGTGCAGATGCAGGGAAATAAGGAGTTGCTCTCATTTTACATTTCATGCAGTTTTATTTCTATGTTTAAGCACAGTTGACTTTCTATCAATGTAGTTGTTTTACCTATCTGATAGATGTGATATAAATGAGATAGTCCTCAGAGAATGAAGCGATGTTAAATTGGTAGTTAAGGTTATTAATAATGGCAGTTAGTCACTCGCCACTATCCAACCGCTTTATTACAGTGGAATACAATTTATGATATTATTTCCCCACAAAGTTTTTGCACTTTATTTATCTTCAACAGTGTATAGATACAATATATTTCGAACAATATTTATCTATATATATTTTTGTTCATGTTTATGTTATTTTATTTTTTATTTAACTGTTTATATTATGCGTACCTATATTTTATTTGAATATATTTTCATTTCAACGTTTATGAAGGGTCTAATTAATTTCTGAATTTAATTTCTGACACATACTCTTTTACATAAATTGCATTCAGGAAAATATATTTTAATATCTGCGATATAGTCTAAAAAATAATTTGTTTTCATGAAAAGGATCACCTGAGGTGAATGCCTTTTAAATAATTTCACGTGTGGTTAACAAGCGTCTTATATAACTGTATAAAGTGAAGTATTGAAAGGTCATAACCACTTTAAATCCAGGGTTAGAACATTATCCTGATTTATCCTTGAGCAGAAGTTAGTGGTCCGCTATTAGCCAAAGCCTGAACCTGTGTAATGGCCCGAAAGCTCTACGCCTCTAAACTTCTATTTACTATGCGTCCCACAAACAAAAATAAACGGTCCACGAAAATACGGACAAAATGTAATCCAAATTGTATCAAGGCAAAATATCTGAATAAAAAAGTTTTGGTGCCATAATTCGGTAACACAACATAATATTTTAATTAGGTTAGGCCACTCACAAAAAAATCGATGATTATTTAATTGGAACGAGTTTGAACACTGCCTCCGTAGAAACATTAGCTCATTATTCCTGAAATTGAATGTAAATCTTGTAAGAACTCTTACTTCCTCAGTTGTTGTATTAGGTTACTTTACCCCAGATTTATCCGCCACATAATTGGAGGAGCACTTGTTGCTGCAAATTAATCAGGAAACAAGTCAACAAAAAGTGCAATAAACTTCGTTAAGGAAGCTTAATTTCCGCCTGGACTCGAAAGATGCTGACATTAATCAAGCGAAACGTTTTCGACCGCCGCAAATTTAATTAAATATTCAGGATATTTAAGAAATATTATTGCTATGAAATTATGGGTGTCGATCAGTTTTATTATTATTTTACGACAATATAATCACATTTATAAACATTACTTACTTATGACATATTCAATTTGAGAGTAGTGATAATTAAACTAACACAAAACAAAAGTTGAATTATAGTTGGAACAGAATAAGAAAAGTTTGATAATAATATGTACTATAAGTATAAGTGGTCGCGTGAAAAGAAATGTGTCGTGTATGCAATTTAGTGAGTTATTATGTATGTATTTAAAGTGTGCGTGGAAGTAGCTGTTGTGTGGTATTTCTTTGCTATAAATAACTCTGCGGCTACAAACAAATTGTCCGCGTAAGGGTGTAAAACCACACATTGAAGTCCATAAAAATATAGGTGGAAAAACAATAAATTTTCTATCATCTTTATTCACTGAAATAAAACAAGGTACTATACAATTAAATATAACCTATACATGAGATACTAAGCTGCAAGGACATCATGCAAACTAGTTAAGCTCACGTTTTATTTAGGTCCTATTTGAAAGGGCCTCTTGATAAAATAGAGAGAGCCTCTTACATTAAGGTACACGCAGATACATAGGTTCTGTATATATTTTGTATATGTTTTTATACACTTAACATATTAATATAAGTAATAGAATTGAGTCCTAACCTCGAACTAGGATATCCTGTGCTATAAGGGGCTATGATGGGAGAACCAAACAGAAACCGGATAAAATATGAAAAACAAATCAATACCAAATTACTTTGTTATGTATACAGCTAAACGAGTTTTAAAAAGATTTGCCACTCCCACTCCCAGTGTAGTAAATTGACTTTTGACTTTGAAGTGTCGATCAAAGTTATGGGATGAAGTCTAAGCCCGTTTTCCATCCCAAAGTTTCCTCGTTTGCATCACTTAGGGCGTGGAAAGGCTTTAAGTGCTACCATGATTAGCTCGCTCCCCTTGAATAGTTATACTTGCGGGCTCTTGATTATAATGAAACCTTTTACTGAATAGTGCCTCTTCTGCTTCTCGTTAGTGAGTATCTATCTCTTTCTTTCGTAAATAATAGATGTACTGTTCGGAATTTTATGAGAATATGTATTATGCTGTAAGTATTAATGAACGAGCATGTTTGTTAATGAGATTAATCATTTAATAAGCGCCGATTTATAATAATTCTATAAATAATTTATAGAATTACATGAACAATATTTGCTTAACAATCGGTAAGTTTTTGTAATGAAATTGTGTTCTAAATTTAACATCTACATACCCACATAAACTAATTAAGATTTAAAGTGATGTAGATAACAAGTTTAAATGAAATTCCAAAATTAAGTAAGCATAGAGCCCTGCTATTCCAATTACAGGCACTTTAGCATTGAGGTAAAGCTTCCCAAAATTTGTGCCGCTTGTAAAATAGGTCGATTTTTCGCTCGGCTTTTTCGTCTCCCATAATATGTTTTTATTAAAAAATTGAAATTGTTAACTTAATTTAATATAGTCAATATTAAGGGACAGCATCGTTCTTATTTTTGATAGTCAAAATATTCGTACATATGTCCAATATATCTTATAGACCAACGGTAACAATTTGTTTACCATGATTGCCATAAAATAGTAAGTAAACAGAATAAAATAAATAAATATCCTGGGACATTCTCTTACACAAGGCCTTCTGATCCCAAACCAAGCAGAGCTTGTACTATGGAAACCAGATAACTGATATACTACATTATACAATTTTTTTTTTAAATACATACTTATGTAGATATTTACACCTGGACACAGAACAAACAGACATGTTCATGCACACAAATGTTTGTTCTGGGTGGGAATCGAACCCACGACCTTCGGCTTGGCAGTCAGAGTCGCTAACCACCAAGCCAACTGGCCTGTCAATTAATTATGTACTATTTTAGCCAAGATTATACAAAAACAAATATCTAGTAACTAATTCTGCTGGATCTCCTTTCTCTATCCAATTCCAAAAAAGGAAAGTCAACAGCTGGTCCTTTCTATCCGGCGGTCGGCGAGGTAACGCATCTGTGGTGCTAGTGCGTCGAGTCAGTGACAGCGGGTCTATTACGTTCTGAAGATGCTTAGTGTAGAAGCGAAGCACGTGTCGATTTCCTTCTGAGTATCCCTGTTTGGACTTGACAGAGATGGAGATCCAGCGGAATTAGTTAGTAGATATTTGTTTTTGTATAATCTTACGTCACGCCTCAGTCAATTAGTTATTTTAACCAAATTGATACGGCTATCTGGTAAGGTCCGGCACCCTAATAGTGTATCTCTCTCGATTTCAATGTGGAAGCCTATTTCATAATAGATTGACGGTTCGGCTCGTGACCAGTGTGACACAACACTCGTAGCGCCGTCTTTGTAATGCAAAACAAACTGCAACTACGATTCCGAGAGCAATATACAATCCCCCTGCAGTACCTTAAAATATACATTCATAGCCGTTGGGTCGTGCGTAGCCAAAAGGATTCAATATTATACAACTACTACTTTTACCTGATTAACTGTTTTACTGATTAACTGTCGCCCGGGGTTTGGGATCGTGCCCGGGAGACTGCTACAAAACTCAACATACGAGTATGTCACGTTGAGACTTAAAATATCCTAGCCTATATGTTATTCCAGGATATGCTCTGTCTATGTGCCAAGTTTCATCCATATCCGTTTAGTAGATTTAGCGTGAAAGGGTAACAAACATACAAATCTTTCCTCGTTATAATATAGTGTAGATTTATTGAATCTATTTAAATTAAAAGTTAACGCTTGATTACATTACGCGCACCCCGCCACAGACTCACAACCAAAGCACTTTATTTGAGCAATTTCTTTCGATCGCCTTAAGGATATAACTAACCGCCAACTAGAATCGTTATTGCAACTAACAATATTTTGGCAGAGGGGTAAAATCTGTTATGGTGGAATAATATTATCCTTTTATTGAATTACTAGCTGTCCCCCGCGGTTTTACCCGCGTTCCCGTGGGTTGTCACATATATTATATAAAAAACTTCCTCTTCAATCACTCTATCTATTAAAAAACGCATCAAAATCCGTTGCGTAGTTTTAAAGATTTAAGCGTACATAGGGATATAGGGACAGAGAAAGCGACTTTGTTTTATTCTGTGTAGTGATGATGATGTGTATATACAGTTCGCTTAGATTTGTATCTCTTTAACTTCAGCTACATATATTCAGCTTTTAATATATTCGATGGAATGTGGACCTCAGTATCGAGACCTCTGCCAAACCCCTATCCAACTCTTCGGGAGTAATAGGCATACAGACATTTAATTATCGTAATGCTTAATTTATTTTACTATTTTAAATGTCTTCGTGGATAACAATTTATGGGATATTTTTCAGCCAGTCTTTTTCAAAGGGTAATGCAAAATGTGAAAATAGTCAGTGTAATGGTGTTAACGAGTTCCACGCTTATAATAGGCTTCCATTACGTATATTCCATTTGTATAAATGCACTAATGGTTAGAAAACAAAGTCTAGTTTGAAAAGTTTAAATAGAATTACATGTTTAGGGTATCTTTGGAATTGTGATTCTTTTTATACATTAACTGTGCATTTTAAATAAGTCACGTTCGCACGGTGTATAGAGACTTCATATTGCAATCAATATAATGATATAAATAATATTATATACGTGAAGGTTCTATGCAATGCTAATAGAGGTTTTATACTGTGAAAAATAATCTTAATTTAGTTCAAACTTGAAAAATATGTATTACGGTCGAATTTCGATCGCTAGGCGACTTCTAGTACAAATTAATAATAAAAATAACCTTAGCTAAATAGGAAATATATAGGTGACGACTGCTCTGTCAGTCTGTATCAGCTGATTATTGCAGCAACTACTAATACTATCGACGTGAAAATTAGTTCTGTGCCCTTAGCAAAAACATATATCGTTAGAGTATCGTCATCGAGTGCGCCAATAATAAATGCAAGGGGATATTGAACATCGCGCAACGGCACTGTACGCGCGTTCTATATTTTTACAAACCAGCATTTTAGTGCACTCGATACGGTGACACCACGCTTGTGATTGTTGTTTGTGCTTAGACCTCTGTTGCAGAACTTCCTTGCCCGGAATCTGTAATAAAAATAAAATAAATCATTAAAATTAATAAACATTTCTGTAATCGGAATACTCGGAGATGAAAGTGTTTGCCCCACGCTTTCATCTCCGAATCTTTCGAGCCATCAAGGCCGACTTATAATCCTTATTAATTATGCTGTTATGATATCGTCTAGAGATGTTGAACCCCACAACGTACATGTGTTGTTAACTTGCTCGATTTGACATATATTTTTTCAACCAGAGGTGTAAGCACGGACTTTTACCTAAGCGCATCGTATCTAGTGCGCTAAAAACCAATCCAATGGTAATTTGAACATCGCGCAACGGCACGGTGTGCGCGGTGTGCATCTTTACACACAAACCAGCTTTTTGGCGCACTCGATACAATAACGCTACGCTTGCAATAGACGCTCGTACTAGGCGCACAGAAGTAATGATTCGGAAAATCAATTTCGGTCGGATGTACCTAAAAGTTGACAGTATTTTTATACTTGAACAGGTTAGGTATAGATTTGGGTAGATTATTCTCAAAGATCGTACAATGCCCTGCGAGTTCAGTATAACAACGCTTTCCGGATGCTGTTGCGACTGCCCCGTTTCTGTAGTGCATCAGGCATGTTTGCGGAAGCGCGAACCGATTGTTTTTATGCCACCATCCGAAAAAAGTGCACATCCTTGATGCGCAGAGTACGGGCTAGCACCAACAGTATTCTGTCAATGATCGCGGCGAGGCTGGACGGTCGGTACATGAACCATTGTGGTAGGGTTCATGTTACATATTGTACGTAGGATCAAATGTAATATTAGATCTATATAATTATTTCAATGTTTATACTAACATAGTCTTAAGGTTTTGTACTACTAACAAAATGGAGAAATCTGAATTAAAGAATAATTATTATTATTATTATAGTATATTTCCCTATCTATTGTAATACTCAGAAAAAAAAAATGTGCATAAAAAACATAGATAATTACATGAATTATACATTTTATAGTCAAAGTGGAGCTTTTAAAATAAATATCGGTTAGTATAAAATAACAAATATATAATGAAAGTACATTTAATTATTCAATAGTCCAGCGCCGGATACGTTGAAGCGAAAATCGATTTAATTGACACCTCGAAATCCATGTGTTATAAAATAAAATCTGTCGAATGGTTTTGCATGCGTGATGGGCTTCACCGTATTGTTGATGAAACAACCCATCGTTTCATCACATGTGACTCGAAATCGAATGTATTAATTACTAGCTGCTCCGGAAGTTTCACCCGTGTTTCCGCGGGATGTTTCAATTTCCCCGGGATAAAATATATTCTATATGTTATTCCAGGGCATACTCTATCTGTGTACCAAGTTTCATCCATTCATTTTTCTATGAAAGAGTAACTAACATCCATAAATCCATACATACATGCATTCATACATTAATTCATCCATAAATCCATACATTCATACATTCATACATCCTTACATTCATACATCCATTCTTCCACACAAACATTCGCAATTATAATATTAGTATTATTAATATTTATTTCATTTGTAATTTTTAATACATAGGAAATAATTGGTAATAGTTATTTGTGTATGTTGTGTTTGCCTGTAAATGGATGTGCACCATGTTTGCTCTTTTTGTTTGTAATGTTGTATCTTAATTTTTTTCTATGTGTATCATCTGTTGGCAACCCTTATAAATAAATATGTATATTTCATATGGTTTAACGAATCTAGACACAAAAAATCACTTTTATAACATTAGTGGGAAGGGGTTAGCGTCGATGATTAGATCTAGGCTTCGATTCCCACTAAGGACGAGCATTTGAGTGCTTAAACATGTGAAAAAAAGAATATTAGCAGTAGCCCTGTTTCTAGTACCTCAAAAGTCTTTATTGTCTACTCTGGTGAATATAATTAATAAGTAGAACCATAAAACAGGAATATTTTATAAAGCCTTTTGTGGAGCGAAACAAAACGTGGCCCATTTTATGTTTACCTTGAAACGAGTTTACCGAGAAAATATCGGTCATTGGAATTTGATGTTTAATTTACCACATTAGCATCATTATATTTCTACTAGCTGTCCCACGCAGTTTCACTCGCGTTCCCGAGGGAAGTAACTTTTTCCCGCCACAAAAAGTATCCTATGTTACTTCTAATACCTCCAAGAATATGTGTACAAACTTTCATGATGATCGGTTAAGTAGTATTTGCGTGAACGCTTAACAAACAAACTTACAATCACATTTATAATATTAGTAGGGATATCTGAAACGAGTTTGTCAATCGGGTTCTCTACTAATGTAAAAATGGTAGGTATTCTGTCTTTATGAAAAACTACGTTAATGGCTATGTGGGTCACTAAACGAGCTGATCAATCAACCCGTGAAGAATAATATGGATTTGAATGTAGTGTACGAGCTACGGCTCGAACTAATAGGCGTGTGATGGATGCAGGCACTCGTACTCTATTTCCATCTATAGTGACGCAGGCTACCCCTCCACGCCATCGATCCTCCAACACACCTTCCATATGATCTATTATTTATTAACTTGTTTATTATGTATCGTCGAACAACGACATTCCAAGTTCTCTTATGGTTGTCTAATTAGTTCAAATAATAGCTTTTATTAATTGTTGATAGCTAAGTGGTGTGAGGTTAGATACTCAAACTGTAGTGTGTCATGGGTTCGATACCCAGGAAAAGAGTTATTTGAAATAATAAATATCCTGGGACATTCTTTTACACTCGTCCATCTGATTCCAAACTAAGCAGAGCTTGAACTATGGAAACCAGATAACTGATATACAACATATACTACTTTTTTATTTTTGTAAATAATATACATACATATATGTATAGATATAGTTCGAACAGTCTCCCGCTGGTAAGTAGTCACTGCCGCTTAGTGACATTTGCAGTACTAGAGGCATCGCCTATGCGTTTTCGACCCTGAGTGTTGAATTTGTTAACACCCTTACTCTTATGAACCGAAACACAATAACACAAGTGCACTACTACATGGCGGAAATAGGTAGGTACCTATTGCGGCAGTTCTTCTCCTCTGACGTACTCTGCACTGAGAGCTCTACTACATCCATCAGTTATGTTTCTTTATATACAATCTATATATTTAAATAACATTATTTTTCTGTGTATAGGAAAAAATACGTTGCCTCGTGTACTTAAATAATATTTATATTATCATAATAAAAAACCTCCAAGTAATTCAGCGTAGTTCTTTTCATGTTGACTGACCTATTTTTTTGTATATTTTCCTGAGGAGCTTTGTGTATATACGAGTATATTTTGAATTTCAGCTCTACTGGTTCGGTCTTTGAATTATGTTCGCACCGAATAAATGAGTTTTGTTGGTACGGTTTCTGTTTTGATTAGAGTCTTAAATGTATTAGTTGTGCTCGCGCCGGGATGGTTCCGTAGGTATTTTGTATGTGAAGCACAAGATTAGCCAAACTTGTATCTTTAATTCTCAAAAGCTTATTAATTAAGTATTCAAAAAATGTTTTAAGATGTACAAACAGTGCCCGTTCATAGGTCTCTCTATTTGCTGCTCTAAACCCACATTCAGATATTTTTAATTCCACTAAGAAATTACCGGCACATGAAACATACCAAACTTCAAGTCTCAGGGTCGAAAACGCATTGACGATGCCGTAGGTATCGCAAAAGTCCATAGGCGGCGCGGTGAACACTTACCATCAGGTGGACCAGATCGTCTGCCTGATTGTAGGCCAATGTGGTATAAAAAAAAATCAAATCCGTACTCAATTTCAAGTCGAAAGTATTGGTTTCTCAACTACTAGTTGAGAAAAGCAAGTGTCAAAAACAAACATTCGAGGTATTATCGTTAGAGATTTTTAGAACCCTAAAAAGCGACAAGTAAACAGGCAATATACATAGATAAGGTACTTACATCCAGTAAGATAGCTAAATAAGGAGGTATGCCAGTAATAAGCAGTTTCTAATTAATTATTCCTTTTCAACTTTGCAATAAGTTCCAATCCAGTTTATATTAAGCTTTCTCGTCCCTTTATTGCTCAATTTAGTGACGTAATGGAGTTTGTACGGGTAAAAACCTAGTTATATCAAATCAATACTTTCCAGGGTCTGGAAAATTGACTGGGCTCGATTCATTTAATAAAATACGTACCTTTCTATTCATTTTATATGAGCATGCGATTTCATTGACACTTCAGGTGTTATTGATGAAAAGTTAAATTGTATGTTGATATTGAAAGGTTAATTGGTAAGTCTCGTTACCTTTAATAGAACACATATCTATCTATCTTATATATAGTTGTATATTGTTATATTGTAGTTTAATAATGTGGCGACATCTATGAACACGCCTACAATCATTCACCGCCCGCACCACAGTCATGCGGTGACGTCTATGAACGAGTAGAAACACGCGAGAATCCTACATCGCGCTATCAAGATTCTCTCAGGATTTGATATTATATAATGTACAAGCATCCAACGTCAACAGTTGGACCGCGGTGCCCAGGCATGATCACCTAGCCTGGCGGAAGATCTTCCCTTTTAAATGGAGGAGTCTAATACCATACCTCGGTCCACTATAATAATATTACCATTAAAATACTTACCAAAATCTTTGACAAAATAGAGAGTCACGTCATCCGGTCGACGTTCAACGCGGCTTGGCTTCTTCTAACGCACATCACGTAATTCAATCCGGTAACAGGCATGCATGTCTTGTCATTCTTTTTAAGTAGTCAGACTAAACTCAAAATTTAATGCTTATTTACAACACCGTAGTGTTGTCAATGTATTGTTGATACATTAAGAGCCTTATTTGAACTGGAATTAGGTATTGTTTTAATTACCTATGTTTTTTTAAGTATTTTGTATGTTAGACTTGCTTCCAAACCATATTTATAATATACTAGCTGTCCCCCGCGGTTTCACTCGCGTTCCCGAAGGATGTAACATTTTCCTGGCACAAAAAGTATTCTATGTTACTTCTAATACCTCCAAGAATATGTGTACTAAGTTGATGATCGGTTAAGTAGTTTTCGCGTGAAAGCGTAACAAACAAACTGACATTCACATTTTTAATATTAGTAGGGATTTCTTCTGTGTGGCAAATTACATTTAAACCCGATTAGTCTTTTAAAGTCGATAGGATATAAACTTTCAGGCGGACACATAACACATCTAAAACAGTCAGAAGATTAGGCATATTTTAATAGAATAGCAGGATTCACTTATTTTTTTTTACATTTACTTAGAAATCACAAATTTCCTAAATTTTATTATTATAGGTAGTTATAGTTCCGGGGTGAAATTATCCTAAGATAGATAGGCAAAGGGACTTCTATTACTTTAAAGAGACACGTTAGGTACCAATCCCAGGGTACCTAGATTAACTAGACTAACAAAAAAAACATTATTTCTACCTTGCCCGACCTAGTAATCAAACTCGTGCCTCTATCTGTACTTTACACTTATCTACCACTGAGCCACTGCTAAACAGAGTACGTACTCTTGAAATTTTATTCCTTCCAAAACCTTTTCTGGACCTAATAAATTGAATTTTGCTCACGAATCTATAGTTGAAAGCATCCACTATAAGGTTCCATCAACAGTGATGTCTGATCATGGCATATTTTCATATTGGCGACGTAAAATTCCAAGAAACAAAAATGGGATATCGGAAAAAGTCAATCGTTCGCCATGTTTATTTTCTTCAGTAGGTAGTTCGTGTTAATTGGGGACGCTGAGCACGTCGGCTTGTTGACTTGCGACAGGGCCATTAGGCCTCAACAGTAAGGGGGACACCCGACACCCAGCCTGACCCACCCGTTCTTTACGCTTATCTGTATTATGTTAAGCAAAATTCACAGCTCCCAACACGTAAAATATAATATGGAAGGGTTTTATTTTCAAATATCAATTATGAATTACGATACAATAGAGTTGACGGGCAACAGTGATGTAATAGTGAACGCTACGGGTCGTGGGTTCGATTTCCAGACAAGAAAATCATTTGCGTGCCTGAACGTGGCCACATATGTGTCTGTATAATTGACTATGAAAAGTACAAGCTTTGTTTGTGGTCTGAAAACCGTATGTGATGAATGTCCCAGGATATTTATTATTATTACAGAATGTTAAGACTAGAGTTACAAAGCAATTAATGTTGAAATAAATATGTCGTGTGCACTATGCAACTATTCTAGGGGACTATACATGAGCTTATGAGTGGAATTTTCACAAAGGATATGAATCAAGGGACATACAAATTAAAACTAATTAATATTAAACTTCGTAATTCAGACTTCGTGTTTAGTCAATATGTCACTTTACGAAAATAACTCTGGATATTTATAAAACTTTTCTTTTTCTTTTTGCTTATAGATAAGTCCAAAATAACAGAGCGCCATTGGTCTGGTCTTTGTCATCATAGAGTACGTACAGCCCCTCTCACAAAAAGGTATTTTGTGGTCGATCGCACGATGTCCCGCAGTAGGGATTGATGGACTACAGAAAATACCTCAGATGCCTCTATTTTTTCTCCCTAGCATGTTTCTTCGTACGGTTTTCTCCAACCCTTCATTCGTGTATTGAATTATAATTATGTGAAACAAAGACCTTCTTCACAGATAGTGGATATCTTACTATTTCATCTACTAAAGATTAAACAGTTCCGAATCAAACCTTAACTACATATAAGTATAATTAAACTTAACTGAAAATCTGAAGATAATAACGTCCCTACAGGAAAAGTTTCGGTTTAGTGACACTGTCAGTAGCTAAACTAAGATCGTTTTGGAATTCCAAAGTTTCTACATAGAGTACCTACTTAAAGCTCGGAAAGGCTAACCATCGTAGAGGTTACTACTTGTCCAAGATTAACTTTGACTTGTTACATTAACTCGTTATTTAAATTTTATTGATAAAAAGCAACTACCAGGTAAATATGCTACGCTTCTTGTTTAACTTCCAGTTTGTTATTTTGTTCTTAACTTGGTAACAAGGAGGAAAGTTTAACAATCTTACTAAGGTACCTACCTTCAAGTGGAAATCTTTGTTTTCAAAATAGGTTACATACATTTTAAAGATTTCATTAAACATGTTTGCATAGGATGAATATTTTTGGTTTAGATGGACTAACTATTTTGATATCTGTAGAATTGTGAGCCCATTAGTCAATGTCATTAGTGTTTTAATTCTACAAAGGAATTCAAATAGTCCCGGTTAAATCATCATCATCATCATCATCATCAGCCTATCTCCGTCCACTGCTGGACATAGGCCTCACCTATGTTAAATGTCTGCGTAAAAATTTGTATTCCTCCTCTGAGAGAGATTAAAGGCAATTTAGCCTATTTGATTACGAAAATCAAACTCTTTGATGAAATTATAACTTTTACCGGAATCCCTTTTTGTTTCTGCTGACATGACTCGCCAAGTTGAAGGTTAGCCACTCAGCCTTTTTATTTATTTTAACAGATTTTGCCTTATATCAATATCATTATTTTAAATTACGTCTTCTACGAATTCAATAATTTTACTTAAACATTTTTCAAACTTAAATACTACTTCGAGTAGTAGAGCTCTTAGTGCAGAGTTCGTCCGGAGAAGTACCTTCCCCATTTCCACCATGAAGCAGTAGTGCACTTTTATTACTGTGTTTCGGTTAGAATGGTAAGGGGGCCGGTGAAATTACAAGCATATGAAACAATTAAGCAATTTCAGGTCTGTTGCATATGTTCATGTGCGGCGGTGACCATTTACATCTCTGTGGTATAAAAACAAAAATTTGTTTATCATCATTTTTAATATAAAATTATGCTGAATAGGTTTGATTTGATAGAAATGGATTTTAAATCGTTTTATTAAAATTCGTTCGTATAATCTTCTGTGTTCCTATACCATTCGTTATTGGCTTATCTTCTATGTCATATTATATGTAATTTTTGACAGATTTTTTTTAAAGATGGATGATATGCTTAACTTATAAAGCCTACTACGTAGCTGTAATTGTTTTTCTTCTATCTTCGTCATATCCTATTACCGTGCTTTTCTTAAAATAGTTATTTAAAAGATAATGGCTAAACTATGAGGGTTCCTTATTGACAAAGAAACTCTAAAAATAGGGTAAACTGTGCCTGCTGGGCATAGTGCTTCGTATAAATAATTAATACAACACTTTTTAATAATCGTAATATTTAATATTGTGGCATTTTGATTACATTATAATAACAAGAATAAAATAAACTACAGAACTGTATTCATCTTGCGCTAGCAAAACGATAACGATGTGGTGAAATTTTACACTTTTTCCCATTTTATTAATAGTTCGGTGTCAGGTTACAATCCATTTAGGTGCCAATATGTCATTCGTTTTTATTCCGGATCGTATAAACGTGGAGTGGAATTGCATATCTTTATTGGTATTCGAGCTGGTCGCCGCATCGGAGATTATTGAATGACATCTAATATTAACATCTATCTATTAAATATGGAGCTTTTAAAGATTCCTGTGAGAATGAGATTAAATAATTTTTTTTTAGAACGAAGTTCCTTATCGCGCGTTGTGAAAGGGGGCTAGACGGAAAAAAATCATACGAAAAGTTGTAACGACACTTTTGTTCGAAATTTAAATGATATGGTTTATTATTGGGTTTGTTTTTTTCATAATTTATTTAAAGGCTACACACAACATGTTTAAAATTCTGTTCCACTTATAAATTAGTATAATTAGTAATTATTATAAGAAAAGGAATAAGTTAAAATTAAATTTTGAATCGCACTGAATTGAAAGAAGCATGTAATATATATAATATGTCAATGAAAACTTCGTTCCTATTTTGGTTATATTACTATATCTATGCTTATAGTTTGATTATTATCAAGCATAGTATCATTGTAGAAATTTTAAGGCTAACCACAGAAAACTAAGATGAAAAGACAGAAGAAAAAAATAAGAATTCAACTTTTACGCAAAGAATTAAAACCGCATAAACTTTTTACTGTAACATAAAGGGCGACGCGCAAAAAACATCTAATTGCTATAGCGTTACACATTTTTACTACGAACCGTAAATTTCCCAATAAAAACTTAATTTAACATAGTAAAAATGCAATTTTTATTCTCCAATCGTCCGCCTTAAACTTTCCAGCGAGAGCCGTTTCTTACGAGTTATGAGAGCAACGAGGGGAATATTGGAATTTATTTTTATGAAGCCGGATCCCCGACCGAGTTAATCTGTTAATATTGAACATTTCCCCCACAAGAGTAAACCGTCGCTTGGCTTAGCGAGAGACAGAAATACGGATAATTACATAGATACCAGTACTATTATTGTCAACATACATTTTATAATGTCTATCTAATTATTAGTAAATACTTAAGAAATGTAGTGAAAGCAGAAATAATTCTTTGATAGCTTATTTATTTTTCGTTTTTCTTTCTTTACATCACTACATAGTATAAAACAAAGTCGCTTTCTCTGTCCCTATATCCCTATGAATGCTTAAATCTTTTAAACTACGCGACGGATTTTGATGCGTTTTTTATGTATAATACATGTGACATCCCACGGGAACGCGGGTAAAAACGCGGGGGACAGCTAGTTGTCTAATAGGTTGGGGAAAAAGTTCCTTCATATTTTTTAAGAAAATTCAAAACATTTTTAATATAGTTTATTTACATTTAACTAAAGTATGTAGGTTCCATTTTGTTTGATAACTTTTTGCCATCTTGTAGGTAGGGACATGAAATTTTGGGACTTCTGATCAAAATGTTGTGTGTGTGACAAGTGGTTTTGACAGTCCTCTCGTGATGTTAACCTGCCACTGTCTAAAGAATTCTGAACAGACCGAAACAGGTAGAAATCTGAAGGTGCAAGGTCAGGACCATACGGCGGATGCATTAATACCTCCCAGCCAAACTCTCTTAATTTTTGCTGAGTGGCTAAAGATGTGTGAGGTCTAGCGTTATCATGATGAAAAACCACACGCCTTCTGTTGATTAATTCCGGCCGCTTTGTCTCAACTTCTTGCTTTAATCTCATCAGTTGTTCGCAGTAGAGTTCAGAATCGATGGTCCTGCCTGGTGGTAACAGTTCATAATGAATAATGCCCTTCCAATCCCACCACACACACAGCATCACCTTGTTGCGAGTTAACCCGGGTTTCGCCACAGTCTGTGAAGCTTGACCGGCCTTTGACCACGACCTTTTTCGCACGTTCTTGTCGTACGTGATCCACTTTCCATCACCAGTTATCAGCTTCTTCAAAAATGGTTCGGTTTCATGACGTCGTAATAAAGAATCACAAATGAGTACACGGTTCATTACGTTTCTTTCAGTGAGCTCGTGAGGTACCCAAATATCTAGATTTTTGTGTACCCAGTTTTTTTTAAATGCGCCAAACTGTTTTGTGGTCAATTCCCAGTTCTTCAGCTACGTCGTAACTACTGATATGCCGATCTTGCTCCACTTTTTCAAAAATGGCATCCATTTTATCCGTAATGGGGCGACCAGAGCGACGTGCATCTTTGACATCAAAATTTCCGGATTGAAAACGCTTAAACCAAATTTATGCTACTCTCACTGACACTGCACTAGGTCTATAAACATCGCAAATTTTTTTCGCGGCTTGCGTTGCATTTTTACCTTTTTTGTAGTAAAATTTTAAAATGAATCGAATTTCTTCATTAGATTCACTCATCTTGGCGGTACGAAAAACAAATGCAAATCACACATTTTCCTAATTTGAATTTGGAATTATGTTCTTTAAAATTTAAGCTTTCAATGATACCAAAACCAGCCAGATACAAATAGTATAGCCAAAGAGATTTTATTACAACTTCATACATACTATAATGCGAAAAGACTTTTTCCCCAACCTAATAGTATAAAACAAAGTCGCTTTCTCTGTCCCTATATCCCTATGTATACTTAAATCTTTAAAACTACGCAACGGATTTTGATGCGGTTTTTTTTTAATAGAAAAAGTGATTGAAGAGGAAGGTTTTTATGTACAATACATGTGACATCCCACGGGAACACAGGTAAAACCGCGGGGACAGCTAGTTGTATTTAAACAAAGTCGCTTTCACTGTTTGTACGTTTAAATCTTTTAAACTACGCAACGGATTTTAATGCAGTTTTCAGTAATAGATAGAGTGATTTAACAGGGAGGTTTATAAGTGTCTACATTGCACCCGTGCGAAGCCGGGGTGGGTCGCTAGTAGATTATATGAAACAAACGCGGCAAACCTAGAATAGGATGCCTCTGGCGGCATAGCTGGCGGCCACAGAATGATGTGAAAGGAGAGCTTCTAAGAGATCCAGTGACTCAAGCCGGACACTCATTATCCTGCATTTTACTAGTAGTCTTATATTATTGTTTAATTACAAATAAAAATGGAATCTAAAATGGTACTCAATTACTAATGATAGTCTAGATTCGGTGCTTTTGTTGGTAATCTCCTAAAAATCTCATCCACTTTCACAGTTTTCCTGAGTTACATGACAATGTCTATTATATATGTATATCATATTATAATTCCGGTATACGGTTGATTCTAGATTTAGTAACTATTAATTAAAATAATTACCCCAATTGAAAGTATCAGCATACATTTTATACTTACCAAACAATATAATAATTGTTTAAACTCCAAGCTTAAAGCTTTTAATTCACATCACCCGCAAAACACGTCCACGTACTCAATAAAAATCGAACAGCTCATAAAATAAAACTGGCTCAGTAACGTAAAAAGTGTTAAGCAACAGTTAAACATTACTATTTGGTGAAAAATAAAATAAAAGCGATAACAGAGTTTTCCGGCTAAGCGCGCGAGATTGAAGCGTTTTCCTTTGTTCATTTTGTGGTCGTTACACACGTACCAGTCGGAGTTGTGTAGCGGATGTTGGTACAGGGTTACGTCCGATGGTGGCGGACAGTGGCTAAGTGGTCTGTCGAGGCTCGCTTACGCGTGATGGATTGCACGACCGTTTCTATAACACTGTCCCATTTAGTCTTAACCTTAATGATATACCTACCAGTGTTCTCCTACTCGTCTCGAACCCGCACTGAATAGTTGAGAACTCTAATGTTCCTATTACTAATGTTGTACATTACATTTTCTACTTTATTGAGAAAGTTTTTCTGTCCTTTTTACTGGTTTAGCGATGAACATTTGTTACATTTTTTAAGGGACAGAAACACTTTATCACTTTAACTCCAGTAATCCAGGATCTACTGCGGTGACTAGAGGATTTTAAACTGAAGTTTGAAGTAGGTGATACCTATGTAAAAAAGGACTCATTTTCATTTTTTATGAAAAGACGAATCGGCGTGAACAACGAAAATATCTGATTGAGAAATTTCTTAGAAAGTTGATTTACAATTTTCATTTATTAGATTTGAATACATCACACTGTAGTACATATTACGAATGGATATTACATGAATCTAGTCCATAAATTATAGAGTGACAACGCACCATGTCGACCGAGTCAAATCAAAATCGCTAGCGTATTTGTACATGGCAATTCTCATACGAACGTTTTATTAAAATAGAAATCTCGACGTAGACAGATGTCTCCAAAAGATACGTAAGAAAATTTATGAGGTTCGTAAACGTTACTCATAGCTATGAATAGTAACAGTATAATTACTGAGTAACACACCTTGGGATGGATTAAGAAATGAAGTAGTACTGCCGGCTGAACTTTAATATTCATATTAAATATACAATTATACATAGGAAATTGTAATAAGTCGCACGAGTAGATTTTAAATTATTACTGTAATGATTAATTGTGTGAAATATGCTGAGATACCTTACTCGTTAATAAATTACTTCTGATTCTTATAAAGCAGTATTTCTAGAAACAAGCTTTAATTGTTAATAAATATTGATCGATGATGCAATACCATAGGGTTTGTTTACCGCTATTGTACCGAAATACCTGAGATATCGAATGTATTTACAAAATGTATCTTCAATTATATTTCAGGGTAATAACCCCCATTACGGGGTGATTGAATATGGACATTAGCATTTATAATAAAAATTATTATATGATTTCATAGTCAACGGGTTGAAGTTAGCATAAAATATAATGGAAAGTACTTATGTGATGTAGTGTAGGGCGCCGTCCAGCTAGATGGAGCGACGATATACGCAAGCTGGCTGGCAGCGGTTGGAAACAAAGAGCTGAAGATCGAGCTCAGAGGCGTGCCGTAGGTGAGGCCTATGTCCAGCAGTGGACGGAGATAGGCTAATGTTGATGATGACTTATGTGATACCGCGTGCTATCTGAAAAGCTGTATGACCTCGCATCAGTTGGACCAACCACTTATTTCCAGTCTCTATAATGTGCGATTATACTTACCACTTTTGGCCACATGGTCAAACACAAAGTTATGTATAGTGAAAAAAAAATATTTAGGTGTCAGAGGAGCTAGGCTAAATGTGTTGATTATTAAGAATACTAATCTTAACTTCCTCGCTATAGATCTTAATCCATACTAATATTATAAATGTGAAAGTTTGTTTGTTACGCTTTCACGCGAAAAGTACTTAACTGATCCATGTTGCATGCAATATGTCAAGGTTTCTACGGCTGGCTGCCTGAAGCCAAACCTCTTTGGGATTCATTTGTTGACCACAAAGTTCGAGGTGTTGTGAACCCGTGGTCACCTGTTTGCTCTTTGGTCGCCTCATACGACACAATAGAAATGGGACAGAGTGGAAGTTTTCATAGACAATACACACTGTATCCCTACTAATATTATAAATGTGCATTTAACTGTCTGTTACGCTTTCACGCGAAAACTACTTAACCGATCATCATGAAACTTTGTACACATATTCTTAGAGGTATTACAAGTAACATAGGATACTTTTTGTGCCGAGAAAATATTACATCCCTCGGTAATGCGGGTGAAACCGCGGGGGACAGCTAGTTATATTATAAATGCAAATGAGTGTGAGGTGGATGAGGATGGATGTATGTAACTCTTTCACGCTAATAATACTAAACGGATTTGGATGAAACTAGGCATTTAGATAGTAAATAACCTGGATAAACCTATAATAATATTAGTAAATATACTGGGACATTGTTTACACACGGCCATCTGATCCCAAACTAAGCAGAGCTTGTACTATGGAAACCAAACAACTGATATATTACATAAAAGTATTACTTTTTGAAGTACATAGTTAATTACATAGATCGTATATCCACAGATCAAACAGACATGTTCAGTTCATGCAAACAAATGTTTGTCCTGAGTGGGAATCGAACCCGGCTGAAATAGTATTCTTTATCCCGGGGAAATGTCACATTCCCCTAGAACGCTGGTAAACCCCTGGAGGACAGCTAGTACAAGTATTCCTATTATTGAAAATTGAATTACCAATGTCATTACATTGGTAACCGATTATTACAAGTTGGTGATATTCTTAACCAACTGATTCAGAGTAAAGTTCGACAGATACTGGAGCATGTGTAAACTATTACCAACCTGCAGGGCGATTATGTATGTTCTCGCTATCGCCGTCACTGTCAATTTCATTATACATTGCCGGCTCTATGACTGTTGTCTTTTCTGGCTTGCATGCGAAAACATCAATGTATTATGAAATCTGCTTCAACATTGATAGCGTACACAAGGGTGGCGGTAATAAAGCTTACACATCATGTCAATAGAGCCGACATCTTACATCGTGTACTAGAAACTACGAATAATTATGTTCGAGGCATCGTTTATAGTGGGAAGTTGGGGTAAGTTGCCGTATTTACTAGTTCGCATTTGAGCACTAATGTATTTACTGCTCAGCTAATGGTATTATTTTTTTAGACTTCAAAAATAAAGTAAGTTTTATTTTCGAGGTGATTGCTTTATAAAGATGAGATAGCTTCCTAAAGGGTAAAACGGGACCCTATTACTAAGACTCCGCTGTCCGTTTGTCTGTCTGTCTGTCTGTCTGTCCGGCTGTCATTAAGCTGTATCACATGAACCGTGATAGAGACAGTTGAAATTTTCACCGATGATTTCTGTTGCCGCTATAACCTAAAATAGAATAAAATAAATATTTAAGGGGGCTCTCATACAACAAACCTGATATTTTTGCTCGTTTTTATAGATAATGGTACGAAACCACTCGTGCACGAGACTCGCACTTGGCCGGTTTTCTTTTATCCTAGTCACTATTCAAATAATACTTAATTGCTATAGTTATGGTAGAATTCGTACATAATTTTTTTATAGTTTCGATTCATACCTATATTTGCCTTGGCTATGAATTGCCCGCCTGAAACACTATCTTTTTGACTATTTTTATTGTGAAATTCTTTATTTTTTATAAATACATAGTTTGTATTCTTAAAAAAACATTATACTCGTATAGGACTTTTAAGAGCCTGTAAAGGCTTTACTATTAAATAACTTCTAATGTTAAAAGTTAATTTTATTTCTCTTAGATACAGCGGTTGTTTTGCGGTGATCTCAGCCCTAAAATTATATCTGTACGTAACAAAACCCTTCTAACTTTATGCCCTTCGTTCGTACCGCCATCCGTACCGGCGAGGAAACTATATAAGTGCACTTGCGCCCACAATACAATCGATACGGTGTTTTAACTTACTTTCCGTGACACGTAACCAAATTGGGTGTGCCCTCATAAAATCGTGGCTTAACCGTCAAACAAATAAAGCCAGTAATATCACAAATTGTGCAGCTTTTATCCTACCGCATCCAAAAATCAGTTAACAAACAGATTATTTTGTAATTTGTGTTAATATTTAATAACGTTTAATAATCCTACCAAAATTATAAATGCAAAAGTTTGTATGTATGGATGTTTGTTACACGCAAAAACTGATTTAGATGAAATTTGGCACATAGGTATATAGAAAATACCCTTGAATAACATATGGGATACTTTTTGCCCCGCTGGAATGCGGGTGAAACCGCGAGGGACAAGTAGTAATAAATAATCCGCTTTTCTATATAGGCTAATTACTTGCGTGTTACTAATATTGTAATAGGAATGTAGGCCAGGATTTGCGGGATATGGCTGGCTAACCATTAATTGACACGTGTAACAAGATGTTTGTGCCATATAACCATAACAGATGAATGGTTCATTCATGAAGCATTATACACGTGTACGGTGGTCGCAAAATACCACACGGTGACAAATCTTAGTTACCACAAAGTTTGTAAGTATTATTTAGTAATTACTAGCGGACCCCCGCGGTTTCACCCGCGTTCCCGTGGACTTACATTCACATTTATAATATTTGGTCGTAGCATTGTTAATGATGATTCAAAGAGAATACAAATTACTGATTATTGATTTCTGTCAAAATGTATAATTATCAATTTTTCAACCATACTTAACCATAGACAAAATTACGTTTAGCTGTCATTTGCGTTTTGTTATTCCATGTCAGATGCGTTTTTTCATTGACATTTTATGTCACGTCCCACGGGAACGCGGTCGAACGGGATAAAAAGAAAGAAAGAAAGAAAACATTTATCTATGTCCGTCTCCTGGTTCTAAGAAGATAGAATAGAGTGGAAATCTTTAGAGGAGGCCTATGTAGAAAGACAAGCTGCAACGTAGAAACGACCGTTTACCGATACCTAATTTTAGTAAAAAAAAAAAAACTGTTATAAAGTAAACATATTTGTAACAAAAATCATTGTAAGTATAAATTAGTTCAGCAATAAAGGCTATTTTATTTTATTTATTTCTTTATTAATGTCTTGTCGACCAGTCATATCACGGGCTCGACTCTGTAAGGAAAATGACACTAACTCGAGGATGTTTCGTCGCGGCCTCTATGCTCTGTCTCTGTCGCTTACTACGCTAATACTACTAATCACGTGAGACGTAATCTCTCCGAGGCCTCCGTGAAGCGGCTCGCCGACAATGTTTGTATTAGCTGAATAAGGGGGCTGGTATAGAGATTTGATGGCCGCAATAATAAGAAACAAACGAAGGAATTGAAAATTCAAATACTATAATAATGAGGATAAATTAATGCTTCGTAACCATTGCATTCTAGCCACACTTCTCATATGTATGAACACTCAGTGTCGGGTTAACCACGTAGCAAGAGTAGCAATTGCTACGGGCCCCGCGCAAAAGGGGGCCCCGTGTGTCTGAAGCCGCCCACCACCGATTGTTTTTTTTACCGCTTAGAATTTGCTACGGGCCCCGCGCTTGCTTAATCCGGCACTGTGATCACAAAATATTACTATACATAATAACTGATTTCTCTGCTTGGTAATTCAATTAGGGGCTAATGTAATTCATAATTTAAGCTACAGTTTATTATTTATTTAGGATTGGAATGGCTAGGTACATACGAAGCAATTTCAGTTGAATCTAATGGCAGCAAGAAGAGCACAGCCTTAAGGCTTTTGAAATGGCTACCAAATTAAGGTACCCATCTTAAGAGCGTGTCTGTAAATATAAATACAATGTCTTAATTAAATTACCTGTTGCACCTTAATTAATATTTTTATATCCTATGTTTAATTTTGTTAAATTTATATATTATGGTTCCTAATGAGTATTGTCTTTATCTTTATTTATATAATTCTACTGTACGTGTGTATGTCACTGAACTCCTAAACGACTGTATACATTTTGTTAATTTTTTTTGTGTGTTCCAGTGGATTTGATAATGGTTTAGATTCACAATTGCAGCTGCTAGGTGGCGCTGAGAGCGAATTCCTGCATTTTTGTGTGGACTTATTTCGACAAGACGACGTCTGTCCGGACAGCTAGTTTATATAGGTATATTATTCTTCTGTACGTGTATATAACTGAACTTCTTCTAAACGGCCGAACCAATTTTGGTAAATTTTTTGTGTGTGTTTTTGAGTGGTTTAGATTTACAATTGGACCTAATAGGTGGTCCTAACTGATTTCCATAGTACAAGGTCTGCTTAGTTTGCGATTAGATGGCCGTGTGTAAAGAATGTACAAGAATATTTATTATTAGTACATTACAAATATCTAGTTTCAGTTAAGTTACACGCAGGGCTTTGTGCCTACAGACGGTTTGTGGTCACCATTGTGGATTCCAATAATAGCTTGTGGTGAGCCACTACCCATTGAATTTAATAGCCGCATATATATAGTAACGCACTAGGTAGTTGAGAATATGTATTACAGCTCGGAACTTCACTGATTATATTAATTAATTAATTTATCTATTAGGGTTGCCAACAGATGATACACCTACACATATTTCAAAGAAAAAGAGTAGACTTGGTGCACATCCACTTACAGGCAAACACAACATACACAAATAACTATAACTAATTATTTCCTATCTATTAACACTAATCATACCAACACTTGCTAGGTACCTATTTCTACCATAGCGGGTCAAATGTAACTTTGTTTCCTGCTTAAATGTAAAGGTTGTTAGGAAGGGAAATATAATATATAGTATAATAACTGTATATTAATTAGTAAGAAAAAGTCATGAAGTCAAATGTGCAAAAGCAATAACATGATACGTGAATTTTCAATGCAAAGTTCAAAATGGGTCATTTGACCCGTTATGGTATGTTTAGTGTTAAAAATTACAAAAATTATAAAATAAATTAAATTACAAATAAAATGCTATCAAAATTAAAAGTAGACAAAGGTAAAATAATAATAGAAAAATAAGATAAAAATGTAATTAAACAAAATTAGTAAAAAACTAAATAACTAACTGAACGATTGTCCGTGGATTGTACTTTTCAGTATTTTTCATTTTGAACTAGATATATTTACATAGTATAAAACATAGTCGCTCCCGCTGTCTGCATGCTTAAATCTTTTAAACTACTCGGATTTTTATACAGTTTTCAGCAATTGATAGAGTGATTCAGGAAGGTTTACATGTATCCATAGATAATAATTCACTATACTTGTTCTTCTACTAAGTTTCCTTGCTTTTTTTTTTTTTTGTTATTCTGTTATATTTTTCGCCTTTTTGTATAAAGTTAACGATTATCTTAATATTATTGTGTGTTTATCAGTGAGGTCCTCTAAATGGCTCACCTCAATTTTGAAATTGAAATTGATCAAATCTTTGTAAGTCCTCCAACTATAAATAAATAAATAAATAATAAATGTATGTAAAAAAAACCCGGGTGAAACCACGGGGGACAGATAGTATACCATAATTTTTCCTAGATGTTTTTTAATAGTAGAGCTCTTTGTGCAGAGTTCGTTCGGGTTGGTACTACAGCCTTACCCATTTCTGCCGTGAAGCAGTAGTGCAATTGAACTGTATCACGGTTAGAAAGGTGAAATTACAGGCACATGAGACTTAACAACTTCGCGTCTCAAGGTCGACAACGCATTGGCGATGCCCCTGATGTCCATAGGCGACGGTGACCACTTACCATCAGGTGCGCCTGTCTGTTTGGCGGCCCATGTAGCATAAATATATAAAAAGCATACTTATGGTTGTTGTATTAATGACGGTGTGGCGCCTCCATGGTCGCACCTTTTTATAATACTGGTTGGTAAGACTGCCACCGTATCTAGTAGAGATGTCACTCATGACGGAACGGTGAAAATATATTAAATATATAAAAGATCAGGGTTTTTCCAATTCCAACCGACCACGCCTTACAGACTCGTGTGATCCAAAATAAATGGTGTATACCACTTTTATTAAGAACTATTCTTTTATTCCTGGTGGTATCACCAAATTGGTGACCCCGACGTGATCACGCGCAATCCGAGTCCATCCTGGGCGTGGAGGCCTGCTTATCTTACTTAAGCCTGTCTGGAGCATCGCCCCCACCTTAATAACATGGGCGCTTAATTATGTCGCCTGCGTGTGTTAACGTGCGCGCCACCGGCCTGATCAAGGCCGTCGCGCCGTCACCATCATGCAAGTTGAACCCTCACGCATGAGCCCTTTCCCTCCTACCCTGCTACGTGGATGCAAGCCTTTCTCCATTGTGCGTTGTGAAGTAATAGTGAATGTGCATTAAATAATCCCATCCCGCTTGGACATTAAAGGCACCTTACTTTTTTCTTTATTTTACGTTCTCCAGTGGAGACAAAAACTTTTCCCAACCTATGGTGACTGTAATTATGGACACTAAGTTTACTTATATTTAAATTTATCATCGTATTTGGCAGTAAGGTTATGTTATTTTGTTCTTTTATGTATATCATTTTATTGTGTTTGCTTGGGAAAGGTATGGTGTTTTTATATGTGTTTTCCTAGTTATAGTGTTTGACATTGGTATTTTAAAATGAATTTTGTGTATTAGGGTGTACAACCTACAACTTAATTTCATGAATTTTTGTGTGCTGTCCTTTGTATATTGTGTTAAAACTGTTACATTTATATAATACTTTTTGTGTATACTTGCACAAATATTTGCAATTTTGGACACCACAGCATCCTCTCCCTCTATAACATTTCATTATTTTTTTTATCTTACACTTCGGGAACATTTTTATGATTTTTTTTATCGTGCTCTACCTTTTGTTTCTTTTTAATTTATACACATTTCCTATATATATTTACCATGGCTGATGATATGCAGGCTCAGTTAAAGCAGCTCCTCACAGAAAATGCTGTTCTGCAGGAGCGTTTAGATATACAGGCATCTCAGTCCAGTGGAAATGTGCACAAGGTAAGTGTAAAATTGCCTCCGTTCTGGCCTGACAAGCCAGCAGTATGGTTTGCCCAGGTAGAGGCACAATTTGAAATCTCTGGCATCACCGCAGATGCTACCAAGTATAATTATGTCGTAGGCCAATTAGACCAGCGTTTAGCCCTAAAGAAGGGAGGTATATCAAGCTCAAGGAAGAGCTAACACGACGCCTCTCTACATCTGAGGAGCAACGGGTGAGGCAACTCATCAGTGACGAGGAACTTGGGGACCGGAAACCGTCCCAGTTTCTGCGGCATTTACGCTCCCTCGCTGGAACCACTTTCACTGACGAGAACATCCTACGGCAGCTATGGTTACGGCGACTACCTGCGCAGGTGCAGGCTATCCTGGCTGCACAAGCAGACCTCGGCCTGGACAAGGTGGCTGAATTGGCCGATAAAATTATGGAGCTTTCGCCCGCCCCTGCAAACGTGTACGCTGCATCAAGCGCTCCTTTTCCAGTGCTTGCAGAGCTTACCAAAAAAATTGAGGACCTGACCAATCAGGTAGCCGCTCTGCAGACGACCGCACGGCAAAAAATTCAAAATTCAAAAATTCAAAACCATTTATTCAGTTTAGGCCTTCGGAGGGCACTTATGAAGGTCAAATTTAAAGTTACTGAAGCTACAACCGGTTCGGAAGTCAGCCTTCAACTGAGAAGAACCGGCAAGAAACTCAGCAAGGTTACATTTTTTTTTATTTGTTATATAAATTTTTATCTATTCTGACTTTTTGGCTATTTTATAATTTCAATTTTACATAATTTTATATTTAACAATTACAAGATACTTATTATAGGTAACATTAATAAAAACAAAACAAAAAAAATATGACAAGACTACAAAATAGAAAATAACAATAATTAGGTACTTACAACTTAAACAAGAGATTTAGAGGTGCACTGTGCAGAGAGCAGCTATTTCCATACATTTTTATCTTCAATATAATGAACTACCTTGTAATACGCTTTTTCTTTCAAAACTTTCCTAATATAATTTTTAAATTTATGATCAGACATTTTGGTTATTGAAAGCGGTATCTTATTATAAAATCGAACACAATTACCAAGAAATGACTTGTTAACTTTAGTTAGTCTAAAGTATGGAACAACTAACTTCTCCCTTTGTCTTGTATTTATACTATGAATATCTAATTTTGCCTCAAACATTCCTATGTTTCTACGTATAAACATTATATTTTCATAAATATATAGTGAAGGTAATGTCATTATATTTATTTCCCTAAATAAATCTCTTAATGATTCACGGGGACCCATACTGTAAATTGCACGAATTGCTCTTTTTTGTATAATAAATATTGATTCTATATCCGCTGCTGCTCCCCAAAACAAAATACCATAGGACAAGAGGCTATGAAAATATGCAAAATAAACTAATTTGGCCGTCTCAACATTCGTCAATTGTTTAATTTTCCTAACAGCAAAAGCAGCCGAACTTAATTTAGCAGCTAGAGTATCAACCTGAGGTCCCCATTGCAATTTATTGTCTAATGTAAGACCCAAAAATACCGTTTTATTTACAAGATCAATATGACTCCCATCTATTATTATTTGGCTATCTACTTGTGCTACATTTGGTAAAGAAAACCTTAAGCATTTAGTTTTCTTTGAATTTAGTAATAGATTATTTGTAGCAAACCACCCACAGACAATTGACATAGTATGATTAACTTTAGTTAGATCTTTGTCTTTTCTATTAACTTTAAAAATTAATGATGTATCATCAGCAAACAAGACAATATCTGTGAGGTCATTTACAACATATGGCAAATCATTTATATATACTAAAAACAAAAATGGACCTAAAATTGAACCCTGGGGTACCCCCATTTCGACTAAAGAGCCCTTGGATGTTGTGCCGGTAATCCCTACCTTTTGCTGGCGATTTGATAAATAAGATAAAACAAGATCATGAGCAGTTCCACGAATTCCGTAGAAGTCAAGTTTTAGTAGTAGCGTACGGTGGTCAACGCAATCGAATGCCTTGGACAGATCACAAAAAATGCCAATCGCATCCTGTGAATCCTCCCATGCGCCATAAATGTGCCTCAGCAATGTTGCTGCCGCATCGGATGTAGATCTTCCCTTCGTGAAACCGAACTGATGACCATGCAATACCTTATGCTTAGTAAAGTGACTTGACATTTGATTAAGCAGCAATTTTTCAAAGATTTTACTAAGTGCTGGCAGAACGGAAACTGGTCTGTAATCAGATGGATTCTCCCTACAACCGGACTTGAAAATAGGTACTATTTTACTATATTTCATTAAATCAGGAAAACAACCCTGATCAATGCATTCATTAAAAATATTTGACAAAACAGGTGCAATCACTGTTATTATTGATTTTACGATTGTTACTGATAAGCCCCATAAATCTTCAGTACTTTTCATATTGAGAGAATTAAAAGTTATTATGATATCGCTAGCATTAATATGGTCAAATTTAAAACTTGGAAATGTATTATGAATATGCTGCTTGAGTAAAGATTCCGCTGCTATAGGACATGATTTAAGGCTTTTAGTAGTTTTACCAGGTATACTCGTGAAGAAGTTTTCAAAAGCACAGGCTACATCTAAATTATTTGTTAGAATTTTTTCATTAATTTTAAGAGTTACCTGTTCATTATTATTTCTAATTTTACCAGTTTCCGTATTAATAACATTCCAGACTGTCTTTATTTTGTTATTAGCATTACCTATTTTATTACATATAAAGTAAGATTTAGCTTGATTACACACTAACTTGAAAGTCTTTGAAAATTTTCTAACATATTTATGAAATTCTTCGTTCTGAGTTAGAGATTTTAAATGATAAAGTTCATACAACCTATCCCTGCTCTTACGAATACCTTTTGTAGCCCAGTCACTAAATCCCATTTTACTATTTACCTTCACTATTTTAGTAGGACAGGCTCTATTAAAATTATCGCAAATCCCAGACAATAAACCTTTATACAAGACATTGGGCTCATCACTATGATATATTGTATTACAGAGTTTCAGCTCTAAATTATTCTTAAAGGTGTCTAATCTTGCCTTAGTAGTAGGTCTAATTACTTTCGTTACTTTAAATACTTGTCTTTTAAATGGCAATTCTATTAATTGAGCCTTATGATCCGAGCGAACACCACTAATAATCGATTTCCCTAGTATACTACTATTAGTTAATATATTATCAATACAAGTAGCCGAAGTGGCTGTAGATCTTGTTGACTCACTAAACAATAAATCTAAGTTGAACGATTTGAATAAGGCAACAAAATTCCGACTTTCAGATGAATTACTAAGAGTATCTACATTAAAGTCGCCACATACAACTATTGACTTGTTAGAATTATTAAATAACTTACGAAGAATCTCTTCCATTATAGACGTAAACAATAAAAAATTTGATGCCGGTGGCCTATAAACACAAACAATAATATAGTTCTGCAACTCTGCACAAGACACCTCACAAACACGCTCAACAGAGAGGCTACAAATATCTTTACGATCCTTGAATTTAATATTATTATTTATAAGAATTATTGTGCCGCCACCTTCTGCAGATAATCTATTGAATATACTGGCAACTGTAAAGTTTTTAATATTAAAAAGCATAGTGCCCGGTTTCAACCATGTCTCTGTAAAACATAATATATCTATATTTATTTTATCTAATAATAAATGAATATCAAGAATTTTGCCAAAGAAGCGATTAATATTCTGATGTAATAAAAAAGTCGAACTGTTTAGCTTCTCTGTTGTCAAAAGTTTTTGTTTAAAGAACTATTCTGAGATTTAATGTTAAAATGACTTGTTCTTACTGTGTTATCCCTTATCCTATTAATATTATATGCTACAAGTGATGCAATCAATTTCTTAAGTTTTTTTGGAATAAACAGGGTATCCTGTTTCAATTTCAAATTACTAACAAACTTGTTAGTATCAAAATAAATAAAATTAGCACTATGACATGTAACATTATGCATATGGTTATTTAAATGCCAATGTGGCGAACTTCCGTGGACTGTATTTTTCGAATCTTCTCTCGCGCCGGCTGGAGGGGAGAAGAGGAGGGGCGTGCGCACACGTGCCGAAGACTTCGGTGAACGAAGCGACGGTCACGGCGGGGATAGACGACGGCGTCTGGGGGGAGAAGGGGGGGAGGGAGATTACGAAGCCTAACTCTGGCACCGTGCCTCGTTGATCCTTATCCGGGAACTCGGGAACTCGGGATACTCTGGATCTCGGGAACTCGGGAACTCGGCAACTCGGCAACTCGGCAACTCGGCAACTCGGGATACTCTGGATACTCTGGAACTCGGGATACTCTGGAACTCGGGATACTCAGGAACCACACTTTTTGGCGAAGAAAACTCACTACTTTCACTATATGTTCCTTTATTTCTTTTCTTCTAATTTGTTGTACACTGGTAGAGCTGTTCTGGTAGGAGTGCCAATCCCAAGGAAGTTGCCTCTTTTTTATTCATTTTTCCTATGTATTGCGACCAATCACAGGCGCGGAATTAATTCGAGTCAGCCAATGAAAAGGCCTACTTAAAATGGATCAGTCCATGTTTATGTTGTTAAGCTCCGCCCATTTTAGGGTGAAGTAGATTTCCCTTTTTACTTCCTTGGGTTTTGACTTTCCTTTACAATTTTCATTTTCTTACGTTAGCCTTTATATACAATAACGTTTTACAAAAACAATTATTACAATATGACAATTAGTTTGATAAATATTGACAAAAATGTAAAACGGCTCTCGTTTTGGTAATGCCTCGTTTTGAGGTCCATTTTTGGGGCTAATTTAAACTACAAAACCCGAAATATCTTTATTTGTTGCCTTTCTAGGCCTTAAAACTAGTCTTAATAATAATATTGGAAGGCTAGTTATACAATTAGATAACAATACAATATAACATGACATAACATTCAACAAAATATAAAACAAAATCTTAATTATATTATTACGTCGCTGACATTCTCCCCCGCAGTGCGAAGCACTCCATCCTGTGGGAGCGACGCTGCAGGAACCAGCACGATGACTCGGCGCGTAGGTCGTCGCAGCACGCCGCCCGGAGTGCGCACGTCGACTATTCTTGTTCTTCCGTCTGGTCCCGGGTAGATCTTCTCTATTTGCCCTCGGGGCCATGAATTTCGAGGTAGCGTTGCGTCGACTATTGTCACGACGTCGCCGATTTTCGGATCTGTCGTGTCTCTTCCTGTGATCTTTCTTGGCATCAGAGTTGGTAAGTATTCTCTGATCCATCTCTGCCAGAAGTGGTCCGCCATCCTTTGTGTTGTTCTCCAATTCGCCCGTCCGACGAGGTCTCGGTCGTTGAACTCTCCCGGCGCCATCGCTCCACAGGAACGTCCAAGTAAGAAGTGGTTTGGTGTCAAGCTTTCTTCATCGTTCGGGTCCATGCTGATGCCAGTAAGTGGACGAGAGTTGACGATGTGTTCCACTTCGGTCAGGAGCGTGTGAAGGACTTCCTCCGGTGGGTTCTTTTCGTTCAGGACCGCTGCCAGCGCCGTTTTCACCGATCGGACTAGTCTCTCCCAGGCGCCACCCATGTTTGGGCACCCAGGGGGGATGAACTTCCACCTTATGCCTTTGTGTACAGCAGCAGCTTCCAATTCTCGATTGGCCCCCACGAAGTTTGTACCGTTGTCGCTGAAGATTATCTTCGGAGTTCCTCTTCGGGCTGCCATTCTTCGCAATGCCATTATCATAGAGCTGGTATTGAGTGAGTTTGCCAGCTCTAAGTGAACAGCCCTTGTTGTGAGACATGTGAAGAGAACTCCCCAGCGCTTTTCTGTTCTTCTTCCCACGGTGACTTGCATTGGCCCGAAGTAATCCACTGCGGCGCATGTGAACGGATGCTGATGATGGTGCAGACGTTCACTGGGCAGATCTCCAGTGGGTGGTATTTGCGGCGTACTCTTCTTTACTTTGCACCATTGGCACTGGTGAATGACCTTTTTCACTAGCGTACGTAGACCCAGAACCCAATACTTCTGTCGAATTTCATTTATCACTGTTGCTGTGTTACCATGGAGAAATCTTCGGTGATAATGTTCGACGATGAGTTGGGTGATTTTATGTTTGGCGTCTAATATCACAGGATTTTTTCTTCCTTGTATGTCGATCTTCTGAGTGCGACTCCTCAGTTTGACAATACCCTGTTGATTCAGATAGATATCAATCTTCTTTATTCGACTCGTGTTTTCCAGAGGTTTCTCATTTTTCAAACAGATTATTTCCCTGGTAAAACTTTCTCCTTGACTCTTCTTTATCAAAGATTCTTTGGCTCTTCTCAAGTGACTATCATCCAGTGGGATGAATGTCTTGTCGACCTTTTCACGGCTTGGCTGGATTGGTTTCGTTTTCTTCTTCGGAGAGTACTTCTGTGGTTTCCATTCGTCTTTCCTTTTGCGAGTGGTGTTGACTTGTTTTCTGGACTGGACCTTTTCTTTCAGGAGATCGATGAAGTGGAAGACGCGTGCCATGGTTCGTAGCAAGCGTACCCAGTTGGAGAACTTTTCTACGTTTGGCGTTTCTTCTTTGACGATCTTCAGTGTAGTTACCGTCTGGGTATTCTTCTCCTCTCCCGTGATTTCGGTTTCATGATCGAATCTCTTGGAGGGCCAGTCTTCTTCGTCACTTCGCAAGAAATAAGGACCGTTGAACCACCTGGCGGTGTGGTCGAATTCCTTGGGTGTTCCTCGCGTGGCGTCGTCGGCTGGATTTTCTTTCGTAGGGACCCACCTCCAATCTCGCGGTTTCGTCAGATCTTCAATCTCTGCGAGTCGGTGAGCCACAAACGTTTTGAACTTCCTTGGATCGGCCTTGATCCATTGGAGCACCGTGCTTGAATCGGTCCAGAATACTCTCTTCGTTATTTTTAAATCCATTTCCTTCTGAATCGCGGAAGCCAATCTGCTCCCAAGTAGAGCCGCTTGTAACTCAAGCCGGGGAATTGAGACCGGCTTTGTCGGCGCCACTCTCGCTTTTCCGGCGATGAGTGACACGTGTATTCTACCATCTGGTTCGATGGTTCTCCAGTAGACCGCTGCGGCGTAAGCCTCTTCGCTTGCGTCGCTGAATGTATGGAGTTGACCTTCTTTCTGGTTTGGCGATAGGCATCTCGCTATCTTTAATTCTCTTAATGAGGCCACTTCTTCTAAGTATGTCAACCAGGCCGCCTTTTGTTCTTCTGGAATTTCTTCATCCCAACCAATCTTCGTTCTCCAGATATTCTGGATGAGCTTCTTTCCTTGAATGAGGATTGGTGTGGCGAATCCCAGCGGGTCGAACGTTGACATTACCGCACTTGTCACTTCTCTTTTTGTAGGTGTCTTCTTGCCGTCGAGAAGTTCCTTTGGTGTGTTGCGAAGTCCTACGTTGAATGCTAATGTATCTTCGTTCATTAGCCATCTGAGTCCAAGTGTTTTCTCTTCCTTGTTGAGTTCCAGTGTCCCGTCGTTCAGTCGTTCCCCAGCGCCTTCGAGTATTTTTGCGCTATTGCTTCCCCAACCCCTCAATTGGAAACCGGCCCTTTCATGGATTTTCTGCACTTCATTCGCTATCTTCTTAGCTTCGGTTTCGGACGCGAAGCTTTGGAGATAGTCGTCCATGTAATGATTCTTTTCTATGGCTTCCACTGCCGTTGGGTAGTCGTTCTGGAATTCCTTTGCATTTTTGTTCATGACATAGATGGCGATGCTCGGAGAACAGACGGCACCGAAAATCACCGAGGACATCCGGTATTCCTTCGGTGTCCCATTACGTCGGTCGCCTCGCCACAGGAATCTGAGACAGTCGCGATCTTCTGGCCTTATCTTGATTTGAAGAAACATTTCCTTTATATCTGCCACGACTGCGATTGCTTGTTGTCTGAATCGTAGCAGGACCCCGAAGAGAGACTGAAGCATATCCGGTCCGGGCAGAAGCATGTCGTTCAAACTCTTCCCAGCGTGTTTAGCAGCGGCGTCGAACACCAGACGTTTCTTTTTCTTCGTCGGGTGCGTCACTGCGAAATGCGGGAGGTACCATATTTTCTCGGATGGTACGTGTGGTGCTTCCTCTGCGTAACCGTTGTCGATGAGACTCTGCATCTGCTCCTCGTACGTTTTCTTCAGATCTTCATCTTTGTCTAGTTTCCTCTCTAGGTTGACGAGACGTCGATGAGCTTGTGCGTAATTGTTGGGTAGAACTTCGTTTTCGTTCTTTCACAGCAGTCCAGATTCGAATTGACCATTGGGCAGTCGCTTCGTGGTCTCTTCCAGGATCTTTATTGCCTTTTGATCCGCATCGTTGCTCGGCCGGCGAGGTTGGATGCCAATCGACTCGATCTCGAAGTGACGCCGCACTAATGTTTCTATTTCATCTTCTTCTTCGATGTGTCTGCTGTGGTTGACGAACTGCACTGGAGTCTTATGTCTTGCGTCGCACCCGTGAAGAACCCAACCGAGGCTCGTGAGAGAGGCTACCGGATCTGCTTTCTTTCCTTTCTTCAAACTCCTTGTGACGATCAATCCCCAATTGTCTTGACCGATTAGGAGTTGCGGTTCTTCCTTGTCGTAGATGAGTTGATCCTGTATCTGTATCAGGTGCTCGCATCTGTCGACGACTTCTTTCTTGACACCTTGCTTGGATAGCTTCAGGTTGTCAATCGTTCTGACTTCAATTGCCCTCTTGTCCTTACGATGGGCCCCTTTTATTTTCAACTGAACTCGTCGAGAATTATTCTTCCTGAAGCCTTGTCCCCCCACTGTCTCGATGGTGATCGCTTCTTCTCTGCCTCTTGCCCCAATCTTCTTTGCGACGGAAGAGTCCAGTAAAGTTATAGTGGATCCTTCATCCAGAAGTGCTAGTACTTGAATAGAGCCTCTCGGTCCGTATAGGTTCACAGGCAGCATCTTCAGGTATGCGTGACCTTCGGTGGCAGAGGTGTGCACGGAGCTAATCTTGCTTGTAGATTCACAATCGTTTTCACTCGTGCTTGCAGTGTTGCGGCGGGGTAGATCCTTGACTGGTGACAGCGGTCCATCAGAATGGAGGGAAGAGTGGTGCCATCTCTTGCACTTCTTGCAGGTTAAGGCTTTGCAGTTTAATCTCGAGTGCCGGTAACGTAGACACTTGAAACAAATCTTCGCATTCTTGGCCATTTCCCACCTGTGGTCGATGTCAGCTTCTTTATATTTTGGACATTCGTACATCCAATGTTCTTCTTGACATCCTGGACAAATAATTTTTTCTTTCTTGATGAACGGTTCACTTTCTTGAACGGTATGGACGGCTCTGCGTGGTCCGTTCCATCTTTGCTCCCGCGACGCTTCAGGTGGAGCATACTGTTGACGGGTTTTCTTTGCTTCTGGTAACACTTCAGGTGAAGCAAAGTCCCCACACATGTCAGCTTCTATCTCCAAGAAGTCGTCGATGAGGACCAGTTCGGGTCGTTCTTCGTCTCGACGACTTCGGTGGTACGCGAACCATCTGTACTTCATTTGAGGTGACATCTTTTCGATGATGACTTTCAATGTTTCCGGTGAGCTCAAGTAATGCGGTTTGCCGAGAGCCTTGATAGTGGCAACCGCATTCTTCACTCTACTTGCGAATACACAGACTTCATTGGGGTTCTCGCTGACTTTCGATAGGTTTTTCAATTTCTCGAGTTCTGACAGGGCTAAAGCACCAGGTCTTCCGAAGCGCGCTTCCAATCCTTTGAGAACTTCGGATGGTTCTTCTGCGGTGAACAGCAAACTTTTGACTGCTTCCTTTGCCTTTCCTTGCAGTGCTCGCCTTAATCTTGCCAGGTTCTGAGCGTGGGTGAATCCCTTGGCTGTGTCTTTGAAGGTTCTCTTGAACGCGAGCCACTCTTCGCTGGAACCGTTGAAGCAAGGTAACTCTATCATATGTTTCGGCATTTGACTCTTCCCGGACAGCTTGGATATTGCCAGAGCCAACTCTTGGATATCACTCTTCTTTTCTTGAGTGGATACCGGTTCTTGAGTCTGTTGTGGTCTCGACTGCGTGAGCCACTGTTCCACGTGGTGTGATCGGTCCATTTCTTCTTCCATGATCGCGGCCTCTTCGTCCGACTCGATCTGCAGTATTTCGAGTTCGGCCAGGGCCACTCTTGATCTTGCCTCTGCCATTTCTAGTTCTCTCTTGGCTACAGTCATTCTGGCTTGTGCTTCGGCACGGCGTTTAGATGAACGGACTGAGCGAGTATCCATCCCTCTTGATGACGCTTCTTTTATCTGGCGCGGTGCGGCGGGAACTGCGAACGTATATCCATCCTGTCCTTGGTTTCTCCTGACTTCTTCAGGAACGGTGCATGAAGGGTTTCCAGTCTTGACGCGCTCGACGGTAGGTACGGTGTCGACTCCGGTAAGACGTGCGGGGGCGACTCCTCCTTCGATGGTACTTTTCCCCGCGGGGTGTGCGGGGGTACGATCTTGACCGACGGGGTGCGGGGGGGTGACGTTCGTCAGTGTCGCCTGACTCTCTGACGAACTCGATGTCTCGACGGGGGTGTTCATGCTCCAATCTGAAGTGGTTGCCGTCTCTTCGGTTGTTTGAGAACGTGTTTTTTCTGCTCTGGTTCTCGGCGCACGATCCATTCTTCTTATCTTCGAAATCCAAGATCCGGCTCGAAGGACCAATTGATGTGGCGAACTTCCGTGGACTGTATTTTTCGAATCTTCTCTCGCGCCGGCTGGAGGGGAGAAGAGGAGGGGCGTGCGCACACGTGCCGAAGACTTCGGTGAACGAAGCGACGGTCACGGCGGGGATAGACGACGGCGTCTGGGGGGAGAAGGGGGGGAGGGGGATTACGAAGCCTAACTCTGGCACCGTGCCTCGTTGATCCTTATCCGGGAACTCGGGAACTCGGGATACTCTGGATCTCGGGAACTCGGGAACTCGGGAACTCGGCAACTCGGCAACTCGGGATACTCTGGATACTCTGGAACTCGGGATACTCTGGAACTCGGGATACTCAGGAACCACACTTTTTGGCGAAGAAAACTCACTACTTTCACTATATGTTCCTTTATTTCTTTTCTTCTAATTTGTTGTACACTGGTAGAGCTGTTCTGGTAGGAGTGCCAATCCCAAGGAAGTTGCCTCTTTTTTATTCATTTTTCCTATGTATTGCGACCAATCACAGGCGCGGAATTAATTCGAGTCAGCCAATGAAAAGGCCTACTTAAAATGGATCAGTCCATGTTTATGTTGTTAAGCTCCGCCCATTTTAGGGTGAAGTAGATTTCCCTTTTTACTTCCTTGGGTTTTGACTTTCCTTTACAATTTTCATTTTCTTACGTTAGCCTTTTTATACAATAACGTTTTACAAAAACAATTATTACAATATGACAATTAGTTTGATAAATATTGACAAAAATGTAAAACGGCTCTCGTTTTGGTAATGCCTCGTTTTGAGGTCCATTTTTGGGGCTAATTTAAACTACAAAACCCGAAATATCTTTATTTGTTGCCTTTCTAGGCCTTAAAACTAGTCTTAATAATAATATTGGAAGGCTAGTTATACAATTAGATAACAATACAATATAACATGACATAACATTCAACAAAATATAAAACAAAATCTTAATTATATTATTACGTCGCTGACAGCCAAATATAATTATTCTCCATATCTGAATAGTTGGAAGAGTATGGGAAAGCACATAACATTATTTTCATTACCTCTAATTTTGATAAAGAATTGAGACTATTTATCAAGTCTTTTTTACTTATATTTATAACATTGCCAATTAAAATTATTATTATGGTATTTTCATCAAACTTTGTATGCAAAATCTTATCTATTATTTGTTTGTATGATGCTCCTGGCATACAATAATTTATTACTGAATCAGTTATTTGGTTACTTATTATTGAGCCAAAGTCAGATCCTATTTTATCCGAAAAAACTATTGTCTTTGTGATTGTAGGACAAGGATTGGAATCTAATTGCATGACCCGAACATCAGTCTGATTCATTTGTGTTATTGGAAGCAACTCACCTGGCCCAGCTGGTGAAGGGTCACAATCACATATATGATTATGGGACAGAGATCTTAATGTGTCCTCATTGTACTTACATAAGTCAACCAGGTGTGTTGCCGCCAATATATGCTCATTTATTTGTTTTTGAGCAATTTCATACCTAGAAACTAAGTCCCTAAGACAGATCTCCTTGTGCTCAAGGTCTGAGAGCAAGCGCTGAGTGTCAGTATCATACAATTTTTGACAATTATTTAATTTGTTATTGCAATCTTTTAAATTTCTAATTATTTGAATCCTTTCTTTCCTCAATTCAACATTTTTATAAAAACATTTTTGTTTTTTAACTACTGAGTTTACTTTTCTAATAAATTTATTTAATTTTAAATATTTCTTAATTTTATTGTGACTTCTTAATTCAACTTTTGCACTATTTGCTTCAGAATTTGCCGGCTGAGTACACAAATCACTCCCAATCAGCTCATCATAGAGGCTCAATGTATTGTTGGTTTGGTGACAACTTGCTTCGGTTTCCAGGCGGTTAATTTTGTCCTTCGCCTGACCCAAGCTGCTCTCCAGACCAGATAACCGAGTCAGTGTTTTCTCATAAGTGGTACTACACTCATTGAATGTAGCCACCACCTTCTCTAAGTGGTCGCGCTGGTCAGTGACTTCCATGTAGTTGTTGTGAAGCTCAGCCAGGTCCTTCTTCAGCTGACTATTTCTGTTGTTCACATTTCTAACTTCCTCGCCTTCTTCACGTTCCTGAATTAGCCGGTCACAGAGAAGTTGGGAGGCCTTAAGGTCTTCTAAAGCCTTTCTGAGCTTGATCTCGACATCACGGGCACAGGCCTTGCGAGTCATCATGTTAACAGACATGAATCCACAGACCCTGAAGTGCAAGGACAGAAAGCTGAGAAAGTGAACAATTTAAAATTCTATATGCTATCTATTACTGAAGCAGGTTCAATGTTTGTTTTATCTTTTATTTGTAGGTAGGTAGGTATGATAAAAGGGGATATTAAACTAAACTAGGGGCTATTACTACTTAAATACAAATATTATATGTATATTGTTAAGTACAGTGTACAGTGTTAAACTATGTATTAAAGTGTCTGAGGCAAGTTATTCTATCATCAACTTTGCTTCCACAAATTTGTCAAACAAGGTGAGATTTTAAGGTGCCAAACTGAGTAATGGACGTCGCTCAGAGATCTGAGCCGTGAGTAGGGTTAATGTATACTATGTTGTGTGTAAAAATGAACATAAATAAATACAATACTCCCCAGGTTTTAAGTCGTTCCGTTCAAATTTTGTCCGTTTCGAGCCGTTGTTTGGTTGAATTTTTCCGATGATTGGATTGATAATTTGTCACCAACACTTTAACATGAATTTATTTAGGTTTACAATGATTTTGGCTTTGAATTTCGATTAAATATTGTGTTTAATATAAATTTTTAATTAATTTAAAATACGATTCAAATTTAGACGTCTAATCGATAGGGTTGCCAGCCAGCAAAAAAAAAAAAAAAAAAAAAAAAAAAAAGAACTCTCACTCGAAGCCGTTCTTCGGGTTCACGCGCTCGTAGCAGAACGCCCGCATCATCTAACTCCAAGCACTGCTGGTATCATACCAAGTTTGGTACCAAAGCAAGCAAATGCATCAAGCCTTGCGACTGGGTACCGGAAAACATAACCGGCAATTAGTATCAGCGGCAGCTGATTGCCAATTTAAGAGCCGCCGTCTTTTTGTTACCGATAAGGCTACAAAGCGCCAGTTCCTCGTCGATACCGGATCAGATTTATGCTGCTTTCCTTATCACTGGCTCTCAAGTCGTAGGCAATCTACTGACTACAACCTCAGTGCAGCTAATGGTACTAAGATAAGGACCTTCGGTACCATCAACCTAACCCTCGAACTCGGACTTCATCGAGATTTCATTTGGTCATTTGTGGTTGCCGACGTCAAGAAGGCGATCATTGGGGCGGATTTCCTGGGTTTTTACAATCTTTTACCTGACTGCCATCGTATGAGGTTGGTGGATGGCATTACCGGAATGTCCTGCCATGCCTCGGCAGTCAGTTTTGACCATCAAAGTGTCAAGGTCATCTCCAGCGATTCACCCTATGCGGATATTCTTGGTGAATTTCCAGAGATCACAAAGCCACCTGGTCTTACAAGAACCATTAAACACAATACCGTCCACCACATAAAGACTGTGGATGGTCCTCCAGTGTGTTGTCGCCCTCGTCGCCTCGCTTCGCAGAAATTAAGTGCTGCAAAGAAGGAATTTGAGGACATGATCCGGTGTGGTACTGCAAGGCCCTCTAAGAGCGCATGGTCTTCGCCTTTGCATATGACGCCGAAAAAAGACAATACCTGGCGCCCTTGCGGCGACTACCGCGCCTTGAACGCCAGGACGGTGCCGGATCGCTATCCTGTTCGGTACATCAACGATTTTTCACACAACCTCACTGGCGCTACCGTGTTCAGTACGCTTGACTTGGTGAAGGCGTACCATCAGATCCCCGTTTTTGAAGAGGACATCGCCAAGACAGCTATTGTTACTCCGTTTGGCCTCTTCGAATTTCCTTTCATGACCTTCGGTTAGCGAAATGCTGGTCAAACCTTCCAGCGCTTTATCGATGAGGTCACACGGGGTCTTGATTTCTGTTTTCCTTATGTTGACGATATTCTGGTCTTCTCAGTAGACCAGGCTCAACATAAGGAACATCTGCGAATCCTTTTTAAACGTTTGCAGGAATATGGTGTTGTGTTAAACCCTTCCAAGTGCATCCTCGGGGCTAGTGAGGTTGTCTTTTTGGGTTACCACATTGATGCCAATGGCACCAAACCACCACAGGAGCGAATCCAAGTCCTCCTAGATTTTCCCCCTCCTAAAACCGTACAAGGTATGCGCCGTTTTCTCGGTATGCTCAATTACTACCGCCGATTCGTGCCGCATGCCGCTCAATTCCAGGCACCACTTATTGATGCCTTGGTCGCTACCAACAGTAAGGGTCCTAAACCATTTCCATGGACACCCGAACTGTTACAGCAATTTGACGCATGTAAGCGGAGCCTATCAGATGCTACAATACTTCAACATCCTTTTAGTAACGCACCGTTAGGACTTTTTACTGATGCCTCTAGCATCCACGTCGGTTCTTCCTTAGAACAACAGATCAATGGTGAATGGTTTCCGCTGGCGTTTTTCAGCAGAAAGCTAACTCCTCAGCAGTCAGGGTGGCCAGCTTATTATCGAGAACTTCTCGCGGTGTACGATAGTGTACAACATTTCCGTCACATTCCTGAAGTTCAGCATGCCACCATTTACACTGACCACAAGCCATTACTGTATGCTTTTATACAGCGCCGCGAAAAGCTTCCTCCAGCGCAACTGAACCAACTTTCTTTTATCAGCCAATTCACGACTGACATAAAGTATATAAATGGTGAAGACAATGTCGTCGCTGATACTATGTCACGAATTGAGGCTATTGCGTTGGAACAAAACTTTGAAGCGCTCGCTGAAGCTCAAGGCGATGATGAGGAGCTAGCGGACTTGCTAAGGAATGGCAGTAGCCTTGAGCTGACCAAGGTCATTATTCCGGGCACTACTACTTTCATCTATTGTGACGTTTCTACAGGAAAGCCGCGTCCCTTCCTAACCAGCTCCTTCCGCCGAGGGGTGTTTAACAAACTGCATTGTTTGAGCCACCCTGGTGTACGAGCTACCTCGCGTCTTGTTTCAGACCGATATATTTGGCCTTCCATTAAGAAGGACTGCAAAATTTGGACGCAATCTTGTGAAGATTGTCAGCGAAGCAAGGTTACGAGGCACAATTCTGCGCCCCTTGGCAACTTCGACCAACCTTCTGGTCGATTCATACACATCCACATCGACATCGTCGGACCTCTTCCTGTCTATAACGAGTTTCGATATTGCCTCACGGCTATAGACAGGACGACCAGGTGGCCTGAAGTTTGGCCTATGCGGTCGATAACTGCCGACGAAGTCGCTGACACTTTTACTAGGGAGTGGATAGCTCGTTTTGGAGTGCCTTCTATCATAACAACTGACCAAGGCACCCAATTTGAGTCTGATTTATTTCGCAGACTCCTAAAGCAGTTCGCCACCAAGCGCATAAGGACGACTTCATACCATCCGTGTGCTAATGGCATGATTGAGCGTGTCCATCGTCAGCTCAAAGCCGCCCTTATGTGTCACGGTGACTCTTGGGTTCGAGCACTCCCCCTAGTGCTTCTTGGCATGCGCTCTGCTTTCAAGGAAGACTTGAAGGCAACCGCAGCAGAAATGGTGTACGGGGAACCCTTAAGGCTCCCTGGTGAATTCTTAGTAGCTTCTCCTCCTTCAAATAGAGTTGAGGACCCTGCTGACCTTGTTGTCCAACTCAGGGACAAAATGTCGAAAATACGACCTGTTCCTGCCTCGCGACATAGTCAGCCAGCTTCATTCATATTTAAGGACCTTGCAACAGCCACTCATGTCTTTCTGCGTGACGACTCCGTTCGGCGCTCATTGCAGCCTCCGTATTCGGGTCCATTCACCATTTTAGAACGTGCTAATGACGGGAAAACGTTAACCCTCAATATCAGGGGCAAAAGAGTTGCAGTGAGCGTCGACAGAGTAAAACCTGCTTTTGTTGAGCATTCTGTATATCAAACGCCTGCTCCTATTGTTTCACCAGCTCTGCCTTCAGCTATTCAACCTCAGCCCATTTCACCTCAAACTTCTGCCTACCGTAAGTCTCAGCCTCAGCCATCCGCTCCTGCTGATAAAAGTTACACAACTCGGTCTGGCAGACGAGTTAGATTTAAGAATTTAGACTAGAATGTGTTTTATTTTTCTTTCTATTTTTTGTATTATGCCATTGATTTTTTATATTTATCTCTGAATGTTTTTAACCTTTAATTTTTCCCCCGGTTTCTTTTCTCCGTAGGGGGGTGGTGTGGCGCCTCCATGGTCGCACCTTTTTATAATACTGGTTGGTAAGACTGCCACCGTATCTAGTAGAGATGTCACTCATGACGGAACGGTGAAAATATATTAAATATATAAAAGATCAGGGTTTTTCCAATTCCAACCGACCACGCCTTACAGACTCGTGTGATCCAAAATAAATGGTGTATACCACTTTTATTAAGAACTTTTCTTTTATTCCTGGTGGTATCACCAAAACTGTTAATAAATAATAGCCTGAAGAGATCCAAAACAAAACATATTATCTTTACACAAAATTAATCCATAATATAGAAACATAAGGGTAGGTTTTTGTATACGCAAATTTTAAAGCAGCCGTTTACTTTAACCCTCCATATTTTAGCTAGTTGTAGTGAACAGGTGATTTTAAAATTTGGATGTGTACAAGCTACTTGTGTTTAATGAGTGGTGAACACGCACAGTCTGGAAATAAACTATCTAATTTTGTGTTATTACACTTAAACATCTTCATAACTATTTTGCAATAATAACGACATGTATCCAAGTAAAAATATAGATCGTATCCAAGATAGATTGGAAATAAGCAAGGCGTTAAGGAAACCTTTTCGTGCGAAGCATTACATTAAACTTTATATCACTCTTACTTCTTCTGAGGCATGAACGTGAAGCGTCTTCTGGGAATTCACATCACAAATGCTAACTTTTTCCAATCTTTCTCATGTTTTTCTTGAACAATAACTCTTAGCCAAGTAACAAAAACACGTTTCAGAAACACAGTTCGTATTTTCATTAATTTTCACGAATCTTTTCGTATCTTAACTTTTGAACATTTGAACCTTATAAAATAACAAGCATAGAATGCTTCGTATCTCAGAAACACATCTATTTACTTACGAAAACTTGTTTTATTATTTAGGCGTTAAACGCTTTTGTGTGTTTATGCTATTTAGGGTAAGCACATCAGAAATTATTAATGATGGAATGTACTACGATTGAATTGTATTGAGGAATATACATCTTCATAGTTCTATACACTTACTAGCTGTCCCCCGCAGTTTTACCCACGTTCCCGTGGGATGTCACATGTATTGTACATAAAAACCTTCCTCTTCAATCACTCTATCTATTAAAAAAACCACATCAAAATCCGTTGCGTAGTTATAAAGATTTAAGCATACATCCCTATGTATACATCCCTATATAGGGACAGAGAAAGCGACTTTGTTGTGATGTGTGCAATAAAAAAAAAATATTGTGTGTGACAAACTTCCTACGAAATTTCACCAGGAAATGTCACACGGTTTAAGGGTTTCCTGGCAAATCACAAAACCCTTCTTCACAAATATTTCATAGTAAACTTAAGTCCTAAGTAAAGTACAATAGAAACATGCAGTTACAGCTAATCGGATTATTCTAATTCAGATTGTGATCAAAATAATGTAATATTTTTGAACTAGGAGTGAGATTATGCAACTAAAAGCCAGTTGTGAAACAAAACGTCGAAAACAAGGAGATCTGAGAGGCAAAACCTTGGGGCTTAAAGTGCTACGTGATCCGGATACGACGGACATTATAACCAGTTAAGTCCCGACTCAAAGATCCATTCAGAATCGCAATCAGCCGAACCCAAATTGTGAAAACGTCACGGCAAATAACACTTTCAATTATATTAAAGCTCGCAAGCTACTCTACATTAATTTGAATATTAATTTACTTCGAGAAGAGAATCAATGTTTTCGCCAAATGTAATCCGTCAATTTCACCCGCTGCTGTAGGTATGCTCTGTACTAATGTATATTGGTACTAACTTAACCGAAGATTAGGTACACATGGTTGCTGAAAAGTAATAAATGAGTTTATACCAACCTTTGTTTAAGATTTTCTCTTAATAAGATTGAAAGTTTTCGAAGAGTAATGAATAATATTGAAAAACGATAAGCTTTTCAGAGTAACAAAATAGTGAACTTTTTACCAATAGCTTTTTTTTGTTAAATGATGAATTACTTAGATATCAAAATTGAATATTAAAATATGTGCATTTAAATGGAACACCGATCGTAGTCAGAATTTCTCAACAATACGTATAAATAGCAAAAAAGACTTTTGAAGTCGTTATTAAATAACTCATAAATTTTATGAGTCATCGATTTAATATAAAAAAGTGCATTGTTTTAATTAACAGTTTTAATGAACGCTACGAACGAGTAAGGAACATTTACGCACGTAATCGTTTAAAGCCCCTCTATAGCCGTTTTGAGCGGTTGTGAGCTAGAGCTGGGATTACAGAATGATGGATGCACTGCAGGATTACCAAACGTTCGTGTGGCGTTCAGATGACCGCCAGCCACCTAGTACTGTGCTTATACCTTCATTATGTAAACAAGCACGTGTTCGTTCCACAACCGAACAATGGCTGACTATAACAATAAGGTGCTCGCTGTTTACTTAGATGTACCAGAGGGAAAATTAACTAAGCGAGGGCAGTATTTGAGATGGAAAGTTGCTATGCGGATTGCCATTGGCTATACCAGTCGTATTGTAAATATAGTTATATCTAGATCTTCATTTTCCATGCATTTCGCTTATTTTTGCTATAATTATTTCATAAATTAAGTGAAAATACCAACAACAGCTGCTGAGTGCACAGATCTGTAAATAACTTGTTGAAAAGCTCATGAACAAATTCTTTGATCATTGGATCGCACAAAATTGCGATAGAGTATCAACACACGTGCCAAATCATGTGATCGAAAGAGAGTTATCGTCAATTCACGAATGTAGTGGCAATGCAAACGCTGAATAGCATGTTTCTCGACGTAGGCACTGGCAGGATCGCGCTGGCCCTTTGACATTCTATCGGTGATAGAAGCGTGATTTGCAAGAAGGATTTATTTGACCCTATTTTTATTTTACGAAGCGGTTTATTGCTACAGACTGGTGTGTCGGTGTTTACTTTAGCTATTCACGTCCAGAAGCTTTGTTTTGTATCTTTATCCTTTTGACAGACTCGGTCACGTATAGCATAAAACGAAAATGCACTATGTAAAAACAACCTCAACAAATAGGAAATTATATTATTAAGTTTAATAGGTATGTGCACCCGGAAATATAAAATGATATCATCTATTGCTCAATATCAAATCATATTAAAATTGTACGGACCCATTATTGACTCAATTTATATTGATTATTTTCTCACCTAAATGTTGGTTCAGTAAAAGCGTTAATTATTCATGAAGGTATATCACGATGTAAGTAGATACAAATAGTATGCGTAACGTCGTCGACTAAATCATACGCAAGATATCGAGCGACTAACGAAGCTAATACCCGAGGACATAATGTTACTAATGGTGCAGGATAACCGAGGGGACGATCATAATTTTCAGGAACAAAGCGTTGCCGTGAACGACGTGTTTTGAGTTTCTGAGGAACAATGAGATAATGATTCGTGAGATCGTAAAGCCTGCGCTTATATCTATAGAATTGTCAAAGTTTCGTCAGACGCGGATATCCGTGGGTTTGATGAGGGCCTCATCTCTGTCTGCACTCACTTGTTCTACAATGTTCGGAACACAATAAGGTTTTGTGTACAAATACCAAGTTTAATGTTCATTACATCAGATATGGCTAAATTATATGACGCGATAATAAAACGGCTCGATTGGTCGAATATTCGGAATTGCATGGCCAAGACTTCAATTCCTACTTCTGATAATAAACTAAATATTCGGATTAGCCTCAGCTTTAGTTGTTAAACATCTTATTTACTGAACTAGCGGTAAAGGCCACAAAAAGTCATTATCAGTTATAAATTATAATAAATTATATTCATGTTATAAAGCTATTAAAATGTTAGTATATAAAATAATAATAACGAGAGTATTGATCTGATTAAACAATTTCGGTAGCGAACGAAGCGACTGTAAATCTTTGCTGGTCTCGTGAACCTTACGCCGAGACAAATTGCAAGTAAAATAAATTTCCGGATATCAAGCAAAGCTCTTGTTAAAAGAAGGAAGGTGGCAGCTGGACAAACAGATTGCTGGAGGCACCGGCCGCGGCAGCGTCGCCGCCGCCATGACAAACGAGCTCACTCGCGACACGAAATATGTTTTTGCCAAAACGTGTTTCCCGAGGGCATACTTGGCCATCGTTACTTTTACTTTTACAGTCTTGTAAAGTAAAAATTGCACAAATTTGTTTGACAAACCGTCATCTGTTCTATAAAGAAAATGATAACTCTTGGAACCTGTGTAGCTAAAATATTTTGAGTCCACTTCGAAATAAATTTAAAATAGCTATAAACTAATTTAATTCAAACTGTTTAGTGTTTGCTCTAGCTATTTCGGAACGCAGTGAGACAGCCCCCTTATTCAGCTAATACAAACTTCGTCGGCGAGCCGCTTCACGGAGGCCTCGGAGAGCTTACCTCTCACGTGATTAGTAGTGTTAGCGTAGTTAGCGAAAGAGACAGAGCACGGAGGCCGCGACGAAACATCCTCGAGTTAGTGTCATTTTCAAGTGGGCCAGCTTCGGAACTGTCATGTTATAGCGTGAAAACCTATTACGGAGTCTGTAAGCTATATTATCTTTTCTAATCAGCGCGAAAAATTGTATGGTTACATTTCTAAGATGATAAAATTCTTAACCGAAGTAAAAGAAGCAGCTATTTTAATACTTTTCAAAACGTGAATAGCTGGCATAAAAATAAGTTTATTTCTTTTAAATAAAAACTACATAACTTACAGTTCCACGTATGTGGCACAAAGCCAGCATGCATTTGTTTTCTATTTTGAATACAACCTTTACTCGTTTCATTTTTCTGCAATGCCAGCGCGCAACGTAGTGTAGTTGACACGTAGGCATGTTAAGTCGGATCTGAGACTAACTTGCTACTCGTACTTTTGCCAGATTATATTATGTTGTGGGTTGCTTTTGTTTTGTCAACCAAGGGTGTGGTTGGTGCTATTCATTTTGTTATTGGTAGGCCCTCGGAAGGCACTTATGAAGGTCAAATTTAAAGTTACTGAAGCTACAACCGGCTCGGAAGTCAGCCTTCAACTGAGAAGAACCGGCAAGAAACTCAGCAAGGTTACATTATTTTTTATTTTTGTTAAATAATTTTTATATAAATATTATCTATTCTGACTTTTTGGTTATATTATAATATCAATTTTATATTTAACAATTACAAAATACTTAATATAGGTAACATTCAAAACTAAAATAAATCCGTAATGATATGGTGTTTTAAAACCCTTTCAATAGCGGCCAGCTGTCAATAATATTAATTCTAATCCTAACTAATATTATAGATAAGTGAGTTTGTCTATGTGTTTATTTTTTTCACAGCTGAACCGATGAAATGTTGCACGTATATGGCCGATATGGAAAGGCACATAAAGGATCTATTCCAAGAAGACAGGTGATACCGTGGAGAACGTACAGTACAAATATTATAAATTTGAATATGAATCTCTCTGTCTGTCTCTCCCGTGTTTACAGCTAAAGGGCTCGACGGACCTTGATGAAATTTGGTAAAGAGTTACTTGATTGGGTGCAAAATGTCATATAGCTAACATTTGTTCTGGCGACGCAAGTAAAACCTCGGGTAGAAAGCTAGTATACTTACATTTCGTCGATGCGACTTTAAGACCTCTTATGTGTCACTTTTGGCAAAATCACTTTTTTACGCTAGCCTTTATCACATTTTGAAAAAAAAATTTTTAAGCACCAACTTTTTATTGGGAAGCACATTGTAGATCTTGAAATTGTTAAACAAATGCGGATTCAATCATCGTATACACCTGAAAGTTTGTATTCGATAGAGCATCAAAAGGTAAAAAAGGCTGGGGTAAAAAAGTGATTTTGCCAAAAGTGACACATAAGAGGTCTTAAAGTCGCAACGACGATTTGTATGAATTTATTTCCGCCCACTAAACAAGACAGCTCGTTTATAATATACAACCTTCTTTATCCCGGCTCTATATCAGTAATGAACAAAATGTGACAAATACTAATTATTGATAATTTAATCAAAATTATAGTTTATTATTACTGAAGAAATATTATATTTTATTGCGCCTACTAGTAATATAATAGCAATATTGTGCGTCTTAACATTAAATAGATAAACCACAATGTTAAGGTGGTTGTATTATTTTTGTACAAACCTACAAGAATACAACTAACACCTGCCTTGGCTTTTTATTTCAGTCAAAAGATATGAGGGTCAGAACATTACCGAGTGATTTCAGAAAAGGTTGTGTTAGTTAACGGTAACGTGGCCCAACTCGGTGAGATTAAAATCGGAATTTATATTAAAATTCAAGTACCCACACTACAGCTAGGTCAGGATATATTAAGGTAAATACCTTTTTGAATAAGTCAGTGGTGAAATTACGAAATAGTGATAGCTTACTTGAAATAATTTACATCGGTGGTAAGTACTGTTAGCAACATAAGTCTTAGCTTTCTCCATTATACTCGTATGTAGAGGGATTTGCAAAATATTTTTTTTGTTCGAAAAAGTTTCTCTTCTGAAATAGTCCCATTTATTATTATTTAATTTTTAATATAATTTATTGGGGAGAGCGTGAGATTTAATCGTTATATTCTTAACATTGAGAAAAAACTGATCTAAAGTCAATGAAATTTAATGACTTATTAAGTTGCCATTGATACATTGTTGATGTTGGATTGATGCTAATAGTTACAGTAATTATATTCTCATCTTACGTATATAATATAACCAATATAGGTTGTTAATCAAAAGCAACTCAGCAATCCCGGTACCTAATTTACGTAAGCATGAACACATTTTGGTAATTGGTGAAATGGACTACCTCTGTTTAGAGCGGGAGCGTCTTAATAAAGTTACAGAACAGCGCTTCGATTCTGCAAGGAAAATGACAGTAGTTTGAGGATGTTTCGCCGCGGCCTCTATTCTCTGTCCCTTTCGCTAACTACGCAATCATGTGAGAGATAAGCTCTGCGAGACCTCGTTGCGTCGGCTCGCCGACGAAGTTTGTATTAGCTGAATAGGAGGGCTGGTGGCATTTGAAACGCTTGCTGGGTGCATAACTTATTATGTCTTAGTGAGGAAAAGTTTCTTTAGCCACATATTTATTTAAGTATGAACCCAAAATAAAAATATACCTAGACGGTTAAATTACCAATTTATGATTTTTCGGTCTACTGAAAACCAAATTGGTTACAAACGCCATAACATTATGTATAAATGAATATTATTATCTTTCATACGAGCTCAGTCAAAAAAGATGTACATAAGAATAAGTAAGAATATGCCAAGAAGTAATTAATATAACAAGGTTATTATTACCAATCAAACTAGCACTTACTGGGTATATGGAGCATAAAGCTCCGATCCCCAAGGTGAAGGAGGTCGGCCGGTATATTTTCCGTTTGAGTCACGCGTGCCCCGCGTCAGCTGGTGGCGATCGCTAAACCTTAATATTTCTCATATGAACTGCCTTCCCCTCTGTAAAAAGTGCCAGAACAGTATTCCACTCATGTAGCGAATATTCCGTATAAAGGACGTAAACTAAGTGGAACTAGCATTAAAGATTCAGGGTCTCTTGGCGGTCTCAGGACAGTTTTATACGCGCAGCGGACAGCTTGCTCGAATCTGTAAAACCAAATTTAATATTTGTTGCATAATCTATGAATGAGCGCATATTTTCATACAAGCGGCTAGCTTTGAGTAACACGTTTTATGGGCTAGTGGGAAAGCTTTCGTGTACTTACATAATTGTAAATGAATGTGTCACATAGAGTGCATAAGGAAACAGAATTTAAAATAACTGTGAAGATGGGATAGTATTAATGTTTAGCGTACCTTCTTACTTCCAAGGGAACCCTAAACATTCTCGTTCTTTTATATCGGCTGGCATTCTGAAGGAGAAGCATTTGCACTCAATTTTACTTTGAACATCTCTTTGTGTAGGTATATTATGGCTCTTTATACCGTAACATATTCGGTCTAAGCGTAGACACGTAATATGTTTCTATACTAGGTCTGTATATGACACAATATTACTACCACATGCCGATATACCATTGTTAAACTGACAATACAAGGTACATAATAGTTTGCACATAAGTCGGCCATGGAAACCGCTGAAATTGATATCAATTTCCTTGCCTTATCAGTATCTTTCTTTTTATGTGAAACTTGAACAGCGGGCCGGGAAAACGAGCCTTCTTGAACAGTGTAAGTTTTTGACAGTTACGATCACACAGCGGACGTAGCTGTCAAAAACTTGCACTGGGATCTCTAGGACCTATTGAATTAAACTTGCAAAAGTACGTGGATATTTTAGCCATTGACTAACATTTTATACACTCAGCTAAATGTACTATTGTTGCTGAATTTGGATTTCGACATTTGTCGTGTCTTTCCAATTCATAATTAGGAAGTTTAGTTACAAAATCCCAGACAAGAAGTATCAAAATATAGTTTATCGCATCTGTGTATTATGCAGCAAATTAGTTAGTCTTATAAAAAAATCCAACAACCGCAACAAAAACTCCGCGCAGTCATCGGAAAAAATTACAGTCGTCTCAAAGAAATCTGGTCCGTGGTGGATTCCTTTTCAAATAAGTAGACAAAAGTTACTAGCAACGCGGACACTGGGAAAATTAAAATTTTTTAGTATTTGTTCGACTGATGAAACAGTTTCATAAATGTGAACATGAAATTGGAAATAATATTTTTAATTTCTTCAAGTTCCACAATTTTTACAGAGAAAATGTGAGCGTAATGACTCGAGAAAAATCTTGACATAAGTAGCATTGAAACTTAAAAGAGCAGATCTAAAAGTGTAACTCTTTGCGAAGCATTTGAAAGAAAATAAGATATAATAATTCATTGACTTTCAGAGGTACATACCATTATTGACATTCAAGGCACTTAAACAATTTACTGTAGCATGCACACTTAACTGATTCAACATAATTAGCAAGTGCGGAGATAAAAAAAGGGGTTGGGGCTTAATGACGGTCACAAAGACAGATATAAAACAAAAGGCACGTACAGAACGGCGCCTAAAACACTAACAAGAACATAAAGTTCGCCGAGTTATCCCACAAGCCAACGTTACGAAAATCTCTCCGGCTAGTGGGGTCAGGTATTGTGAAAAAAAACCAGCGTCGATATCACAACAAACCTCTAGGTGCTCGGCAACGTTCCCGTTGTTACCGGCACGTGACCCGAATGCCCACGCCCGAATGTTCAGGGATACTTCACAAATGTTTCCGTTACGATACGCGATCTTTTCCTTTATCGAATGCGTACTAAACACGTAAATAGCTATGTGATCACCTTAAATTCCTCGTTTAGATGTTTTTTGTAGTCGACCACAATGTTGAAATACTGTATCTATGTTCGATTGTCGTATAGAATCGTATCACAAAGCCATTAAATATTTCATTACAGTTTATTTCGAGAAGGTTTTCTTTGTATATTTCATCTGACTTAATTTTTATTTTTAATTTATATGCGTGAGCAGTCTACTTAAAGTGATTGAAAGAGGAAGAAATCCGTTATTATGCCACTATGTTATGCTTTAAGTTTGCGACATGCAGTAATTACGTCAACGCATCGTCCTGTATTTAAAAATCATTTCTAACCTTTTTCGTTCCCTCGATTACCAAAGGTGATTTAGGAAGTAAAATAAAATACTTTTTTTTATCAAGGTTACTGGTAAAATTAATTATGAAATAGTGCAAGAGAACTAGAGCTTTTACAATTTGGCAATACACCAGGGTATTTTATAAAAGGAAAATATCTTAATTTATCCACTGTGTACCTTGTACTTAGTATATAATATAGTATATATAGTAAATACCTACAATATGAAATGTCGTTTTTGTTTTGGGTGCGATGGTTAATTTATTGATACAAATGCGGACTTATGATATAAAAGACTAGCTGTCCCTTGTGCGGTTTTACCCGCGTTTCCGAGGGATATCACATTTTCCCGGGATAAAAAGTAGCCTATATTTTATTCCAGGATATGCTCTATCTATGTGCCAAGTTTCATCCATATCCGTTTAGTTGTTTTTGCGTGAAAGAGTAACAAATATACCTACAAACAATCTTTCCACTTTATAATATTTGTAAAGACATAGATATTATCATTGTAAAGATTGGCTGTGTACTATCGCAGAATTAAAATCCTTCAAGGGCAATAAATGGTCGGTTTTATAATTTTTCGTACAATTGTTATTAAAGAAAATATAGATTTAAAACATACATATAAAAGTAATATGTATTATTTTGTAGTAATTTTAATTAAGAGTGAGTTGAATCAAAATTAATTGTTCTATGGAATGTATACATTACTTCGCCCACTTGCAAGGGATTTTCAGACATGCTTCCTGTTCAATATAGTGCTTGAAACATTTTCCTCAATTCACTTCGATTTCGATGTGAATAATATAATATGAAAGGGTTTGGGGTGATTAAATTCTATGAAACTATTTATATGGGTAGTACATCGTAAAGTGAAAGCAAATTTAATGAAGATTTAAATAATTTAGCTGGCTGGCAGCGGTTGGAAACAAAGAGCTGAAGATCGAGCTCAGTGGCGTGCCATAGGTGAGGCATATATCCAGTTGTGGACGGAGATAGGCTGATGATAATTTAAGTGCTATTATTAGTTAGAAAAAAAGCCTGCCAGACATAATAAAAACAACAACTAAATTGATTATGGTTTATTTTGAGTTTCGACTTCCATGTTGAATTTCTACCATGAAAATTAGAGCGCGCTATCCCCACCTAAGCTCATATCTAGAATAGATAAATGATATCTACATTATTGAGTAATCTCATGTAATTAAGGCTAATATCATCGTGAATGTCTCACGTGGTATTTGGACTGACTGTTTTCCCCATATCCGTTTATGGGCTCCGTCACGCAATACTGGGAACCTCCACGTCACATATTTGTTGCGTGCTATCTTAGGTGCTCATATTTCGTATTGTATGAAAGTAAATACATTACGGAAATGGAATAACGAAAGGGCTCTATAAGTCTATTTATTAAGAATATATGAATATCATACGCCATTTAAGTAACAAAAATGCTTTGTTTTTTGGTGAAAATATCATATATGCTGGCTATGTAACTACTATTATTTTACTTGTCCTGTCCTTACTTCTCAAAATTATATAAAATCAAGGCACTATTTCTGTCTGTCTGTGATTTTGATGCGGTTTTCATCATCATTTAAAGAACTTCTTACGGAAGGTTTATGTTAACATTGAAGTCTCTAGTCTCTATAATAATCTTTGTTTCTGTAGTAGTCCAACATGTCTGGACCGATTTTGACGGGACTTTCACTGGCAGATAGCTAATGTCATAAGGAGTAACTAAGGCTTTTTATCCTGGAATTTATAACATCCCTCAGGAACGCAGCTGAAACTGTGGGGGCCAGCTAATCTTAATATATATATTTCTTGTGTGCGTGTGTATGTGACTGAACTCCTCCTAAACGACTGGACCGATTTTGATGAAATTTTTTGTGTGTGTTCGTGGAGATTCGAGAATGGTTTAGATTTACAATTGGACCCGGTAGGGGGCGCTGCGATCGAAACCCTGAATTTTTGTATGGACTTATTTTGGCAGGACAACGTCTGTCCGGACAGCTAGTATTTTATATAAACAAAATAAAATTTATTTGTAATTTTATGGGTTCCTTAATATTCAGTGAAAACATTTACAATGGAACTTATAGGTACTTTTTATACAGAGAGCTCGACAGAAACTACAGACAACTGTATTTCAAAATAAATTAGGATTTCTCTTAGACTGAATTTGGTTTCAAATTTTTAACCCGATTATATTATATCATCATGTCAGATAGTTCATTAAAAAGAAACGTAAAGCTTAAGCGGCCCGATTTCCACGAAATTTATTTAAAAAACACGGCTGAGTGCTTGTGTGAACTCGTGCAGCATAGGGTTAAGTAGTCCGACAGTGTGATAGAGCTTTTACCCAGAACTGACATATGATTAAAGGATAAAAACATTAATAAGAATTTCTGTTAAATTTTCACACTCCCATATAGTTGTGAGTTAAGTTCATCAACTATTTCACGAGAACTGGTAAAGCCGACTTACTGGACAAACTTTTCCTTTTAAAACTCTTTTCTTAAATATTAACATTAGAAATAATTTTGTATATTACACATATATGTATATGTCACATATTAATATAATGTTGTATTATGTTCAATTTATTCTAGAAGCATGGGCCTGCTCTTCATCAATACAGGCTATTTTTGCCTAGTAATGATAATAGTCGCAACTGCAGTATGGTTATTTCAATTTTTATAACAACTTACATAGCATTACATTTCTGCACCCTTGTGTAATTATTTTGAGAAATAAAGATATATATATTATATTATAAAACCATCGCAAAGGCGTCTACTGCAGATACATATAGATTCTTAGTTGTGGTAGTTCTGTAGGTAGTAGGGTGGGACTGTTAAAGCACGCAACATTAACAAAAGCAACCAAGTGCGTGTCGGTACGCCCAGTGTAGAGTTCCGTAGTTTTTATTTTTTTATGCCACTTGGGCCGACAAACAAGCAGACGGTCCACCTGATGGTAAGTGGTCACCGCCGCCTATGGACGTTTGCAACACTAGGAGCATCGCCAATGCGTTGTCGACCCTGAGACGTGAAGTTGTTAAGTCTCATGTGCCTGTAATTTCACCGGCCCCCTTACCTTTCTAACCGAAACACAGTAATACAATTGCACTACTGCTTGACGGCGGAAATGGGTAAGGTGGTAGTACTTCCCCGGACGAACTCTGCACTAAGAGCTCTACTACTCTAAAATATTTTATAAGTTTGTCGACTATTACTCTTTAACTTGTTAAGTAAACTTAGGAATTATTGTTTTCCTTTTAGCTTCTTTATCTATATATATAAAAGGTGAAGCTGACTGACTAACTGACTGATATATTAACGCAGGCCCTAAATTATAAAGGTCAGAAACTTGAAATCCTTTATAACGTAGGGGTGCACTAAGAAAGGATTTTTGAAAATTCGCCTCCTAAGGGGGGTAAAATTGAGGTGCCAAATTTGTATTAAACAATGTGTTTTCTTGGTCTGATCAACATCAAACTAAACGCGGGTGAAACCCCGGGGGACAGCTAGTATTTAATACTTATATTATAAAGAGGAAAGATTTGTATGTAAGTATGTTTGTTACTCTTTCACGCAAAAACTACTATACGGATTACTCATCCAGTTTCAGTTTATGTTATTCCAGGATATGCTCTAGCATATATAGGCTACTTTTTATCCTGGGAAAATGTGCTATCCCTAGGGAACGTGGGTAAAACCTCAGGAGACGGTAATAACGCCCACCTGCCTGAAATAAAAATTAGTACTTTAAAGGTTATATTTCACAAATGGATCCCTGAATTGAAAACACCGCCACATACAATGGAATAGACGAGTTAAAATGAAACCCGCCTTATGCCTACATCAACCTTTTTACACGGTTTTAATTCACTATCATTCACTATTTATCAGCGTGATTATTATGTATAATTTTGTCAAATTAGAGTTTTTTGTACCAAGATTATCTGAGTTAAACCACGGACAGATAGATTGATGGGACAATTGGCTTGGTGGCCTGCGACACTGACTGCCAAGTCGCAGATCGTAGGAACGATTCCCAACCAGGACAAACATTTATGTGCGTCAACATGTCTGTTTCTTCTGTGTCTAGATGCAAATACTTTTATATGTATGTATGTATTTATTTAGAAACAATATGTGTAAGTAGTATATCAGTTATCTGGTTTCCGTAGTACAAGCTGTGCTGAGTTTGGGATAAGATGGCCGTGTGTAAAGAATGTCCCAGGTATTGTCTTAACAAAACTATTAGGGTTCGGTATTGATTTGGGAACCCTTATAATGATAAATAACTTTAAAGTTTCATATTTTGAAAACGACTCATGCAATAAAAGAAAAATATTGACCCGTTATGTAGATAACGTTAAATAATTATTTACATATCTTTAGGTAAAACAAGTTGATATTTGAACATACATTGTTAGTATTTTTTCCTACCTATATCCACATATTATATTAGAAACTAGCTGACCCGACAGACGTTGTCCTGTCTTAATTCTGAATATTTATTTCGAATCTTCTGATTGAATCGACTGTAAAATGTGCACTAAGAAATTATAAATTAATTACTTTATCAATGTAATTCCGACCCATGCGTCTATTTTAAACGATATTTTGCAACGCGCATTCTGTCAATCGCGCCCACTGTCAAATGACTGACAATAATATCAAACAGATTACATTAAAAAAATTATATTGTCATAAGCGCTAGTAAAGTCGTTAAGTTTTCTTAAATTTTCTAATTATCCACGCAACTTTCTTAATTTCTTCAATCATAAGAACCTTCTGCTGATAATAACAAACACAAAAAAGAATTAACGAAATCGGTCCTGCCGTCCATGCGTGATGCCGTGACCAAGGGAAAAAGGGATTCATTTATATATCTATAGATTATATCTATCTAGATAAGATCCAACTAATAACAGATACAGCCCAAAATTATCTTACCAGAGATAACTAGAGCGTAACTAAAAAAGTTCCGAAACCACAAACAAATATCCAACTAAACAAAACAAGTAAAGTTTTTCATCTTTCATTCATAAAACCGTTGCATAGGTTTAAATAAAAAACAAAAGAAACGAACATGCAAAGGCACTCCATTCAACTTTGTATATTTGTAACACTGTGTTTTTATTTTACTGCAAATTTTCTGCAGTGGTATCATTATTTTACAACAAACAGATATTGGTCTAGAGCGGAGCAAAAGATATTGTCTGTAACTGTCACTGACAGTAGTTTCAACTGGCTTGTACACTTGTGTGCAGTATTATACTCTGTGGACCGAACACCGAGCGCTCTCAGTGTGGTCAAGAAAAACTCTATTTTATTTTATGTATTCGAGTTCTTTATTGTCTTTATCCATCTATATCTTCTTGGAAACGGTCCTACTGACAGATTTGAGTGGCATATCAATAAAAGAGAGCCAAACTAAAGTAATTGGTAATGGAATAAGAAAAACTATTTCTTGTAAATAAATACATAACATACATATTCTATGTAATTTTACTGGTAGGTAAGCTTAATTGATACTAGCTGTGACTGCGACTTCACACGTGATAAATTTTTTGAGGTCATTTTCAAAGCTTCAGAGATAAGCGTGTTCAAACAGACAGACTGACAAAGTTTTTAAAAATGGTTTCATTACATTATTTTGCAGTCCCTACATCTACCGCGATTAGTTATGGCTAATATTCACAATGCCTATGTTATACAGACATGTTGCACGCAAATGTTTGTCCAGGATGGGAATCGAACCCACGTACTGCCGCGTGATAACCACCAACGCCAACTGACCCGTCATTAGATAAAAATTAATAAGTAATATTATTAATTGACGTATAAGAAATAAATACAAGAATATAAGGAATAAAAATGTTTTATATATGGGTTCTAGTAGTAGGGTTTCCTACAAAAAATATAAATTCTGAAATCTAAACGTTTCTTTTTAACTATGTTTAACGTTATGTGTGTATTTTATCAGATAAAATTAGTAGCTAACAATCTTATAACAAACTGTGAAACTAAAATAGATATTTTAAAATTTTTGTACCTAGCATAAGTCTTGTCATTGTGAGGAGAAATAAATAAATATTATTATCTTTCTTTCCTTTTTTTTTTCTCGGTTTCTTACTACGGAAAACCGGTAATTTACAATATCTACGGGCTATCAGCCAAGTAAATATTGCTATGTGATAATATCGTCCGATTGCAGAAATTTTTATTATTATTATTATAAACTACGTCTATAACATATGATATTCCAACATATTTTATTACATACTAACTTATAAGTGAAGGTAATTACAAAGAAGAATGTTTTGTTTAAAAAGAACATTCGTTGTTGAAATTAGTCAATTCGTATCATGCAAAGTATTTTGATTAAAACGATTAATGACAGGCCAGTTGTCTTGGTGGTTAACGCTCTGACTGCCAAACCGAAGGTGGAATATCGACCGACTATAGGCACTTGGACGTAGGACTCCATTATAAAATGTTTGACTTATAGAAGACAGAAATTACGGTTCTTTATTTTATTAACTAATAATAAAAAAGTTTAGGAAATACGTCAGTAACAAAATACTTGACAGGCCAATTGGCTTGGTGGTTAACGCTCTGACTGCCAAACCGAAGGTCGCGGGTTCGATTCCCACCCAGGACAAACATTTGTGTGCATGAACATGTCTGTTTGTTCTGTCTGTGTCTGGGTGTAAATATCTATATAAGTATGTATTTAGAAAAAAAAAAAGTAGTATATGTAGTATATCAGTTATCTGGTTTCCATAGTACAAGCTCTGCTTAGTTTGGGACCAGATGGCCGTGTGTAAAGAATGTCCCAGGATATTTATTATTATTAATATGAAATAAGGCCAGTATCTATGTGGATAAAAGTATTTTTATTTTCATAATAAAATTAATAATGAAAATATCTTAATTCTAATAAGCTTCTAATTCTAAAAGCCTTTACAAGCACTTATGTATAGTCAGACTCCAATACTTTAACACCAGTTCGGAAGGTTGTTTTCTACTGAGAAGAGCAACAATTTGAGCGATAAAATCGAAACACAGACATTAAACATTATGTAAAGCTTGTAAAATAATGTATGAACTAGTTATGTTATAATCTAAACATGTGTTTGCTATAATATAACTGTACATTTAGTTTTATATTTTAATGTAGTTTAAATGTACTTGCAAGCAAACCTTGATAAATCACTACATAGTATAAATCTCTATGTATGCCTAAATCTTTAAAACTACGCAACGGATTTTGATGCGGTTTTTCTTAATAGATAGAGTGATTGAAGAGGAAGGTTTATATGTATTAATATCTACATTGCACCTGAGCGAAGCCGGGGCGGGTCGCTAGTAAATAAATAAAAAAAACAGAGACAGTTTTATTGGAAAAATGTGCGTAAAAGAACGTATATATTTGAAAATAAATTGATGGGGCATACGAACTATAGGACAGAGGTAAAAAGAGTTATTTTCACAAATTCCTCCAACTAGTGATAGCCCACAGCACGACGTGTCCGGTGAATCAAAGAGCAGCGCTCCGCTTGGTGAGGCAAAAACGGAAAACCATTTTACGGTTCATTGTGAAAGAGGATTGGCAATTTCGTTCCGAGCTTACCCGAACATCGGCCGGTCAAGTTTTACAACGTCTCTGATGAAATGCGAATGTGCCGGCGAAACTCTAATACATGCGTGCTCCCTTGCTGAATCATCACACAGATATTTTTTTAAGTGGGTAAATCTGGAAAGTTACGACCAATTTTTTTTATATTACTCGAAGTTACGATTCTTTTCGTAATAATTTTAAAAGTTTGTGAAGTAATCTGATCTGGCCTATTTTAGTTGGATTTTCTAAGGTTTCCTATATTCTATCTTAGTAGCTATGGCTACTAAGTATGTCGCATTTTAGAAGCATTAAGTAGATATTATTTTTAAAAACACAATGTTGTTATCAACCATTACAAAATAGCCTTTTTTGGAGAAATATCGTAACATTTTGGAATGAGCTTACAAATATAAAGCTATAATTTCTTCTTTATGTTCTTGTTGTTTGTAAAGCAAAACAAAAACGTGCTAGAGTTTTTAAACGGATTTAGGCAAAATGTTCACGGTATAAGCTGCTTAGCTAAAAGGTCTGGAGAGTCTGGCTAGTGTCTACGTTCCATCACGCGATGTCACTTGGGGATCGAAGCAGAATAGAATAACCTTTATTATATTATAAGCATTCAAATATTCTTTGCAACACGAATTGAACCTTTTTGTTGTATTCCACAGGGTCCGACAAACAAGCACACGGTCCACCTGATGGTAAGTGGTCACCGGCGCCTATGGACATTTGCAACACTAAGGGCATCGCCAATGCGTTGTCGACCCTGAGACGTGAAGTTGTTAAGTGTCATGTGCCTATAATTTCACCGGCTCCCTTACCTTTCTAACTGACACACAGTAATACAAGTGCTCTACTGCTTCACGGCGGAAATGGGTAAGGTGGTAGTACTTCCCTGGACGAACTCTGCACTAAGAGCTCTACTACAAAAGAAAAACTAACCAAATTAAACGTAAAAAAATGTAATGCGTTAGATTAAATACAAAAGCCCTGAACGTGTTATGTTGAACTCTCTATTTTCTCTTTATTATATTTACAGAAGCGTACGTCTCGTATTTAAATGAAACATCCATACGATGATATAGCCATAATATATGCTCGTGTTGGAGTAACTTAATCATATTATATGCTTGTTACGTACATAAAGTTTTATTAATTTTGTGATGGGATTTGTCTAGGGCGTTGACCAGCCGTTGTTGGTTACAGCTTTATAAAAGTGCATCAATTCTGTGCGTTGATGACGAAAATACTTCCAGGCTCCATTAGTGTTATAACATTTTCACAATATAATAACAACCAACATATTTTAGCATAAAATAAATTGACTCCAAAATAGTGAAAAGGATAACAAAATATTACATTTATTGCAAAAGATACTTTATTCTGACTATTACTTAAGCACTGTTTGGAGACAGCGAATATTATCGAGGAACTAAACTTATCGGTCGAATAGAAATGTACGTATAATTGTTTCATGTAAATGACTTCTGACAAATTAAAGAAGATACCTGGACCAGTATTTTATAGTTTTCTTTATACATTTTTAAAGTCTGTTTTTTATGCTTATTTTTGGTACCTTATTTTATGTATTCCATGGATAATACTTCTTAAGATTAGTATCTGGCTTAAGTTATTCAACAAAATAGTTCAACCGCGATACCCGTGCCGTTTACCGTTGAGTGTTTCCGTACCCGTCGAATTAAGAACCGTCTCCGATTTTTGAAGAAGGTTTAGACATCTAAGCTCTTTGATATACATGGTCTTTTTCAAGAAGACCAATAGTAGGTTGCGCAACAGTAATAGCAAATATGCATGTTTGTAACTGGAAATTTTACCTCTACAAATAGGCTCTATTTGTAGATGTAAAATTTACGAATTGACTTGTTTAAATATTATAGTATACAACAATTTCATATCATATGAGCGTTAATAGCTTTAAATTTATGTTGAAGCCCAAAATACAATGTGATTTAAGAACAGCCCATATCAATTACTAAATCCAAAGAGAATTATAATGCGGGCCAGCATGTTGGCGCCGAACCGCGAACAGCTCTCGTCAGGATAAACGGAGGCCTATTTGAAATTCCAATTAGAAAGTTTTCTCATTTACTTGATTCAGGGCGTAGAGTGGCGGAAGGGCAACAATCCGCGCTGATTAGTCCTGGGTCTCCACCCTGCACCAGATTTAAAGGGTATGGGCACGCCGCATAAACTAATCCTTCATTGAGGACGAACCTATTTGAATTATTTTCGGGTCCATTCTGGTGACGACTTTTGTGTTATTTTAACGTATTCAAATCAGTGAATTAGCTTTTACATTTTGCTAGTAAACCTTTATTTGAGGTTGCGTCGCATTTTGTCCCATTGAAAAATAGTTAAGTATTTTACGATTATAACCGTCTGCTATTGGTTTTTATTGGTTCAGATGATGTATAAAAGAATAATATAGAGGCAATTTTATATTCAAATTCGTTAATAAAGTTAAAAATAAGTAAAATAAGCCTATTAACTCTTCTTTAATCAAAACGGTACCTACCAATTAATTTAGTTATTCTTTAATAGATATGTTACATTACGTGTTCTTGTCAAAATATATTTGTAAGATTTTTTGTTTTTTCAAGCTTACTTCGTAATGCAAATATTTTTCTTCGGCGTCTATATCTGTTATAATATTTGGTTACATAGTGGGTCACGCGGCCACCCATCGTACACAAACACGATCACGAGTGCGGATATTACTGATTCAATATGCTACGAAAAGTTATGTTTCCTTTCGATAACTTTCCAGTTTTCTACACTAATATCGATTCGCGCTATGGCAATTTATTCAAAAAGTATCAAGCTTGAACCGGCCAGACACGGAAGTTACCCGATTGAAAATTGAATTTATCAAACTTTTCCGGGACAAACAGATACTTTATAGACTGTGAAATGCAATTTACTTTCAATTGCTATCAATCGGATGAATTGAACCTTGTAATAACTGAATGCACGTATAAAATATGCTGACGTACCCAATAGATACCGGCTGCAATATTCAACAATGCCGAAGCTGTACATACATTTACGAAGTGGCATTTATTGCCACTTGTGATCTGATGTAGGTATATGTGTATATATAAATTATGTCGAATTATAATTGAAGACTTGCTCTTAAATAATGTAATTAATTAAATATTTGACATCAAGCTCCTCGAGGAGCTTAAAATTATATTTTCCTCAGTTATATCTTAGGTACATGAGTCCTTGAAAATTTCACGAAACAACGAACTTTATAAGCTGATCCCTTATACATATTGTGTGTTTAATATAGGTAGGTATTAACAATATGTCTACATTCTACATACATACTCCACATCTATGTGTGCAACATTTGCCAGCGGCTCCGCTCGCGTAGATTTAGAAACGGGGGACGTGACAACAATACCAAAACGCAAACAATAACCTTCCTTGTAAAAATAAGGCCATGTCTCGTATCGTTTAACTATAAAAAGGTAAGATTTTGTACTGAACCCAGTTCACAGACAGTAAGAGATTTTGTTTTATTTTTAACTAGCTGTCTCCGCGGTTTTGCCCTCGTTCCCGAGGGATATCACATTTTCCCGGAATAAAAAATAGCCTATATGTTATTCCAGGATATGTTCTATCTATGTGCCAAGTTTCATCCATATCCGTTAAGTAGTTTTTGCGTGAAAGAGTAACAAACATATTTACATACAAATCTATCCTTTTTATAATATTAGTACAGACTAGGCCATAATTTTTCTTTCTTTTGCTAGTTTTTGTCCCTCCCATAATGCTCTTCGCTGCAGATTGCAAAAAAATGTGATTTTGTTGCTCCGGCAAGTCGCAAAAGAATTACGCACAAACAAACTCACGTCTATATCTATGACATTAGTAAAGTAGGAGTGGCAAGAGAGTACTAACTACGTACATATATTTATATTAAAACGTGAATTGTGTTTCACACCAGCAATATGAATACATTGGTTACCCTCTCAGTCAATCTCATTTCTTTTGTGCGATACCCTGGCAACCCTAAGCAGATTTTAAGGATCGTACGCTGAGTATGTATAGGCGGGTCGAGCGTCGTCAGCGAGTTAATTCCGCTTGGCCACTCATATATTCGCAATGACCACTAGACGTCTATTCCGATGGCATGTATGATGTTGGTAATTACTGCATGGCGCGGTGTATGTCATATGTCGACCCGAATCCAATTGCGTCCGTTTCAATTAAATTCCGACATGTGCGCGGACCGGCCGGCCTGCCTGAGAGCTCTCATTCATTTCAGCTCGGTTAGGAGACGAATCGATTCGCGTGATACTATGCAGATTTTATTTGCTCAATAAAATATATTTCAATCGGTGGTGGTTCGTTATTTATGTTGGCAACCCTCAACTGTAACCGTAAAAAAATATGAAAATTGATAAGTATTCGTTTTTTAGAAAACCTTATTTCATGTACCTTTTTTGCTACTACTTGTAAATGAATGTTTGTCTGTATGTCCTTTATAGAATCGTAAACTATATACGTAATCGTAGTTTGAGTAGTAGAGCTCTTAGTGCAGAGTTCGTCCGGGGAAGTACTACCACCTTACCCATTTCCGCCGTGAAGCAGTAGTGCAATTGTATTACTGTGTTTCGGTTAGAAAGGTAAGGGGGCCGGTGAAATTACAGGCACATGAGACTTAACAACTTCACGTCTCAGGGTCGACAACGCATTGGCGATGCTCCTAGTGTTGCAAATGTCCATAGGCGGCGGTGACCACTTACCATCAGGTGGACCGTCTGCTTGTTTGTCGGCCCAAGTGGCATAAAAAAAATATTAAAAAAAAACCATGCAACGGAATTTAATGCAATTTTCTGCAATAGCTTGAGAGTTCAAGAGGAAGTTTATTTAAGCTAGTTAATTTTTAAAGTGAACATAGTTTGTTATAATCATTCATACCGCATTTATTTTCTAGTGCTTATTGTCAGACCGAGTTATTAAAATAGTGTATGTTCTTTCGTTGCTGTTGCTATCTAATACTCTAATTAAACAAGGGAAATCATTCGAAATGTCGAAGCGTCGCAATTAGATTAAATGCGCCCAAGATATTATTCCTGCAATAAGGTATTATTAAGATAGAAATTGTACTCGTTAGTGTATTAAATACTAACGAGTACCGGACGACTTTCAATGGTATTGTCCATTTACAAGGTTCATAATTTGCAAAAGTAGATTATTCTTGGTTTACCAAAGAAATACGCTGCAAAATTTATTTCATAATTATAAATAAATACTTCAAATACCACCATATATTTTTCTATGCTTTCTTGCACACTGTTAAATTAACCTTATTAAAAAAACGTGCAGGTATGCATTGTACATATTTTGTTAATTGTATAAAAAAAGCAGAATACACCTATTGTAGATTTTTGAAGTGAAAACATTTTTGGCGCGTTGGAAATTTTTGAAATGGGAAAAAGCAATTGAAGTAGCAACACTGTTACCGTTACCGACACCTCTGTATACAAGGATTTATGGGCCCCGTTTACACGAGAGTTGAGATTGGGTTGAAATACATTGATAATGTAACTAAATATAATATAAACATACGTATATTATGTACAACATAGTTATGTATTCCTGTCACTTTTTACTTCTGTCACCACTTTTTAAAATTTTATTATGGTACAGAATGGAACATGTACCTAACATGTTTTATTTTAGGCGTAATTTTTGATGGTTAAGGATATTCCGTAATATTTTTTTTCTGTTCTATATTTTTATTTATTATGATGCACGTGAACCTTTTCACTAGGCAAAATAGGGTAAATTTTTCTGATATATAAATGTGAATGGGACTTCATATATGGAAAAGAACCATAAGACTTTTTGATAATAAGACATTGTGCTACATACATATTTTGCACTAGCTATCCCCCGCGGTTTTACCCGCGTTCTCGAAGGATATCACATTTTCCCGTGCATCTCTGTGCTGCTTCGGTAAACTTCGACAAGATACAGTGAAAGATATCAATTACTTTCGCTATTACATTTATTAATCGAATGGCACGTGACCTGGGAACGCTTGTACCCTCAATATTTCGAGTAAAATACGTTGTTTACTCCAGCGATTATCAGAAAATATAGATTCTTATTATCTTACCGTAGGTGTTATTTCCCCATAGCTATTGGCGACAAGTGTCGCGTACCATTCCATTTGTCTTCCCGCTCTCAAGCAAGTGAATTCCCAGTGGAGTTTTCAAAGCAAGTTTACTGCGTCGTCGATAAGATAGTATAAGCCCTTTGCGCTGGAATGTCATGACTACTTCCTGGAATTAAGGGATATTTATTTATTTTTTTAAAAATATGATTTGATTAACATAATCATAACCTTATTCTGTTTTACTGTTGTGTTTTTATTATGTCTACAGCATGTACTAATTTCAACTTAACATTGTAACGTAAATTATATTAACTTCGACAGTGTTGCGACAGAGTTGAAATCGCCTGGAGAGGGTTTCATACGGTGAATATCTTAAGGATTTACCATGTAATTTGAAGAGCGTAACCTTCTTACAAATGTTCTATGCTTTATTCTGTAAATGTATTATTATTTTGGACTCAGTAGTTTCGGTGGTATAGGAGGAATGTCCAATTTTCACATTAGCCTATTTAGGTTTTTAATAAAAAAAAAATTTTGACCCCACAAATAGCTTGTTGACAAGTTCGTTCGTGTTTGTGTCACAGAAATTCATGCATACAAAATTTCTACTAAGTATTGATAACGGTCCAGATTCACACAAAAGATTCTTCTGTTTTTTTTTTCAGTCTGACGGATAAGGATCCCTAGAAAAGGCAAATGTCTATGGGCGAGTTGCGAATATTAGGCAAACTTGTCATGATTTTTTTTTTGGCTAGCCTGGTATCCATGATATACGAGTATATCATGCTAAGGTTATGTCACTATAATTTCCATCCGCAGGGCGCATCGTAAAATTAAAACAGACGACCCCGCGATGAAGGTCGTATCACCAATGAACCATCATAGTATTTAAGTCATATGTTTTATAGACATTTTTTTGAACCACAAGGTCATTGACTTGGGCCGACAAACAAAGAGATGGTCCAGATGGTATGTGGTCACCGTTGCCTATAGACATTTGCAACACTAGGGGCATCGCCAATGCGTTATCGACCCTGAGACGTGAAGTTGTCATGTCAAAGTCTCATGTGCCTGTAATTTCACCGGCACGGTCAGTTTCGGTAAAGACCTTTCTAGCCGAAACACAATAAAGGAATAGCTGTATATATCTTTTACTGTCGCTTAACTTCGACTCACTAACCTAATATCAACTTTTTATGACATTTCGGTGCGGAAACTGTGATCCTGTCACCGATGACATACGGAGACAAATTCACAGCGCGATGTACAATAATGGGAATATCATTTGTATCATGGTGTCTGAAATATGTTTACATACAAGCTTTGTTTTCTTTTACTTTATGGCTTGTGTTTGACTAACATGAAACGAAAAATGAGGGTAAAACTTAAAAAAGCATAGGTATGATAGATTTTCAAGTTGAGGGTGGGTACCATATACCCTTCCACCGCGCAATGATTTTAAATAACTGAAAGCTCGTATTCTTGTTAAAAACAATATTCAAAGCCATTTATTCAGTTGAGGCCCAAAAAGGGCACTTTTGAAGGTCAAACCCACTTAACTTGCCACCGGTTCGGAAGTCACTCATCAACCGTTTTAGGATTCGAACCCACGACCTTCGTCACGGCATTCGTGTTCGATAACCACTGATCACCCTTCGAAATTAATTCTACTATCTTAGATTATTTAATAATAGTGCCATATTATTAATTTCGCTTAATGGAATAGTATATAATATTCGTAGGTACATGATTCGCAAAGAGAATAACAGAATTCCTTAGAGAAATCGTGTTGAAGAAGAAATAATTAATTCTCACTGTACATCTCTCGCAAACCTTCCCTCGTTTACGTCTCAAGCGGTCATTAGCAAGGATATAATAATTTCCCACGGTCGTCACGGCATCGGAATACTTCGGAAGGTCCGATAAAAGCAGTCACTCGTTTCAGAATCAACGGTACCCAACGTTAACGGAGAATCTCGTACCTGGATTAAAACATTATTCCAGAGAGAGGAGCGTCAAGGATATTTCGTGCAATAAATCAAGTCACTTTCAGGATTTCGCCTTGTACGCGATAATGCTATCCTTGTCATCGTATCTTATTACCTGTTGAACATGGACCCAATTTTATTTCTTACGAAAATGAAGTGTCTTATATTTTTAACGTAATTATTTTATAATAATAAATATCCAGGAAAATTCTTCAACAGGGTTTTTGGGTCCATTTTAATCAGAATATTAACTGTATATTAAACACAATATAGCGTGAACTATGTTTTATCTTCTAAGTACATACTTATATAGATATTTACACCCAGACACAGAACAAACAGACATGTTCATGCACACAAATGTTTGTCGGAGTGGGAATCGAACCCACCCAAATTATGTACATAATAATAAAAAAATTATTTTCTTTCACAAAACTTCTTAAAATTAAAATAAATAATTAAATTGTAGAGTTTGCCATATTTCTATAAACTTTTGCGAGTGACTGGTACCTGTACTAACGGAATAACAAACAATACATAAGAATGCTATTACAAAACTAATTAATAACTATTTGTTTTCGATGCAAACTTTTTAAGCGTGTCATAAATACAGCAATTTGTTTCAGGGAAATATGGATCCAACTCGCAAGAGAAAAATGTATCATACGAGCGGCAGTGACATCCGCACCTGCGATCGCTACGAAACTTTCAAGTCTCGAAGATTTCAAAACAATTTTTGTAAAAATACTTGCGCAAATAAATTGGAAATCTAACAAAATTGCAAGACGCCATTGGGACCATAATTTAAAAGTAACTCAGAGTTCGGTAATTAATATAACAGAGGACAACTATAAACATGATCCATAATTTAAAATACGATCTTAACCACTCAAGACCCCATCAATCAAAATTAAATCAATATTTACTTTTGGTTTATTTTTAATTTGACGCCCTTAAGGTATGATTTATAGTGTTCCAAATGAAGAGACAATAAACGGATCGGTTGGAAATCAAATAAACCCGCGAAGGGCACATAACGACCACCGCAGGGAGTATTCTCCAATCCTTGTGGTCGTGTACACTACACATAAAAGAAAATTTATAGGCCGATTAAGGCGCTTTGAAGGGCGGCCACAAACGTGTTACGCCGTCATTCCCTAAGCCGCCAGTTTGCCAAAATTAAACAAAATTCTTCACTATACCCTTATATTTTGACCTTGTCTGCGGTTATTCTATAGGCTCTGTTGTACAAATTGAATTGATTGCCATTATCAAAATGTATAAAGAGAAATAGGCGCGGAATCAAAGTTCCAAGCTTTTATTGTCGTTGAATATTATTATGTGAAAGACCTTTATTCGAAATAAGGTTATGTATATATAAGTCGTTTATTCAGTTTACACCCAAGAGTGGCATTTAAGGTGAACAAAGTTGTCACCGGTTCGGAAGTCACGCTAACAAAGAACAACTGGAAAGTAACAAAGCAAGATAAAAAATAACATTCAACATCATCATCAGCCTATCTCCGTCCACTGCTGGACATATGCCTCACCTAGATAGATCGCCACTGAGCCCCGCTTCAGCCCCCTTATTCAGCTAATACAAACTTCGTCGGCGAGCCGCTTCACGGAGGCCTCGGAGAGCTTATCTCTCACGTGATTAGTAGTATTAGCGTAGTAAGCGAAAGAGACAGAGCACGGAGGCCGCGACGAAACACCCTTGAGTTAGTGTCATTTTCCTTACAGAATCGAGCCCCAGCTCTTTCATTCAATAACATTCATAATCTGAAGTATATAGTTCTCCTTAACAAAATTATCATATCTAATATTATAAAGGCGAAAGTGACTTTGTTTGTTGATTACGCTTTCACAGCTAATCGACTAAACCGATCTCGTTGAAATTAGATACACACGTAGCCTATAGTTCAGAGAGACTTGAGCATCTTTGTATCAATTTTAAAGAAAGCGAAACCGCGGTCCGGCTTCTAGTAGCGTAGCCATATAAAAATACAATAATAGATATCTTACTGCAAAGTAAGTAAATGTAAACTACACTTCACTCAATATTATTCCATATAGCATAATGCGAATACTCCAATTTCAGTATAGAAATCATATTTTATAACCCACATCATCGAGAAGTGAAATGTGAAAAAAAATAAAGTACTTTTCTGTAATGAAAACTACTTTCTCATTTAATTCTGAAGTCTGTACACGGCTATCACAAATCTCCCTTAGCGTTCAGTAAGTTAAATTGAATGTCTAAGCTCGCAATCGAGGATTCAGCAAATACCAGTATCTATTGGAAGCGACCGGAGTCTTTAAGAAAATCCCTCGGCTTCACTCGTCTACAGTGATGCAGGTTACACGCCGCGCCGCGCCGTCTGGGTAATGCTACAAATAAATACAGAATAGGTACAAGGTTCGTGGATTTATTTTATCCGAAATATTGGCGCTGAATTAGCTAATAGAATTAAGGTGTTAGATAAGGTGATTCTCTATATTCTGAATAATTTGAGGCGGGCCGATTTTTTTTTTGTTGATTAATGAAATTAAATGATTTTAGTAATCATTTAGTTATTGCATAACATATATTACGGCTGATCGCCTGCCTGTCGTCAACCCTCATTTGATTATGCATTTTATTAAGCATTTTATTTATGTTCCTAAGTGTAAGTTTGGTCATTGTCGCATTTGCCTTCATGCTAGGGAAGAGTTAGGATAGTAATAACTTTGCCGCTATACCACACAGCATAATATGATCAAAATTTAAGTATTCGGTAGGTAAAAGAAATGCCTTTAAAGAGTGAAAATTATTAATCATTAAAAAAGGTGTGAGTGTACAGTCAGTAGTAGGAATGCGAAACAGCAAAAAATATTTTTCTTTTGTTGTTTTAAGGGCTCAGTACCTCAATGCAACAGTGCACCTCTAATTTTCTTGTTTAAGTTGTAAGTAATTATTGTCATTTTCTATTTTGTAGTCTTGTTATTTCTTTTTTTTTTTGTTTTTGAATGTTAGCTTTATTAAGTATTTTGTAATTGTTAAATATAAAAATATGTAAAATTGATATTATAAAATAGCCAAAAAGTCAGAATAGATAAAAAAGAATTTAATCAAATAAAAAAGAATGTAACCTTGCTGAGTTTCTTGCCGGTTCTTCTCAGTTGAAGGCTGACTTCCGAACCGGTAGTAGCTTCAGTAACTTTAAATTTGACCTTCATAAGTGCCTTCTGAGGGCCTAAACTGAATAAATGGTTTTGAATTTTGAATTTTTTTTTTGAAATAGAATAAAAGGAACACTTATAGCATGTCTTCGTTGACCGTCTGTTCGTCAAAACCCTTTCTCTCAGGAGGTTAAGTAAACCAAGTTTCAGACAAAGATCTAGCAAAAAGTATGAACTCACAACATTCAAAAACGTTAATAGTAGTTATTTCGCTTGATTTTATATTTGTGTTTACAAAATTACAGAATTGGCTTTCAATACGACTTATTTAAAGATACCTACGTATTGAGGGCTGAATTTAAGGGAAACGTACTCGGAAAAAACAAGCAGAAATATACGAACTAGATACTTCGTCGAAGATTTCTGTACGTAGATACGTACGAGGTTATATAGAACCCTCGATATGGAAGTGAGACTCGCAAATGCCCGGTTTAATAGGATTAAATCGTAAGATTTTACAGCATACATAATAATCATAAAATCTGTGTAAATTGAAACCAGCCCCCTCATTCAGCAATTTTTTTTTTATACGACTTGAGATGTCTAACAGGCATACGGTCCATCTGATGATAAGTGGTCACCGCCGCCTATGGACATTTGCAACACCAGGAGTATCGCAAATGCGTTATCGACCCTGAGACGTGAAGTTGTTAAGTCTCATGTGCCTGTAATATAAACTTCGTCGGCGAGCTGACGCAACGAGGCCTCCAAGAGCGGACTTCTCACATGTTTCTGTAGTTAGCAAAAGAGACAGAGCTCGGAGGCAGCGTCGAATCCTCCTCCTGCTACGGTAATTTTACTTAACAGAATTAGACCACAGGACTGCGTATTGGTGCAGATCCTTAAATTGGTAATTCTGTAAAAACTCACACTTAGAAAACTAATTGAAAGCTAAAAAAACTTTTAACAACTTCACTACAACAAAGTCGCTTTCTCTGTCCCTATATCCCTATGTATGCTTAAATCTTTAAAACTACGCAACGGATTTTGATGCGCTTTTTTAATAGATAGAGTGATTAAAGAGGAAGGTTTTTATGTATAATACATGTAACATCCCACGGGAACGCGGGTAAAACCGCGGGGGACAGCAAGTTTGCCATAAACTAAGTAGGTATCGGGCATACAATACTACTGAACCTGCTCAGATAACCAATCAAAAAATCAATTATAAATAGATTTAGTAGAAGTAGGTAAGTACCGACCAACTTACAGTAGTGCCTGAAAACCATAACAATGAATGTTTTGAGGTCGCGACGAGTCGAGAGGTCCCGCTCTGATTCGTTACATCTACAGGACAAAAGTAAATGAGAATTGCCCTTAATTGGAATTGTAAATGAGTCTTGAGGCGCTTTCTTGTCGGTTGAACGCCCGTTCCGCCATCACAGTAGAATAAACTGTGATGATTTCATTTAAATTAATTCTCAGTACCAGAGGACCGAGGGCGAAAACTTCCAATTGAGACATTTCTGGATCATTTGTACCGACTCCATGCTCAAGACATGTCCTGGATACTTCAAGTCTTAAAGGCAGCCTCGTTAGCGTTATTTTTCCTTAAACGACATTTATTTTTTCTAAGAACAAATTAAGCTTTTCTGTAAAGGCTTAATGGGACGCCATTGTGTTGTTATTTGCTCAAATTTAAGCAGTATAAGTTCATGAATTATTGATTTTACGTCCGATTTCTGATTACTTAATTACAATAGATGGAACGAAAATGTTCCAAATAAATAATTATTGAAAATAAATATTTCATAGACCATTTTCCCCGGAAGGGTAGCCAGAGCTTGTTTTTAGTAGGTTACTTCTACATTTCATTTTGGATATACAATCAAATTGCTCATACACATGCTAATAATAACCACTTTAATTGGAATCCGTGGATTGAATTAGCGTAGGCTTTTGGGACACAATGGCGTGTTCAGTGAACGGGTTCTGTTCTAAAATGATCACAAACGACCACGGAAACATTATTAATACATTGATGAAGCTCACAAAATACTTCAAACAACCATCAAAGGCTGATTTTCGAGACGGTGGTAATTTCAGTGCTCTCCGCGGACCTTAACGGAAGGGGGGCAATGAAATTTTATATTATTTTTATTTTATTTATGCTAGTTTTCAACCCTGCGATTTCCCCCGCGTCCCCAGGATAATAGTAGCTGTATGTCCTATTCCACCCTGTCAGCTATTTTAGAGCAAAGAAAACGCATGAAAGCAATTCTGTTGATTCGATCTCAATCAATCTGAAGTTTTACTGAAAATTTTATAGAAATCAATCCACCCGTTTCGGAGTCTATAGGGAACATACATACACATCGACTTTAATATACATAGATAGACAAAATATATGATCAAAATGTTCAATAGGTAAATTGTATGCATGCAGAGAATGCATGAGATCCACGCCATTTTGATACTAATTATTATTAAACATATGTTTGCTAATTTAAAAATTCAATGAAAATAACACATTTTATTCGAAAATCAACTATAATAGACTGTTATAGTATTCTTTGTTCTGTGGCTATAGTATTCCTTGTTGTATAATTCCTAAATAAATATCCTGGGACATTCTTTACACACGGCCATCTGATCCCAAACTAAGCAGAGCTTGTACTATGGAAACCAGATACCTGATATACTATTTTATTTTCTTAATATATACTTATATAGATATTTACACCCAGACACAGAACAGTTCATGCACACAAATATTTGTCCTGGGTGGAAATCGAACCCACGACCTTCGGCTTGGCAGTCAGGTTCGCTAACCACCAAGCCAACTGGCCCGTCAATGACTGTGTATGGCCGTAGTGTTCCTTGTTTTTTTTTTTATACAAAAACTTGAGCGCATTTGACTGGATCTCACCTGCTGGAAACTGACGATCCAGTCGAGGAGCGTACACGCGAACTCAAGTAATGCCTATTCAGTCTTGCCTTGTTCTGTGGCCACTTTGTTTTTGTTGTGTACAACCTAAATTAAGTATGATTATAGTACGCAGGAAACACGAGACAAGGTACAATCGATATCATCAAATTAGATTCGGAATTTATTGGCATGGAATTCGTTACTCGAGCGTTAATACTGTGTACACATCCGTACACCTGGAGCCTTCAGTTCACCTCCGTCAAGGGTTGACGTGGGTTAGGCGTATTAGTCACAACTGTGTAAGACATGTATGCAGGTCGCACGGGCCAGGATACGGAAAAAAGGCTCTACATTTTTATACGGCGTCATTTGCAGCTTTCTTGTATTTGTCGATCATCAAAAAGGTATATTTGTAGTTGCCTGACACTTGGAGTTGAAAAGCTTTTAAATTATTCAAATACTCTCTCGTTCCTACTTTCCTACTAAAATATTTTTATTCGAGCAAACTTTCACCAGGTCTTATATATTTAGTAAACTTTTATTAGATACCACCAATTACAATAATGTTTATTTATTTAATTAATTTAAACCATCAATTAAAAACATTATCAAAATATTTATTATTATCACTACATAGTATAAAACAAAGTCGCTTTCTCTGTCCCTATATGCCTATGTATGCTTAAACCTTTAAAACTACGCCACGAATTTTGATGCGGTTTTTTTCATAGAGTTCAGGAGAGTTTTTATGTATAAAACATGTGATATCCCACGGGAAACAGTGCAGGTAAAACCGCGGGGGACAGCTATTTAATAATAATTACATAATCATACATCTCTCTCACAAAAATGCAAACACTCAGACTATATATTTATCTATTTAAAGTAGTAAATGTAGTATATCAGTTATCTGGTTTCCATAGTACAAGCTGTGTTTCAGTGTAGTTTGGAATCAGTGTAATAAATATCCTGGGACATTCTTTTACACAAGGCCATCTGATCCCAAACTAAGCAGAGCTTGTACTATGGAAACGAGGTAACTGATATACTACATATACTACTTTTTATTTTTCTAAATACATACATATATAGATATTTACACCCAGACACAGAACAAACAGACATGTTCATGGACACAAATGTTTGTCCTGGGTGGGAATCGAACCCGCGACCTTCGACTTGGCAGTCAGGGTCGCTAACCACCAAGCCAATTGGCCTGTCATAGAATAGACTGTGTGTAAATTTTATAAACCTTATAAGATATCTCAAGAGGATTTTCTATAAACATTAGCTGCACAATACACACACACACATATTCAGAACATACAATAAATATATTTTATTTGTACAACATGCAAACAACAGGAGAACGTACAACAAGAGAAGAAGAAATATAAAGAGGTGGATAACAGAACGAGTGTTTACAAAATAGGCGGTCTTATCGCTAAAGGGATATCTTCCTGACAACCTAGGGATAGCAGGATACAGAAGATATCAGGCATCTATCTATACACTACATACAATTTGTACGTGTAAAACTTTTTATATCGCCTGAGATATTTTTATAGGTTTTCTGTAAATTTGTACTATTTATTTGCGTGAATACAAATATGAATAGAAAAAAGTGATGTTTTTACAGCTTGTATAAATATCGAGTTTGCAACGTAAACACCATTTTAGCCTGGATCGATTGTAACCGCCTATGGACACTGTATGGACGTTCTATTTGGACAGGTAAAAAACATTTTATTTGTGAAAATACTGCCCTATTTTTATACTCTTCCTTTTTTATGCCAAAGGCTGGTAATAGGAACGTTGTATCTAGGCTAACAAGGGTTGTAATGCTTAACGATATAAAAAATGTCAAATATTATACGATTTGTAGTCGAATTGCTGTGTGGATTTTCAATCCCCTTGCCTTGGTATTGATAAATCTCTATAGTTATTGATGGCCACCACTAAGTTTACTAGTGTTCGCCCAATAATGAAAATATGAGGAAAGCCCATATTAAAAAAAAACGTGTGTGTGTACGTACGCGCGTTAGAAGTTATACCCGAAATTATTCGTCAAAAAAACTGCACTAAAAGCATTTGTATTTACTATTCAGTCGTGAAATTATAGTGTCCAAACTCTTTGCACCTGTCTGTAGCAACGAATAACAATTTTTGACGTTGTTAGGTTATTATTGACAATAACATCATTACATCTTAAAATTTCACTCTTTTTTCATTACACGCCTAAAGCAGTATAACTACAATATATCTAATTGTTTCCATTGCTCATCACTATACGTAAGAAGAAACACGACACGGCCACAAATAGAAGAAAAAAATGTTCTAAGTTGCTGAACTATTTAGTCATTAACTATTTTTATTTAAAATAATAATGTTGCTGCCAATCATAGCCATTAGAAATTTAAAAAAAGAGTGGAGCTCCGGGAACGCCGACAGAAGTGAAAATTTGAACTATCAATGTATTTCAACCCAAACTCAACTCTCGTGTAAATGGGGTAAATATAAGTAGATATTTATATTTAGAGGTGTCGGTAACGGTAACAATAACAGTGTCGCGAGTTCAATTGTTATTTCCCATCTCAAAATGCGCAACGCGCCTAAATAAATTTTCACTTTAACAACTTTAAAGTGATCATTTATTTGATAAGGGGGCGTCCATTAATTACGTGAGGCATTTAGGGGGGTGAGGGGGTCAAGCCGAATCTCACCGAATCTCACGTGGAGGAGAGGGGAGGTCTCGGCAAATATCACGTAATTTTTTTATTAGCAAGAATCAGTGTAAAATTGCTAGAAGAGGGTTATATTTAGTAGTAATATTTTTTCACATCTAAATCTAAATTGTATACTTATGATAATATCAAATCTCACGTGAGATTAGGGGCGGGGAGAGGGGGTCGAGCAAAATCTCATGACATCTCACCAAGGGGAGTGGGGGGCTCGAAAAATCGCCAAAATCACCTCACGTAATTAATGGATGCCCCCTAATAGGACTATCAGAACAGTGTAAATTAATCCGCAAGGTAAGGTATATAATGAAAGTAACTGTGTGTGTATAATACGTATTGATTACCTAAAGACTTTACCTAATATGACAAAGAGGTCAGTGTTGTCAGCCTGTTTGTAGACTCTACACCGAATGTCGATCACGAAGGCCTTTGTCCTGTGCAAGCCACAACACCCAGCCTTCCGTATTTCAATCTCAGGCATTTCCCAAAACGCAATCTCTATAGGTACAGTCCCGAGCACAAATATATAACCATGAGAGTTCGTAAACATTATCCGATACCCTTTACATTCAACAGCACTGTTACTACTCAAAGCGGCATAGTTGTTGTAGTAGTTGTGCCTTCTACAAATGAAAGAAGAGAAGTAAAAAAATAAAAAACCTTACCGCTTTTCGCCGTGAAGCAGTAGTGCACTTGTATTACTGTGTTTTGGTTAGAAAGGTAAGGGGACGGGTGAAATCACAGGCACATGAGACTTAACAATTTCATGTCTCACGATAACAATTTGGTGTTGCCCCTGGCAAATGCCAATAGGCGGCGGTGGCACTACCACAACACCGAAAAACCATGTGGTAGGTATAAAAAATTATGAATGCACCATAATATAAAATATTATTGTAGAACTCTCTGCGGTTATACTCATATATTTATGCTCATGACTGTACAAAAGTGACACACACATACAGGTTTAACTTCATTCAAATAAATGAAAATTTGTGTTGCAAGTGGACAAATACGTAACAGAATTCAAATTTAATTTTTTACCGGAATTTTGTGACAAAAATATTAAAATAAACGATTCACGGTGTCTCATACGTAAATGCTTTATACGTTGTCGTAAAAAATATAAAAGATATTGTTCCTCATTTGTGTACAGCTTTCGTTATGGGTTTTAGAAATGGGGGTGTTCTTATCGAACCTAAAGTAAGGTTAAAAAAATTACTTTAACACGGTTGTGTTTATACACTGTCGTGTTAAAGTGTATAAAATGTTGTTTAGTCGGAATCTGGAGCTCGATTCTGTAAGGAAAATTACACTAACTCGAAGATGTTTCGTCGCGGCCTCCGTGCTCTGTCTCTTTCGCAACTACGCTAATACTACATCATGTACAGGACAGGCCAGTTGGCTTGGTGGTTAACGCTCTGACTGCCAAACCGAAGGTCGCGGGTTCGATTCCCACCCAGGCAGGACAAACATTTGTGTGCATGAACATGTCTGTTTGTTCTGTGTCTGGGTGTAAATATCTACATAAGTATGTATTTAGAAAAAAAATTGTATATGTAGTATATCAGTTATCTGGTTTCCATAGTACAAGCTCTGCTTAGTTTGAGACCAGATGGCCGTGTGTAAAGAATGTCCCAGGATATTTATTTATTTATCATGTGAGAGATAAGCTTTCGGAGGCCTCCGTCAAGCTACTCGCCGACGATTGTATTCGCTGAATAAGGGGGCTGGAGCCAGAGCTTGAAAAATATTTCTTCACGCTGATTTTCACCCGGAAATGCGGAAAAACTGGTCTTTATTATGGCAGATATAACAAAGACACTGAATGTTATGGCACCTATGGAAGGTTCCGCCCAGCAGATTTTTTTTTTATACTACTACAGTAGCAAACAAGTTGACGGCCCGTCTGATGGTAAACGGTCACCGCAGCCTATGGACGCTTGCAATACCGTGGGTATCACTCGCGCGTTGCCGACCCTGCAAAAATCTCTTCACACCCTTCTTGAAGAACCCCATTTAACGTGACGTTTTTTTACTCGTTTACTATAATCATTTTAGTGCTATTTTACGAGTAGTTATTTATGAAGGATACTAACATAGCCTGTCCCGATAAATAGTTCTACTTTTAGAGTAGTAGACCACTTAGTACAGAGTTCCTCCGGAGCAGTACCACCTTAACCATTTCTGCCGTGATGCAGTAGTGCACTTGTATTACTGTGTTTCGATTAGAAAGATAATAGGGCCGGTGAAAATACAGGCACATCAGACTTAAAAACTTCTCGCCTCAGAGACGACAACGCATTGGCGATGCCCGTGGTGTTGGAAATGACAATAGGCGGAAACCACTTACCATCAGGTGGACCGTCGCCTCATTAGTTGGCCAATTTAGTATTAAAACAAAGCATAATAAATTTATGAAACTCAAAGCCGAGATCGGTTTTTGTGGAGGTTTATCGGCCAAAAAGCACTATGACGCACATAATGTCTATACTCGGATAACGTTTCCAAAGACTTTCCCAAACAAAATTTCAGACTGCATTAAATCAATAAGTCCAGTAATACCCATTAGCTACACTTTATATTTTATGCAAATATTTCTGGAGTAACGTGTACCGTACATTAGCTCTAACCTCGTAGGCCGCGGCTACGTGCTTTCAACATTTTCCCGTCACCTGCTTCCAAACATATGAGTAAATTTTACCAAAAACCACTTTGTCCCGCCTGAGTTAAGTGGCGTGTCAAAACTTGTTCTCGTATGGTATTCCCTTTTGATTTATGACTTCGATATGCCAATTGAACGTCACTCAGTATGATTTATATGGTCATTTGCACAACCTTACTGCCGTTCCAGCCTAACCTTACCACAAATTTGATTCCCAGCTACTTTTTACGTATTTGTTATGAAAAGTCATAAATGTACTGTGTTATTTATCTTCATCCGAGCCAGATGCCAGGTGTTAAGGTGTTGTTAATGGTCGAAACAATACATGGCATTAAATTTAAAGCAACAATTTTCAAACACTGCAGGTTTTTATTGGTTTTTAGCTGGAGTGGAGAATGATTTTGATTAATATTAAGGAACAGTATTATGAGAACGTACCTATAGATACGAAAAATCTTTTATATGTGCTATTTATCTATATCTATACTTAATATTATAAAGAGGCAAGATTTGTATGTAAGTATGTTTGTTACTCTTTCACGCAAAAACTACTAAACGGATATGGATGAAACTTGGCACATAGATAGAGCTTATCCTGGAATAACATATAGGCTACTTTTTATCCCGGGAAAATGTGATATCCTTCGGGAACGCGGGTAAAACCGCGAGGGACAGCTAATCATTACGTAGTATAAAACAAAGTCGGTTTCTCTGTCCCTATATCCCTATGTATGCTTAAATCTGTAAAACTACGCAACGGATTTTGATGCGGCTTTTTTTAATAGATAGAGTGATTGAAGAGAAAGGTTTATATGTATTAGTATCTACATTGCACCTGAGCGAAGCCGGGGGGGGTCGCTATTGCTTATAAAGCTACAAAATATTCCATGCGACATGATCCGATATTCGTTGTCTAGATATACTCGTTACTTTGTTAAACTCATTAAGATTTTAAAAGTAACGTTTCACAAAATGTTGTCTGTGTTTGTCTCGCCATGTTTGTCTTTTTTTAGTATTATATGGTTCGACTATTCACGAGGAATTGGCCGTCATCGAATGAAACGCTACAGTGGCACAGACGTAATTCGGTTTATACTGAATTCAAGATAAATGAACAAATAATAACCAGTGTATCGAACATAAAAAAATACACGGATCATAAAATTTGTTAAAATAATGTTTTTAAGCACTCACAATGAATAGATCTTTTGACACTGTACAATTATGACTTCACAACTTGTTATTTCATACAAACTATCAACAATAATATAATAAACAATCATTTTGCTATAATATAAAAAGTTTCTGATTTGACATATAAGCCAACATAATTATTTTATTTTAAAAAACTTTTAAGAACTGCTCAGAATGTGCCACAGCGACACCACTACACCGCTTCTTCAAGCGTCTTTTATTTATTCTTATTAAAATAACAGTTATAATGCTCTCAAAGTCAACACTTTACGTATATTTTCTAAGATAGTAAATAAAAATGTCCACTCATGAAAATCCGAATAAGTGTCTTCGGTAGAGTGCGTTAAATAAATATGAGCCTGAAGCTAAACAGTATTTTCCATTAGTGTCATAAAAAGGTAACATTTAGAAATAACCGCGAGGCCGGGCCGTATCCACGTGTGATAATGCGCAGTAACATTTTATAAGGGATCTAAATGTGAGCGGATGGCACAATACGAATCGCTGGCTGTACTTCCCGGCACGGCCGCAATCTGCCATTACGTTTTATGCAAACAGTGTCGGAATGATCGTGCTTGTACAAAGCCCACATAAAATATCTATATGTACCATTATATAAAATACTTATTAAGAATATAATTTACATATACCTAATTACATAAATAATTTTGTATTTACAATTTATTTAGTACACTCTAATAGCATGAGGTTATTTTAGGTTATTTATATTATGTACCTACCCTTAATCTTGACAGAAAGTTTGTCAGTGTTCTAAACATTAAAATTACACATTATTTTACTCTCGACTATAAAGAATAACACGATTTACTTTAGGACCCGATCCATTCCCTAGTAATTCCATTGTTTTCATGATTTCATTACAATTCTTATCTTAAATCTTCTTTGAACTTAAACATTGAATTGGCTAATTCGTAGAGCTCAAGTTCATAAAGTTAATTTAACATTCAATATAGCTCACAAAAATGTTTTATTTAGCTATTGACTTTTCGTTTCGACCGACGATGTCTTTGATTATTTTTACAATCAACCACCCATAACTTTATTGTGATAAGTAATGATATGAACGAAGGTAATAAGCAAACAAAACCTACAACAAAATGTCAATGGATTCTGAATACCTATGGCTTGAAAATCTTCACCTATAAGGCTATAACATCCGAAATACCATCCCACAGATCCTAAAATAAGCCTCAACTGAAACACACACATTTCCTAAAGTGTATTCTTAATTTTCTCACTATAAAATCGACGTTCCTACCTACGTTATAACACTGTTAATAAAAGTGTTACACTCTATCAAAAACCTACACCTTTATTGACACAAGATTTTTTCAATAAATTGTAGAGATAACACAACTAATAGATACTTGGTATCTTATTCTAGTACTCATCGTTTCAAAAATGTATAATTTCTTGTATAAACTCTCCCAAACTAAATTTATCTTTTACGATTTCATATCTGTCTGATCATGTCAAAATTATTATTAATATTCTTCAACACTATTGATAATCTCCTCTAAACCAAGGTGGTACAAGGTAGTGCAACTTGATCGAACCGTCGAGGTTATTCAAAATAATATTTTGATGATAATTTGTGCGCGAATAAACCCGATATGTAAGGAGAAACATAATTTATAGCTTAGGTGTTAAGACATCGAATGCCGTGACGAAGGTCAGCATGAGCGCAAGGGGGCCGATGAAATTACAGACATGACACTTTAAAACTTTATGTCTCAGGGTCGTAACATACTAGCAATCCCCTTTGTATTGTTTTTAGGTAGGTACTGATGATAATCAGGTGCGCATTGTCTCCATGTCTGTCCTCCCATTCTACGAAAGGGCTAAGAAACAATAAGAAGCGTTCGCGAGCAGATATTTCGCCACTGACTTCGCTCTTAAAGCATGGTGGCCGTATAAAGGTTGATTACAATCAGAGTAGCCGCAGCAGTGTGGTGAACTTTGTTGTTTCAAATTTTGTCAAGCATCAAGCTGATTAATTTTTATTTATTTTTGTAAATAAACCTTAGAATTCTGGTTTATAAAATGCAAAGCGTTTGCCTTCTATATACTATTTTAAAATTTTTAATACATACTTTCACTGAAAGCAAAAAATATTAATTTTAATTACCTACGTTAATTTCCTATTTAATTTATAATGCGGAGGTAGTTTTTATTTTATCATATTGTCAAAGACTACGTAAGAACGAGCGCCTTTTCGGAGTTAAGTGCGGTACCAATGTTTGCCTTTGCGCAAAACACTGTTAATGGGGCAATAAAAAGTTTTCAACGTACGTTATAGTTCCTTACTTTCGCAGTCAGTTCAGAAATTATAAGAAGTAGGTAAATTACTGGAGTTTTCAAACATTAACCGCCAGAATTTTCGTTAGAAAAGAATTGAAATAAGCGCTTTTACTTTTACAATTTATTTTTCAATCGACGTCGAATGAAAAAATTAGATATTCAACGCGTTTGTTTTTCTTTAACTGATACCATGAATTTCAGAACCGAAGCTTATACCTAAGTAAGAACAACGCTAGCAACAATATAGCAAGTAGTATGTACTAAGATTTGAAGTTACTAAAATTAAAACTTTATATAATAGAACGACTACGTATACTACGTTGCTCAAAAGCTAACACTTATAACGACTTTAATCGACATAGGAATACAAAGTTATTGAGGTCACTTTTTTCCCAAGTTTAATTTTCCAATGGCCGGTCATGTATATATGTTAGACGTTCTCTCGGCGCAAGGGTAATCGAATGTCATACGCGGTCGCTACCCGACAGAACTATTCACGAGATGCCAGCTGGCGCACTCCACGCCCTGATTTATGTCCCTTTTGCTGTCCAACTTTCTGCACCTTGTTCCTGCAACATTTGTACATGACGTCTTAAATATATAGACTGGTGGAAGGAGAAACTCTGTGTGGCACGGTGCGCGGCGGTCTGGTCCAAAACACGCACGTACGGGTACATCGAAATTTAATTATAACTTGTTGGGAACATATTTCATAAAAAACTGAACTGAGAACAGAACCTACCAAAAGAAAGACCGCTTATTGGATGAGTTAATGAATCACAAATTGTCTACTTTCTGCCCGATGGCGTCGTAATATATTTAATCCACTTTGCTCTGCTCTTCAATGCATATGTCGCTGTGATTATTAAAAATGCCTTATTTAAGTTAAGTAAGCTATGTTGGTTGGATGATCAGAAGTCACACCTTTTTAACTCAGGCGTTCGCAAGGAGGCAAGCGCCAAATCTTTCAGTCGGAGACTTCACCGACATTCTGTCAGTTGTTACGCAAATGCTGTGTTCGACATACTTTGTCATAATTTATCTGGTCAGCGATATACTGTTTATCTGCCGAGATAAATGACAATAACGAGTCCTTCTACAATGTCGTATACAAGTTGTATAGCCGAACTAATTACATTAAACGTTACGTTCGGGAATAATTCACGTCAGGCTGTAACGGCGCGGTGCGGAGGTAGCATCGAGCATCGCCAGGGGCACTCATAAACTCATTAAAAGTTCCCTCCACACACTAAAACGACTGACCTCATCCATATTATAGACGGCAGTTTTAATCGAGACCGCTTTACAAACCATTAAATTCCACGGGCGGGTTATTGTCGAGTTGGGATCGTTAAATGAATTCCTAGAAACAGTGACCGGTGCTTCTCTCAGACAATATCATACAGATTTTCACATTGAAATTATAATAAAGCATTTATTACGCTAATTTCACTGACTCCTGAACAATGAACAGAATATGTTTCATTTGTTTAAATGAATGAAATAATTAGACTCCATTGTCCGCACTTTATACAATTTAAACCGGAGATCGCACTCGTAAATCCATTATTTTATGTTTCTGGGGAAGATACATTTAGTTTTTATTACAAATGTATAGTTAAAATTAGATGCAGGCTGTATCGGTGAAGTTAAAGTCTATTTTTTGTTATCCGACTACCCTTTTTGAGCTAAATCTACCTCTATTACAAACACCTAATCCCAAATAAACAAACAAAACTGAATCCTATTTAACGATGTCATTGAAGTATGTAATTCAATTTTCATATATCAAAATTGGGAACAGAGGAAACGAAACGAAAGGATTGCTGAAAAGTGAAACGAGCAGCGAGCGTATTCTTGACGCCAATTTATCGGTTCAAAGGTGCGCCGTCAACTAAATAGTACTGTATAAACTCATCACCTTCTCAGGACCGCCTTTTCCATGTAGAGCGATTTCGCTCGTTCATTCACCTTAAATCGACGTCATTCCGAAAGGCAAAATAGAGCACTTCTGAAAAAGAGTTTCCGATAAAACGGGCCCATCAAATTTTTTCAATATCCATTTACGAAGGAATAAGAACGGATTATGCGCAAACCAAAACCCTTAATCCGGGATATAGGTTATTGAAACATTCGCTGGCCATAGAGGAATTATATCGGCTTGTTCACATGTACCTACGTAATCATTCTAATCTACATTGCCGTTTCACAATAACTGCGAAGTGTCATTTGTTAGTCATTTTTATTCCGGAAACCGATTGTCAACTTGACGAAATTTAATGGACACATTTTATATAACAAATATGCTGATCGACATCAATAAAGGCTATAAGTCTCTATTTGATGCCGATACCTATTTTATTTTGTCCCATATCATTGGTTCTAAGCGCAACACTAGCGTTAACCCACATCAGGTTTGTGAGACTCTGAAGTAATTAAAAATATGTTGTTAAAATTTTTCCCTAGATATAATTAAGTACAATGTGATACCGGGGAAAACCAATGGTATGGTAAGGTATAAGTCGGTAATGGATATACGAGTACTTCTACCATTATTTTTCCTTAACAAAAAAAATCAAGTAACATAAACCAAATCTATATTAATATTAATAATTATTATATTAATATATTAATTTTTATAAATATAAAAAGATGGTCGATATAATAACACATTTACTAAACTCTTTGAGCTTAGCTTAGGTATAGAAATTTCGTAACATTCATAATTTAATTTTAAGCTTTTCATTTTAGTTGACAGTCCTAAGCGTAGTTCTAAATTACTATAGCACAGTGGTAAAAGCTGATGCCATAGACCAGGTAGTGGCCCGTAGGTCCTTTTCCTACCTGCTGTGAGGTCTGGACTACATTATAAGTAACTACTGCACGGCGGAAGAGCGGGAGGGGTACTTCCAAATCTGTCGCAAAGCTCCTATAGTTGTGTACAGTAATTGCACTTGTGAGTTGGTTCCCTTCTAAGCTTTGTGGACCACTTTCAACCAAATTCAACCAGCAATATGTGCTCGATAAGTTAAGTAATAAGCTCATTGAAGATGATAATGTCACCATAACATTAGGCGCAATCGGTCATGTTCAGAACAGATATGTTCATGCACACAAATTTGTGTCCTGGGTGAGAATCGGACCCACGACCTGCGGCGTCAAACAGGATCTCTAACCACCAAGCCAACTGGCATGTTGAAAATTTAAAATCTTACGTAAATAGCTATATTACTTACCACATACGTACATATAAAAATTGCCATTCACACAAATGATTGTGAGTTGGAGTCAAACCCTTGGAGTCAATTTAAAATTCAAAATTCAAAACCATTTATTCAGTTTAAGCCCTCGGAAAGCACTTAAGAATGTCAAATTTAAAGTTACTGAAGCTACTATCGGTTCGGAAGTCAGCCTTCAACTGAGAAGAACCTGCAAGAAACTCAGCAAGGTTACATTATTTTTTTATTTTTTATTAAATATTTTTTTATATTATTCTGACTTGCTATTTTATAATATCAGTGTTATATATTTTTGTATTTAACAACAACATTACAAAATACTTAATATAGGTAACATTCAAGCACAAAAAAAAATAACAGGACTACAAATAGAAAATACAATAATAACATACAACTTAAACAAGAAAATTAGAGGTGCACTGTGCAGAGAGTAGCCATTTCCATACATTTTTATCTTCAATATACTATCTTGTAATATGCTTTTTCTTTTAAAACTTTCCTAATATAATTAATAAACTTATGATCAGATTTTACACGCTTTATATTAGCTTGTATGTATGTATGTAACCAACCCCTTTGAGCTCGATTTTGTCCTACTTTGAACGATCAGATTTAATTCAAACTTTGCACACCTGTCAAAGATCGATGACAATGCAATAATCCGATCAAAGCATCCGATTATCCTAATAAGATTCGCCAGGATTAATAAATTTCTTTCCGCATCCTTTGCATGCGAGTAAGAGAGATAGAGCTAGTGCGCGAACTACTTACGAAATTACTTGCTTACTTTAGGTATAAGTATAGAACAACTAACGGTAGCAGGACATCCTTGTCGACGCCCAATGCCTTGTTCACTTATAAAGTTTCATAACGATTAGCGAATGTTGATAAATACCAGCTGAAAGGGAATGGAGTGACCTGACTCTGTAACCAATATCTAGCTTCAAATTGATAACGTCGTTACCTTCTCGAGACTGCCTAAGTGCCACTTTACCCAAATTAGTAACAGTCAACTACCACTTTACTATCCAATAGCCATCCAGAAATACTTCAACTATATAGTTCAGTTATTTGCGTTTTATTCGGATACCAAAATATTACCCTCACTCTTTGTACTTCACTGTCTTAGGTTGGTAGATTAATTATGCTGATAATTATATTTCTACAAAACGTAGCTAATAGCAAAACGCGATAAAATGTTGATGTTTGCTAAAGAAAAAATGGAACGTTTGTACTTAAAAAATGCTGCCTCTGAGCGCAGTTTTCATTTGTTTCACAAAATGTGGTTAATGAAAACGGTTGGTCTTTAACATTTAGCTCGATTACATCTCGCGGCTTACTCCCGCCGCCGTCCGCCGTCGCCCCGCCAGCCGCCAGCCCGCCGCCCGCCCGCTGCCCGCACCGCCGCCCGTCGCAGAACGCCGTTTTGTTTAGCAAAATTATAAAAAAACAGCGGCACTTTTTTATGTTCCATTAAATATTGTGTCAATAGGCTCGCTTCAGTTTAATCTTGTTAGCCTGAGAAATTCGGTGATTAAAATATATCTTTAGTGTGTATTCAGCGCTTTGAAACAAAAGTTAATCAAACAAAAGAAAATCTCATTTTTCCGCCTGAGACGTGACGTTATTTTGAGAAATCTATAGATATTTTTTCATTGATTCAGAACATGCAAACTGTGAGAGAGACTTCTAATAAAAATAAATGTTAGGTAAGTATTTATTTCAGACTTGTTGTATTGTCGCCGTTTCTTATGAATTGATCTAGGTAAGTGCTTCAATCAAGATAAAACACATTAAGAAACAAATGATTCGTATCTTAAAAACTTCAGTTCTTCGAGTGTAGGTACATTCCGCTGCGGAATTATTTTCTTTTATTATCATCCATTTGAGTTCTATTGTACTTATGTGGAATGTTTTCCTTATCTTGTTGCTAACCTATTTATGCTTATATTTAACTCCGGTTATTTCATTCACAATCATTTCAGTGCAGAGGTAATATTTTTTTAAATGAGTCCGGTAACTCTTCAGGGACGCTTCAAGTTTCTCTAATTAACAGATTTAAAATCTACAAATATAATACGTATACATTATCTGTTACTTCATTCAAAGCACGATTCAATAACTGCCTTATAACCCTCTATAATACCTCAATTTATATAACATAATATGTAAAGTGAGCAATTGCAGTGATCTCATGAACTTCCTGTAAATAATAAAGCTGACTCAAGCGAAAAATCATGCGTAAAACACGAAGCAATCCAATTTACTGTCAAAGCGCACGGTTAGGAAAGAAAGGGAAAAATCAAATTGTTTTCACGAGGATATCAAATCGTCGATGTTTAAGGAAGAATTTAGGTCACGTCTCATGGATTACGGCTTATTTCCCGCGTCTCTTTTTCTTCGTTTGACGCTAATCCCGACGGGCTTCGCAGAGATTCACCCTGCCTTCGAACGCTCCCAGCTCCGCAAGTTTGTACATCCATTTCAAGGTCAAATGTTGCCACCCCAGAATAAATCATAAGTACTTAGCTTCTTTATCCTAAGTTTTAAAACTTCCACGTAACCATCCACTGATCTTCTATCCAGCTACCCATATTTTAACAAATATACCTTCCTCATCTTACTCGAAATTGTAACGACCGCACATTCCTTAATACAAATTATGAGGGTCAAAATTATGTGCGCATTATTATTGTTTACGAAGGTTAACAAAGAAGCGAGTTCGGCCATGTTTGGCGCTAGGATCAAAACGAAATGAGGTAGAGCAGGTGGTCTCGATCCTCAGCCATTCTGCTCCCGACGAAACCTTCCATAAGCTACTAAAATAGTTATTCATTATTTTTCTGATCCAGCAAAACCATTTCGAGTTATATCAAGTACAGTTGTATAGGTATTGGAAACATGGGTCGGACCTATCCTAATAATCTCAAGGCAGTCACCTCGACCCGCGCGTAAATCTGATTATTCAGTGAGTGACGGCACACCACCGACCGAATATTAATCGAGCTCTCTCACTTATACTAATGATTATAACTATCCAGGGTTAGAGGATAAACCGGGAATCGTTTTATGCGCAAAATTATACAAATGAGGAGAGTAAACGGCGATAGCTCTAAGGAAAATCCGTCGCCTCCATAGATTACATTGCGCGAGTCCGACCGACCGCTCTCCGTACTATGTATTTCGCATTACAGTTTAAAATAATTAGAACTTTTGAACTGAACGTTGTTGTTTCTCATTTAAATTAATAATATGAATTTCCGAACGTATAACTGTTAGCTTACATAACTAGTTTCTGTTTCGGAGATATAAACGAGGATGGTTGATGCAAACATCCATACTTCCATCATCCATGGGTATGGATGATGGAAGTATGGATGTTTGTTACTCTTTCACGCAAAAACTACTACACCGATTTGGATGAAACTTGGCACATAGATAGTTTATAATAATAACAATCATTTATTTTGGACAAAGCATCCATATTTTGTTAGTAGGTACATGTAATTACTTATAAACTAGGGTTTAGTAGGCATCATAAAAAAGAGAAAAAAATAATTAAATATAACGGCTACCTTACCTGGATTAACACATACTCGTATAATAATATTTATATCGGGAAAATTTGATATCCTTCGGAAACGCGGGTGAAGCTGCGGGGGACAGCTAGTTAAATAAAGAATTTATACCACTATTTACGACCTCCATTTTATTTACGGAATCGAACACAACCAATAGTACTTCAACTTAATCAAAGACAGAATTAACAGCACTGCAATGCATTTATGTGGCTGAATGTCAAACTATTGTGTGAGGTCTATATATATGTTAGTATCCTAACTATAATTTATGTTTATTTTATTTAACAAAATTCACAGTGATCATCAATTTCCCCGCCCCCCTTGCCTTTCTAACAGTAACACAGTAATACAAGTGTACTACTGCTTCACGGTGGAAAGGGTAAGGTAGTACTTTTTGCTTCTCCCCGGACGAACTCTTCACTAAGAGATCTAGGTACTACGCAAAAAAAAGTTTAGTAAATATGTGTCTACACAAACCTACACATTTTAACATTATTGATAAATTTTTGAGGTAACAGGTATTGTATAAGTTTGTATGTGTTGGTCTACTTATATTGCTGACCGTACTTACATCGATTTGTAATCATTTGAATTTGACACATCCGTAATCCAATTCGGAAATAATCTTTACGATTCGATTAACAACGAACATAACCGCTATTTGACAGCGGTTCCAGTGGTATCCGGGCTATTCGTAATATCCGGTGACCATTTGCGTAGTTACCACCAATTATTGCTGGTATATTTTAGTGCTAGAATGCAAACGCACATGCAGCCGCAACATTCCAAAACTACCGAAATGTAATTTAAACTCTGTATACCCACTGTTCCTACGTTGTTATGTAACAAGTTAAAGCATTATGCAAATTTTGGTTAAATCTGGGTAACGAATGCACATATTACCGAGTGACGCAATTACTTAATATTATAGTGTCTCATTCACAGACCACAATATGAAATATTGAAAATAATTTTGTGTTTTAAATAAAAAAAATATCTTGGGAGATTATTTTTACACCGGCAATCCCAAACTATATGTTATCCGTCAGAGAACCAAAGCTATCGACATAGTTCAAAGGATTAGCAAGCTGAAGTGGCAGTGGCAGACCAGACGGTCACATCTGCCGTAGAACCGATAATCGTTGGGGTCGACGTGTTCTGGAGTGGAGACCACGGTGTGGACGGAGCAGTGGACGGAGATAGGCTGATGATGATGAATCCCAAACTAAGCAGTGCTTGTACTATGGAAACCAGATAACTGATATACTACATTTCTTTTCTAAATACATACTGGATCCCACAACCTGTGGCGCATCAGTCAGGGTCTCACCAAGCCAACGACCCGGTCAAAAAAAGTTACACATAGAAGAATTTCTTAAATAGATTCTACACAAATTTTCTATGCTGACTTAAATATTATGGTAGTGGGTATGATGAAATTTGATATATAAATAAATACAGACTCAAACCGCTCGTCGTGCATTTAAATGTACCTGACGCATTTCACATTTCAAGTGCTTATAAACTTTATTGAACCTTCAGTATCACATGAGTAATAAGTAAAATGTTAGACCAAGATCTGACTAGGTATTGCTAAATAAAAAGCATACATTGGGAGACCAGACCCAAAATGAAACAATGAAATACTAGCTGTCCCCCGCGATTTCACCCACGTTTCTTAGGGATATAACATTTTTCGGGTATAAAAAGAAACCTATGTTACTTCTAATACTTCCCAAAATATGTGTACAAATTTTCATGATGATCTGTTAAGTAGTTTTCGCGTGAAAACGTAACAAACAAACTTACATTCACATTTATAATATTAGTAGGGATTTTTACTTTTTTTCAAGAACGTAATGTCATACAAAAATTCAAGATCTGTTATTTCATAAATAAGAATTATGAATATAGAAATTCTATCACAACGTAAAGCTGTAAAAAATGCCCACAATGTCAAGTGTCGAGAAAAATGTAATTCAAAGCCGGGTAAGTGCCGCTCCCGATGCAAAATCCCTTTGAAAGCACATCCCCTTTTATCTTGTATCGGATCGCAAAATGGACACGTGTTCTGAAAGCTCGTCACTTTAAAATGGACCGAAACAAAATGGATAAAAGGCAGTCATGTAATATAACATACCACAAATAGCTTGGAAGCATCTTTCTTAAGCGATTTTTCATGAGGTGTTCCACGTTAATGTGTACAAACGCTCTTGGCTTCGGCGGCATACTTTGCTTCTTTGCGGAAAATAAATTATGCCAGAGCCGCTGCCGGGTGTCGGCGCGTTACACAAAATTTGCCAACAGATAAGTACCCAGTCAGTTATTTTCACATTTAGTTTTTTAACACACATACTCGTATGTAGTACATACGATCCACGTCTGTAAGTGTCTTTAGTAACTTAACATAAAAAATGGATTAGTGATAGAAAACTAATTCAATTGGGATGTGTCCTATATTAAAGATACATGATCAAACACTAACCAGTGTATTGAACATAAAAAAATATACGAAAACATTAAATATGATCAAAAGTAAATCATTAATATGATTTTTAAGTACCGATCTAATCACAAAGAGTAAGTTATTTGATGCTGTACAATTATTACGTCACAACGTGCTATTTCAATATTACAAAACTCCATACATTCGATCGTTTTGATATGTCATAAAGAATTGCTGATTTGACATGTCAGGACACATGCTATTAACGAGTTCGTAATCATAAATATTTATATCGGAGAAATGATTTTGAAGAACTCCGCTGGGATTCACGCCTTTCAAAAGTTGTTAGACCCAAATGATTTACAGATCAATCAATATTTATATTATGTTACTTAGCCTTTACGAACGGTGTAATATACGATTGACTCCATAACTGGGCGAGCTGCATCAATTCTTATTCACTCAACTAACCAAAACCCTATCATAGCTAAATATTCGGGACTTTTCTAAAAATGTGTGATCACACCAGGCTCTAATCTAAGTCTATATCAAAGTTTACAACAAAATATTATTTAAGTAAATATAAATAAATGTTTTTTTTTGACAAGGCGAATATTGAGAGATCTGTAAATTGAGCGCATTTTGGCTTATCATCTACTACATTTTACGGCCGTATTGGCTTAATTTGTTACAAGAAATGTTTTTGGTGGGATTATTGTTTTTCAAATAGACAGTTTTTCCAGTTAATCTAAAAACAGTAGAAGTATAGCAGATACCTTTATAAAAGAAAATACCAGCTTGGATAATACGCAAATGTACTACCTACTTGATATCTGATCTCCTGATATAGCTTCCTGGAAATATTTAATTTAACAGTGTACTGTGAAATTATATATGTTCTGTTCAATATGCATTGGGTATTCTATCTATACAGAATGTTACAAAACTACCCGTAAAGCTGAACGGAGGTTAAATGGGGCATTATAACGGGTCCATTCACAATATTTAAGAACCTTAGAAACGCTGTATAACATACCCCAAAAAAATAAAAAAAACAGATTTTTACGAATGAAAAATAGAAAAACTATTAAAGTAAACAATTATTAGGTAAAATAGGTACATTGGCCTTTCTGTTGTTGGCTTTGATCTTTAATTATATTTTTACGGGGTATTTTGTAACACGTTGTATATAAAAGGTGAAGCTGACTGACTGACATATCAACGCAGGGCCTAAACTATAAGGGTTAGAAACTTGAAATTTTTCACAGGGGACCCTTTTATAACTTAGGGGAGCACCAAAAAAGGATTTTTGAAAATTCACCCCCTAAGGGGGTAAAACGGGCGTGCAAAGTTTGTATGAAACAATATGTTTTCTTGGTCTGATCAACATCAAACTAGGCATTTATATTCTTTAAAAGACTTTAATTAAACACGTGTTTCATCGTTTTTTTTTAATATTCAACCCCTAAAATGATAAAAGGGGGTTGCAAAATATTTTTCATCAGATTATATCTTATAGCTTATATCCCTCGGGAACGCGGGTGAAACCACGGGGGACAGGTAGTATACATATACAACAACATATATACAACTATGCTAGGTATAACGATATTCATTATAAAGGTTTATCTTTCGTTAAATCTGATATCACGGTGTGTTTAAATACCTAGTTCCAGAAATTGAAATCATATTGACACCTTCATTTTCCATGAAAGCTATTATTAAAAATATCCATGCATTTTCAACAAACATTGTTTTGATTTGACTAATAAAGAGACCTTTAATATTATTTACAATTTAAGTACTGTATATATTTTGATGTAATTATAAGTGTTACACAAATACACACACACATTACTCTAACACTTTATGTAATTACTAGCTGTCCCCCGCGGTTTCACCCACGTTCCCGAGGGATGTTAAATTTTCCCGGCACAAAAAATATCCTATGTTACTTCTAATTCCTCCAAGAATATGTGTACAAAGTTTCATGATGATCGGTTAAGTGGTTTTCGTTTACATTTATAATATTAGTAGGGATACTTACCTTTTAATAAAAATCAAAATGTGCAGAACTTTAACGGATAAGACTACTTTTAAAGTAATGTCCTTGGACATTTGGGCGCTATATGCAGGCTTTTTGTCTAGCTCAGTAGCAGATGCTTGGCTATTTTAATTATAACCTTGTCTAAGATATCTTTGTCAAACACAACCTTGTATTATCTTAGCTATGAGTCAATAAACACTATTATTATTCCATTTATAATTTTTTTTTTTACTCTTTTAGATATTTTTAAATATATCATTATAAAAAAGAATTAATTCTAAAACGTGACAATTATACTATTTAATTAACTAGGCTCGTAATAAAACTACATGTATCGTTTTGTAAATACGAAAAACTTATAACATCGCGTATAAAAAATGACTTTAAATGATAAATGTAATTTGAACATATGTCACCAATTTACAATCAATGTTTTACAAAGTACATACCTAATGCGTGAACTCAGTAACTCAGTACTGAATAAAATTAACATTAATAGGATCAAAGTGATGAACTCACTCTGTTGTATGTCAATATGCGATACACTTCGTTAAGGTTATCTGGAACTCGAAACGAAATAGGGATATTACTGGACTCGGTACAAAAACCACATGTTTCCTCTATCTGCAGCGCATAATAAAAAGATTGTGGTTTCGAGAGACGATTATATAATTATGTTCTTGCAATACTATCTCGCATCTACACTGGTAATTTTCTGTAGCATTATAATTAAAAAGTAAAAAAGCAGCCTGCAACTTATTGATTTTGCATATGTAAGTCAAATTTTAGGACTTGGGGATTTTTATGTGATTTTTTTAATAGATAGAGAGATTCAAGAGGAAGGTTTTTATGTATGATACTACATGTATTCCATTCCACCCGTTATTATAATTAAGAAATCGAATTTTAAAGAATTACAACTAATTTAACTGAGCGCGTTTGGTTTGACAGTTCGCGTATTACAGACCTCCGGAACGCGGGTGAAACAGCGGGGGCCAGCTAGTATATAACTAAATCAGGTCAACTACCCTTTATATTGTCACTCCTGTCTCCCATTGACAGAGAATTATTTCTAATAGTACGTAGTTCTGAATTCAATCACATGTAAATGTCTTATGGTGGACAAAATTTACCAAGGTACCAAGGTAGTAAAGAATAATTTATATTAAAAGGGCTTTTATAATATATCTGATTATTTACAGAACGACAACCCTTGGCAATGAATTGCTCGCTTGACAAGCTATATATTTAATATTAGCATTGTCTAATTCTTTATTAGTAATGCTTTATTTTTCATTGTTTGTTCACATTAGAAAAAGAAAACATGATAAATCGATTCATAAGAGTATGTGTAGAGAATATTTAAATTTCTGAAGTAGTAGAGCTCTTAGTGCAGTGTAGGTACGTCCGGGAAGTACTGCCACCTTACCCATTTCCATCGTGAAGCAGTAGTGCAAGTGCACTACTGTGTTACGGTTACTAACCAAAAGAGTTGCGGTGAAATTACAATCACATGTAGCATAACAATTTCACGTCTCAGAGTCGACAACGCATTGGCAATGTCACTAGTGATGAAAATGTCCACAATAGCGGTGACCACTTACCATCAGATGGGCCATCAGCCCGTTTATCGCCCTACTTGGTAAAAGAATAAATTAATCATTAACCAGTTTTAATCATTTTAATCGTTTCAGTAGCAATATTAGTCAGTATTAATAGTAATAAATAGGTAAAGTACCTTAATGTTTTTATAACCATTTGTTCAGTTTTCCTTGTCAGAATCGAATAACCCAATCTAAATAGCGGATCTATTCTATGAAAAAAGTTCAAGGATAGGCTGAAATACGTATCACAATCGTTTGGTTGAAATTTTATTATTATTTGAATGCAAACTAATATATATGTTTCCTGGGAAATCTTTACATTTCCTAGTAGCAATCGGAAATGTAAAAAAAATATTTAAATGAATAAATATGTTGTTGATTTTTGAAGTAAAAAGGTAATCAATAACCAAAACGCAAAAGTCCAAATATAGGTTTAGGTTTTTTCTTTGTGACATAAATGTATCTTTATTTACGTCGAGTTATTTTTAATTATAGTAAAGTATAGTAAAAAGTTCTGTGAAGATATTATATTTTATGGTATGTTTGTTACCTGAGTGTCTTAACGATAGCCTTAATAAATATTATATTCTTATTCCCAGTTAAACAACCTGTTACATTCATTTTATTCACATAAAGCATTAGTTTTATACATTTCCTAATACGACATCGGAATTTATACGTTTCCCAAGATATCTGTGTAAACAATATTTTATACTTTTCCTAAATAGTTTCGGAATTGTTCATTATTTCCGGTAACATATATTTGTTTGATCTACAAAACATCAGCCCTATTTTATAAACAATAAGGCCGAGAATCAAACCAATATGCTTGCGCCCATCTAAGGCAATTTCATAGTAAAAAGGCATAAATAAATACCTATCAAAATCACATAAGCAATTATAAAACAATCGAGGCCAACCAATTTGTATACATTCTTATTACGAATATTAGCTATTTATTGAAAACCAATAAAACGGGTATAGTAATAGATATCTTATTGTAATAATAGTTGAACATAGTTTTAAGTACTTGCAACAATATTAAAAAATAATATAGGTCTTACAGACCAATACTGAAAATGCGTGTATATACATACACATACGCATTAGCCAGTAAGGTAAGCAAGTTTGGAATCCCAATAGATGTAATAATTATATGAATAATTTACATAAAACAACAATAACAGTCTCACTGTTATTATTTATTGATACGTGACAAATGCTTACACATAAACATCACGCCATTACCTTAAACTAATTCGCAGTTTCCTTGACATGTACAAAAATCTGTACCTACTTATGCATCGGGGTCATCATTATCCCAGTACTTTCCCGAAAGCAATATACATAATATACAACATGGTGATCGATATTAACTGAACTAAATTACCATGTGTCATCGTCAACTCTTGACCAATAATAAAACGAGTTTTTTCCGCAAACTCACATTTATAAGGTAAACAAGTTTTTGTATCAGCAACCAACGCAAGGGCGAGCAATCAGTCAGTCGCGGTCCACAGACTAAGTCACATCCTCGCTACATATCAGTTACCGTAGTAGTAAAATGAAGACCACCGCAGTCCTTCTCGTTGTTCTATTGTCGTGTATTTCTATAAGCTATTGTAAGGACCTCATAGTAGGTACAAGTTACAATGGTAGATTGATCCATCAAGTAAAATCCGAATACAATTCTTTTCCGCTCAAGAAAAGAGTCAAAGAAGTGTTCTTTTCCGATCCCGGACAACAAATTATAAAGGTAAGCTAGCTTCCTTATAGCCCTGACAAAGGCCCTTGCCTTTATCCAAAGGTTGTGAACTTAAGGTGTTAGAGAACACAATGCTTTCTGAAAATGTAGGAATTGTATTTTACAATTCAATATTTTGAAGATAATATTTGCTGTAGTTTTTTTTCTCCCACGAGCGTTGTGATTTAGTGTTTCTTTAATAAATAAAAAAGGTAAATTTAATATTATAGTTTCAACATGAACTATTTCAAAGCCGCTTATATTATGTTTCTTTCTTACATATAGAAGAATAATTTAGTATGAAATATGAAATGTTTTGACAAACCAAGTACGTTGTTTCCCATGTCGATAGACAAGCCGTTAGGCGAAACAAGGCGTTATTTGCCTTGGGGAGTAAACATGAAAACATAACGTTAGATTATCGAAGCATCCTTGCCAGTTTATCTATTATCTTCAAATATTTAGGTAAAGTAAACAGTGACGTAAACTAACCGTAAATATATTTTCTGCTGTAACAATGTTTTAATCGCGATATACCTCCAATCTTACTTATATGCTTTTGAAAAACAGACCTATTAATCATGACAAAACTGAGATATAAACTAACACAAGCGCACTAAGATTTTTGTATAGAGCTGTATGATCCTCGGGTGAAAATTTAATCAAGTAATTCCACAATGTATAACCACTACTCGGCGTATTTGAAGAGTCGAAGCGAGAACTCGCCAGTCTTATTTAATCGAGTGATTGGTCTATGGTCTGTCTATTATAAGATGTCCCCTTTGTGGTTTGAGAATGTCATTGAAATACAACCTTTATTGCTTTTGAAATAACGTTTATTTATTGATACAATGGTTAATTGTATTATGTTGTTAATAAAACTTATTATGAAGTGAGAGGGTTCATTCTTATATAACACTAGCTCTGCCCTGCGGGTTTGCCCGCTTTCAATCCTGGTTATAAACATTTCTCGTGCCTTACTCTATCTATTGCTGAAAATTGCATTAAAATCCGTTGCATAGTTTACGATTTTATAAACCACATACAGACAAACATGAATTTGTATATATATAGATTTATAAACGTCAAAAGGGGCTTCTTATAATAGACAAATTGATGGACTACAGAATGGTCGTGATTATAAGAATATTCGCAATATCGCCAATGATATTTCAATCAAAGTCAACTTACAAAACACCAGCAATCATTCAAGAAAATGTTAAGATACTTGTTTGTATACTTATTAATTTATAATTTAACACAATCAGTAATTCCAATTGATTTACTGTGTGTAATTTGAATTCTGCACGGATATTTCGTCCTTAACCTGAAATGTATCCGAGAAACTGCTTTAGGCATATATTTCGAAGCATTTTCTACAACTGTTGCACCTGTAGATATATCCAATTAAATTTGTTTCTTAAATAGAATTTTGACAAGAAGGATAAACATGAAAATAAAAAAAAAATAAAAAACCTAGTTTTATCCATTTTTATAACGTAATACATAAATCAGCACTGCCAACATCGAACAAACAAACTGATTTGAAGGAGAGCAAGTGGCTCAAGAGGAAAAAAAATAAGTTTAAGCTTCCAAGGTAGTTTTGATTGAGAGTTCGTATCTCCAAAAAAAAAGAAACAACATAACCGGTTTCCGGGCGGGTCCTACAAAAAATGCAATATCTATTCATTACAATATCACGTTATTCTATCGTATATTTTACCAATAACGGCTAACTGAGAATATTTATCTCATGTTTATGGATAGCGATATTTATGCCAAACTACACTTAAGTAATCATCATAATTATGTATTTTCTGACCCCAACGATACGTTTAATATTATAACTATCAATTTTTTTTCTATTACTAGACACTAGCTGTCCACCGCGGTTTTACCCGCGTGAGGGATGTAACATTTTCGCGGCACAAAAAGTATCCTATATGTTATTCCAGGATAAGCTCTATCTATGTGCTAAGTTTCATCCAAATCCGTTTGGTAGTTTGCGTGAAAGAGTAACAAACATCCATACATAGTAGTAGACCTCATAGTGCAGAGTTCGTCCGGGGAAGTACTACCACCTTACCCATTTCTGCCGTGAAGCAGAAGTGCACTTGTATAACTGTGTTTCGGTTAGAAAGGTAAGGGGGCCGGTGAAATGACAAGCACATGAGACTTATCAACTTCACGTCTCAGGGTCGACTACGCATTGGCGATGCCCCCAGTATCGCAAATGTCCATAGGCGGCGGTGGCTACTTACCATCAGGTGGACGATCTGCATGTTTGTCGGCCCAAGTGATATAAAAAAAAACACACAAACTTTCGCATTTATAATATTAGTAGAATCCATTGGTCATGTATCAGGGAATTTCTCTTGGTGTAACATATAATTGTAGGTATTGGTGTATTATTTCAACATGAATTTTATACTTATCTAGGCAACATGTGAACATATGGGAAACTACCGATCTGGCAGGCAAGCCATGAGTCATTCTAAACTGGTTATTTTTTTTTTTTTTTTTTTTTATTTATTTATATTATATTTAGTACATATTCACAAACATTACATCGCCAAACTGCTCAGCAGTTTGTAGGCGCTCTGCTCTTTTAACAATAAATTTATCTTATACTACCTAACTATATTCTTATACTATTTTAATAATCTACTACTACTACCAACATTCAGAAGAAAAGTGCTTTTAAGAAATCATCAATTCCTTAATAACTCTTTTCAGCTTCATTTTACATTTAATTCTTTCACCATCTCTTAACAACGGATATTTATTACATAATCTTGGTACTAGATATTTACGTGTTCTCTCACCAACTATGGTGAAGTTATCAACTACTAAGTTGATAACTTTATTTTGTACAAGTCTTCCTTTTTTAACAGATCTAACACTATACTTATAAGTTTTATTGATTTTATGTTTATCTGTGTCGTAAGTTTCTAACGCTATCAAATAATGTACCTTTTTTTCTACAGGAATCAGGCTACATTCTTTGAATAATTGATTGTAATCGTCTTTGCATTTATCTTTGGTTTTCTTATCCACTATTAATTTTAACAATCTTATTTGTATTTTTTTAATATCTTCTAAGTATGTTTTGAATGTTGAGCCATAGCAACTTAGCCCATAACTAACCAGTGACTCTGCTAGCGCGTGATACACAATTAACAATGTTCGCCTATTTAATATATTCTTAAGGTTATAGAATTTACTGAGAACTGTTCGTAGTTTATTACACACTGCATTAACTTGTGGCTTCCAATTTAATCTGTTATCTATGATTAAACCCAGATATTTTATAGATTCTACTACTTCCAGTTGATTACATTTGCACGTTTGGTGATTATTATGTAAACATTCGTACGAGTGCCCCACAATTTTAATATAATGTTTTTGTCTGCATACTTTATTATAGGGTGAGTATATATGTATACATTTAGTTTTGTTGGTGTTTAGTATAATGCCGTTGTCATGTGCCCATTTGGTAACTTTATCAAAGTCGGATTGCATTTGAACCTCTAACTCCTTTAAGTTTCTCCCGGTGACCAGTAAGCAAGTATCATCTGCATACATGTAGACCCTTGCATGTCTCACCACATTTGCCATGCTGTTCACATGCATTATGTAGCCAACCGGACCGTATACGGATCCGGTCGGCACACCCAAAGTTATGTCCGCCTCATCTCCTCGCGTCCCGTCTACCACCGTGCAAAGTTTACGGTTTTTCAAGTAGCTCCCCAGGAATTTATTTATAGGACCACTTATACCACATTCGTCCATGGCTTGAAGTAGCTGATGATGATCAAGAGTATCAAATGCCTTCCGAAAATCAATAAATAGTGCTAAAATTTGACTTTTGTCATTGAGCTCTTCATTTATGAAGTCTGTAAACTGTGTTAATACAGTATTAGTGCTCCTACCCTTCCTAAATCCATGCTGACAGTCAGACAAAATGCTATATTTCTCTAGGAAATCGCTGATTTGTGAGACAATAACTTTTTCAACAATTTTATTAATTGCAGATAATATTGCTACTGGTCTATAATTAGAATAATCTAGATGACACCCATGCTTATAAATAGGTCTAATGATGGTTTTTTTTTAATTCGTCTGGATATACACCAGTAGTGACACACGCGTTTATAAATTTAGCAAGTATCAAGCTAACATCTTTTTTAACAATTTTTAGGTCCTGAACTCTTATTTGGTCACTACCCGGAGATTTTTCATTGTCTAACTTCATTATAATCTTCTCAATGCTATTAGGACACACTTTTTTAAACCTACAGGACACACAACTTTTGTTTACATATGTGTTTCTATCTAAAAACTTGTGGTTACATTGATGTTTAATTTTTGTTATTTCTTGTGTGAATGTATTAGCAAATTTTGTACAAATAGTATACATATTATCCGTCCTACCTAAGTATTTCTTTACTGTATCATCAATGGTGACCTTTGTCCTACCCATCCATTGATTTATATTCGACCAAATCTTTCTTACATCCCCTTTACACTTGATTATTCCATTTTTTCTGTAATTGATTTTCGCGGCATTCATCATTTTATTAACTTTATTTCTAAATTTTGTGTACTCTAATCTCTTATTCATGCTAGATACATCAGATTTCCATAACCTAAATAAACTCATTCTTTTTCGTTATCATATCTGTCAACTTTTTACTTACCCACGCTTGCGTTATTCTTCTGTTATTATTAAATGTTACCTGAACCCATGATTCTGAGTATATATTGTGAAAAACCAGACATAACTCACTATACAATTGTAACGGACACTTAATCACTAATAAGTCCTCCCACTTAATGTTTTTAAACTTTTCTATCACCAAACTATTGTTTAACAATTTCCGTGTGGTATTTTTATTACAATTAGTTCCATTATATGATTCATACTTAAGCCTAACGCCCGTCATATGGTGGTCCGATAACAAACATGCGAATGTGTGCGCGGCGACGCAGCTGATCGAGCCGGCGGCGACGCCCGCGCCCACAGCCGCACGCACCCACACATGGTCAATACATGACCTCTGTATTCGCCCATCCACTATTGCATCGCGCGTTACCGTCGTTCTAGGAATAACATTTTGCAAGCCGTGTCCACACAGGGTGTTTTTGTAATTATTTATTGTTTGGTTGTACTCGTCGCACATCAAGTCCAGGTTCATATCCCCGGCGATGACAACATTTTGTTGCGCTGGTATTCTTTGTAGTGTTCCATCTATATATTTTATAAATTCTAATTTATTTTTGTTTGGGGGTCTATATATTGCAAATATGTGTATAATGCTTTTTCCGAAACTGATTTTCACATATAACGATTCCACTGCCGCATGATATGTTCTTTCTTGTACATAGTTTAATTCTTTTTTTAGATACATCAATATTCCTCCTCCCCTTTTTTTATTACGTGTATACTCACAAGTATTATATCCATCTATCATGAATAATGGCAGTTCCTCGTTTTTAACATTTATTTCTGTAAGTATTATAATATCTATGCTATAACTACATGTATTCAGCAGTACCAATAGTTGATTAAATTGTTTTTTTAAAGACCTTATATTCAAGTGTACAATATCCAACTCTGTTTTTTCCTTTGTAGTTATAAATGTACTCCATGTTTGGATACTCTCACAGTTTATGAATTGATAATCTTGAAAGTCTATTGTAGGATCGAACTTTACTACTTGCTCAAATCACATAGTGTGTAAACACGTTTTACAAGCTTAATGTGCATTATTGTTTGTGTGCAGTAGACGTTTGATATCATTTTCACATCTAATAACATGAATTTTTTTTTCATTCTCATTAGCTCTTGCCAGAATTCTCGAATTTTGTATCCAAACATACTTGTAGGATACCTTTAGCTCACTTTTAGCTTTCCAAAATAATTGGCGAAGATATTTAGAGAGATCCTCGTTTATGTAAATATTTGTCTCATTGTTGTCCCCATACACACTTCCATTATTGATGCGTTGTTTACGCATTTTGATCCATTGATCTTTTGCTGAGTTGGTGCGCAGTTGTACAATACCTGGTTGAGGCTTTACTTTGTTATCAATAGTTTTTTCTACACCTACCCTCTTTACTTCTTCAATGTCATTCGGGTTGAGATTCAGTTTTTTTGCTATGACCCTTACGACAGAAATTAAATCCTCCTTCTCCCTTTTTTCCAGACCAATTAGTTCAATGTTCTTCTCTTTTTCTTTCTGTTCTAACAAAACTATTCTTTCTTCCAAGGCTTTGTTACACTTGTCTAAGTAAGTGTTTTGTTGTTCCAAGTTTTTGATTTTATTCTCAGTTGACATTAAATCACCTGCTAGATGACTGTGTAATGCTCTCACGATATCGTAGTTCAGACCGATTTGTCACTATACAACCGGCACGGTATGATGGCCGTTTTGACGTTTCAGATTGTCATTCGAAAATAAACTGTATTGCTTTGGAATAAGGTTGATTTCCATCATCATTCAATTAGCTGTTGGATCAATAGATGCACCTTATGGCTGAAGGAATAAAGTTTATTTTTCTTTGTCATTGTTAAACGTCAAAACGGCCATCATAGCGTGCCGCAAGTTTAGATTTATGGTTGGATGATTGCTCTTTCACACACTTGCGCACATAGTGAGATAACAGTCGTAGTGCCCTCATTGTATCGGCAAGTCAGCTGAGAAATCGATTCCGAGTGCATTTCACAATCAACATGTTGATATAATCGCATACAGTGTTGTGTAATATTTATATCAATTTTAAAGCTATCGTTAGCTTTATCATTCTAGGTCTGTTATAAAAGAAATCATATTTATATATTTTCATGTCAGATTACTACAGAAAGTATTCGTAAACCAACACAACAGGCTTTCATTTAGGTCTACATAACTTTAGCGATTGTCATAGTTTTTGTCATTATGTTAAAATGTTCATCAATAAAAATCTTTTTCGCTCCGCTGCTTTAACCACATTAAAATCTATATTAAATAGCGACAGAGCAAGATCGGTTCAACCATTTTGGCGTGATAACGTAACAAATAGATAGACAGACAGAGACCCTTTCGAATATAATATTAGTATAGATGGTATATATTTTAGCAAAATTTTCGGTTTTGTTTTATTATTGTACATAATATAGTAACTAATGTAATTTTAAATGCTTTTGTATTTTTCTATGTATATATTATAATATATGTATAGATTGTGAAATAAATAAATATCCTGGGACATTCATTAGACACGACCGTCTGATCCCCACCAGAGCATAGCTCTTAGTTAGCTGTAATATAGAAACCAGATAACTGATAAACTTAATATACTCCATTTTTTCTAAATACATACTTATTGGTATTAACACCCAGCACAGAACAAAATTCATGAACATGCACACGAATCCATTCCACCTGGGTGGAAATCAAACCTACGACCTGTGCCGTGGCACTCAGGATAACTGTTCCGTGATGGTTGAACACTTTTTTCATTATTTCCAATATGACATATAGTCATAAATCATGACCTATTAAAGTCATACCTTCAGTGACCATTGTTCATGAAGCTATTTTTATTTTTCCAGGGTATCATTGCTCGTGATCTGGACCACACTGATGCGATCGCCAGCATCACCGCCGGAGGAGTGGGCTTCTCGTACGCCAATCTCAGACTAAAGAGTGACCGTGGATCCGGTCTCAACTACCAAATAGATATCTACGTTTAGGAACAGTTACCTATTTATTACGTAAAACGCCTTTCAAATAAAAATCCATGTCTGAAAATCCATTTTAAAATTTCTGTTTTACTATTTCAATATTATTCAAGACAATGTTTATTATTGTCCAGTACCTATACAGTACTTACCTATATTTTAATTAATACGCCCATGAATCGATTAATAACAATATAATTTCCAATGAAATGAGGCTACGAGTTTTGTAACGTTACGGTAAAATTAACGCTCTAATTAAGTTTTATTTTCCTCGAATTGTAATTAAATACTCTTAAATTAAATAGTTTTTATTTATTGCGCAGTTAACCTAAACCACAACTGCTTATGTTTTGACTAATGTCAATCGACATTAAATATAAATGAAATACCCACAAATTACATATGTGTGCTTCGACTGACTCGATTAGAAATTCGAAATGAAGAATTCATTAAGTGGACGTGAAAAATAGATAGAAGATATATGAATCAAAAACATTTCTTTAAAAAATAATCAATTTTTTAATTTTTTTTTTTTTCTAAAGTGCACTCAAAATAGGTACGTGTCCAAATTACTTGAAAATGTGTTGTACATTTTCAATTTACAACCGTATTACGAGATAACAGACAGGGCGGAAAATGCGACCATAACTGGGAACGCAAGTGAAATCGCAGGGCGGACAGCTACTACATACTTGTGTTAACCTACATTCCGTCATACAAATTAAGTTAGTAACGAAACGACTTAATACATAAGAATAATGTTGTTCGACCAGGAACATAGTAGCTTACCAGATTCAAACTTCTAAAACACCTGTACCCAAAATTAATTCATTATGAAGAAATTAAATAGGGTAAGGTTTTTGTATAATGATACTACCTTATTTACATAGTGCGACGGTCTAAATAAGGAAAGTACGTACTTTAAGGTGAATAAAACCACAATGGATGATGTCACTCAATGACCAAGGAGAGGCCTTTGATAAACAGGAAATATTCGTTTAACACATTGTCAAATGACCGCCAGCTCAGAATGTAGATAAATACATCGTGTGAAACACTCAGTGAATTATGATGGGCTATTGTTCTAAGAAATCTTAAGGTAAATCTTTATTTAGTACACATAATAATAATACATTTAGTAGGTATATTATATAATATATTCTTGTTGACCCAACAGACGTTGTCATGTCTTAACAATGAATATTGAATTCGAATATTCCTATTGAATCGACTGTGAAATTTGCAACAAGAAATTATAAATTAATTGTTTTATCAATATAATTCCGATCCATGCCTCATTTTAAACGCAACACGTATTCTGTCAATCGCGCCAACTGTCAAATGACTGTCAATAATGTCAAACAGGTTACATTAAAAACGTTTATATTGTCAGAAGCGCTAGTAAAGTGGTTAAGTTTTCTTAAATTTTCAAATTTTCCGCGCAATTTCCTGACAATAACAAACACAACAAAAAAGAATTAGCGAAATCGGTCCAGTCGTCCATGCATGATGCCGTGACCAAGGGAAATAGGGATTCATTTTTATATATAGGTATAGATAAAGTATACACTTTTATTTATATGCTACTAGCTGTCCCCCACTTTTCCGTTTCCGAGACATTAAAAACATTCCGGGGATTAAAATTAGTATATTAGTTTGAAATTAAATTTGACCTTCATAAGTGCCTTCGAGGGCTTAAACAGAATAAATGGTTTTGATTAAAAAAAAATTTTTTGTGGGGAAGCCCTCCATCGGATACCCGGCAGCCCCGGGGCGAGCGGCCGGGTTATGTCAGACTCCTACTGACTAAAACCCCACAGTGTTCCTATCTGTCGCTGCTGGCTGGGTATACGGGGGCGACGAGGCATGCGTCCGTGTAGCGTTGCCAGGCGTCCGGATAAAACCCGATATAGTAAGGCTTTTTGATTGCTTGTCCGGTCAAAATAAACAGTGTCCGGTTAATCCGGCTTTGGTGAGGCTGGTAATAACCTTGATTTTACCCAATTTACTGAGACACATAATCCTCAATAATGTAGAATGTCCGGCCAAACTGACTGGTCTGTCCGGCTATTAGGTTTGGCGACCTGGCAACCCTACGTCCATGTAAGTTATTGAAGGGCCTGATCTATCTATGTGCCAAGTTTCATCCCAATCCGTTCGGTAGCTTTTACCTGAAAGAGTAACATAAAAAGCATCAATACCTCCATAAATTATCCATTATACTTCACATACATGAAATATTATAATAAAGTATGATGATTTTTAAGATAAATTATGGAACACGCTAAGGCTGGCATAAAATTATATCTTTGCACCTTTAGGCGTGTTCATCAATCGTGCCTACTTTCAGTAGCTTCTAGTTGAAAATTAATTAAAATTAGTATTTGCACTTTTTTTTGGTCTACAAAACTGAGTACATAAAATCTTATTTATAAAGCATGTTAATAAAAAATAAGTTCTTAAATGTACTCTTCTTGACGTACACACAGCTTGCTTATCATTGTAGGTATAAACTAAAACTGATTACTTGCTAAAAACTTAACTAGGGTAAAAAAAATAAAAATATATGTGCATTAAACAGTATTTATTTTCGGTATGATTATACATATACTCAAGACCCAAAAGATATTAATATAGACAAACGGTATATATACAATAAAATTAGCTGTCCCCCGCGGTTTTACCCGCGTTCCTGAGGGATGTTATATTATTTTGTTCTTTCTATCATCAATAGTTTTCGCAGCGCACGCGATGAAATAATTTTTTTTGATAATTCTTCACACCTTGGGTTACATTTTTGTAGTTTTAGTATGGATCCCTAACTTTTATGTAAATTTAATATATCCTATGTTCACCGGAGATAGTGTAGTTTCCCAACAGTGAAAGAATTGTTCATATCGGTCAAGTAGTTTCGGATTCAATGCAAACAAACAAACAAAACACAACCAAATCTTTCCTCTTTATAATATTAGTGTAGATATAGACTTACCAAGAGATACCACAACAAGATTTGTGATAATGACTTTGCTATTGCAATTGACACAACAAGTAAAATATCATAATAAAATAAAAAATTGTTTAGGCTATGCTATCCTAATATAAGCGTTATTATCATCGTAGTTTGGGCCCTACTATAAAATAAAAATACGGAACCAATTTTTTTTGTAGGTTAACGCAAAAGAGCTACTTTAAAAATGATTGCTCTTGTTATAATTAAACTAATTTAATCAACAAATTATCTGAAGTCGCAAGCTAAATTTAACATTTGAATTCTTAGGACTCCCTTTCGTATAATGGACCAAAGTAAAATTAATTTATTTATTAAAACCCAAGAAAATTTTCCGGTAAAGGTATTACCGTCCCCGCTAAAATTGATGTCTAAATTTTAAAAACACGGAGGACCCAAAGTGAGAATCGTCCTACTTTTTTCTTCCGCTTTTCTTATAGTAAAATAAAAACGTATACTTGGGTCCAGTAGGGTTCCAAGATAAAGCAAATCGTCCGTTATTTCATTGTAGTTGTTAACTAAAGTAGTCGATAGACCTTAGTCACACTGGTTAAACAGAAGCCATGTAGGTACCTACATAATTCTTTTTAAAAATTTAAAAAAACTTTTGCAATTAACAGTATTTAAGAATTCGGAGGTGTCGACGCTCCTACGTAGCTGTCTTCGAAAACGCACCTATTCCAGTGATTGGTCATCCCCACTATATTCTCCCCCCCCTACACACTTGAATAAAAACTAAAACGCAACGGATATTTTGTACAAATTCAACTATAATCTAATACTGTAAATACATTAAACTCCACTGAAATCATTTATCCAGCTTTTTTACTGCAAGCCTCCTCCTCCGCAACATATGGTCCTTCAGAGCCGAATTTCAAGAAAACATTCCACATCTGCTGCAACAAAGGGCGGATCAGTGACGAAGAAAGAACCAACATATACGATATTGCGACAAACGTTCGTGGTTGGAGTGATCAGCGTTGCAATTCAGTGTATTTCAGTGAGTTATCACCCAATTTCCCTTCCATCTTCATTGCCTACCTGTGCTAATACCGTGTTCCTAAAATTTCAGCGTAACCTCGATCAAGGGACAAGTTCAAAAAGGTCAACCGTCTTGTTGTAATTAGAAAATTACGCGATATTTGCCACACGTCGAAGTTTCACCATCAACGTGCAACTGTAAGTACTCAGCTTTCTATCATTGTTCACCAAAATGAGTAGTGAAAAATTAACTATTCCAGACAAATCTCCTAAAAGTTCAACGTCGAAAATAGATGAGTCATTTCGCGATCTTACTAAGAAAAGGGGTATTATACGGGGTAGGTTAACGGTTTTCACAAAGTATATCGGTGGCTTGAACGCGCAGGAAGTAGCTTCAAATTCAAATAAACGGTCAGAATTGCAAATGCGTATTGAGGGAGCTTCAGTGTTTTTTAATGAATTCAATACCATCCAAACCGAAATAGAAGTCTCAGTTGACGATCATGAGCTTTTCCAACAATTGGAATTACGAGAAGGCTTTGAAAGTTCATATTACGCAATTATAGCTCAAGCTAAGAGCTTGCTAACGACTGATGAGGTTCTCAGCACTAATAATTCTAAGTTACATGCTGTAAAACTGCCTACGATAGCTATGCCTACTTTTGATGGATCTTATGAGCACTGGTTAGAATATAGGGATACATTTATGTCGTTAGTTCACAACAACAATCATATTTCACCAATACAGAAGTACCACTATTTGAAATCTTCCTTGAAAGGTGTTGCGGCGCTAGTAATTGATTCATTAGAATTTTCATCTAACAATTACACTGTAGCATGGGATTTAATTTGCAATAGGTACAATAATACGCGTTTGTTAGTCCATAACCATGTCAAAGCCTTATTTTCAATTTCGAATATAGTCAAAGAATCTCCAAGTAATTTTCGACGGTTGATTGACACTATTTTAAAAAATCTACGTTCTTTAAAACTATTACATGAGCCCGTCGATTCATGGGACACTCTTATTATTTACATGGTTGTTTCTAAGCTAGATAGCACCACAGAACGCGAGTGGGAGCAATTCCGAGGCACCTTAACTACAGATAAAACGGGAGATGATTCTAACAGTTTGATTTCGGTAATGAAGGTAGAACATTTAATTACATTTCTCAAAAATAAGGCAGATATGCTTGAAACGCTTATGGTTACCCACGGCAGTAACAACAGTAACAGGGAGCCTAAACAAACACCGATATCGAAGGTACACTGCCATGCATCACCAACTTCACTCAATTCACAACATTCACAACACAAACAATTTAAACAATCACGCGCTTGCTGTGTTTGCAACGGGAGTCATCCTATTTTCACTTGCCAAACATTTGCTGAATTAAGTTTACAAGACAAACTTAAGTACATTCAAAAAAATAACTTGTGTCCTAACTGCTTACGATCAGGGCATTCATTATCGCAGTGTAGGTTCGGTAGCTGTCGTAAGTGTAATGAACGACACAATACTTTAATACACAACGATCAAGCGGGCGGCGCGGCCGCATCAACGCCGAGCAATGCGAATAGCAAACCGGTTTCCGACGTAGGTACAAGCTCCGTAGGAACGAGTGTCGACCACTACACATACGCGCATAACGCACACGTAGATGATCAATTACGATGCGCAAAATCGTCTAACGTGCAGCCAGTTATTTTATCAACTTCACTTGTGGAGGTAGCTGATCAAAACGGTAAAAATCACGTCGTTCGCGCACTTCTAGACTGCGGGAGCGAAAGATGTTTCATTACAAAAAGATTATGCACTATTCTCAACAAACCTTTTATACAGTCCACTGCACAAATAAAAGGCGTCGGAAACTCAATAACATATAGTTCGGAATTATGTAATATTGAGATCAAAGCGCTAACCGGCCCTTTCGTTACACATTTACAATGTTTGGTGTTAGCACATATAACATCATCGTTGCCACAAATTGATATAGAAGCTAATACTATACAATTACCAAACAACATTCAATTAGCCGATCCTACCTTTTATGAAACTCAACAAATTGATATTTTAATCGGCGCAGATAAGTTTTGGCATTTATTGGGTGAAGGGAAAATACGGTTAAAAGACGGACCCTTCCTTCAAAACACAAAACTAGGATGGATTATTTCCGGACCTATTTACACTAGTAATAGTAAACGTAAAAATGTAGTTCACTGTAACTTCACTCAATCTATTCAAACAAAGCGTTTAATATCATCAAGTGTCTCTCAAATATTCGACCCGCTAGGCTTACTGAGCCCGACATTAATGATTGGCAAAATTTTATTGCAAAAATTGTGGTTATTGAGGATTGTCGATTGGGATGAACCGGTTCCAAGTGACGTTGCAAGCGCATGGAATCGATTCGAAACGACCCTTTCGGTACTTAATAGCCTACGCGTGCCACGGTGCTATATATATATTATAGGTGCTAGTCCTAAGTATGTAGAATTACATTTATTAAGCGATACCTCACAGCTGAGCTACGGTGCGTGCGCATACATTCGCACAGTCAATATAAATAACACAATTACTGTTAGATTGTTATGTTCTAAAGGTAAGGTTGCGCCGATAAAACCACAAAGTATTCCGAGGCTAGAATTATGTGGTGCTTTATTGTCTGCAAAATTATTTAGTAAAATAAAAGAATCATTACGATACAGTTTCCACAATGTTGTTTTTTGGACAGATTCTACGATCGTCTTAGGGTGGCTACGCATGACACCGAGTTTACTCAAAACGTTTGTTCAAAATCGAACTGTAGAAATTTGCGACTTGACAAAAGGATATCCATGGCGTCACGTTAGCGGCAAGGATAATCCAAGTGATCTAGTTTCGCGGGGTTTAGCGCTGGACTCATTAAGCACAACTAATTTGTGGTGGGATGGTCCCGCGTTCCTTCACGAACATCACATAAACAATGTAAGACACATACCTCATAATGACGTCATGCAGGGGGAGGTGCTAACTGATATTAAAGCTTATATTTGTTTGTTCGTTTGCTATACAACACGCGCTATACATTTGAAGTTAGTTAGCGACCTCACGGCTGATGCATATTTGCTCGCACTGAAGCGCTTTATTTCTCGCCGTTTTAAGCCATCCGAGATATTTTTTGACGACGGAAAATGCTTAGTAGTTTTAATAAATGACTTTTCTATAGTTTTATCATCTTTTGCTGACGACATTATAGATGACGCGAATTGTCAATATAAAAGGAATTCAATTTTATTCCACCTTATGCACCTCATTTTGGTGGACTGTGGGAGGCTGGTGTCAAGAGTTGTAAATATGTACCATTTACGACGTGTGGTAGGTAACGCACACCTTACTTTCGAACAATTCAGCACTGCATTAGCACAGATTGAGGCTATCCTGAACTCCCGAACTTTAACTCCCTTAGTTCCAAAACCTCTAGACCTAATTCCTTTAAGACAATCTCATTTCCTGGTTGGTCGTCCATTGAATGCACCTGTTTGCGCTGACCTAGAAAACAAACCAATATATGTTTTGTTACGTTACGAACGTGCAGAACAAATACGACAACACTTTTGGAGCCGCTGGTCGAAGGAGTACGTGTCGGAGCTGCAGACGAGAACGAAATGGAAGGCAAATACGTCGAATCTCACAGTCGGAAATCTAGTCGTTACCAAAAACTCCAAATCAAATGTTCAACTCAAATGGAATCTTGGCGGTATCATTTCTGTATTCCCTGGACATGATGGCATCTCAAGAGTCGCTGATATTCAAACTGCTTCAGAATTTGTCAAGCGAGCAATTTCAATAGTATGTCCGCTACTCGTTCCAGTCACTGATGATACTCAAGACGCCGCAACTCATTGAAAGCTACATCTTCCAAGGCCGGGGGCATGTCGACGCTCCTACGTAGCTGTCTTCGAAAACGCACCTATTCCAGTGATTGGTCATCCCCACTATATTCTCCCCCCCCTACACACTTGAATAAAAACTAAAACGCAACGGATATTTTGTACAAATTCAACTATAATCTAATACTGTAAATACATTAAACTCCACTGAAATCATTTATCCAGCTTTTTTACTGCAAGCCTCCTCCTCCGCAACAGGAGGACAAGCGTCACATTTTATCATTTTTTCACGTTAACATCTAAATTCGGCATTACGAATAAAGTCAATTATTCAATTTAGGCCTGACTCATGAAGGTCAATTCTACTAAAGTAGTCACCGGGAGTGAACCTTATAAAATGATTAAAATACAACACACAATAAAGCTGACACCTACTAAGTATAGCTGAATAGTTATATAGTATTTTAAATAATAAATATTCTAATTTTAATACAGATGTTAAAGGATTTCATTGTCAAACAGCCGAATTTCACATAATTACACACACACAGCTTTTTTCCGGAAAATGTTCACAGTTCCCATGGGAAAGTCAAACATCGTGGTACCAACTCCGACTACATCAGATACACCCACTGAAACATTATATTTTTATATTTATCTTGCTGCTCTGTTATTGCTTTTGAGAATTTGTTTTTGGAATTCGTTAACCTTTGCATTTGTACATTTACTTTAGAGATTTGATAACAATTGACGAAGCTGGAACATATTAAATAATGAACACCATACCTTCTAACATGTACCAAACCCTGGGGCGTAGCTACTGCCGTATCTACTATATCAATGATACCCCGAACTTAAGCAAATCATCAATCATTACCTTTTAAATCTTTCGTTTGGGCCCCCCAACTAAATTTAATATAGGGCCCGTCTAAGGCCACCTACGCCACTGACCAAACTATGCCAAATGAACTTATCACACGTGTAAAAGACTCATACATAATTAATAGGAATATGACACGTGCTCAAACCATGATATTCCAAGCTAGAAAATCCTTTTACTTAATTACCCACCTGTTCGAATGTGCGCGATCGCCAACGAATATTGGCCTATACTCATCAATGTTTGCCATCATACATAACTATTATTATCGGTGTCTATGTAATAATCGCTTTTGTATAATAGAATATTTGGCAATGCATGGCGGCCACTATGGCTCTGGCAACGAATACTGTGGAGCCAGGGTGATTTATCAAGACCGGTAAACGGTATTAATTTTTAACATTGGCCAGAGACCTGACACCATGACATTGATGCCCTAAATTTAGGACGGATATGGTACGCTTCATATATGGACACCGCGGCTCACTTTAATCGCGGCTGGTGCTGACACATGATCTTCGGGACCAGGCAGAAGAAGGGCTCTTCTGTTTAAGGGGGTTTCACGTCGCATTATTGAGATCTTATATGACATGAAGGCTGGCGTCGACAGCTGATCATTAACTTGCAGACAGTCTAGTGGCAAAGACTGCCAGTTCTTTAGCCTGCGATCTGGGTCAAGTTTTATACAAATTATATATGCTTATCTTTATATATATATAATTCATCTGTATGTGTGTTGACAGTGAACTCTTCCTAAACGGCTGGACTGATTAGAATGATTTTTTTTTGTACGCGTTTGGGTGGCACCCTGGATGGTTTAAATTCACAATTGGACCCGGTAGCTGGCGCTGCGAACGAATTCCTGCATTTTTGTATGGACTTATTTTGACAGGACAACGTCTGGCAGGACAGCCAGTATTATGTAAATTCATAAAAGTTAAAGAGAGCTGTTTTAATACTTTAGAATAAACAGTAAAGTAATTGATCTTTCAAATATTTTCTAAAATAAGATTTATTATTTTGAAATACATTAATTCCATATTAATTGTAGATACAGAACAAAGAAACATTTATTCATTACAACATCTTTTCGGGAAATGACCTCGGTTTTCCTATTAACTTAGTTCTGAATCTATACCAAAATGAAGATTTTATTGTATCTAAAATTGACGTCATAGATATAGACTAACTTTTCCGTCTCGTATTTAACAAATTATTCGAAAACACGGAGGGAATCGAAGATGACGGCGTCAAATCTCTATTTACATCGCAAGGGAGAGCAGAAAATGCTGTTCATAAATGTATTTGACGTGCGTGGTTTACAGCGAAATATTATAAAGGTTCCTAGCCGTACAGCGCCCGAATATGTATGAGTACCGCCGCCCTGCGACACAAGCTTGCGTAGGCAGCTCCCAGGGTCTTATCCTAACGTTCAACAGGTAATAACCTATAAATGGTACGCATATGATGACAGGGATCCCATTATCGCTCTCCAGCCAAAATCCCGAAAACTGCCCGCCGTTGTATAAAGGGTCCCGCCTGTTAATTTATTACCAAAATATCCTTGACACTGCCCGACTAGACGCGAAGATAATTATATACTTACATAATTAGGCTAAATATCTCGAGGTGTCCGAAATAAATGTTGTTTACGATATTTGTTGACAGTTGAGGCCCTTGGGAAGATTATTTAAAGACCTAAATGTTTCATTACAGTGTTGGTACCTACAGCGGAAGAATTCTATTATCATAAAAATCTACTTCAATACCTGCTTACTTACCTCCTTTTAATGAATAATTGTACTCATTTCTGTTATAATTTGTATTATTTGTGTTACATTTTTAATTTGTTAAAAATTTATTAAAAATGTAATGATCACTTCAGTCGGACGCCTAATAAGCATAATGTTGGCAAAATAACTGAGTTTAATAAGCGCCTGCGAAAGGTAAACACGCAACATTGTGTAGCCTAATAAAATTATTATTGTATTAGTTGCATAAAGAAGTCGGTAAATAATTACGTGTTGATTGAGCTCCTACATTTTCTTGCAGAGTATTTTTGTGTTAAATAATAGGTTGGGGAAAAAGTTCCTTCGCATTTTTTAAGAAAATTCTAACATTTTTAATATAGTTTATCTAAAGTATGTAGGTACCATTTTGTTCGATAACTTTTTGCCATCTTGTAGGTAGGGACATGATCCCATTGCTATAGAAATTTTGGGACTTCTGATCAAAATACTGCGACAAGTGGTTTTGACAGTCCTCTCGTGATGTTAACCTGACACTGGCTAAAGAATTCTGAAGAGACCGAAACAGGTGGAAATCTGAAGAGACTAAAACAGGTGGAAATCTGAAGGTGCAAGATCAGGACTATACGGTGAGCTCGTGAGGTACCCAAATATCTAGCTTTTTTGTGTACCCATTTTTTTTCAAATGCGCCAAAACTGTTTTGTGGTCAATTCCCAGTTCTTCAGCTACGTCGTAACTACTGATATGCCGATCTTGCTCCACTTTTTCAAAAACGGCATCCATTTTATCCGTAATGGGGCGACCAGAGCGACGTGCATCTTTGACATCAAATTTCCGGATTGAAAACGCTTAAACCAAATTTGTGCTACTCTCACAGACACTGCGCTAGGTCCATAAACATCGCAATTTTTTTTCGCGGCTTGCGTTGCATTTTTACCTTTTTTGTAGTAAAATTTTAAAATGAATCGAATTTCTTCATTAGATTCACTCATTTTGGCGGTACGAAAAACAAATGCAAATCATACATTTTCCTAATTTGAATTTGGAATGATGTTCTTTAAAATTTAAACTTTCAATGATACCAAAACCAGCCAGATACAAATAGTACAGCCAAAGAGATTTTATTACAAGTTCATACATACTATAATGCGAAAAGACTTTTTCCCCAACCTAATATGTTACTTTTTAAATTAGGAATGTAAATCGACAGCTCATCTTATATTTAGATATATAGATAGTATATATATATAAAAATGCATGAATGTTTGTCTGTATGTCCTTTATAGAATCGTAAACTATGCCACGGATTTTAATACAGTTTTCAGCAATTCAAAAAAAATTCAAAATTCAAAACCATTTATTCAGTTTAGGCCTTCGGAGGGCACTTATGAAGGTCAAATTTAAAGTTACTGAAGCTACAACCGGTTCGGAAGTCAGCCTTCAACTGAGAAGAACCGGCAAGAAACTCAGCAAGGTTACATTCTTTTTTATTTGTTATATAAATTTTTATCTATTCTGACTTTTTGGCTATTTTATAATTTCAATTTTACATAATTTTATATTTAACAATTACAAAATACTTATTATAGGTAACATTAATAAAAACAAAACAAAAAAAAAAAATATGACAAGACTACAAAATAGAAAATAACAATAATTAGGTACTTACAACTTAAACAAGAGATTTAGAGGTGCACTGTGCAGAGAGCAGCTATTTCCATACATTTTTATCTTCAATATAATGAACTACCTTGTAATACGCTTTTTCTTTCAAAACTTTCCTAATATAATTTTTAAATTTATGATCAGACATTTTGGTTATTGAAAGCGGTATCTTATTATAAAATCGAACACAATTACCAAGAAATGACTTGTTAACTTTAGTTAGTCTAAAGTATGGAACAACTAACTTCTCCCTTTGTCTTGTATTTATACTATGAATATCTAATTTTGACTCAAACATTCCTATGTTTCCACGTATAAACATTATATTTTCATAAATATATAGTGAAGGTAATGTCATTATATTTATTTCCCTAAATAAATCTCTTAATGATTCACGGGGACCCATACTGTAAATTGCACGAATTGCTCTTTTTTGTATAATAAATATTGATTCTATATCCGCTGCTGCTCCCCAAAACAAAATACCATAGGACAAGAGGCTATGAAAATATGCAAAATAAACTAATTTGGCCGTCTCAACATTCGTCAATTGTTTAATTTTCCTAACAGCAAAAGCAGCCGAACTTAATTTAGCAGCTAGAGTATCAACCTGAGGTCCCCATTGCAATTTATTGTCTAATGTAAGACCCAAAAATACCGTTTTATTTACAAGATCAATATGGCTCCCAATAGATAGAGTAATCCAACAGGAAGGTTTACAACAAGGATTGAAAGCGGGAAAAGCCGCAGGGCGCAGCTAGTCTAAAATAAATACAGTGGTGCGAGTTGGAATTGCATACCCGAAGAATTCCGTATAAAATTAACCAACTTATTTTTGCGGCTCTATAATTAAACTTTACTGTAAAATCATGCAACCATATTAGCCATAACCACAGCAATATTATAAAAAAATGTTAATAATAAGTAACTTTATATCACTACATAGTATAAAAAAAGTCGCTTTCTCTGTCCCTATATCCCTATGTATGCTTAAATCTTTAAAACTACGCAACGGATTTTGATGCGGTTTTTTTTTAATATAGTTTATCTAAAGTATGTAGGTACCATTTTGTTCGAACACTTTTTGCCATCTTGTAGGTAGGGACATGATCCCATTGCTATAGAAATTTTGGGACTTCTGATTAAAATACTGCGACAAGTGGTTTTGACAGTCCTCTCGTGATGTTAACCTGACACTGGCTAACTTTATATCACTACATAGTATAAAAAAAGTCGCTTTCACTGTCCCTATATCCCTATGTATGCTTAAATCTTTAAAACAACGCAACGAATTTTGATGCGGTTTTTTTTTTAATAGATAGAGTGATTGAAGATGAAGGTTTTTATGTATAATACTTGTGACATCTCATGGTAACGCGGGTAAAACCGCGGGGGACAGCTAGTAAATAATATTATATTAAACTCAAATACCATATTAATGGTATTTTTTATAAAGTCGGTAGAAATATTCGCGTGAATTTTTATTTGCACACAGCCACAGCGACACGTCCTTCGCTACTATTTGGTAATATTAGAAGGTACCCTGTAACAGACAGACGGATAAACATACCCCTTAGGTACAGAACCCCAAAAGCCTTTTACAATCATCTGTCGGCCATTTCTAATCCCGGATTGATGTTAAAGTAGGTTCTATTATTCTTAACATAATTACAAACAAACCTATACGTCAAAACTCAGTGAAACACGTCCGCTCGTTACTTCCTTCCTTGCTTTTGACGTCTACTGCAAGACGTGGAAACCGACTTTGTAATTTCCTGACCTGGAAATTACAAATCCTAATGAGAACGCATAACATCAAGAGTATGTACTTTAGAAATCACATGCTAATAGGCTTTTTTGTCAAGAAATAGCATTTTAGGAAATCAATAAGCGGATTGAATACAGCTTTAGTAAATTGTTCAAATTACACTGATTTTAGGTGTAACAAACAAACATACATACACCTAACAAGAAAAAATTTAAAAATCTATTAATATGTACTACAAAATTTTACAACGCGTCGTTCAAAATGCACGTCTTTATTTAAAACAAAACCATTGCCAATTAATGACAGCAGGTAATTTATTTATTTTATCTGCATGAAACAAAGAAAGAAAAATAAAGAAAATTAAATAGAAGACAATCACCTGGTAAAAAAATAATGATTTTCCTTACTAAATCTAGTACATAAAGCGAACTTTAGTTTCTTTTTTGTTCAGTAACATTATGTCATTGCTGCATTGATTGGATTGGAATGAAACTTTGGGAATTAATATTTAAAAAAAAACTTTTTGCTAAATATGCCGAACAGCTATAAACTAATAAACAGATTATTATTTAAAAAAAAACACTACAAAGCACTTAACTACACCTTTATCAATCACTTATAAAGCTACTATTTCAAGTAAAGTCAAATAGTTGTACCAAGCCAAAGCCGGAGATAAAATAGTTAAATATTTATAAAGAACCCTGTCCTTAGTTTTGTAAGACGGTAGTTCACAGTAGAGACTACCGATTTATCTGTGATCTAAAAGTCGACACAGAATAGATTTAACACCTATGTGAAAGGTCGAAGAATAAGGTTGAACGAAATAAGAACTGAGAAGATTAACCGCCTCACTTTATTTCTAGTACTGGATTGAGATTTCGTTTAGAGATCAAACCTTTGGAACTATGTATTACGAACTATTTGGGACAATGTACCGAGATTAAATATTGCAAGCTGTAATAGACCTGCAATTTCTTCCATGTAACGAGAAAATATAGGCCCGGACGACCAAAACAACAATTTAGGCTGATTTTACAGAAAGCCCACCATGAAAAAGGCTTACTAAATGCTATCACTGCGCTCGGCTTAATTCCAAACTCCTGGTTCTTTAAAAGTCAAAAACCGTTCTACAATCATTAATATAGCAACTATAGCCACTTACCAAATTTATTATAAAGTTTTCTAATATAAGTAACTTTAATTTACCAAGTTACCCCTCGAGACTGGATTCCACGAAAAGTGTTCGACAGAAACTTAAACTAAATACCTATGACGTATATTATCCGAATTCCCTTACCAAATTACGACAAAAAATGATTTTATGTTAACGGGTCAGATTCCACATAACCATTAAGTATCTATTTTATTTTAACAATGTAAAATGATGTATAAATGTTTTTATGTCATCTGTTATCCTTACCTACGCAATTAAATAATATATCATAAAGAAATATTGGACATTCTTTGAGCCACCAAATGTTCCGAAGTATGAACGTAGCTACTCGCTTACGTCTCCGACGAGGGATAGCGTAAGCTACAATTTATGGGGCAATTCATCAGGACTGAGAGCCGCTAAAGCCTTATTCTATACCTAGGGAGTAAGGGCTTGACATCAGCTGGAAATTATATCGATAAGCTACAGCTAACCTTTGTTGTAACAATTGTTTTCTCAGGTACGTCGAGACGCCTACGAAACGCTTACGGTTTGGTAAACACATCAAAATTGTTATTTCAACATTGTTTGTTTTTGCGTACTTTTCTTTGTTTTATAAATTCCAAGTTAAAATTATGGAAATGTGTATGATAATACGTAAGAAAATATTGCGTAGACTCAGATATTATGTGGTTTCTGTAAAGACTGAAAAAAGCAGTCGTCTCAACAAATCATTAGATCTTGGTGACATATTATATAATATAACTGGTGGTAAAGCCACAAAAGCTGTAACGTGAACTCAGATCACAGAGGTAATATGACCCAAGGGTGTATGTGAGTGATATTATAACTTCGAACACATACATAATGAAAACGTTAAGTAACGCCCACCGCTCGCGGTAAACCTCAATAACCTTTGTACATCAGATAGTAAGCACAATATACTCTTATATAATAAACAAACGGGTTTGCAACTTAAAAATTATAAATGCCTATGCTGTAAGTACATCAAGCTATACTCGTACAAGCATCAGACTTATCCCGCCGGACCGTTACTTAAAATTGCATCGTTTTGTTACGGGCTAAGTAAAGTAAGTACAGTGCTTAGTGGTACTGGTATTTGGACGGAGCTGCGGAAGTTAAATGAAGTTCAGTGTAATTACTCTCTGAAAGGCGGTTAGCTCGGCTCGGTTATGGTGACAGCACCGCCCCCGCCCGCGTACTCGCCCTCGCCTCTCGCGCTTTAATTGAGCAATGAAACATGTTTTTTTAAACTTCGTTATACTATAAACTATCGTAATCGTATACAGTCAAAAAAGCACTTTAACTATCACGGTTTAGAATCTGGAATTGCTCAGTAGGTAGTTATTAAGCTCATGTGCAAAAGTGTGTTATAAAATACAAGTAGATTTTAGATTAGGTGCTGTACTCAATCATGCTTCGAAAGGTTAAGTTTAAAGGTAAACACGGGCTCCGCTGTTTGAGTTAGCGTATCCGTCGGGTCGGGATCAAGAGCGGAACCTGCGCCAAAAGTTTTAATAGTATATTTGACAGCTTAATTTTGATAACAACATTTCTATTCATTTTATTTTAGAATATTTTAGAGTAAATGTAGCTATTGTATAACAAATTGGTCCCAAAAAGGGATCAAGTCAAAACAAGGGGCACCAAATCAAGGCAAGAAGCGTCAACCTGGGAATATGTGCTGCCCCAAAATTAGCATAGGTCTAGTCCTGCTCGAATGCGATATACATACGTATGTACAAGTTTAATAATATAGACCAATCGAAACGCAATAATTTACATGAATAATCTCTCTCGCATGCATGAACGTTGTTATTCTGAGCCACTTAACTGAATAAGCTTAGCTACGTACCGATGCCTATTTAAATATTATTATAGGAGCACGACAAAGGGAAAAACGACGATTTTATTCTTACGAGGGTAAAATAAATCAATTTTATGTATTGAGAAATTATTCTGTTTCAGAAATCTTAAAATACGGTTGAGTTTGTTCGCGGATTTATCGTATCGGTATCAGTTGTTCTGTGAGCCGATAAACGCTTAAATGCTAATGACGTACAGTCAATGCAAAAGGCTTAGTAACTTTAGTTATTACATTCTTTTTGGAAGAAGTTTAGTAACTTGTTCGTAGCTACGTAGCTATGTTGTAGTCGTAGACCAGATTACTATGATTGTAGCCAAGTTCAGACCTGTAGAGAAACCGACCAAGTGCGAATTGGACTGCCGCACGAAGGGTTCCGTACTATAAAAACGGAAATAAATATCATGTCTTTTGTATGGAAGCCCCGTTATTTATGATTTTTCGCATTTTTTTCGTTTAGGCCTCGCTTTCTGTGTAGTGTGTAAATTTCACAATTATATGGTGTTATGCAAAGGCACCATGTGGTGCAATTGCCTTCGCCTGAAAATAGCGGATATTTCAAAATCTTTAGGTGTGTTGAAATTATTTGTTCGCTGCTGTAAACTAGATTTTTTGATCTATCCTAAAGTTAGCAGTGATATTATTAACGACTTCAAAACGTCATCAAATATTTACTTAATTGAAAAAGTCACATGGGATCACAACATTTTTAATACCTATTCTTACAGTACGATATTCTATAGTTTCTATGTCCATGTCCATAAAAGTGCCACCCAAAAATGTTTTCTGGACTTAATTAAATGAGTGAATGGTTAAACGTGATTGTACCATTAAAATTTCAGCAAGGCAGAAGAATAGCTTGAAATCCAAAATACTGTGTCATATGGACAGATCATAAATGGTTCAGATTTTCCCACAATTCATTTGACTGCGGAATCCCAAAATTTCTATCTCAACATACACATCGGAACATTAAAAAAACAGTAGTAGACATTTCGAATACTAAAAAGATACTTACACAAAAATTATTTGCGTTGGAGGTAGATATCCGACACTAAATTCTTAATGAATATCCCATTTACTGGGATCACCGCCCACATTTATTGATTAGCAAAGAAGCTTATAACGGCATTAATATACAATAGTTGTACAAGCCAGTAGGCTTGGTGGTTAGCGACTCTGCCTACCAACCTGAAGGTCGCGGGTTCCAATAAATAATAAATAATAAAAATGATTATTTATGTATCCATGGTCTACAATTTAAAATTAAGGTTGGGAACTTCTTTTAAAAACAGAAATACTTGTGTCAGAAGACGCCGCTCTTCAATAGCCATAATATAAGGTTAACACGTACAGGTAAGTAATATAAAATACAAAAATGTTGCTTATAAAATATCCACCTATTTTATTTCCATACTCACCTAGGACAAACATTTGTGTGCATGAACTTTTATTTATTCTGTGTCTGTGTGTAAATATCTAAATAAGTATGTATTAAGAAAAGTAGTATATGGCCGACAAACAAGTGAACGGTCCACCTGATGGAAAGTGGTTACCGCCGCCTATGGACATTTGCAACACTAGGGGCATCACCAATGCGTTGTCGACCCTGAGAAGTTGTTAAGCCTCATGTGCCTGTAATTTCACCGGCCCCCTTACCTTTCTAACCGAAACACAGTAATACAAGTGTACTAATGCTTCACGGCAGAAATGGGTAAGGTGGTAGTACTTCCCCGGACGAACTCTGGACTAAGAGTACTACTACGAGCCAAAATCTGATAACCATAGTGCAAGCTCTGCTTAGTTTGGGATCAGATGACCGTGTATAAAGAACGTTCCCTGGATACTTATTATTATTTGTACCAATAATAATAATATACTGTACTCATACACATTATGCATAGCATACAGTATATTCCAAGAATGAAGGATCACCCAGAAATAATGACACATTAATGTACGGTATGACGTTTTCTTGGAGCACTGTTACATCTATCCATTACGTAAGCCCCACTCACTCTGGGTCTCGCGGGTATTATACGTCATGATTACGGTGCGATTTTATGGCTACGAGAGACAACATTTGCAAGATGGATTAAATGCATACGTTTACCGACCGTGTGAATAGTGATGTGCTCAGCCGAACTAATAATGTAGCACTTAAAACGTTCCAGCGAAAATTAACACTTAAATAATTCTATGCACTTCATTTTAAATGTCTTAATAATATTAATATTAATCTACACTAATATTATACAGAGAATTGTGTGTATGTGGAGAGTATAATGTCCGGGATTTCTGCTTTTAAATAAATAAAAAAATCCCACTGACAAAGGCTATGTTATAAACCTGGAATATATAAGAACTATCAAAAACGCGAGTGAATCCGCGGTTCAGTAGATAGTATTTAATAAATGCCTAGCAACAAGAAGCCTTAAAAACTCCCACTTTAGAGAACAATAAAAGTATTACTTTAAGGGTCTCGAGCTAAATTTTTCCGAACTTTAGCAAAGTTGAGAATAGTTAGGACCGCTCTTAACGGCAGCGGGTTGGATTTATTAAACCTGCAGCTGTAAATATTCTTAAGTTATATGAAATTACGCTATATTTTTAGGGTTGTAAGGTGAGCGGGCAAAATTATAAGAGCTTAATTTTCTAAAAAGAAATTTAAATAGTCTGACGGTAGGTTGCTTATTGGCTGACGATTATAAAGGAGGTTAACGAGGGGAATAGCTTTTATCATTTCTTAGATACACACCTACATCTTTGATTAATAATAAGTACTAGTAACCTGATTGAGTAGCGATTGGTATCTCTACTATAATATAATGCCAAATGAGATAATACTCAATGAAATTATTATTGTTCGCTACCAGCACCCCATGTAACCGGCAAAATGTCGCAATACTGACACTGATAAGTGCGGACGCTCGTCCTCAAATTCTGTGAGAAGAAGCGAACCTGACGGAACTCGTCGCCTATAATATCCTGTGATTTATGAACGGACCTCCATTGTTCCCCACCTCTTGGTGGGGAACCTATAGCTATCTTATTGATATTTATTCGGGAAACACGGCAATTGTAGGCAATATTTGTATATTGCTCATTTGGTTGTCATTCCATCGGCATACGACGGTGGTGGAAAGAGGCACAGGCGCTGTGTTTGGCGACCGAGTGAGCAAACTCGCGCTCTAGCCGCATTTGCAATTCGTTTGTGGACTACGAAATACTCTGCACCCGACCAAGTCTTTTGTGTAACCGGATTTCTCGGTTAACGACCTACATTCTGCATATTTATGCAGTTTGGTCACACAATTTTTCGTGTCTGCGAGTATCTGTCAAACTTTTATTCTCCAACATGTAAGCAAAAATATTGTCCATTTATCATCAATCAACAAAACCTATAGCTTGATCAAACAGAAAAAATATAAAACTTTTACCCTAAATTTAGGTAAAGATATTTTAATAGAATACATTTTATAATTCACAAGCCTATAATAATATATATTTTCCGAGAAAGCTTTACTTAACCATAGAAAAAAAAGAATAGGTAGGTATCGTATTTTTAGACATAGTTTCATTAAGCATTAAAAAATATGGAATAAATATACAATAATCACTGATAAATCATGTAAGTGTGATGGAATTATGGCATCAAATTAAAGGTGCAACATTAATCTACATCGGTTTGTACTCGTATGTGCTTCGCCCCCAGCAATGAGAAGAGAAAACAAACGGATAGACACAAATATAAACAAACAAGATAAGCGTATATTCCATTCCACTGGGAGTAATAATTGCAGATGTCTGTGAGTGTAGCGGAGGCATAAGCGAGTCAGAGTAAGCCAGCAACTTAGAATAATGTTCATAATTTTTACAGCGAAAGCTACACGAGCGAATCCAAGATTAACAATTGCCCTTAGCCGGGGAACGAGAAAATTAACTTTTAAATGTAAATTTTACGAGGAAGTCATAACGTGAAAGCTGCCGCGGTTAGCACTGATTTATTGCACTTGGAATTGAAAGTGTTAAAGGAGTTGCAATCTGAAAAAAGTTTTAATAGGTACCTCTTTAAACATGTATAAATCATGACTGTGGAGAAAATTTAACTTTCGCAAAGTTGTTCAACATTTAGGATCATCAACTTGAGTGTCTATTTAATGACGTCGTTTTATTTCCTCTAATCACAAAAGTATTAATTAGCTTCTGAGTAGACGGTGAATGGGAGTGGATAATAGGTCTCCTTACCTACTACTGTCTCATTGCGTATCAGACATTGAAACGCAATTTGTGCTATTGAATAAGTACAATACTCTCTATCTAGATTGAATTATTGTGTGTTATATTATTGGCGTCCTGTTTTATTACATAAATAAATTATCAAGTGTCAAAGAAGTCAAAATTACTAAGTAAGTAACTAGTAAGTGACCTTAATAATATACCTTTGTGGCCACAAACGCACACGCAGGTATCAAAGCAGGCCTACTATTGTCTGGCGAATAGCTGATGTTATAAGGAGAAACTGGTTTTTATCCCGGGAAAATGTTGCATCACCACCCAGGTGAATCCGCGGAGGACAGCAAGTTTTAAAATATCATCGAACATTTAAACTGGTATACATAACACCAACCAAAATAAAACTAGAATGTCAGAACCAAGCTTAGAAGTCGAAGAGTGTAGATAATACCGGCTTTATGTCAATTTATTACCTGCCTAAGCCAAATTGGTTAAGTAATAACGGAATTTTCCAAGTTTAGACATGTCATTTTTTAAGTCTTAAGCCTTCTCCATTTCATAACAAATTCCAATTCAGAAGTACTTCGGGTCTTAACTCTTTGGACCGCAAAGTTAGATGGAATGGAACTCTTTAGCGTTGACGAATGGTGGATGGTAACGAATGTGTACAATCAAAACTTTGAAAAGATTCATTGCCGCAAATTTAGCCAGCCGAAAATATGATCCGTTTGACTCAAAAACCTCTTGAGCGGATGGGAAGCTGCAACTTCGTGAACTTTTTATTTCGCCGCAAAAATATAAATGAGAAAAAGTTTTTCTGTTCAAACAGCTATCATACGTTAAAATAATACATAATACTTACCGAACGAGGGAATGTGACTGACAGTGATAATAATGAATTAAATAATTATTAGACGATTACTTTATACCTAAATTTATGAACAGCCATTGACGGATGATTAATTTCCTCTGCTCATTCTGATACCCCTGATTCATCAAATAACAATATTACCTGATTTACCCTAATTGCCTTTTCCGGCACCTTATAGCTGTATTATGTGGTATTCCATTAAATTTCACTGTTTCAAACATTCATTGGAAATTTGTCGCGTTTAACCCTGTATTTAGACCATTTGAATTTTCTCAAGAATATTGCACAAGATTCCCGGATCTCGTGTATTGGTCTCGTATTTGATACCCGTTAGCTCCGTAATGGTAACTGATTATATTACATCTATGAAAATCCGATGCAAGAACAACGATATTTTGTTTTACAATAAAATCAGACATAGGTACTCTCAAAATACAAGGGCTCACTTAAGGGTATGGAAAGGGGATATTGTATGAATAATTAAATGTTGACAATGTAATAGCGCGTTAATTATAAATGTGTGTTGGTATGTAAATAAATTATTAAAATATAACTAAACCCTTCACATTAACAACTTACGTCTTTTATTCGTAAATGATCAAATATATAGGTCAAATGGAATTTGTATTAAAACCCATTTGTTTAAGGTGTCGTAGCTAAACTGTGAGAAAAAGAAGCGTTCTATCCATCCGGTTTTGGTAGGCGTTTCCTATAAACCGCTACACAATGATGTAACGAAATTACATAGGTACATCTGAGGGGTATAAAAGGAAACAGTGTATACTAGTGCGTGGGGTATCTTTAGATAGGTCTTTAGAAAAAAGATACGGGATTCTGCATGAATTGTAATATTAGTCAATACTTTTTGTGAGATATGCGATGACCTTTTCTTAAATACTACTAATGTAGCAATCAAGCTGACGGCCCGTCTGATGGTAAACGGTCACCGCAGCCTTTGGAGAGGGTAGCAGTCTACACAGAGGGTATCACTCGCGCGTTGCCAACCCTGTAAAAATCGTAAATAATTATGTATTCAGATGATAAAAAAAGAACACGTAGTCTATCAGCCATCTGGTTTCCATAGTACAAGCAATACAAGCTCGTGTGGTAATTGAGTAAATAATGATTATTTAAGTATAAAGTAATAAAGCCGTGTTATGGAAATTGCACGTTTAGATTTTCCACTACTAAGTGACTATTTCTAGTCGGTCGGCCGAGCCCGATGACTTAATGGAACCTACTCACATCGACGGAAGCACTCAATTATGTTATAATCAAGGCATCCGGTACTGGAGAGCGATGGCGCTGCCGCGTGGCGGGGCACAGCCACTCACCTACCCGGCCTGGGCCGACTCACTTAAATGTCATACCTTTAATGTACGACCTATTCGTTATTAAAACACTTCTCCTCGCAAATGTCCCTTTATTTACCAGCTTATAATGTTTACTCTAAATACAAAACAAACGCTACCTCGACAAAAGTGCCCTTGCATAATACAACACCCAATAGAATTGTAAAGCGCGTATCCGGGTTTTTAAAAATTAATTATTTTCCTTCATAAATACGGCCGGTGAATATTATTTTAAATTCTTATGCTTTAGCGGGATGACAACATTAATTTGAAATATTTGTACGGCCTATTTGAATAGTAAAAAGGATTTTGCGATTGAATAAGTAACTTGGTACTACTGTCTTTTACCTTATGTATTTTAAAGTTTGTTTCAATTCATTGAGTTTTCCGGAATATTAATTTAATTTGGTGTTAGTGATTTTTCAGATGTAGGCAACATTAAATTGCAATTTTATTTTCACACTGGTCCTAATATACTGCAATGATAAATACCCTAAAAGCGAAAAAAAACACAGCATTTTTTTATTATTGTAAGTTTGAGTGCTGATTGAAAAAAAAAACAGTTAACCTGTTAATAAAAGAAAGAAAGCAATAATATAACAACTTTTTTAATATGTTTGAAACAATTGCGAAGGTGGCCGTTGATCGAAGGACGTCGGCCGGAGCGATTTGTTACATATTGTGTTGATATTTCATTTATCACGGCGATTCAATTTTCGCAACAATTAATCATTGAACAATAACGTTGGACATTGGGCGGACAACTACACGAGCAAATTGACTATACCTACTTCGAAACCTGCCTACGTATATTTCAGAGCTTCCAAAAATGATTTTAAAACACATTTTTTTTTCCATAATGTTTTAAAGTCGAAGTTTGTGTCCCAAACATGATAGCCAATCTGGAATATAAAAAAGAGGGCACAAATACAAAATAAATAATATAAAAATATGTTTTCTATTCTACTATAAAAACAAATTATATATACTTGCTTCCTACATCCTTCCCACCTAATAGAACGACAAAAAATGTACATAAATTTGTTTACCTAAATTGTAGTCATTTACTATAAAATTTTATATAATAATTGTCACTTATATTATTATTGTGAAAGTATTTCTCTGTTTGTTACTTTTCAGAACTAAAGCGGTTGAATAAATTTTGATAAAAATTGCCAGAGTGGTAACTTAACCAACGGAGAGAGATCTAGCCTACCTCTCATCCTTTTAAGCTAGTTAAAAAGGATAATATTGTTAAATAAGTAAGTTCCTACCCCCTTACTAAATATAGCAGCTACGCAAAACGTTTTACCTTTTCTCTATCAGGCGTTTTTTATCAACGCCTGATCAATTGTATTAGCAAATTTGTGTACGTGTGATTTGCTTGCTCAATTTGTATGCCTTTTAGACAACTACCGATCTCATTGTCTCAGGCTGAATCCTATAGACGTGTATATGTTTGTCTCTTTTTATTGTCGCTTTTACGTTTCTTTGAGTTTCAACTCACAAGGTGGTAAAGAAGTTTTCACTTCAAAATATTCTGAAATACATAGATATTTACACCGAAACAGAACAAACAGACAAGATCGTGCCTTATTCGTTTGGCCCTGGGGAGCGACCGTCCCAAACGGCCTGACACTCTAGACACAAATCAGTTTTTCATTGAAATAGAGTTAATAATGAATCGGATTTGCTAAGTGGGTATAGTAAAGTGGCTCATTACGTAGGTAGGTAGACAATAATTATATTGACGGTCCTACAGCGAGCGTCCCATCTCCGCGCGTCACGCCGTGACTGTACGTACTGATATTTAATGACGTAATTAGCTTTTAGCACCTTCGTTAAATGGCATTAAAAGGGAAATGTATATATCTGAAATAATAGTAATAAATCCTGTGACATTCTTTACTTACGGCCTTTTGATCCCACACTAAACAGAGTTTGTACATAACCATAAACGTAACCGATATACCTACCGATCTACTACATACTACAACTGTTTGTTTCTAATGACTTAGATAAATATTAACACCCACCTATTATACAACGAATATTTACAGAATACATGTTAAAATATTTACTACTTCAAATTTAATATCTAACTGTAAATTATTTAATATAGAAATACATACACAGTTACTTGTTTGAATAGTAGATAGTGTTGTAGAAAATCTTTTTTATTAATTATTTATTTTGAATTTTTGAATGAACTTACATTACCTAAAATAACTAATTTATAAATATAATGGCACTAATAAATAATATTGGGTATTGTGAGTGAACACATGCATTTCAAAATAACTTTTTTATTAACTAAAAGCACAAAATATTGTTTTGGATCAAACCCATACCTAGTGGCATTACTTTAATGTTTATAAAACCTATTGATGTAGAGATAACTGAGCAATCAAATTTCAGGAATATGATGTTGATGAACTTTATATAAAACGGAACAATTCATAATTTTGTTTACTTTGAAACAAAAATTCGAGTCATGTTAATGAAGACCAAATACTTTAGAATAAGTTTTAAATCTTCATAATTACAGGAACGGAATACCTACGGGTCCTTTCCTGAGGGCTTTATTCTACGCTACCCACTTTTATAGAAGACTGGCATACAATAATCTAAATATATAATACTATTTAAGGGGGTGGGGGGTGGCGAAATTCTAGGATACCTAATTAAATATTAATGCGACGCATAGTTTGTCGATTCTGCTTCACATAGTCAATGCCTCCCCCCCCCCCCCCCCTCCCCCCCCTAAAAAATAACCCTATGTGTACAACATAAGATTATGACTTTTATACTACGTAACACATTCGGAAATACATTTCGATGAAAGCTAACAGATTTATGAACTTTTTAGTCGTATTTTATATTCAATGTTATATTTCCCGAAGAGGAAATTCTGTAGGTTTTGAAATTGAATCCAATCAACTTTTATTCCGTTCTCGATTCGATGTCCAAAACGTATATCGTATTGACGCAGTACTAAAAAATAGGATAATAATAAGCACTGGATGCAATAAAATACGGTGCTTACGATCACACAATTCGATGACACCCATAAAAATGGGCGCATCACCCATTCGTTTTATGTGACACTTCCAATTTATATGCCTAAGAAGTCTTTTTTTTATTTTATCATGCAATTACTTATACAATAAAAATAATGTGTGTATTCACAGGTTTTATAGAAATATTTTAATGTAACGTACGTAGGTTTTGTTTCAAATTTACAAAAGAAAATAAAATGTTTTCCATTCTCAGTTCTATATTAAAAGGGCAGGATATAAAGTACTCGGTAAGTTTAGAATAATTATTACTCCACTACGCCTACACGACATGAACGCCGGCTCTCTAAGCAAAACGTACCTACAGTAATGGCATATATTTTTATTTCATAGTGTATCCCTTGGTGTATTTACTAAGTGGTATGTAGGTGCCTAGGTCTTTATGCTCGCCCATATTATTAATCATACTTTCCCTCTAACTCGAATATAGTAATTGCTACTGTAATAACGTGATTCTCAGAATTGTATCTAGACTCGGCAGTGTATAAGTCAAGTTCCTTAAGCAAAAGGGTGGCGCGAACCGTGGGTTATATTAAACGAACATCAACCCATAACTAAAATCTATTTAACCTACACACTGGCTATATTTCCCTGCACTAATTATCAAGTTTTTTTTTTAAATCGTACCATACACGCGTTAATGAGGTTCAAAAATGACTACTTTTATAACTTGCTGACTTTAAAAACTCGGAAATTTAAAAATTTCGTGCGTTGGTTTTAGGACTATTATTATATTAGGACATATTTGTAGGCAAGAGTCAGATATCAAGGGTTGACATAAAACACAAAGTGGCATCCGCTTTTAAACATTATGTATTTAACTAATAAATTAGATTACATTGTATTATTATTATTAAAAGAACCTAACCTAACCGTACCGATAACGTATGTGTGAACGTGATATCAATATGGGAGATTGAAAAAATTATATCCAACCAAAACCGATTACCAAAAATGTGAAAGAAAGCCAAATTCATAACAAAAAAATTGCAAACGGTTTATAAAGTGAGAGTGAGAACTGGAAACCAATTTCTTTTAGAAGTTCCTCAAATGTGATCCTTCTGTCATGTATGACGTACTTTATCAAGATAAAATTAATGTAACTAACTACAAAAAAAGCATTGCACGACACATAATTCGACAACACAAAGCCACTAGTAAATCCGTATAATTAATTGGTAACACCATTGCTGTTACATAGATGCTATTCAATGTTTTATTCACAACTAGCTGCGCACTGCGGCTTTTCCCGCTTTCAATCCTGGTTATAAACCTTCCTCTTGAATTACTCTATCTATTGCTGAAAACGGCATTATAAACCGTTGCTATTAACCGATTCTATAAAGGACATACAGACAAACATTCATTTTTATATATATAGATAGATAGATGAGCTCACCAACTACAGCACAAAATAAATCAAACACACATATACATAACCGTTGCTATTAACTGATTCTATAAAGGACATACAGACAAACATTCATTTTTATATATATAGATAGATAGATGAGCTCACCAACTACAGCACAAAATAATTCAAACACACATATACATAGGTACACTGTATTTTGGTGCGACAGACTTTGTCCATCAAAGAGGCCCTAATGGCACTTGTACGTTATCGTGTCCCGATCACAAATTATACTATCGATGTAACAATTAATATGTATCGTTCCTCTAAACTTTACTTAGTTGAAGTGAGGTGAAGCAAGTTTTAATAAGGGTCTCTGTGGGTCATTACAGGCTCGTAGCGGTAATTGTCAGAGGCGGCGAAGCCCCAGCACTTAACGGCACTTCTGGTTGACGTCGGCAGACACTCCTTACTGCCGCCATTTGTATTTGAATAGCTTTGTCAAATTAAAACAAACCTAGATCTGTAGGCGTGTATGCAGGATTCTTTGCAATAAAATACGGTGCTTACGATCACACAAATACGATGACACCCATAAAAATGGGCGCATCACCCATTCGTTTTATGTGACACTTCCAATTTATATGCCTAAGAAGTCTTTTTTTTATTTTATCATGCAATTACTTATACAATAAAAATAATGTGTGTATTCACAGGTTTTATAGAAATATTTTAATGTAACGTACGTAGGTTTTGTTTCAAATTTACAAAAGAAAATAAAATGTTTTCCATTCTCAGTTCTATATTAAAAGGGCAGGATATAAAGTACTCGGTAAGTTTAGAATAATTATTACTCCACTACGCCTACACGACATGAACGCCGGCTCTCTAAGCAAAACGTACCTACAGTAATGGCATATATTTTTATTTCATAGTGTATCCCTTGGTGTATTTACTAAGTGGTATGTAGGTGCCTAGGTCTTTATGCTCGCCCATATTATTAATCATACTTTCCCTCTAACTCGAATATAGTAATTGCTACTGTAATAACGTGATTCTCAGAATTGTATCTAGACTCGGCAGTGTATAAGTCAAGTTCCTTAAGCAAAAGGGTGGCGCGAACCGTGGGTTATATTAAACGAACATCAACCCATAACTAAAATCTATTTAACCTACACACTGGCTATATTTCCCTGCACTAATTATCAAGTTTTTTTTTTAAATCGTACCATACACGCGTTAATGAGGTTCAAAAATGACTACTTTTATAACTTGCTGACTTTAAAAACTCGGAAATTTAAAAATTTCGTGCGTTGGTTTTAGGACTATTATTATATTAGGACATATTTGTAGGCAAGAGTCAGATATCAAGGGTTGACATAAAACACAAAGTGGCATCCGCTTTTAAACATTATGTATTTAACTAATAAATTAGATTACATTGTATTATTATTATTAAAAGAACCTAACCTAACCGTACCGATAACGTATGTGTGAACGTGATATCAATATGGGAGATTGAAAAAATTATATCCAACCAAAACCGATTACCAAAAATGTGAAAGAAAGCCAAATTCATAACAAAAAAATTGCAAACGGTTTATAAAGTGAGAGTGAGAACTGGAAACCAATTTCTTTTAGAAGTTCCTCAAATGTGATCCTTCTGTCATGTATGACGTACTTTATCAAGATAAAATTAATGTAACTAACTACAAAAAAAGCATTGCACGACACATAATTCGACAACACAAAGCCACTAGTAAATCCGTATAATTAATTGGTAACACCATTGCTGTTACATAGATGCTATTCAATGTTTTATTCACAACTAGCTGCGCACTGCGGCTTTTCCCGCTTTCAATCCTGGTTATAAACCTTCCTCTTGAATTACTCTATCTATTGCTGAAAACGGCATTATAAACCGTTGCTATTAACCGATTCTATAAAGGACATACAGACAAACATTCATTTTTATATATATAGATAGATAGATGAGCTCACCAACTACAGCACAAAATAAATCAAACACACATATACATAACCGTTGCTATTAACTGATTCTATAAAGGACATACAGACAAACATTCATTTTTATATATATAGATAGATAGATGAGCTCACCAACTACAGCACAAAATAATTCAAACACACATATACATAGGTACACTGTATTTTGGTGCGACAGACTTTGTCCATCAAAGAGGCCCTAATGGCACTTGTACGTTATCGTGTCCCGATCACAAATTATACTATCGATGTAACAATTAATATGTATCGTTCCTCTAAACTTTACTTAGTTGAAGTGAGGTGAAGCAAGTTTTAATAAGGGTCTCTGTGGGTCATTACAGGCTCGTAGCGGTAATTGTCAGAGGCGGCGAAGCCCCAGCACTTAACGGCACTTCTGGTTGACGTCGGCAGACACTCCTTACTGCCGCCATTTGTATTTGAATAGCTTTGTCAAATTAAAACAAACCTAGATCTGTAGGCGTGTATGCAGGATTCTTTATTTCGTTTTCAGATGACGAGGGTAATTCTATGTGCCATTGCCAGGAATACCTACAACAGTGGCTTCGCAAACCCAAAAAGGTTTTTAGGTACTAACTTATTACTAACTAGTTGTGCCCGCGACATTGTACCCGTGATGACTTTAAATTACGGATTTTTATAGAGACGATTTTGATGAAATAATTTTACCTCTGGTACTTTCGGAGCGTGTTCAAACAGACAGACAGAAAAAGTTTTCATTAATGGTATTCTATTCTGTCACACTCCCTACATGAACAGCAATCAGTTTTTGGATAGATAAAATGAGAAGATGTAGGCATTACTAGTCACTTCTCAAAAAAAATATTAAGTACTTGAATTTGTAGTAAGCTATAATTAAATGTATGTAATTTGTTGGTCATTATTATATAATATTATATTTTTTTCTTATAAGTTATTATTTAGTAAATATTCTCATCTCAGCAAGTTAAAAAAATATAGCGTATGCATTTTCTCTATCCAGCTATAATAATTATTTCTTCTTGTTCTATTTACATATGTAATAAACTTTTGTTAACTAGTATTTCTCATTATAAGCGAAATTTATCCTGTTTTTGCAATATAGAAATTGTCTGAAACCTTAAACATCACTTAGAACAAACTAACAAAATCATATTTTTTTTTTTTTTAATTTCTTTTTACATTTTCTTCGGACTCTTAGTCCGTACTCTTTGAAGATTCTACGATGAATTATTTTAAGATCTATTGTATTGTGTTTCTAAAAATTAACATCTTTCCGCGCGTGCTCAGGTCGTTGTTTTGAACTGAGGCTTGTGGTTCCTTAATAATAGTGTTACATTAAATTTTTCTATTGCCGATACATGGATTAAAATAACTTAGCATTTACTTAAATTTAGTTACACTTATTCACCAAAATTTATAATTCTAAATATTAAAGTTTAAGCTATTTCAGCCTCGGATGGTTTCGCTCCCAAAAGACTTTCCATGACAACTGCATCTCGATGTTTTATGGCCATTTTTAAGTTGTATACAAAATCATATTAACATTCATAATATTGGTAGGACATTATCAATAGAGACGCACTTCGTATTGTGATGTTTCCACATAATATTAAAACACGAGTTGTTATTACGCAGAATAAACGCAATAAAGCGCCACTTACGCTCGCATTCTGCTAATGAGGTGTAATGAGTGTGCAAACTTTAACGTTATTAACACGTGTTTATGTACACGAGCTAATTAGGTGCTATTGTTAACTTATCGGTAAAACTGCTCACGAATTATTTAGCTTTGTACAATATTTATATGTGAACCGTATTTTATATTAAATAATTATTTATATTCGTATAAAGTAAGCAAACAACGAAGTGTTCCTTTTTCAACCTTTTCCTCTTCATTCTTAAAAGGTGCTCCGAAACGCGTTCTCAGAAAGTAATCTTGAAGATCGATTAATATAATTAGCAACGAATAATAATTTTCTGAGAAGATTAAATTACTGTGTATGTGAATAACACCCCTTTTTTGTTTTGACTGTGCGGGGAATAAACGAATTAAAGTCTGTACGGGTCCGCAATCATGGCAGACATGTCACTCGTATGTAATGTACCGTGGTACGTAAGGTTACGGCTGGGACGGTGACTAATTCAATTCCGCGGAAGCGAACTGAATGCTAACGACCGGCTTAAAATGAACATGTGTATAAAATCACTGAAGTAACACATGCGAAAACGACTGAGTAACTTAATATATACGGAATAAAAACATGTCGATTCATTAATATACGAATCTTCTGATAGATAGTTCGTAAAGTTGGCAAAGCATTAAGCAACAAATTAAAATATATTTTCTCAATTCAATGGATTTCTCCCGGATCTGTATTTTTTCATTAGAATTTTACATTTCGTCTGTATACGATTATTGTATTACGACCTCTTTCATCTTTAATCTAATGCTCTCAATTTCGGGATAGATTCATGATTCCAGCAATAATATTCTGCGAAAACATCATAAGACCTTCTCCGATAGAACTTTCAATACCATACTAATTGCAGTTATTGCATTGATACCGTATTACTTTTATTTTGAAATTAGCTCCTATTATGCTGGTAATTTCATCAACTGATACTGAAATCATTATAATAAATATATTTAGCCAATAATATTAAAGTTCAATAACATCACTACTCATCGTGAATTCATTTATATCCTAAAATCGCTGTTCATGAAAGTGTGAAAACGATATTTTTGTTATATTAGAGGTTGAAAACTTTTTTATCGTTCCAGGATCGTCTCCAGCGGCCGGCAACCCGGCAACCAGTCCGCTGTCGGCAAGTAAGTATTGTAGAATGATTAATTGTTCTGTAAATTGAATTCACCGTGATGAATGAAATATCCGCACAATAGGTAATAAATTACGCTGACCCGCTCGGGCGCAAGATGAAATGGTCTGAAAGTAGGTACGGACGGATGCTATGGGATAATAGGTATAAAACACAACACACGTAAAACACCTGCCCGAAGGTATTGTTGGGATTTTAATTCGCATGGGGCACGAAGCGGCTTTGTTCCATGTAGGTAGGTAACGTACGCTTTTACAATTACAACGACGTATCTCGCCGCGTATTCAATATTGCGAGTCGGTGTTACACGATTTTGACCCTTCTGTAATTATTAACGATACCTAATTAAATTTCAATTTGAGTCTTAAGCTCTTTTAAAACTAGAAACAGTATAATTTTCATAATGCTTGTCAATGAGGATCTATGTAACAGTAGTTACGTAGCAACCATCGTTAGACCAAACCAAATCCCTAATGGAATGTCATTATAGGTTATGGGATATCTCTATTTGCCAAATCAGTTACATCACGACCGATATTCCCCAATTGGGTACTTTATAACCGAACAGTTGACGGTCGACGCTTCATCAGTGTGTTTGCATTCAGAAGATCATGTAGATTGCACACAATTGAATCATGTTAATACAGTAACATTTATCTCATATCTAGGCAAAGTTTAAACAAAAAGTACACAGTAAGTCATAAAAACTTGCGTACTTAATTTACCTACTGAAGTACACTCAAAATATAATTATAAACTGTGTAATATGAACCTGAAATTGTGCAAAAAACACTCGTGGCGTACATTTATTGAACAAAGCGGCAAGAAAAACGAAGGCAACAAGCCGCACCGGGTGCTCTAAATTGCCAACACTTCTGAGCCGAGGCGCTTACTGGCCCACTCTAGTTCATTATTTGTTACATTGCATCGATCTAAGAACCCGCCAAGTGATATATGATAGCAGCCACCATCTTAAAAATATTTCAAGTATATCGTTAAAGGGGATTGCGAATCTGTGTGGAGATGGTATTAATAATATTGTAGCTTTTCAGGCCACGATACGGTATTGGGAGGAGTGCTTACAATTATTTTCATTTTTTAAATAGGCTGTGCGTTCGATTATTATATATATTTTTATATAGAACGTTGAGTTTGTCATGCTGTGTGTTCTTGGGTCTCAATGTAGACTAAGAATTTTTGTTTTAATTTTACATTGTTTGTGACCTGTTATATATGCCTATGTAATAAGTTTTTATTTATGAAATTATGGTGAAGATCGTCGTATAATTAAGATATAGAAGACTAGCTTTACCCCGCTATTTCACCCGCGTTCCTGACAATTGCTACATTTTCCCCGTATAAAAAAATATTGTCAAATTACAATCTATCTGTGTACCAAGTTTCATCCAAATCCGTTTGATTTTTGCGTGAGAGTAACAAATATTCAGACATCCATTTCCGCCGTGAAGCAGTAGTGCAATTGTATTACTGTGTTTCGGTTAGAAGGGGGCCGGTGAAATTACAGGCACCTGAGACTTAACAACTTCACGTCTCAGGGTCGACAACGCATTGGCGATGCTCCTAGTGTTGCAAATGTCCATAGGCGGCGGTGACCACTTACCATCAGGTGGACCGTCTGCTTGTTTGTCGGCCCAAGTGGCATAAAAAAAAAAATAAAAAAAAATCCATCAATACTTTCGAATTTATAATATTTTGGATTGGATAGGATATAGTAGGATAGTATTTTACAATCAGCGGCAACATTGTATAATGCTCACGGAATCGTCGATGCAGTCAATTTTGTAGTACATAGACGGTGCTACGACTGTTGTCGCACACTGCTCGTGCGCCGATCCATCAATCTATAATGAAATAGACTTCCACATTGTATCCGAAAGAGTTAGACAATTAGGGTGGTGTTCATAGGTACATTATTTGTTAGATGCTCATTAATAAATCTAACATTTACACGCTGTGTGCGTGTCACAAACACTTACATAAAACTAACTTAATATTTTAAATTAAGTTTTTCTTTTATCTGTAACCATAATTTCATTTAACTTTAGTTAAATTTACATTTTTGTTTGTATTAAAACAGTATACGCCCGAGTGGTGGGGGCCTGGTAACCTGTAAAACAGGGTTTCCTAGTACGGGTACCAGTCTCACAAAAGTTTATAGAAATATAGCAAAATCAATGTAAATTAAGCTTTTTACTTTTTAATAACTTTTGTTAAAGAAAAATAAAAAATAAACGTTTATTATTAACATTCAATATCAATTTGAAAAATTAATTACATTACTATTCTTCTCGGCTACACAATTTGCTTAAAAGTATTTACCGAGCGTCATTATAGTCCATCAATTATGTATAAAATAGTAATTATTGATGCTTATTCACTTGTGTCAAGACTGAGGGTGCCGGCGAGCGTAACTTTTTTAAATTCGAAACCAACTCGGTAAAGTAATTAGAATTTTTCCAACGGCCCCATTGTGCTACGAACTCAGCTCACGCAAACTTTTAATGCGACTTAAATTCAAATGCTATTTTACGGTTTCTCTTTGAGAAGTTGATTTTAATGAAAAATTACTATGTAGACCACTAGACATTGATTATTCTTTTGCATGAGCTTTTGTTCTGACATTGTCCAATTTAGAAAACGTTTTGTTAGTATATGTAAAGGAAATAGGGACATAGGAAAATTACCAATGGTAACTTTACTAGCTTTTATCTTCTTAAGGGCCCTCCGCAGCTCAAAAGATCTTGTTTTATATTGATAAATGTTTGTTTTTCGGATACATCCCATACTAGTTTCCAACTTTACTTTTGATCAATCTAGACTATCAAAATGGTTTTGTATTATCTTCCAGTGCTGAATAACGGTATATGTATATATTCAAAGCTTTCCGTCCGGTGGTTTCACCAGCGATACAGATTGGTTTAATTTATTTCCGTAATAAAGCGAAGTTATCCGATATATTAGTCTCTTGGCCATCTATGTGCCGTGATTTATTCAAATCCATTCAATTAACCACAAAACGCTTTGTTTGAGATAAACATCTAAAAATATTATGTAGTTCTTACTCCCATATTCTAAGACGTTTCCTCATACGACACTCGACTCCAAATCGACTGAGGAAACCTTAAGTATTTTCTCGAGGAATCCTCAAAATTGTTATTCCAAGTTATAACTTGAGCAAAACTCGAGCAATCCCGACTGATGTCGAATCGAAGTGTAGTCAAGGTAACATGTCATTAGTAACGTCATTCCATTATAGATAAATTATTAATCAAATCAAATAATGAGCTTTAGTAACTGTTTATAAGCAATAAACTCCCTTAAGGTACGTCGGGGCCAACCTTAAGGAAGTTTATTGCATGTTGTATAATGCTTAAGGTATCCTCAGTCGGAGTCAGAGTCAGTTGGAGTCAAGTGACGTCTGAGGAAACGTCTTAGAATATGGGTGTTAATGTCCAAGCAAAAAGATTGCATACTAATATTTATGGTATTATTAAAGGTGACAATTTTTGAAAACGAACTTATATTCTTACTAGCTGTCCCCTGCGGTTTCATCCGCGTTTATCGACATCATATATAGCCTATATCCATCTACGAAAATCACATCGAATGGTAGCACTCCCATCCCAATATGTTCAGTAGTTTTGAGGTGATGATGCGTCAAAGAAACCCTACTATGCTTATATATATGGAGTTTACCCTCTGCTGGTTTAGAGTCTACTTAAAGTGTGTACAACGTTCACCCGATCCTTTTGTTATGAAAAGATTCTACTCGACAAATAGTTCTATGACCACATAAGGCGTTGATCTGTCTGTCAGTCAATCAGTTAATCAATCAACCTTGTTCTTTTGTATGCTTAAAGATTTTCTGAAAACCTAACAGAATCGTTTTGATAGGTAAAGTATTTTTAAAAGGGGTTTCTATTATTTTACCTACCAATCAATAGGCAAAAAATAGATGTACGTTGATATGTCTCTGAATTCTTGAATTAATGTTCTTTATTATTTCAATCAATCAGAATATCAGTGTGATACAAAGTATTCGGTTCGTTTGTGAAGTAACGAAGCGACTGCAAATGCAATTCACTTTTGAATTCGTTCATTCGCGAACTACTCTGGGAATGATAGCATTTTTTTATGTTCTTAAAAAAGCTAGCAATTCCTACTTGCGTTGCACTATACTTTCGAATGTTAAGTAAGTCTTGAATTCATACAAAATTCCTATAGGTTTTTTCCAATTTTCATTCCCTAAAAGGAAAAATGATATAAATTTTTTTTTTATCTCGCCGTGAGTTTCTTGCCGGTTCTTCTCAGTTGAAGGCAAACTTCATAACCAGTAGTAGTTTCAGTAACTTTATATTTGACCTTCTTAAGTACCCTCCGCGGGCATAAACTGAATAAATGGTTTGAATTTGAATATTGGTACTTAAATCTATTTTAAAATAACAAAATAAATACCTGACGCATTGCAATTAACACTGATAGTAATTACAAACTAACAAAGAGGTCCAGAAAATGTTTTAGCAAATAACAACTGAGTCACAACTCGAAACTTATATTTTACCCAAAAATACCGCTACATAGTTGTCCGATATGTTTTGTGTATCTAAGTAATTATTTAAATAAGCTTGGGTACAGCTGCGGCTATATTTTACATTGCGGGACATTTTGCTATCCCACAAGTATAGGGAATGGTTAGTGAGGCACATTATTGTGGGACCATCAGGAACATGAGGTAAAGTCAAAGTTTTTTTTTTTTTCAATTCAAATTCAAATTCAAAACCATTTATTCAGTTTAGGCCCTCAGAAGGCACTTATGAAGGTCAAATTTAAAGTTACTGAAGCTACTACCGGTTCGGAAGTCAGCCTTCAACTGAGAAGAAACGGCAAGAAACTCAGCAAGGTTACATTCTTTTATATTTTATTAAATTCTTTTTTATCTATTCTGACTTTTTGGCTATTTTATAATATCAATTTTACATATTTTTATATTTAACAATTACAAAATACTTAATAAAGCTAACATTCAAAAACAAAAAAAAAACAAAAAACGAAATAACAAGACTACAAAATAGAAAACGACAATAATTACTTACAACTTAAACAAGAAAATTAGAGGTGCACTGTGCAGAGAGCAGCTATTTCCATACATTTTTATCTTCAATATAATGAACCAC